>JAINUG010000066.1:1951630-3151630 GCA_029706075.1 Aldrovandia affinis | reverse complement strand
TTATAGAGGGCTGAAATGGTCACGCAGTTTAGTTCTTGACTGTTAAAACAATGGCATTTCTTGGATTAGTATAATGGGCTACATAGACTGAACTGTGTTTACATTGGTTTAACTCTTAGCCTGCTGTTGGCATTTGTCATCTTTGTATTTTAATACAGACCTCTGCTTAGTCCTTTTTTAACTCTTGACATGCAATATTGGTTTTATTCATGTGTGGCGAGAACAAGCACACACAGAGAAACAAGCCCCGGAGAGGCATTTGTTGAAGCAGTGTGGGAAGGGGTGAGGGGCAACGGTAGGTCAAGGAAGTCGGTGAATGTGATTCCAGTGAGGGAGAGTGAGAGGGGAGGAGAGGTTCCCATGTGGTCTGGAAGGAGGCGGCCTGGTGTCTGGCTGGCAGTGTAGTGTAATGGTTAGGGAGCTGGGCTTGTAACTCAGAGGTTGCAGATTCAATTCCCAGGTGGGGCACTGCTGTTGTACCCTTGAGCAAGGTACTTAACCTGAATTGCTTCAGTAAAATACCCAGCTGTATAAATGGTTTGTATGTAAAGAAATGTAAACTGTGTAAGTCACTCTGGATAAGAGCGTCTGCTAAATGCCTAAAATGTGAATGTAAATGTAAATGTAAATGTAAATGTAAAAATGTCTCTTCCACATCAGAATCTGTAGGGAGAAGCAGATAACAATCTGAGGCTGCCAATAGTCGGAGTCTTCTGAACTCCCCTGTGTTTTCCATGTGGCCTTTTAAAGGGCCTGTGACGAGGCTGAAGTGACTCCAGGTGTGCCTCGTTGTGCCACACCATTCCTCCCAGCCATGTGCCTTTTCTTGTTTTGATGCTTGTGTGGGTGTTGGAGCGATGCTGATGGTTGGGAGGAGAGCCGCGCCGTCACATATGCTATATATGATATGTAATAAATTAAGTTCCATATGCGCTATATTTTGCCAGGTGTCTTGCTGTAGTATATGCATTACCCAACCGATTGGTGTGGTCACAAACCTGTGTTGTTTAAATATACTTGAAGTAAACAGGAATTGGTGTGATGGGCTACAGGTTGCCCCCAAGTGACATTACACTTCTACTAAGTGTTACAAATAAACAGCATGCCATGTGATTGAAGCCAAACATGGGAATGATGACAGTATGCTTAGATGTAGCCTTGAGCTTAATCTTGATTACAGCACACTGCATGAGACATAGGGGGAGACAGCCTAAATGCCTCCACTACTATTGACTATTGCTGTTGTATGGCACATGCATGCACAGATGTCCATGTGCCATACAACAGCAGCATCTCCTGCAATTTTTTGAACTATTTGAAAATACTGCCAGTTAAATATGGATAGATATCTCAGGGCAACATGCATGTGCTAAAACGCTCAAATAGATTATCACTGCTGTGAATTATATTTTTGAAGAACATCAACTCACAGATTCAGGGTTTTAAGCCTTCCCTGTGTCCAATTTAAAATCTTTGACACACTTACACAAAAATGACAAATTTATGTACCCAGTTTCATCATCTTATTTATTTTACCCCTTTTTTCTCCCAATTTGGAATGCCCAATCGTATTCTCGCTGCAATCCCCATTGTCAACCCGGGAGAGTGCAGACAAGCAGGCGATCTCCTCCGAAAACATGTGATGTCTGCCACTTCATACTGCAATATTTATGTTAAGCTTGCACTGAATCTGCACATGGGCAGCCCATTGACTAATGGGGGTCGCTGGTGGGCGATGAGATCCGGACAACTTGGCTGACTGAGTCCCTGTTATGTATCCCAATTGTATGGCGCCCCGTGGCGGCTGCTGGCCACTGGCATGGTCTAGACTGTGGGGCTCGTGCTCACGCACAGCCAACTAGTAACTCTTTACCATCTTTTTAAATAAAAGCACAATACATATTAAAGCCAAAAATAATCACCATTAAACAAGTTTCTGATGAAGTGTTGTAACTGTACCTTTTATTTAAGTGAGCTTGATACTTCCTGCTAATTTGGGAGAAGTTGAAATGCATGCTGGTTTTGCATTACACGTTCTTAGATTCAGCATCATATTACATTTTTATACTGTATGGTGAAATATTTTATATTTGCCATGATAATACCTTTTATATGTAAAATATAGGCAGTGGTGAAAGTAACATTTTTTTTCCCGTTACTTAGCATGTCCATGTAACCAAAAAAAGGGACGGGGCTTTTTTCAAGCCAACTTAATCAAATTTACTTGAATCAACTACCGTATAGGCTTCTATAGACTGAAGCCTTTGGAATATAAGCTTGATTTTACTGTACAGAATCACCCACATTATTCTGTCAAGCTAATCCCCCTCCTATTTATGCTCTCATGCCATGCATGTCACCAGAAAACATTTCTCCAACCTAAAATGTTTTTATTAGTTTGGGGAACATCGTGCCCTGGATGTTTTTAAAATCATTTTAAAACAATTTAAATATATTTGGTGTTTCTATGGATCTATTTTTATGTGCAGAGCCCTACACAATTGAACTGAATTGAATTGAACATTTAATTTATATAGCTCACCTCAACCACCACAAATGTGCAGCACCCACCTGGGTGAATGCGACGGCAGCCATAGTGCGCCAGTACAAACTCACTACATATCAGATACACAGTGGAGAGGCGAGGAGGGAGGGAATGAATGAATTTGATGTATGTATATATACATATAGTATATATATATATATATATATATATATTGTGGTGTCCCCAGGGGTTGGGCGACACACACGGACCTTGCAGAGGGGGTAGGCAA
Source organism: Aldrovandia affinis (assembly GCA_029706075.1). Lineage (NCBI taxonomy): Eukaryota > Metazoa > Chordata > Actinopteri > Notacanthiformes > Halosauridae > Aldrovandia > Aldrovandia affinis. The sequence goes on along the minus strand of JAINUG010000066.1, from coordinate 3,148,856 downwards.
GTTCAAGAACACGGAGGAGGCAGTGATATAAACAAAATAATAATTTATTAAACTAATAATCTTGACAAACACTACACAAAACAAAGGGCGGGGTATTCGGGGGAATACAAACACAAAGTCCACAATCCTACTCGTTGTCAAGGTCCGTAATCCAATTCCAAAATCCAGTTCAGTTCCGTAATCCAGTCCGTAGTCAATCCAAAATTCATACACAAAACACTCCAACAATCACTCTCTCCAAATACTGGCTGGTCAATAGACTTCACAGTACTCACTCTCCAAACACACTCAGCAAATCCTTCCCAAACACGTTCCTACTCCTCTCCAAGTGTGATTGGATCAGCCCTTTAAATAGGCCTCAAAATGGCTTTCAGCTGGTCATTAGTCCCCATTGCTTGACTTTGCTCAGGTGTGACTGTGGCCTGCTGGGAAATGTAGTGTTTCCTGGCTCCCATGTGTTGTAGGCCAGGCAGCCATTTCCTTGGGCAGCCCCTTGGGCTGCCACAATATATATATATATATATATATATATTGTGGCAGCCGCACTAGGAAAATGGCTGCCTGGCCTACAACACAGGGCAGCCCCAAAACACTACATTTCCCAGCAGACCACAGCAACACCTGAAAGGAGTCGAGCAAACGGTACTAACGGCCAGCTGAAAGCCATTTTAAGGCCTATTTAAAGGGCTGATTGTCACTACACTTGGAGAGGAGTCGGAACGTGGGTGGGAAGGAGTTGCGTAGTGTTGGTGTTTGTGTTTGAAGAGAGAGAAAACTGTGAAGTCGTATGACCAGCCAGTGTTTTGGAAAGGATTTGGAGAGAGTGTTTGTGGAATTGTTTTGTGTTTGAAATTGGATTGCTTTGGATTTGGATTACGGACTGGATTGTGGACTTGGACCTGGATTTTGGATTGGAACGGACATTGACAAAGAGATAAGGATTGCGGACTTTGTGTTTGTATTCCCCTGAAGACCCCACCCTGTGTTTTGTGTTTGTAAGTAATAGTTTAATAAATTATCATTTTGTTTTCAAACACTGCCTCCTCCTTGTTGTTAAACTTGCCTATGCCCTCTGCAAGGTCCGTGCGTGTCGCCCAACCCCTGGGGACACCACTATATATATATATATATATATATATATATACATAGATTGTCTTGGTTGGGAATTTGGCCAGGGATCTTTTATGACCACAGAGAGTCCGAACCTTGGTTTTTACCGTCCCATCCGAATGTATTTATTTATTTGTTTTAGTTTCGCTTATTCTTTAATTCCAGATTTTGAGTTTTGTGTAATGGCACCACGTGGAAATAGTACTAATCTAAAGATGTACTATTTCTTTGAACATATTGCTTTGTACAGTTGATCTATCCTGAAGGAATTGTCTGCTAAGTGACTGAGCTGAAGTTGATTTACAAAAACCACTGTGCTTGGAAAAAAGTTCACCAGACACAGCTATTTGAATCATTTGAGGTCATGTTTTTGGTATGCTGTTGAGAACAGTTGAATTATAGCAATTTCATGTTAATATGACAAATGCCTTGTCACATTATACTGCTATGCAGGAATTTTATTTGAGTCTTTGTCATAAATCATAACACCTTTTCAGTGTGCCATCTCTTTTTTGGGAAAAGGTGCAGTTATATACTGTCTCCTTTATTATGATTATATTTCACTACAGTACTTTTAACATGGATCGTTACCTCTGTGTAAATAACCCATGTTTTAGAGGACTCATACAGTATATGAAGGACTTACATTGCCAATGCATATAATCAACCTACAACCTTTGCTTAAAATTATATTCCAAACCCAATGTTTATCAGCTGGCAATTACCAATGACATTCAGGCTCAGGTCTTTAACATGAGCTGGAGTAGGAGTTTGCCTCTGGATAGGGAGTGTTTCCAAGGGGATAACGACTGGAGTGGTTCCAAGACTGCTGTTCAAAGCACAAGCTTCCCATATTATGTTATGAAATATCCAGGAGTGACAGACCATAAAATTATGCCATGTCTGACATGCAAATAATGTTAAATGCAGCAGTGCCAGAACTGTATATCTCTTCATAAATTCCCTCATTTCCAATGTGTACAGTCTATGAAAAGTAAATCTGTCCAACAGGAGTAGATGTCAAATACCACTTAATTGTTTTTTTTTCTATACAGACAGAGAACTTAAACAGCAGGCATGTCAAGTTGGATTCATGTGACTTTAAGTAGGGCATGTAAATGGCAATGGAAATACAATTTTACAATGGAAAGGCGGCAGGGGTGCAGTGGATAAAGCAAGAAGGTCTCGGGTTCGAAAGGCCAGGGGCCTGGAAATACAAAAGACATGTCAAGTTACAATGAGAAATGGTAAGTCAATTCCTGCCTCTCGCCCGAACGCATGCTGGGATAGGCTGCACCCCGTGACCCTGCCAGGAATATGAGTGGATGGATGGATGGAAAATGTAAGACTACTGCAATAAAAATTTCAATATTTCACTTTATGTTAAGATTAAAGTTTGTATGTAGATTAAAGTATATTAACACATAACATGGTCCTATTTTGTCTATAAAACCATACATGTATCTAACTGACACACAATTTAGCAGACCCTGACACAACACTGTGGATAACCTTTGTAGCTCTAGTAACATCCTTAGAACACTAAAAGTTGAGTTTGCATTGGGGGCATGGGCCATCTGAAATAACTTTTTGTCCTCTATATATAATCCAGATATGAGCTGATCTGAGGTCAGGTCTTTGGGCCATTGTTAACCAGAGTTCCCAAGAGAAGGCTTGTGCATCAAAGCAGTCTTAAAATAAAAGGATGATCAGATCTGAGGGATTTCAAAACTGCAATTGTTTTCAGCAGTGGGCTCAGAGTAGATGGGCTGAATGGCCTGTTCTCAACAAGTATTCTTCATGTATTCTTCTGTTCTTATGTGTGAGTCACAATCTCATATGTGCAATCATTAAGAGAGAAAGGCATTATTTGTGCCTGTCTGTAATATGACCTAATACTATGTACACACTATCAATTCTATTCAGTGTGTCGTGAAGATTATCCATAGTGCCACAACGCATCCCCAAAGTAAACAGTTCGCAGCTATCAACAATTCAGTAACAACAACATGGCTCTACAACAATGTTGTTTAATTGTATTTGAGTCTTTATTTATTTTTGTTGCAAGTAGCCGTGAAATAAGATAAATAACCCTGGGTTTAAGGGTCCAGGTGTTGTGCTTATTACACCAGGTTTTGCATTGTTGCGCATTGGCCATTATGGCTACACTTTGGCCATTTTCTTGAATCAAACGCCTGGTAAAATTAGTAAAGCTTTTAAGACAATTATTTTGTCATGGCTACCTACATATCAACAATACTAACAAAAAAATATGCTGCATAGAAATGTTGTTACGGATGTTCTACATCAACCTCAGGAGAGTCAAGAAATATATTGAACATGGCTAAATGTGCCAAATTTCAGCCAAACAATTTCATTCCAGGCAATGAAATAGCTAAGATAATGATAGTAGAATTGTGTGGCTTTGAATGGGAGCCATTCTGACATGGGAGACATGTTAGAAATGTATTGCTCTAGAATGTCCAGGAGCTCTCAAGGGAGATTATCAAGAAAAATGGTTTGGAGGTAACAATAGCAAACAACAATGAGGTAAAAGGACTAAAAGGGTATACTGTAAATCTGGTTGAAGTAAACATTTATGTGTCTCATCTGTTCATTTCCATATTTAAAATAATATATCTCATGTGCCTTTAGGTGAAAGGAACAGCTATCTCCAAATTCCATTTGAAGAATGGGGAAGGTAATAACATGCATATTTTGACAGAAGACCTTTCCAAATCACTGCACATGTGTATGTTTTATGAAAGACAAACAGGCAGGAAATGCGATTAGGCCAAAAGGCATCACTGAGCCTCCAACTAAACATTTTATGCATCACTGATATTTTTCTTTAAAAAAATTTTTTCTTGCATTACTTAAATAATCCCTATAGGAATGAACATCAGGCAATAAAAAACGTGAAATGTGAAATAGCAAAAACAAGCTGGACCAGAGTTAATGTGCTCAAAGGAACACTGGTAAAATGGAGGGGAGCTCATCACAATTCAACTGAAATCATTGTTTGATGAGAGAAACCAATCCCTTAGTATGAAGATGTGAACATGACCGGAAGACTACTCTGCAGCTTGGGAAATAATCCAATAAATATTGGGATATGTGGTTAGAAGATCAAACATAAGACCTGACTATTCAGAAATGACACAATGGGGACACCATATTTGTTACATGCAACAATACAGTATTGACAAACATTCCTTGAGAAATGCTCCCCTAATTCTGCAGGATGTAAGTTCCAGTTTGTACACTCTGCTTAAGCATTTCCTACAAGTTTGAAAATAGGATTCTGGGTGAACAACTGTGACTTGTTTCACATTACACAATTTCCCCAAGCCCAAAACTGTGCAAACTGTTACGAGGCATTACATCATAGGCCTTTCATGAAGGCAACTCAGACATGACTCCATCGCAACAGCCAGCCATGTTCTCTATCCCCCTCCCCACCCATCAAAGGAACCTGCGCCCTTCAAAAATTTTATTTCTTCCACAGTGAAGCCATTATTCTTGGCTCTGCAGTGCACCTGTCAGTTTCTACACTATTACAATCATGGGCTAGGTCAGGTACATTCTAGATGTGTAACATACACTTACTGTAATGCTGAAAACATTTTGTTCTTGAACAGACAGTTCACACAAAACTGTTTGCTTCACCTGTCAGAGGTAGTTTTATTGTGTGTGTGTGTGTGTGTGTGTGTGTGTGTGTGTGTGTCAAATGGCAAAAGTGTTTCTCCCAAAGTGTTGGCCTTATTAGCGGTGGCTGCTGCTGACAGTGATTATATAACTCTTTGCAAAAGAAACTTTGGATGATGTCAACAGTGCTTAACAAACGTACATGTAGAAACTGCTCGACATGATTTGAGCAATAGCAAACATACACAACATCATTGTTGTCATGAATACAGTTGCCATTTATATATACACAGGTAGTGGCCCAAAAGGTGGAAACCCTTGGGTAACTGAGGGACTCAAAGTATACTGAAAGTGTTGTACCTGAGTTAATTAAGCAATTAATGTACATGAATGCTCAGGGTTGTGTGTAAAAATGCTGGGCAGGCCTGGTTGCCTATAATTATGGCTAGCTATGGCTAGAAGGCAACACCTCAGTGACTTTGAAAGAGGGGAGATTGTTGGGGCATGTTTAGCAGGATGCTGATGTTTCATGAGGAACAGTGGCTAAGGTAATGTCAGCATTGAACTCTAAGGGAAAGACATCATCAACAAAGAGGAGATGTAGTTGAAAGGACATTCTCGTGGATCGTGATGTCCGTGCCTTAGTTCAAGATGCAAGGATAAACAGGAGAGCAACTCTAAATCAAATGACTGCTAATTTCAATGTATGGTATAAGCAGGTAGTTTCATCAGTCACGATCTCTATAGCAACTATGCAGCACTATTTTTAGTTGTTGGTAAGCTACCAATGGTAGCTCATATCATATTTATATTTTTAAATTCATTTCAGTAAACTCATCTATTTCTTGAAGCAGAAGTTTGAATATTTGAACACTCTCTGTCGCATTGAAATAATTATGTGACTCCATTTGACTTCAGCATCATTTCCACTTTAGAACCCTTGAAAGGAGAGTTTGATGTATTGAATACAGCCTTGTTATAACTCTAAAGTAAGTGGGTGGGACTTAAGGGTAATCACAGATGCACTGTTCTAAGCCAATTACAAGTGAGTGGAGCTTCAGGCTTATAAAATGTTAGATGAGTTGTATGAAAATGTCACTAATAAAATCTTGGGCTTGCTCAATCACTGTCCACAGACTTAATTATCATGCTGCCTGCTTAGGAAACAACATATGTCTTATGAAGTTAAACAAGCTACATTAGTTTCCCTAGATATGAGCACCCAAACAAACTATTTATATTGTGTTCTATGCACTGAAAAGTGTAATTTTGGCAAAATTTTAACTAAGCAAATAATTCTCAGCAGTACATTCAGGCCTTATCAGTTATGCTTTTGTTGTGAACTGCTACAACTATAAATAAACTCCCAACAATTTATTTTTTGCTGACACACAAACGGCAAACACATACACACAGGCACACAGACACACACACACACACACACACACACACACACACACACACACACACACACACACACACACACACACACACATAGACACGCACATAGACACAGAGACACACATACACACAGACAGACACACATACACATAGACAGACACACACAGGATCACAGTAATTGTAATTATCATAGCTGTTTATTTTCATGTGCTTCAGATAAGTTCATGAACTGTGAAATACTAAAAATTCTAAATTACAGATAGTTTATGTTTATTTGAATCCTGTGCATACTGAAAACTGCAAAAGAGGTCTCTCCTGATTTGTATGTCTACCTTTGGATAGTTTAAAATGGTAAATAGTACATGGATTACTGTATATTAATGAATATGTATAAATAGAGTCTATACATATAAAAAATATTATTATGTCTCTCTTTTTATACCTTAATTATTCAATATTACATTGAAATATACTGCAAATAATACATATGCCTTTCAAATTACTTATAATAGTTATTTATTTAAATGTGAATAATACATTCCTTGGTCATTTAAAGACATAAAGTTCAAGAAAAAGAAACAGTGACATTTTTATTAAATTATAAGAAGTGTATACAGCTATTTTTAGATACAGCACAGTTCGACATGCAGCTTAGTTATGGCTGCATTAGCAACTCCATGCCTTTCCAGCAATGCCCAAAGTTAAGATGCCTCCAATCAGATTCCATCACAGCAAAAGAGGGGAAAAATCAAGACAGCAAATGAAAAAATAAGCACATTTTATTTGTCTCCTTTACATAACAAGCTATCAGGATTGATTTTGTGATTCTCATTCATATTCCATGCTTTAAAAAAATGGACAATTTTCAGTTTATTAGTTTATATTATTGACAATTTTGAGGAAATTTTGTTTCTGATTTTTATTCCATTTTTATTTCAATTTGGTAGCCAATTACACCTGCTATTTTTCATGTCAACCCCTCTGGTGGCACTCCCGGCCAGAGCCGACTCAACTGGAATCAAACCCCAGTCGCCGTGGCCAGCGTCCTATTATTGACAATTTTAAGCATTATGTTCAATCAAAATAAATGGAAAACAGAATAATAATGACCCTTTCCTGATGAGGAAGAGGAATATAGAAAAAATTCTGAAAAGGAAATACTTCAATTATTGCACCAAACATTTTGACCTCAAACGCCTCTCTGAAAAAATGGTTTTAAAAATCCAAATCTCTTCCGGTGTTTTGCTACTTAGGTAAAACCAATAATTGAATACACAGCCATGATTTATCCCATGCTGCACATTCATTACCATAACATAACTTGCAATGTCTGAGGAATGTGCGTAAATTGCGGGAAATCGTGTATATTTTGAATGTCATTGAAGACGCAAGTTAGGAGTAACCTCCTTTAAGAGTGCACACAGGGACAAACATTTGAATCTTATTCAGATATAATATGAATCTGCAACATGGTTATTGTTTGTTCAAAACATCTTGTACAACATATTACATCATATCGCATAATGCCACAGTCATTCAATTTCATTCCGGCCAAATCCACCATTAAAAATAGGCCCCAACAAATGTCATGACAGTTGTACTAACAATCCCACTCATGATCTGTTAAAAGATGCAAGAGCAGAGCACTGGTTTTGTTGTTCCTCCATCAATAGACATTTTAGGAATTGTTATTACTTATTATGACTTAACTTCTCTAATCTACACTATACTGTATATATATGTAATTTTCTGTTTCCTATTGTTATTATGTATGATAAATCAAGTGTGATTTAGATGCAATATTGAATAAACAGTTTTTATTGTTATACATACAAAAATTGTGTTTGACAATGCTTGACATTAAATGTCCTTAATATGTACAAGTTTAAACCATAATCTCAATGTGGAGCCTTTCCTCATTTGCTGGCATTGTGTTATTTCAGTAAAATACACTATTGAGAGGGAAAAAAACAAAGAGATAGAAAGAGTGTAATTTATAGCCATGCCACTGTTAATCCATCTACTGTTGATTAATAAATATATACTGTTGATTCATTAATATATCCAAACCTTGACAGCTCCTACACGTGTCAGTAATTGTTCTTTTTTGCAATGTAGCATACCACAAAAAATGCATACATTTGCATACATATTTGTGATTTGTATCTTTGTTCATCCAATATTTTGTCATAAAATTATATTTATTTAGGCCTCCCGGGTGGTCTAGCAGTTACAACGTTTGATGTTGGCCACTGCGACCAGGGTTCAATTCCACCAGCCGCACCAGTTTCGGTTCTGGCCAGGAGTGCCACTAGGGTACGGCAATTGGTTGTTCACCCCAGGGTGGGGGAAGGGAAGCCGATGCGAGTTCGCTGCATATAGGAGTGGCCCTGTGAGCGCATACTGGTGACTGTTTGGCCCAGCCGCATGTCACTGCCGGTATCAGGACTACGGCAGTGAACTCGTAAGATTTATGAGGGAGTGGGATAATTTACATGAAAAATTAGGATATAATTGGATACTAAAAATGGGGAGAAAGAGAAAGTAGAAAAGAAAAACATCTATATTTATTTAGTCTGAATTCAACAATTAACAGCATCAGTAACCATTTCCATATAGATAGATGATATAAAATCAGTCAAATTATCAGGAAGAGTGCTAAAATGTCTCATGCACTAACCATAGAAACGGTGTGCTGTGACATTGCCCTGCAAATGTATAATTGAAAATAGAGAAGATATTATAAATGTATATCTCTCTTCACGTGTCCATACATGTTTTAATCTGTATACTGTATATGGTCATGAACACCAGCATTTAAGACACACTACTAACACAAAATATAGAGAGGCTGTCTGAAATTGATCACACTAACCTCTGTTTTATTTAACCTACTTAGCTATGACTGTGTACTAAGCCTTTAGGGTTTTAACATTTCCAACTGTCAAAATGAATTAACCGTCACAAATACAAGTTAAGTCCTAAGCAGTTTTTTCATGGAGTGACTCACAGTCAATATCCAGTGGGAAAAGTTTGTGATTCGATTTTGGTCTCACAAACTGGAAAGCAAACTACTCTGGAGGAATGGTCTATCACGACTATATCATCTTCATCTTCAGTGGTTAAATTTTTTTTGCTGCTATTTATATGCTTGAAAAATGAAACCAACATCAGGTCACAACATGCGGAGCATCACAAGTGCATCAACGAAATGTAGTTAATATTGTTAATAGGGACATTTTAGTATATGTGTCTTTGATGAAAATACACTGAACTAACGTGTGCCACACGTCTTTTCCTCTTCCTCCTCCCGAATACCTATATCCATTTTCTACTGAAAAAAGCACTTTGGATGGAAGCTGCAAGGTCTCCCTCTGCATACTGTATGTGCTTACTTGTCAATTCACCATTTGATGCACAGACTCCAACACCCCCCATCAGATGAGAGAACTGAAAATATCTCCATGCCTTTTTTTCAAATGCAATCACTTTTATTCAGTCAAATGGGTTGTATTGCTCATTACATACACATCATATACAGCAATATAGAGGTCAAACAAACAGGAGGATCAGATCCGCTGTGACAAGAGTATCCGCTATGGAAATTGTAGCACTTTTAACTTGAACAAAAGCCATTTTACCTTCCCACAATGAAAATAAATTAGAATAACGCGGTTCAAATTAATAGTGCACTCCAACTGGAGAGTGTGTTTGCTATTTAAATCCAAAACTGCGACTGTTAACATTTCATTATTATCAATGGTTGCCCAGGGAGAGCTGATGGAAATAAACCAATTGGCTGAATACAAATGTGAAATGTGCCGTATGTCGTGATGGCAGCTGCTCCTATGGCATTGGTTGTTTGTGCTGCTTGATAAATAAAGCCTTGTGGAATGACTCCTTTCCTGAAGGGCTGGAAGTGTTCTGATTTTCCTTCCATCTGAACCCATAAATGCCTAATTCGGTGGATTATTTGCTTAACTGAATAGATGTGTCCCATATCCTTGTTAAATGTGAGGCTGGGAATATCTCGTCACCTATGAAACCATTACTATATAAGACTAGTTTTGTTTGTGAGGCTGTGATAGTTTCAGATCAACTGGAATATGCTTGCGCTATTTCATGAAAATTAATTGATGGAAAGTGTGCCATCACATTATAAAAAGGCCCAAAACGAAGCTCCATCTTCACGTTTGCATTGGTAACAATGCCTGGCGTTGCTGACAGAATATAAGCTACAGTATTACTCATTATTGAAGTTAAGATGTAATAACTTTTATTAATACTTAATGTGGGGTTCCGATCCTACAGTATCTCAAAACTATAGACCACACTGTCCCAAGTGAAAATGAAGTCCCAGCCTGGTACCTATGTAGTGTGAGAAAGGGGATCCTGAAATGACAGAAATGACTTGTGAGTGAAACGATTAAAGGAACTACCTCTTTCACACATGGGAACGAGTTGTAACGGTCTCAGCACATTAGATGTGTGTTTAAAATAACATAGTGGAAATGATGGGTATATAATTGTTGCACAGTTTGCAACGTTTATTTCGTTTTCAGTGATGCAAGTGCCGATCGAGGACTGCACGATCAAGGTCAATATGCTGATCGAGGACAGCATATTGCTGCACCAACATTCATAAAATAAATAAGATATTACGCAGCTATGATTGTTTCAGTTTGTATTCTTGCTCGTGCAAATGCTAAGTAAATATTTTTTTTTTTTTACTAACAGATCTGAAATCTTCATGGATTAGAAAAGCATACCCAGGCTGACACATTAACCCATGCTGATGAATGTGAGTGTGTCAAAGAAACTTATAAATTGTTTTCACAATTTTGTGTATTTGCTACCTGTGGCAAATAGCAGAGGGGTGGTATACCAATGTGGATGTATCAAAACAAGAATCCCTGGAATAAAAGACACTTTTACTTTGGCTCCAAAAGGTGGCCTTGCATTATCACCGGCATGGTGCCAGGGAAATGATAACGTTACATTATGTTGTTTTTACAGTCTTGGACAAGATTCTTCATATCTGTACATGTTGGTATCCACTTCGGTCTCCTGGAAACCTCTTCCCATGTTAGTATTCAAGTGGCAATAATTATTTCAAAGGAGAAATAGGCCATTGTGAAACCTTGTAACAGGCTATCAGGACTGTTTAAACATACGTCCTTTCATCTCTTTTATAATGATTTAAAACAGTACCTTTGCAAAAAAAAAAAAAAAAACATCCACCAAATATTTGTGGCAAACTCATTGATATGACTCATTAATGAAGCGAGGTCCCCAATCAAATATTGTTGGGAAAAAAAGTGAGTTTGTCAGCCAATTGAGTTTAGTCTTAACAAGTCTAATGTAGCTGGTTCATAATTATCAATAGACAACATGGTGACCCATACAATATTTGGAGTTCCATGTTGTTTAGTTGTTAGATATGCAACAGGACATAATATTCAACATACACAGTTCACAGCCTACTGAGACATATTCTACATAGTACAGTGGCCCTTACTGAATATGTGTTTGGCAAATATGGGTATCTAATGGCAAAAGGAGATGTTTGGAAAAAAATATGATTGCCAAGATGCTCCCGGAGACTAATGTTGCTGGCAGTATAGTGTAATGGTTAGGGAGCTGGACTTGTAACTCAAAGGTTGCTGGTTCGATTCCCACGTAGGGCAACTGCTGTTGTACCCTTGAGCAAGGTACTTAACCTGAATTGCTTCAGTAAAATATCCAGCTGTATAAATGGATTGTATGTAAAGAAATGTAAACTGTGTAAGTCGTTCTGGATAAGAGCCTTTGCTAAATGCCTAAAATGTCAAATGTAATGTTGGAAACACATTTAGACATGCATTTTAAACAAATGATAAATAGACACATTGCTTTCCCAATCTAAACACCTTAGCTTGTAGTAATTGAACTAGATTGGATCTGAGAAAGTTAGGTATAAAATATATACGACACAGTTTCATAACCATTCTGAAACTCTCGAGTCATATTGCAGTTTCAATACCTCTGTGATCAGCACCCACAGCTACCGGGTAGTTAAGCTCAGAGTAAAGGACTCCTAAATTGGGCTGCAGGCAAGGAAGAGTGCAAGTGCAAGGTTTTAGATTATATAAATCATCTCTACTCCAGCAAAAAACTATTACTTTATTTTGATCACCTATATTGCAATCAAACTGAGTGACAAATTCCTGGATTTTCTCCCTCTGGTCCTACTGCCGTCTCTGCTGTATTCTCACCTTTTCTACTACCTAGTACACAGTTAGACAAAGCATGGCCTAAATAACATACCTGCAAACTCTAACCTCTCTGTGCCCACCCATTTACCTCCTCTACGCCTCCTCTATTTGCCATCTATCCCTCCCCAATGTTGGCCCATAACAGGGGCACACTCACCATCATCTACGGTTTACCAAGGCATGTTAGGGATTCGGACACAGTTTCAATTTTTAAGTGTAGATTAAAAACATATCTTTTCAGCCTAGCCTACTGCCAAACATAGTCTAGGTGGAGAGATGGAGAAGGCCGTGCCTTAGTGTCTTATGGAGTGAGAAACTTTCCATACTGTCACCTCCTCAATGTGTTACCACCACTGTTATGCTGGTTATCCTTGATCAGGTGTGGATTGTTTGGAACTCTCTCATGGCTGCGTGTTTTCTCTGTCCCTCTCCTAATAGGTATGCTGCCATAGCTTACACCTGTTGGGGCTATCTGTATATTTCCTATGCTTGTGCTCCCCTGCTCTTACATAATGCTACTGGCTATAGCACTGCTTTTTTTCTGACTGCATGTTCTCTTCTCTGCCTCGGCCTCTGACTCGGGGGCACCTGCCCCCGAGCCCTAGATCCTGCGAGAAGTGTGAGCTGCCCCCATCAACCCTCACCCCCACGCCAACCCCAGTTCCTGGATCTGGACCCTCTCCGCGTGGTTTAGCCCCCCGCTGACTACCTAACTCAGGAGGGGCAAAGTCTTTCAGCCCTGAGCCACCTTGGACTGACCATGACATGGTCTTTTTTGGACATACCCTGTGCCGGCCAGAAGAGGATGGGCTCCCCCCCTTTTTAGTCTGGTTCCTCCCAAGGTTTCTCCCTACCTAGGGAGTTTTTCCTTGCCACTGTTGCCGTTAGGCTTGCTTTTGGGGGGGTCTAGGCCTGGGTTCCCCCTCTGTTAAGCGTTTTGTGACAATTCTATTGTGAAAAGCGCTATACAAATAAACTTGATTTGATTTGATTTGATTTGATCTCCTGGCACCATGACTACCACAGCTTAGCTTTTCTAAACTGACCACTTTTGAATGGGATTGTGGTATTAGCCTTGTTATTTGCTATTTATAATGATAAATATATTGTATTATATTAGGCTTGCTATTTGCTATTTATAATAATAATAATATTATTATTATTATTAATATATATACGTAATAATAATTATAGCTGCAAGCAGTGATAAGCATGGTCCAAGCACCAGCAAACTGCTCCAATGGGAAGAATTATGTCCATTACAAAATGGTTTTCTGGCTTTTGTACAATATTTTAAATCTTTAAAGCAAACGTGCTTTGCCTGGATTCAAACTTATGTGCCCTTTGTCTGAAGGCAGCAAATCAGCAAATTTGTGCAAATCAGCTCTACAGATAATGGGAACAAGGAAAGCAATACTTGTAATTGATTAGCTCATGACAGCCATATATTTTGAAGCAGCAACCTTTGCTTCACAGTTTATTTGGAGAGAGTTCTGTGGTGTACGAGTTACGAAACGGCATGTTAATTGGACCTACAGCTCACGAGAAGAGAATTGTGGACATGTCCTTAGCTAAAAGGTTCAAGGTTCAAATATGTCTAGTTTCTAAATGTTTTAAGATATCAACAACCCATCACCATATCAGAAGGAGAAGGGGAAAAATGGGACAATACTGTCAAAGGGGGCAAGAGTTATGACCTTTCAACGTTTGCATTTTCAATATTCTGCTATCGCACCACCACTTGGCCAATTGGCATCATCCCTGTGGACATTTTTCAAAATTGCTGGGAAAAAAATACAAATAAATAAAAACCAGTACAAAAACAATAGGGTTCCAGCACCTATGGTACTTAATAATAATACCCCTAATAATAATACCACCATCTTTCATGTCACTGGTGTTAAAAAAGTGACACACCGCAACATAGATAAGAATAATTAATAACAATGAGAAGACAACACACTTCTCTACTAACAATTATCTAGGTTGCATTTTTCAGGATGGTATTCTGGGTGTGAAAAGTATTAACTGGTAAAGAAAAAAATATATATAAATGAAAAAAGTGAGTTCATTCAAGGAGATTATTTTCAAAGCATTTTTTTTCTCTCACAACTTCCAAACGTTTTCATAGTATATGCATTCACAGACATACTTGTCTACTCTGATCCCAGTGGAGATGTATGCATCGAAAACAATGTTCACTTCCATACTGCCAATGGGTCTCTGTGGGTAAGACATACTTTCTAGTGATGTCTATGTATGAGTCTTTCTGTACCAGCTATTTTCCCCCAAGGCAATGTTTTTCCCACTCTACACAAATAATTTAAATTTGAATGCAGTTAACACTGTATTGCTGTGCATCCCTATCTGGACTATAAAACCAGCTGAGCAAAACACATTTTTCTAGCATAGCATATTCACATATTCCTAGTACTCTTCGGGTCTGCATTAATCCTCTGATGGTTTGCCGTGCCATTTTTTAAGGCTCCTTCCTACCTTGAAATATCTGCTGTGTTGAAGTGTTGAATGGAGCATCCATGACAGATGGACGCTGACTTCTCAGTCAATCTGAATGGCTGTACAGACGGTCATGATTCATCCGATGATGTTACATTTATGCTTTCATGACTTATGTGTTTTATTATGGTAAATATGACTTCCCAACCTCCCAAAAAATATTGAGTGATATTCATAATTTCAATTCCAAGTTCGGGCGGCACGGTGGTGCAGTGGATAGCACTGTCGCCTCACAGCAAGAAGGTCTCGGGTTCGAATCCAGGCCGGGGGCCTTTCTGTGCGGAGTTTGCATGTTCTCCCCGTGTCCGCGTGGGTTTCCTCCGGGTACTCCGGTTTCCTCCCACAGTCCAAAGACATGCACGTTAGGCTAATTGGAGAGTCTAAATTGCCCGTAGGTATGAGTGTGTGAGTGTGTGAGTGAATGGTGTGTGTGCCCTGCGATGGATTGGCGACCTGTCCAGGGTGTATTCCTGCCTCTCGCCCGGAACGCATGCTGGGATAGGCTCCAGCGACCCTGACCAGGAATAAGCGGCTTAGATAATGGATGGATGGATGGATGGAATTCAAAAATGTATATACTTTCACATCACCTTTCAGCTTTCACATCACTCCTGTTTCTGAAATGGTGACATATGGAAACACAACATTTGATTCTTAGAGAAAGATATCTTAAGATATGATCTTTATGTGATAGCAGTGCAGATTTTTTCAATTTTTTTATCCTATTCTATCATTTAAAGTCTTCTTTATAATGCAGAAGTATCTTCTGTTTAAATCATGTTTAAGCCAAATCTGGAGCCGTAATCTTAGAGGAGAAAACAGTTTGACACAACTCATGCTTTTAAATTAATTTGGCCAGAAGCACAAAGCAAAGTGTGTGCATTGGTATGAGATTATATTCTGCCTGCAGCAACTTCAATGGACTGAATCTGATTCCATTTAAGTAACAAGAATTATTACTGACTGGTCCAGTTACAATTACATGTGTGCTAAACATTTTCCATTTCTGAAGCAATTGCATAAAGTGAAGTCAATCTTCTTTATTTTAAGATTACTGCACCATCGTTTTCTTGATGTACTACTGTACATATACAGTGTCTATTTAAAAAATGTCTTGAAGTCAACGGAATGTGATATGAAACGTGTCCTCAGATTTGGGCAAAGCTTTAATAAATGTACCTTTTGTCAGGCAGATTAATACTTTCCCCTGATTCTCTCCCAATTTGGTGACCAATTGTACCCTCTATTGATTCAATTACCCTTCCCACAAGCCCACCGCCTGCAACTACGGGATCAGCCACTACCCTGGGACCGGTAGTGATGAGGGTGGGCGAACTGGCTCCTCCAAAACTGTAGCACATGTAGGGCCCTGTTGCATTGTGACTGTTATCTCTTGGGGACAGAGACCTAATGACCTCAGAATAACAGTGTGGAAGGCCTCGGTCTCGGCACCTACTGGCAGAGCAGCAAGTGCACACATCTGTCTTGCATTGTCTAATCATACCTGTGTGCGTAAAACTGCTCTGCTCTCTTAGTAGGTGTAGGTGAACATGGGAGGAGAAGGCTGGCGAGAACACTGATGCTGGAGAGTGCCACTGAAAAAGTTGCGAACATCTCTGTGTCTATTAAATGTTTTGCCGAAAGGCTGTGTTTGATTTAGTTTGTGACTTGTCGGTATGGTATCAGGACCGAATAACCCCATTCCGTTAAATTCTTAGTTTATCTTATTAGGTTATTATTATTGCTTCTTTAACATCTAACGTGTTTATTTAGTATGTTTATTAATAGGCACCATTTACTTTATTACAAAGCATCAATTGACATTGATATTTATAATTGATTCATAAATGTCATATTATTCCTAAAGTCGTTGTTTGTCTGTTATTTGCACTGACAAATTGGGTTCTACTGGCTGCCATCCCCACAAAGTAAATACTAAATGAGTGTACGTTGTTGCGACCCATGCTAATGTCACTACAAGATGGACCCCGCTGAGCTGTCGACCGTGAATCCGATAAATGCAGGGAAGCTTTCTGTAGCTGCAGTGACCTTGTGCTGGCTTCCTCTCCAAAATAATATCAAACTCTTCTACCTATTGCCCCCCTGCTTGATAGAGATGGATTGAGGCTAATGGCCCTGCGATGAACTGGTGTCCTGACCAGGGGGTGTAATGGAAATCTGACAATATCAATTATCCGGGTTTGGACATAGCTTAAACCACAGTTTAATATGTTAATGTAGAACAGCATTAAACCTGTAGCCCTGACTGTGCTGAAGAGTATATCTGTATATTCCCAATCAGTGCCTCCACAATGTGAAGATGAAGTGAGTTCTGCCAGTTTCTCAGTGTTTTTGCTATGAGATCAAGTAAAGAGCTGGGAGTCATTCCGAATGGGGTACAGCAGCTGTAATCAGGCTGGGCCTTGTCTCCGCCTAGTCTCTGGCTGTAAACCAAGTGCTCTGCAAATAAATATTTATTCTGCATTCTCAGACGCTACCTCATGTTCTGTTTGTTCAAACTTCTTGTCCTCTTCCTGAATATATAGCAATTTATTCCACTAATATGTGTAGCTACCTACTGGCAAATAAACAGAATTTGATTTGACTTACATTATTCATTATTTTGTCTTGCTGGATAGGTGAAGAACACCACAACTTTCTTAACTTAACTTGCCAGTTCTAAAATTCACTTTAATTTCAAACCGATGATCGCCATATTCTTCTTTTTGCAACAATTGAACAGTTCTGATGTTGTTTAAAATGACTGCTTAAAAAATGAACAACCTTCAATCAGGTATTTAAGGACTGCTGGGTGGCTCATCCTGTTAAGGCACTGTTCTAGTGTGTAGATAGGCCCTGCAGTCTAGTATCAAATCTAGACTATGCCAATGCCGGATGTGGCCAGCAGCCCCACAGGGCAGCACATAATTGGCCATAGCGTTACCAGGGGAATTATTCAGTGAATAATATGTTTCTCGCAAATTATGTCATTTGGGAAAGCGAGTCAGAGAAGAAATGTAAAAAATCATGGATAGCTGCATTTGTGTTGTTTTACAAATTTCTATTGAATTGCAATGTGGGGTTCCATGACATGCACACTGTTTTCCTGGATACAATAAGTCCTCTACATCACAATCACATGTATTGCTACATCTGTTACACAATATGGAGAGTGATCCATTGTTTTGTTTATGGAGGAGGGGCAAGGACCTTCTCACAGCAGCTCTGTCTCTCCTACACAGTCCTCCGTTTTTCCCTTCTTTTGTAGCAGTAGCATCATCCTGATTAATGCCATGGCGGCCTCCCCAGTGAGCATTGCTATCTACTTCCTCTTTCGCTCTGTGCTCACAAAGCCCACGCCTACCGCACTGGGCTGTCGGGCTGTGAGAACACTTTGCTGTCTCTGCTTACAGGGCCACTCACAAGCCACTCACCGGTCCATCCTCTGCACCTGGGCGATACTCAAAACACAGGACTTCAGTGTGCCCAGCGAGCCCGGTGACACCGGCAATTGTACCCATAACCACGCGCACATTCTCACAGGAGCAGAGAAACAGGTGTGCCACACAACCTGCCAATCATGCTTTCTTATCCTTATAATTAATCTCCACCTCCTCCCTGGCATTCCACCCTTTTGTCTTCTTTGTGTTCTTTTTTTTGTGCAGCATGTTCATGCACCAGCATGTTGGATACTCTATATGCATTGCAACCACATATAAATGAAAGGCTTAGCGTCCCTTTGTGGAGAGAGAGGAGCTTAAAACTATTTAAAATGCATAAAATATGCATTGACGGGTAATGCTAACCATCAGCCACACCAGACTGGTTTGATTAGTTTTTTGTCTTCACTTGAATGTATCTATCATTCATTTGAGACATTTCACTTAAGTTGTTTCAACTGCAATAATTATGTATTTATTTCGACGAATGTTAGTTGAGCTTGTTTATCAATTTATTGCATGCTAGTAATATTCACTGTAAAATTTCAGAACTACTCCACATAGCAATAGTACTTTATCATAAATAGTAGCCTATGTATGTAAACTCAGTAGCCACTTTATTAGGTATACATTTCTAGTACTGGGTAGGACCCCCCTTTGGCCCCAGAACAGCCTGAATTCTTTGTGGCATGGATTCAACAAGGTGCTGGAAACATTCCTCAGAGATTCTTGTCCATGTTGACATGATAGCATCATGCAGTTGTCAGCTACACATTCATGTTGCGAATCTCCCATTCCACCACATCCCAAAGGTGCTCTATTGGACTGAGATCTGGCGACTGTGGAGGCTATTGGAGTACACTGAACTCATTGTCATGTTCGTGGAACCAGCTTGAGATTCCGCAGCAGAAATCGAGATTCGTCAGACCAGGCAACATTTTTCCAATCTTCGTTTTGGTGAGCCTGTGCCCACTGTAGCCTCACTTTCCTGTTCTTAGCTGACAGGAGTGGAACCCGGTGTGGTCTTCTGCTGCTGTAGCCCATCCACTTCAAGGTTCGACGTGTTGTGCATTCAGAGATGCTCTTCTGCATACCACTGTTGTAACGTGTGGTTATTTGAGTTACTGAACCAGTCTGGCCATTCTCCTCTGACCTCTCTCATTAACAAGGCATTTTCGCCCACAGAACAGCTGCTCACTGGATGTTTTTTGTTTTTTGCACCATTTTCTGTAAACTCTAGAGACTGTTGTGCATGAAAATCCCATGAGATCAGCAGTTTCTGAGATAATAACCCCGTCTGGCACCAACAATCATTCCACGGTCAAGTCACTTAGATCACATTTCTTCCCCATTCAGATTTTTGGTCTAAACAACAACGGAACCTCTTTACCATGTCTGCATGCATTTATGCATTGAGTTGCTGCCACATGATTGGCTGATTAGATCATTGCATTAACGAGCAGGTATACAGGTGTACCTAATAAAGTGGCCACTGAGTATACATTGGTAACAGCAATGTGTGCAATTATAATAAAGAAATTAAGGCTGCTGAGGATTCAATTTCACTTTCTCCTTGAAGCAACACCCAAATGGATTATTATCAGAGGAATGCAGGAATGAATTACGTGTCTTGTCACAATAGGAATGAATGCTCTGTAAAATAAACTGCCAAATTAGTCTACATAAATACATAGTGTATATGTGTATATATGTATATCATACAGTTTATATCTGAACTAATGGTAGCAGCCATGAAAATTAATAAGATGTTCAGACAACTGTATACCAGAGTAATCAAAAAGGGCGACTGGGTCCCACTCACACTACCCTCCAAACTGAAAAACCATAATCAGAATTGTATTGTTACCCCCCCCCCCGCCCCCACCCACATGCTTGTACTTGCAATTTATGTATGTGTATGTATTGATTTATTGTCTTCCGCCAAGCTTTAAATAAGTTTTAAACTAAATTATGCTGATTACTTTAAGAATTACAGTTCATTTTGAGAACTGCATTTAGGCTACATTTTGAAGATTGGTCCTTAAGTATCTTTAATGATAGAAAAAAAGGTTTCACATGATCAATGAAGCCTAAAGGTATGTGATATTCAAGACCAGATTAAATTAACAGAAGTTTCAAAATGTATGTGTATATTTGAAACTAAACTACAATGGAAATTAAATATCTACTGATTGGAACCAATACCCTAGGTGTTGATACATTATATAACTATAACTATTATTTCGATTGCCATGCATGGAATTTGACAGTATTACCTATATTGTTTCTTTTACAGAGCATTAATTGCTAGAAAGTGACAAGACACATAATTGGTCAATTTGAAGGACATATAGTAACCAAAAACATACGTAATTGTTTTCTAGAAATTAATCAGCTCTTTAAGTCCTGCATTCCTCTGAAAATAATCTATTTGATTGTTGATTCAAAGAGAAAGTTTGAATCCGCAGCAACATAGTTGCAGTACCGTAGCAGGTATCCAAGCATTTTGTTGGAAGACTTGTCAGTACATAGGTCAAGATAATTACCAAGGTGCTCATGTGAATTTCCTGTCTATCTCCAACTTAAAACATAGTTTTTGGGGTTTTAATTTCCTGTCTTATTTGGCTTCTGCCAACCATTATCTTTCATTTAAAACATAGTTTTTTGGGTTTAATTACATACAATACATATAAGACATGTTTAGCTGCAAACTGTGTGTCTTCTTGTGGTGCAAGTCTTGGAGATAAATTAACATTCAATATATACATTTTGTTCAAATAATAGGTACTGACCATGATTCTAGTATTTCAAAGCAAAATTGCATTTTACCTAGCATGAGGTGTTCTGTGAGAAAACTTGTTCGTTCGGGGGTCTTGGTCAACCACATTTCCCAATTGCACTTCACCTTCTGAAAAACCATGTGACAGTTGTCCTGACTTCTCTAATTCACAAGCATACAACTTATTTGCTTCACATTGCAAAAAGGTACTGTATGTTGTTCAATTCCATTCATTGTCTTGAAATCTCTTAGATCCTTTAATAAACTTGCATTACCTCGCCATATTAGGTCAAACTGATTGTACAGTAAGATATTTACTGGGAATACCTTTTGTATGTCGTCTGCCATATTTAGTCAGTTAATAGATTTTTTGCTCAGGAATCCATATATGATGTCCCTGGGATTATTGCTGATGTGGTAAAGACGGGGCTATTTTTTTGTTGTTGAGAAAATGTCAAGAAAATACAAACTGCCTAATTGTGACCTTGAAAAACAATAATGCTAAAATAATAATTATAATAATAATCAAGAGCGAGGGGTAGAAAAATCAAGGTAATTAAAATGTAAAAAATGAAGAATTAGGGCTGCTGGGTGGCCCATCCTGTTTAGGCACTGTTCTAGTGTGTGGATGAGCCCCATGGTCGGCTATCAAATCCAGATGCCAGTGCCAACTGTGGCCAGCAGCCCCACAGGGAGATGGATAATTGGCAGTAATGTCGCTCAGGGAGGGAGGGATTCATTCAGTAAGGTTGTCCCTGTTTCATTGCACACCAGCAACCGCCCCACTGGTCAGTCAGGTGCCCACAGTCTGCCAGTGTATAGCTACACATGAAGCATCTTCCTCTGACTCATGTCTGTGCAGCTTAACTTGTTATCTGCAGTGTGAAAAGAAGCGGCTGACATCCCATATTTCGGAGGAGAGCGCATGCTCGTCTATGCTCCCCCGAATTGACAGCAGAGGTTGCAGCAAGCATAGCTTAATAGTATGATTGGGCATTCCAAATTGAGAGAAAAATGAGAAAAAGTTAAATAACTAAATGTTGTTTTTTTTACAGTATGAAAAAGGGAAAATGGAATTTAGAAACTGAAATATGAAAATGAAAAAAATTATACTAGACATCATTTCCATAATGCGCAAGTTCATACTTAAATAAATTCAGAAAAGTCTCATGACATTCAGTGCATGGACAGAAATGAGGCATATGAGCTTCAGTATGTGGACAGAAATATCTGTCAGTCCCCGTAACTTGGTATTCAACACAGATATAGTAGTATATGACAGTATGTATCAAAAGTGCTATTGCAGTTGGCTAGCTGCAATGGCTCCAGGCAGCATGTTGGAAAATGTAATAAGGGACAGCATGGATTATGCTGGGACTTTTCTGAAAACACACTGCACACACCAACAAGTGAGGTGACTGTTTCTGCAGAAAATGCCACAGAAGTGTAAAAATAAAGATGTCACAAATTTAAGCACATAACATTTTGTACTAAACACCAAATCACGCAACCCAAAAATGAGCTAAACACAAATATGATAAATAATGGAGAAGCCCCTTACTCTTCATAATACGTTTTATGGGATCTTTAATGACCGCAGTGATTTGGGACCTTGGGTTAACATCTCATCCGAAAAGTGTCATCTCTTACAGTACAGTATCCCCATCACTACACTACTGGGACATTCTGCTTGATCCAAGAGGAAGAAGGGCCTCACTGGCACATCAGCACCACTTCCAGCAGCACCATAGTTTTCCAAGGAGGTCTCCCTAGAAAGCACTGAATATCGCACATTACATCAACTTCAACCATTTCAGTTTTGTTATGGCTTGAATTAGCATTATGCTCAGGTGAATATGATTCTACTTAATGTTTAATAATTGCATTCAGGGCAAACTTATATTTTGAGGAAAAGGGGACATTAGAGAAACTAATGTTAATGAGAACTAATGACTCAGTATTTCCTTGAATATTAGCATATATATTTGCTTCTCACTCCACTCTGCCATGGCATCTTGAATCTTCATGAAAACAAATTCAATATTATACCATGAGTTTATGACTAATTATTTTTCATTTGCCAAGCATTGGAGGGGAAATTAACGTATGTCTGAGTGGGTTATCTAACTGCTGAACCTCATTTTATGGTAAATTAATATTGCAATATCCCAACATACAACACATTTATATCAACTGCAAACTAAGTAAACTTTTAAAACTTTTTGAAACATTTCTCTTTTAATACTAACTAGTCCATTGACTGGTTTGATTGGTACTGATTATAGCTTTTTAAATGTATTTATTTATCTATTATTCAGCAGATTCTTTTTTTTTTAAACCTTGAAGTGCATAAGAGAGATCAAACAGCTACTAAGGAAATACTGCAGGTTTTTGAGACTAGCAATTTGAATTGAAAACATTGGTCAGGTAATGCTGGCTAATATAGCAAGATTTTATTTATTATATCAATAATATTATCAATATCAAGGGTAATTACCAGGTCTAACATATGATTACAATAATGCACAGGCCCAGCTACATGCTGGATGAAGCAAGAATGGAAGGGAAGTCCATTTTTGGAGGGTCATAGTCCATTTCTATATGTATGTTGAAGTCCACTACAATCAAAATGTATCCATGACTGTTAAATTTAACATCTGTAATCCACATTGAGTGTGAAAGTGAACATAAGGTGGGCAAATACTGGTCCCTGGGGAATGTACTATGTAGTATATATTGAATGTACTATTATTACATACAAACATATTTCATGTACTGTATGGTGTGAGCTGTGATTTCGTGGGAAACTTTGCATTATAAATATTTCTCACTGCACCATTTTATGCAAATATGTCCACGCAATGTGATCTTTCTGTGATAAAGGGAAAGGAGGTATGCTCAATCCTGAAGTCTTAATGTTATTTTTGTGGGGGGCGCAAACAGCCAGATAACATATAATTACATTTTTAAAAAGACAGATGTACTATGCCAGCAAATGGAATTATATATGGTTTAGCAACCTCTATCTAATCATTATCTGAGCATTTCAACCAGTTGTATGTAGTTGGTAAAAACGTAAGAACAATGCCCTTAC
Organism: Aldrovandia affinis; assembly: GCA_029706075.1. Classification (NCBI taxonomy): domain Eukaryota; kingdom Metazoa; phylum Chordata; class Actinopteri; order Notacanthiformes; family Halosauridae; genus Aldrovandia; species Aldrovandia affinis. The sequence goes on along the minus strand of JAINUG010000066.1, from coordinate 3,124,613 downwards.
TCTTATTAAAGAACAGTATTATATGTATTTGTATGACAGAGTTTTCAAGAGTGAAACAAATGTAATCTTATTTATGGAGCTATTTAATTCGTATATTACAAGAAGTTTATGGTTATGCACTTTTTGTGATGTACTCAAATACTGTTTTTGGCTACTTGAGTACTCACCATCCTATTATTAGCTATAACTATGGAGAAGTATTCATGCCGATTTCAGGAACTGTTGAATCGAGAAATACATCTGAAAGTTTAGCTCCCAAAATACATGTGTGAAACTTCTGTATGTGACATTACTCTGGAAAGAAAGGTGCAGACTGGCATATTCTTCTGAGTATTTCATAATATTTACCCATGGCCATTGTGGCTTTTCCAGCATGTGTTAAAGCATAATATAAGGTGGGCAGCAAACCCTCTGAAAAGGAAGTAAAAAACTGGTGCCATTTTGATTGACCTTGAAAACATGTAATAGTCATTCAAAATTCAGCACAGCTATTCAGAGGCTGGAAAATAACCTGGAGGTAATCACCTTCAGATGATCTAACTAATGCAGACTGGAAAACAACACAGGAGTCCTGAAAGGCCCCTAAATAACTGGTAGTACAGGGTATTTGTGTCGTTGCTTCTGGCATTGACACTGCCCTGAACCATATAATGGGCCTTCCCTACTGCAGAAACATAGCCGTGCTCTGACAGATCCTAAAGGCCAGAGGGGCAGGGATCAATGTAGTCCACATTCAGGGATGATTCACCAAGCCTCACCTCATGCAAATACAGGCACATAAGGGTAAACTCGAAAGCTCTATATTGACATCCCGAGACTTTCTTTTACTGATAGCTTGTATCAATGCTGTTCTCCCAAATGTACAAATAATAATGAGTGTTTTACATGTGTGCACACTTTTCAACAGTTAGTGTGCAGTTCAAATTTCAAGGTTTTCATGGTATTCTATGAGGTGTGGCCATGGCATTGCATTCTTTAGATTTTTCAGGAGAAATAGTTTAAAAAAAAATCCATTCCCAAGAGAAATAATTTCACAGTTGAACATTAAAGCCAAATGTCCTATCACCAATCATTCATTGCTCATGGCAATGACCTTGAAAACCTGACCAGTAAGTTTAGCTCATAGTGGGTAGCATGAGTTAAAATAGATATGTATAGAAATTAACAACACATTTGTTGCATGCAAAGTCAAACCATTCCCCTCAAATTATTGCTTTGTCAGTCATATCATATTATATTATTTCTTATAAAATATATGCCATTTTAGCAAACTTAAGTAGTGAATGCATACATTTTTACAGGTTGAACACAACCTAAGGGCTATGCACAACTGACAAGAAAAATTAAACTGTGACAGGAATATGAAGTGCGTGATTAATAAAAACTGGTTTGTTCATTGCAACAATATATTTAACTACACCTTAAAAAGCATCAGCTTAGAAAGTTGGACTGGTCTTGTCATATAATCTTCATTTGTATCATGTTTGTTGTTGGCATTGTGATCTGAAATTTGCTTATATTCAGAACTGTTGCAACTCTAATTTGCAATGACAGCAAAATGTAACTGCTGCTAGAGACATCATGGACCAAATCCCTTAGGAGTTTGTTTCTTAATAAGGTGAGAAACTCATTTATTGTCTCATGAGATGTATTCATTTTTAACTAAATATTCCTTTAGGGATTCATTATCCTGGGTTCTAAGTGTAAGCAACTCGCATTCCTTGTTTCACAAGTGCTTGCCATTCCATATATCTTATAATACAATGTTAAAGAGTAGCTTTGCCAAGTGGCCAAACAGTATCTTGCATGGGGTTGAGCTTTGCTATTCTAGTTTGAAGATAATATTTATTTTGCTCCAGATCCAGTTACCGAACTCCTGCTGTTTGTGAATGCACGCTCATCTTGTACTGGCATAACTTACCTTCCTTCTGCGCAGCTGTATTAATAAAACATTTTGAGCTGACTAGCTCCGATCTGGCTATGGTGGTTCTTTAGATGGATCTTGGCTGCAGGTAAGAGACATTTTGCTCTCACTCTGAGAGTGAAATTTTCTCAGAAAGTCATTTCAATACAAATTACTGCATGTTTTGTGAAAATATATTCATGTTGCTGTTCTCAGCTTGGTGGGGTATTTTCAGTACTAAAAGTAATAAAGAAAATGAGGACAGCCACAAACTATCAATTTAAATACTGGTACTGTCTACTAACAACACATTTTGTGAAGAGGATAAGATCAGAACAGGTGTCAGGATCTGGGGGTGATCTAGATCCTGTGGACTAGTGACAAACCTAGACATAAATGTATGTAAAATATACCTTGCTCAAAGGTACAATGAGCAGTGCCCCACCTGGGAATCAAACCTGCAACCTCCATGTTGCAATCCCAGTTCCATAGCCATTATACTGCACTGCTTTATTAGCACTACTTGCTCTGAATAACAAAACACTGCTGCTTGGTGAATTTATCTGTGATAACCTGGATTTCTTGTGCTTTACAGAGTATTCGCAGCAACTGAATAAATGCACTCTGCTGAATCAAGTAGCTCCACCTAGTTATTTATATGCTCAACAGTTACAATGGGTATAAAAAGTATCCATCCCTTTGGCATTTTTCTAATTTTATTTTCTGACTTCACAGAATCAAAATTGATTTAATTGGGATTTCTTGCAACTGATCAACACAAAATACTCTATATAAATAAAGAAAAACCAAATTTTTCTTAAAGAATTAATTACAAATAAAAAACAGACAATAAAGATTACCTAAGTATTCACCCCCCTTGACTTAATACTTGGTAGAAGCATATTTAGCTGCAATTATAGCTGCGAGTTTGTTTGAGTTTTCTACCAGCTTTGCACATCTGGACATTGTCATTTTTTCCCATTATTCTTTACAAAATTGATCGAGCTCCACCAGGTTGGATGGGGATCATTGGTGAACAGCAATTTTCAAATCTTTCCACAGATTCTATATGGGATTTAGGTCTGGGCTTTGACTAGGCCACTCCAGGCCATTGATTTAAATCACTCCAATGTGGCTTTTACTGTATGCTTTGGGTCATTGTTCTGCTGGAATATAAATCTTCTCCCAAGTTGCAGGTCTCTTGCAGACTGCAGCCGGTTTTCCTCCAAGATTGGTCTATATCTTGTGCTATCCATTTTGCCCTGTATTTTGACAAGTTTTTCAGTCCTTGTAGCAGAGAAGCATCCCAATTGTATGTTTCACAATATGGATAGTGTTCTTGGGGTGATGTGCAGTGTTAGGCTTGCGCCAAACATAGCACCTAATGTTGATGCCAAAAAGTTTCATCTTGGTCTCATCAGACCATAGAATATTCCTAGTTTTGAGAATCTCCTACATGTCTTCTGGCAAACTTGAGATTTCATATGAGTTTTCTCAAACACTGGCTTTCTTTTTGCTACTCTCCTCTTCTTGGTCAATTTACAGTTGTGCCATAATCTCTTTGAAATCTTTGAATATTTGAATATTTTTAAAGCTCTTGTTTGCCACTAACCAACTCCTCTTTAATTGTACAATGGACTTTAATTATGAACTCTGAAGACAATTGATTACACAAGAGTTTATTTATGTGTCTTAGAAAAAGTGGTGAATACTTATGCAATCAATTATTGTCTGTTTTTTATTTGTAATTAATTAGGGTTATGCCCTAATTATGGTAGGTTTTGAGAATGGCTCCCATTCAAAACCACAAGATTCTACTGTCATTATCTGAGCTGTTTCATTACCTATTTGGCACATCTACTCAGATAGCCCTGTGCAATATATTTCTAGACTCTCAAACCAATCCATTAGCTGCTTTCTTGAACCAAACCCCCGGTAAAATTAACAAAACTCTCAACCTGTCAGCAATCCGTCCACAACTCTCTCAGCTCAACAAAGCATGTTCTACAATGCCGTAACTTCGGAAAAAACAGCTAGCTAACTAACTACATCATGCGAGTTAGGTAACTAGCTATTTCATGACTGGTTGGTAAATAAGGCTTCAGTTGTCACAGTACAGCTAGGAATACTGTCTTACTATTATGAGCAAACCTACAACAATAAAATATACAATATATATACACTTCTCCACTACACACAGCATTCATCTTTCAATGTGATCGTTAGCTAGCTGCTAATGTTATTTTGCTTTCCAAGAAACACCTGCCAATCGTCCTTTAGTGTTCCATCCAAACTTCAGTCTGTCCATTTAATCCAAATTTCATCTTTCCTGCTGAGCAAGTCACCGACCAGTCCAAATGGGCATTGGTCCATCTTGACCATTTAGCTAGCTATAAATATCAGTCATGCTTTGTTGATTGATTGTTAATATCTGACTGGTTCCCTTCCCTGATGCTGACGAGTTGTCAAATGCATATTAGTTGTCAAATGCATACAAGTTGATCCACTGGAGAGATAACCACCAAAAAGGAGAGAAACTCATTGGTATTACAGTTAATGTTAGCTACTGTGCAAAATCAAACCCATTTAACACAATTCCAATACATGTCTTATTAATATTAGGGCTAGCTACATCAAATTAGATAGCTTGAAAAGATCAATGAAGGATCCTTCCAAAAAGATAATCATCTCAGCTTTAATCATTTGTTACATAGCTATGATACATGACAGTATGGTAACGTTAACAGAGATTGAAATTAAATATTTTAATAGCATTAGGCCAACATAGTTAGTCACGTCAACTGTATTTCATTTCAAGGGGAGGTGTCTTCTAACAGGTTTAAGGCTCTCACAAAGATAATATTGAATACACAGAATGTGCAGATCCACTGGGAGGCATGTTCTGATGGAACACCAGCACTGCCAATGTGGCCTTAATATAAGCTCCCTGGTTCAAATCATGTTAGGTAGTGTATAATCACTAGTATAAATAGCTAGCTAACATTAACCAGGTACTTTCTAAAGACCCAAGATACTCAGAAAATGAACATTCAGAATACCAGCCTTCTCATATAAACAGTGAATATTAATTCAATAATGTTTTTTTAAAAGTAAACAGCATATTCATAAATTCAAAATATTCCAATACTTATAAATGAGGTCATGAAATATCATATATCATTTAAAAATATATATTTAATATATGAAATCATAACAATGCTAATAAATTAAATGTAAATGTCATGGTGATCATTCTTGATCTGTTTACTAGTTTAGGTACTCTGCAGCTTCAACACTTAAATGCAACGAGTAAGCAGCTGTTTCCAAAGAATGTATTTTAAAAGAAAATATCTTAGAAATTTGAATGTAAAATGCTAAATCTGTTGCTGACATTAATGCTTGTCTAATACAATCAATTACAAATACTTTAGCCAATTGTACAAATGTATATGTCATATTTAGTTTATCTCATGAAGTGCGTATGTATGTACTTTTTCTGTTTACTAATTATCTGATAATATTTTAATTGATGTTACTGTAATAATACATTAAGGGAGAAACGTTTCTGAAATAGTTTTGCCAGCCCACTTTATTTGTCTCAGTAATTGACATGTGTTTGCAAGACCTTGTTTGTTACTTGTCAGAGCGTATATTATTTTGCTTTCGCTTTTGTACCTGTGTGGTACTTTCGCCACGTGATTGGGAGACAGCGACCCCCAACACATAACAGAGGTTACTACATACCCACAAAAGTTTCGCTTTGATCCTTAGGTCTCGTACTGTAAATACACAGTTTACAATAACAGACCTCATCAGTCGACAGCATGTAGCCTAAATGACCGATCAAAAGAAACCTTTATGCGGTGCGGAGCGGGGGAGGCGTCAGTAAATGTGTGACATCGACGCTGGGTAGTTTCAGGAACTAGAAAAAAAGGGCGTGTGTTATTAGTAATCAGACAAGCAAAAAGTCCCACAGTCGAACTGACAGAGCGAGGGCAGACGAAGAAGCGGCCAGTGGGATACAGACTTCTACGCTACTTATGTGTCTAAAACCAGCTTTTGTAGCCGATGTGTTTGGGGGTTTTTTTGACAGGGACATGCGAAGAAAGAGCTGGATTATTTAAACGTCATATTGTTTTCAGCCGGAGCACTTCTGTTGATGGTACGGATATCACATTATTTTTTAAAAAGAGGACAGTGGATGCAGAGCCGGCTCTCAGCCTATGTGGGTAATATGTCTACGATGGATGGTATTTTATGTCATATTTCAGCAGTCTGACTAATCAAAGCCACGGAGGACCGTTGAGTCATTGGATTTTGTACGGGAAGGTTATTTCTCAAGAGCAAGAAATATACATTTTCCATTTATTTTAGTATTGCTCAGGATTTCCAGTATCGTATTGGTCATACACGCACCCGAACTCGTCGTTCACTGTAAGTACATTTCAGATAGATTGTCAAATGTTACGTTGATAAAATAACATATGTTAATAATATTGTTAATAATAATAATATAATTGACAATAACATTTCATATAGCGTTATGATATATACAGTTAACCGTTGCTTTAACTTATCGTTGGAAATTCGTTTTATCAGAAGGCACCAATCTTTTTTTACGATCAAGAAATGGCAAGAGGTGTTCTTCAAGTATTTGATAAATATGTATACTTAACTTAGACCAAGTATTTATTGTGTATCAATTGTTAGAGATGTACATTATTATAATATTAAATAATCCTGTCCTCCATGTATGTATGTGTATGTGTGTGTGTGTGTGTGTGTGTGTGTGTGTGTGTGTGTGTGTGTGTGTGTATATGCATGCATGCAAGGAGACTATAATTATAAACAGTTGTAATCAGTGTGACGAAAATCAGAGTACGTGCGTGAGTGAGCATCTGCGTCTGCAGTCGAAGGTCGCGAGGAGTGATTTGGAAGCTAGTTGCGTGGAGTGCTATAGCGAAGTGATAACGAACTCTCACCGCTGCTGCTTCCCTGTGATGATTGCATTTGTTTCTTTTTTTTCTTCCTTTAATGCTATTCGTATCAGTTTGGCCACAGTATTTTAAATGTTATATTTTATTGTCTTAACAGGTGTAAAAATTTGAGATATGAAACTATGCTCCAGCAGATAATGCCTTTGTGGAAAATCTCGAGCACCTGATCCAGTTTAATCAGATTATGAAGATACTGCATCACTGTGTCAATGACGGGTAAGATGGAGACGCCTTTTTATCACGATGACACGCCAAGTCATCCCAATTTTGGACAAATCTCTGATTATGAAAGGTACCAAAGCCACAAGATGATGAGTAAGAAAAACATGGCAGGCCACCATTTCCCCGGTGCTATGGGAGGACCCTCAGCTCTAAAGCTCCTACAGGAGCAGCATGGAACCAGTGGCAACATCAATCCCAACAGCCTAAACAGTTCCTTAATGCCTTCTACTGACATGAACCTCCTGAAGCTGGCGTCCCCTGACTTAGAGCACCTCATCATTCAGTCCAACCAGGGGCTGGTGACAACCAGCCCAGCACCCAATTCCACAGGCAACCCCTTCATGTACAGGAACCAAGCAACTAACGAACAGGAGGGCTTTGCGGATGGCTTTGTGAAAGCCCTGGCTGACCTTCATAAACAGAATCAGCTTATTGGGGCTCCCATGTCCCCATCCTCCTCTATTCAAGGTCCTTACCCAAGGAACATCATGTCCAGTGGAGAAATGCCTATCTACACTAATCTCAGCAGCTACAATCCCAACCAAATCACAGTGTCCACATCCTACCCTGGTGGCCAGCTGCCTTACCCAGCCACCGGTCACCATGCCTCAGGTCACGGCGGACAGGGGCAAAGACCCCAGCACCACCACAGTCGTGGCCTGGATGCACCCCAGACAGTCCCCGAGGTGCCTCACCCCCCAGGGGACCCCACCAGCTCCCCTCCCTCCCTCTCCCCCATTGACTTGGAGACTCAGGAGCGGATCAAGGCGGAGAGGAAGAAGCTCCGGAACCGCATCGCCGCCTCCAAGTGTCGCAAGAGGAAGCTGGAGAGGATCTCGCGCCTGGAAGAGAAAGTGAAGGTGCTGAAGACCCAGAACTCTGACCTGGCCTCCACAGCCAGCATTCTGCGAGAGCAGGTGGCACAGCTCAAGCAGAAAGTCATGAATCATGTCACCAACGGTTGCCAGATAGCAGTGAGCTCAGCCACCATGACTAAAAGCGGGGAGAGCACCAGCTGCTGAACTTCAATGAAGAGGGTTTTTTTTTTACCATCACTATTTGAGTCAGTGCTGTAGAGCAATTATCAGAAAGATATGTTTTATTATTATGGCAGCTGAAGTGTGGCTAGATGAGAGGTGGGGACAGACCCTTATTTCCTGACTTTTACACCCCCAGATTTTCTCAGATGAGACAACGATGAACATTGGACATAGGACATCGAAAGTCTTTGTTTGTTTTTGACAAGTGCACCATGGAATGGCTCCTCGGTGCTCTGTATATGGACAGCCACACCAGCCACATTGTTACTTTGACTTGTCTATGTGCTCTCGGTGACAAGAAGGGAAAACGCACCTCACATCTTCAAGAGTTTGACCTTTCATTAAACTTGCTTAGGATCCAATCAAAGGGAGGAGGAGGAAAGCAGCTGTGAATGGAAATGTGGAGGGGCATTGCATAGCAACACAATGGAAGTAATTTGGAGAAATAACAATTCAGGGCTTCATTGGAAAAAAAGGGAATCTCTGCACTTTGGATACTGAAATCAAAAGAGAATGGAGCTTCTTGAATTCAAGCCTATTAGACTCCAAGGAGGCAAAATGCTCTTTTGTCTCCAAAACATGACTTCTAGTAAAAATACACCTCATATTAAGGGAAGGCAAGACGGAGAGGGGGGAATTGTGATGTTTTACAAGCATCCCAATCAAATACTATGGAATGTTTAACTTCAAGGTTCAAAGAAACATTTAAGCAAACTGACATGATGATGAGTGCTATAATGTGAATTTGAGGTTCTGTATAACAAGTGACTGACTTTTGTTCTACATAGACATAATGTGGCACTTCAGGGCCATGAGTGTATACCTGTATTTACAGTTGTCCCGAGTGAAATATATTTCAAAGCTCATCTAGTCAAAGTGTCCCCACATCATTGAAGTTGATATCCTTGGCTGTGTTGTGATTGTAAGTGCAAATTTACTTGTTTGAGTCACATCTTGTCTTTACAGTATTTTGGAATATATTGTTTGTTTTTGCTTCTTATTGTGAGATTTATATGTATGGAAAAATTACATAACGAAATGAGGACATTTCTGAAATACTCAACTTTAGGTGTGTACAATTTGTCTGTGATTATTTTTGAATAACATAGATAAGTATAATCAGATCCAACACAAAGCTAAATGGTGTAAGATATTTTGAAATGTAAAGCGACCGGTTTTATTATAACAGAATACTTTTGATGGTTGTATGTAATTATTGAGCCTGAGCAGATTTGAAAGATTCTTCTGCATTCCATGACAAAGATCTTTTGCACTGTATTTCCGCAAGTGTGCCTGGGAGATGCATTTTAACAGAACCGTTGATACTATGTTCTGTGTCTTAACATTGTGTTTTAACGGTTTGTTAACATTGAACAAAACTGCCAGCTTGTCATTTTGAATGGCATCAACTGTATTTAACATGCTGTGTTCAATTTGCACACTGTCCGGGTATTTAAACAATGAATAAGGCTGCATGTAAATGTGGTGGCAAATAACCGGGGGACAAAGCTAGACTGAAGCAAGACTGCGACAAGGGCTTTTGATCAATAGTATATTGTTTGTACTGTTCTGTTTCTGATTTTTTGGAACAATCTATTTATGCAAAAATCCTCTAATATTTATGTGGTATATGTACAAAGTGTATACGTTGAATTACAAATGTCTTGTTGACATTTTATTTTGGGAACAATATTGCACATAAATCAAAACATTAAATGATATCTAATATTTATCTTTTGTCTCAACATGGACTATGTACAGAATAATAGTATAGGAAACTACATTTCAGAGACAGAGGACTTCAGTACCATTCATGTTCTATTTTTTTTGGGGGGGGAGGGATTCCTACAATGAAACTGAAGATAGGATAATGACTCAAATAAAAATCAGTCCACATTCATTACCATCTAAAATAGAATAATGACAATGAGATAATAAGATATATATTTAATACATTATATGTTGGAGGTTGAAGCATTGAATGGATGCCAGATGTATACTGTAGGATCAACACATATAGCTGTACAACCTAGTTTTCAGACGATGTAAAAATGTGTTTGAGCAATGCATTGAATCCTTAATAAATATCTTATATCAGACCTATAGATATAGATAATGGTATTTATACATATCTATATTCATGTATTCAAATCAATCTTTGCAAACATAAAAGGGATATTTTTATGAGGTTTGGTCTGTCAAATAACTTCTGAGTGTTACTTAGAAGATTTTTTTAAATAACTTGAGCAAGGCTTTTGATGTTGAATAACAATTCTATTTTTGTACTGAAAAATGTTTTAAAATGTAAAAGTTCTTTCAATTTTGAGTGGGAGCTGAAGTACACATTTCAGTATTCATATAACTTTACAGAATTTCTGAATTGTGTATTGAGGTTGGATTAAAAGGGCCGTATATTCTGAAATGGCCCTTTCACTTCTCTTATACTTGCAGAGCATCAGGAGTGTGCCTGACATCGTTTTCAGGCAAAATACTACTGTCTTTTTATTAAGGAATCAAAGATAGTGTTATGCATATCACAGGATCTACTAACAGCTATTTTGGGGGCAATATAGAAGGTTCTTGTAAGTTTACTTTAAAATATTAGAGTAAAGACATACATTGGTACAACTGTTTAAACTGTTTACTGCTGTGCATAGTGCTTTGTGTGAAATATTGATAAAATATTGCTTTCATGCAGGTGGTTGTGAATTCACCCCCTGTATCAGTGTAATAACAAAGACAAATTATAAGTTATAACTTTTTATAAGTTTTTACAGAAACATGAAGGTGCAGCTTTGTCCAGACAGCTTTGGTCATCTGTAATTCCAGAAGTGAAAATAATAGTTGTTTGTTCTTACTTAAATAATCTTTCTAAGACTAGTCAGATCAAAAACTAAATTGGAGACTTGCAGAGCAGTGCAGTTTTGCTGCAATTTGGACCAGTTAAAATTACAAGCAATTCCTTTCCCTTTATTGGTTAATCTATTTTATGTCTTTCGCCAAACAGTTTGTTTTGTTTACACACTGTAAAAAGCTTGTAAAAAGCTTTTGATCTATTAAAAGTGGTTGGAGATTATGTGTATTTAATTCATATGTATTGAAAAGATGAACAGAGTCTTATTTTAAGGACTTGTTCCAGATTTCAAGCCAAAGATATTCCATAGATATAACATAACCAGTCTAGCTGAAGAGAGCATTGTCCTTGATTTTGAGTAGTGTTGCTTTTTTTCTTTTTTTCTTACACAATATTCATTTTTCTTGCTGGTGACTGCTGAACTCGTGTTGTGTAAGTAATGAAAAGTTAAGGACAAAGGTATTATGGTTATATTTTATTGAAGTGTCATGTAGGGTGGTTTTTTAACATGGCACATGGGTGGGGTTGCTTAAAATTGTGTGGGTTTGCTCAACGTGTACATTTTATTGAAATTGTAGAAAGTGGGAAAATCTACATTTTCCTGATAAAATATAGAATTTTTGAAGTTTTGCACGAGGGATATAAAATTAAATTCTTCCATTTGTTTCAAATGAATAGAAAGTAGAAACGCAGTGACCTGCTGAAAATCAGATCCTTTAAACCCATGTTCAATTCTCCTTACTTTCCAGAGGACTGTTGTCTGAATACCATCGGTAAGGTGACAGAAAATAGTGACTGAGGGCGACTGGCCCTGCTTTGTTAAATTATTATTTATTTTTTAAATTACTGATTGTTTTGGTTTTTTAAAACATGCAGTCCTGTTAAGTGTTAACTGTTTCCTTGAGTTTTCTTTAAAAATGAACAATAAAATGATTAGGTTTCCAAAACAGATTTTTGCTTGTGTCATCAAGGGCTCAACCAACTTGTAAACAGCTACACAATATGCCCGTATCCAGAATGATAAAATATATACTTTTTCTGTTTGGAGTTTTCGATTTGCCATTATCTTCCTACGAACCTTGCCTTATCTCCAAATAATGATTCAATCTGAATCCGAGGGATCTGAAGAGGGTTGTGTCAAAACCCCACAGCATGAGGCCATATAAATAATTCGAAATTAGTAACAGAATCTATGGACCCAATTTTGACAACACGTAAAGCCTGGCGCTGGCACGAACACAGCTGTCACAGGCACAGAGTGGTGTCTTGGAGCAGGTACATGCAATACAATTTGTGCTGAAGTTGGTATTTTGATCTCTGTTTTTTTGGCACTTGCACTGGGTGGGTGGAACGGAGCAGGATCGGTCATTTGTGGGGTGTGGATTGGCGCAAGAACATGGAGCAGTTGTGTTTTAACAGATTACAAACATCTAAACAATCCTTCACTGGAAACAGGTCTTACGCAGTCAAACACAATCATTCCGTCAATACCAGAGGGGGGGATTATGAGAAAAAATTCCGATTTGAATTTTAATATTTTTCAGAGGCATCCACCCACAGATACCGCTACAATAACTATCTTACTTAAATCCATCATAGCAATATTTGTGTTCTACAAACAAACATCAAATGATATATTTGTTCTGCAAACGATGTATTGTAAACATAAAATTCAATATAAAGTACACACACAACATGCTATGATTTATAATTAAGCGTATGTTGTGTCATCAGCTAAGTAATTTCCATCTTCCCACAGGTCAATAATTCAGTCATTGTAGTCCTGCAGATCATGATACACACACAATTCAATTGAACCTCCAAGCTGTTTTATATGTAACACAAGAGCAAACAATTCTATTCTATTTGCAAACTCATCACTCTTTTGACAGTTCAACAGGATTGAAAAAGCAAACCAAAGATAGTTATTATTATTATTATTATTATTATTATTATTATTATTATTATTATTATTATTATTATTAATAAGTCGAAGTAAGTAGAGAGCATGTGCCACATTAAAAAAGAATGGAAAACAAGGACATGGGACTCAACCACCCATTTAAAGGCAATGTGGACAAGTTCACACCTTCAAGGGAACTGGAGGGAACCATGTTTTTGAGCAAAATGTATTGGTACTTGCTGAAGTTTATGAATTCATTGACCAAAACAAGAGCCCCAGGACCAGCAGATCCCAAAAAAAAGAATCCATGGCAACAAAGATCCACCACATGTTACCGTAGGTATAGATTATTTTCAAAAAAGCTCTTTCTTCCAACACAAAACCCACCAAAAATGGGTTGCATAGCCAAAAAGCTTCATTTTGGTTTCATGTGAATATAACACTTGGCTCCACTCAGAGTTTGGCATTGAAACTGATTATATTTATTCAGCATGCAATATAGCTCATTACCTGTATTGTTTATTTTATACAACCTTTTTGCTCATCTTTACCAAGGGTGTGAATAATTTTGAAGTTGATATATAGGCTACCATGTGCCAAAATTTACATCAAGTTATTTCTCTTATGCAAATATTTTAAAAATATCAAAAAGGAAATATATATTTCTGACATTTCAGGTCATTTCAGGACAAAACATGTACCACAGTAGAAGTTCGTTTTTACTTTGGGTGGTTTGATTATACTGATTAGTTGTCTGTTTTGTTCCATTGTAACTAGCTAGTTTCTGTGTTCAAAAATGGATGGGCACCAGAGGAAAGGTTTTTAGGTAAATGCCAGCTTTGCCTAGTGCAATGTGAGTGGTACCACACTGATAATTTGCCAGCATTTAGGCATTTTGGTGTTGTTTGAAAATATGTCAAGTCCTCTGCGATCCTCTGTTTCGTAGAACTCCATTTAAATATAGTGCTGCTTCAAGCATGTCTTATGAACAGTCCATTCTGTCCAAGGCTGCCCTGTGATGAAATTACTTTTGAGATGAGGAACCTTTTTTTTAAGGGACATGAACAGCTGCTGTAAGCCTTTTCTGAGAAAAAGTAAAATTCACAGTGATTCACAGTGAAACGAAGGCTGCAGTTCTCTGGGACTCAGAGATGTGAAACTTCTTTAAGACCAGATTTTTGTCTCCAATGGCTCTGGATTGTGCAATATAATGACCAGATGTAGAACCAATTCCTGTAGGGCGAGTAAGTATTCTCCAATAACAAGACCAACATTGTGTTCATTCCAAACTTATTTAACATACTGTATATCTTGTGGCTCGACTTATTTTTTTGTTTGTTCGTATTTTAGGGGAGTGGTGAGATCATCGAACAACATTGTCGACATACGTTGTAAAACACTGGTCTTCTAACATTTTTGCCTCCATTTCAAGCATTGTGGGGTTTCCCATTGGCAGGCATTTTACAGGACAAGAACACGTTACATGACACATTCATATTAACACCATCTTCAGGAGGAGATTAAAGGCAGCCAGTAGCCAAAATGTTCTTGTGATTTCACAGCAAAAAATACATTGTTGTGATATGAATGTCTATGAACACCTTCAGAAAGGTTTTGGTTACGGGCAGGCCATATATTGTTCCACACGTTTACCACATGAAAGGCAGGGGGAAACAAAGTAAAACCCTCAGGTACTTCCACCTCACCTCAGCCACAAAGTCATTGTGAAAAGTGTTGTAAAGGGGATTATAGTAATGTGTTCCAAAAGTTATCAAAATACACAGTACATCAATATCAAGAAACCATATGTGCGTGTGTGTGCGTGTATACACACATATATGTATATAGAATGTTGTTTGCAACAGAAAGCATGTGCCTTGATTTAAGTCCAAAACTAGCTAAGGCCACCCACAGACAGCCTTCAGTGCTTTCCTGTAAATAAGGCCAAGGCTTTCAGTAAAGCACATGGAATGGACGTGGGTAATTCTGAAAGCGAAAGTCAGATGTTGCAGCCAATCCAGACAGGGGAAGACTGAGGGAATTCCACTGTGTCACGCTGGAAACATGAAATGAGTTTGCCACTCAAACAATAATACATGACAAGGAAATAACTTCAAGCAGGAATTTACTCCAGGAAGAACATGTAGGCATAGTAGTAGGTTCAAAGGACATGAATTATTATCAAAAATCCTTTAAAGATGTGCTGTTAGATGTGTGGCAAACCTGAAAATCTGGCAGCTGTTGTAGCACAAAGGGAATGGCAAATGATAGCTTGTTACATTTTAGGGTAACTGAATGCATTCAGATATATTCGAACCAGTCTGTAGTGTTCTCCCATGGTATACATTTTGCATTCAAATTGTATGAAGTGACCTTCATACACGTATTGACAGAATGATACTTTTACATCAATACATAAATTACTTTTTGAGGCATATACTGTTGAATGATGTTTCCCAATAGTTTGCCCCCTTTTCTGTTCTATTTTGTCAGCTTGTTATAAGCCATACTCTCAGTTGGGAATGACTAATTCCCTACTTTCGCCCACCTCCGCTGCCCACACAGAACTGAAAAGGATTGTGGGTCAACTAGTGTCTTCCAATCTCACCAAATTCAGCTATCAAGTAATTGCAAGAAGAAGCCATTGACAATTGTAGGAAGGAGGGGGAAGACTTGAAGAAAACATTCCATTTGAATTTCCATCAGAATTAAATTAATGTACAAGTGTTCGTTTAATCAGAATTTTATGAGAATCTCCACTCTTTTGTATTCTTTGTACTGACACTATGTTAATTAGGACAAGAATAACAACACTTTACAAGTCAAACTCAATGGCTTTATGGTACATGATTGATTTGCACAAAATACCCTCTTATCCTTCTGTGCTCTAGGATGCAATGGTGCCTCTGGGATTTGAACAAATTACCTGTTCATTATGAGCACTGTGTCCTCACCACACTACACTTCTCTCACATCTTTTGTGAAGCAAGAGTATTTTGTGTTTAATTTCCAGACTTTTTTTAACCAGAAGATAATCTAATCATACTTACCTAAAGATGTTACCCATAATTGTGTATATAACCAGTAAATACAGTGTATTGCACTTATGAATGGAAACCAAATGTGGTCCACTTTAAGTAGATATACAGCATATATACAGTATATAGTATAGCTACATGTGTTGGCTGCAATTACCTAATATTTTATAGATAGCTTAGTTAATCTACTTTAGATATTTATTCAAAGGCAACTTAACAGTTATGATTGCTGGTGAAATTGTTCAACTAAAACAATGATTGCATGTCATGATTTTATGTTGTAGCTAACATTGTCTCTGTAATCTCTGTAATCTGTCATGGGTTTGACATTGCAAGTGAAAATTACCATAGCTAGTCATTTGATGCCTAAACAACAATTCTGGCACTGTGAGTGAATTTTCTTCGAACGACTTGAGATTAAAAATGAAACTGCCAATTTCCATACTTTGAATGTAAATATCGATCTAAACACTGCTTAAACGCGCAGCGTTTATTAATACCAGTCATATTTTTGTAGAATGGCTGTGGTGCATACTGTTCTGAAACATATAAAGTCAGGTCCAGACTTATTGGCACATGTTATTAAAACTCTTCTGGAACCTGCAATCAGGTAACATGTATATTTGGGCTATATTAGTGCTGAATTGAATTGAATTAGTTAATTTCTCATTCAAATTCAGAGTAGTCTTAGATTACATTCAATGTATTGTTTTCTCTGATGGAAGCTCATTTTTTAAATAACAATTCATTTCTGCATGTGGTATTATGCTGGTTACCTACAGTATCCTCCAAAATTATTTACACCCTTGATAAAGATGAGCAAAAAGGCTGCATAAAATAAACAATACAGGTTATGAGCTATATTGTATGCTCAACAAATTGCGAATTATACTAATACAATTGTTCAAAGGAAGAAGATCGTTTTTTTTTTAATATACATGTCACAATTATTACTTTAAATGAAATCCAACAAAAATAAATCTACATTAGCATGTTTTAATCTATAGTGTTTTATGCTATTTTACCTTTTTTTGAGCATACAATATAGCTCATAGCCTGTATTGTTTATTTCTTGCTCATTTCCATCAAGGGTACCTATAATTCTGGACCTGACTGTAATTCTCTCATCAGGAAAAGTTCAATGACGTAAATGCTTGAACTCTTGCAGCAATGTCTAATGGAAGTAGTTCAGAAGCATTGACTAACACATACTTTGTGGTCAGGTTTTGTCTCAGAGGGAAAGGCCTGGTATTTCTTTGAAATTGTTGAGAATCCAGTAAATGAAACATTCTGTAGTAATCTCAAGCAAAAGAGTAAAAAGAGAAATCAATAAAGTGTTTGCTCAGGGAGAGTTTGGGCGTGTGTTAGTTGGGACACTAGTTAATGATTTTAAGAGTGGGGGTGGGAACTCACTCTTGAAACACTGCTGTGTTCTATTGTGCTGGGAGACTGATTTGTGCCATATTGAACAGCACCAAAAAGCCAGCATTCAGAGTCATTTTATTTAATGAGTTTGAAATGGACAAAGAGACAGACAGACTGACTGGTTTTCCAGGCAGCAATATGCTTGATTATTGACTGATTATTGATTGGTTGATTATCTTTGTATTTGGCCACCTCCAGCCGTATATTCTTCTCAGTCAATGTTTACGAGGTAAGTTTAAACAAGCCCAATCTGCAGGCTCATTACTTCCTGTGCATTTTGAATATGCTTTGTTCTCCATCTGCTTTCCGATTTTCCTCTGCGGTTTGTCTTGGAATGAGATACCCCAAAAGGACAGGCCTATACTCCAAGACCAATGTATACAGTATTATGCATTTTCAACTTAAGTATGTAACTCAAGTTAAGATCTACTGGACTTTTCAAGACTTTTCATTGATGGATCATCAAAATAATGCTCATGATTGCAATGTTTGAGTAGTTTAGTGTAAAGCAGCTACTTTGGCCATATCAAATAATGTTACCTTCCAATATATCTTAATACATAAGAACATAAAAGTAATGTCGTGAACAGGCCATAAAGCCCATCTAGGCTTGTCATTGACCTACATCTAGAGAATATCCAGTACTGCATCCAGCTTGGAACAAGTGCCTCTGCTTCTACTAGATGGCCTTTTTTGTTTAACACATTTACAACTCTCTATGTAAAATAATACTTTTTGATATCAGTTTGGGATTTACCTTACCTTTAACTAATTTCCACCTGTGCCTTCTTGTTCTGCTAACTGAACTCAACCTAAAAATCTTTGGTAGTTCACTTTGTTTATCCCTATTATGAATGTATAAATCAAATCCCCCCTTAGTCTCCTTTTGCTAAACTTGAATAGATTAAGTGTCTTAAGTCTTTCCTCGTAAACGTTACCTTTCATACCAAGAGATTCTATATCTTTCTTGTAGTTGGAACTACACACAGTACTCTAATTAGGTCTGAAAATTGCATTATATAATATCAATATAACCTCCTTTGATTTTCACTCAATACGTTTTGATATAAATCCCACCACCCTGTTGGCCTTTTTCACCACTACAGCACAATGCTTAGATCCAGATAAACTCTGATCAACTACTACTCCCAAGTCTTTTAAAAATGGACACATTCTAATTTTGCTCCCTCCCCAATAAAATATTATTGAATGCCATCTGCCAGGCTTCTGCATACTTCTGCATTCTTCTGCATTTTGTTTAAATCATCCCTGGATTATTTGAGTAGATTCCAATCTGTTTGCTAAACCCCAAATTTTCTATCATCTGCAGATGATAGAAGCTAATAATTGTCTGCAAATGTAACTGTTTTGCCTATTTTTAACTACTTCCTTACTTGCATAGATTATCTAGTGCAGGGGTCGGCAACCCGTAACACTCAAAGAGCCATTTGGACCCGGTTTCCACGGAAAAGAAAACACTGGGAGCCGCCCCATTTTGTCGACGGGGGGTGCTAAAAAAAGCTGCGACCAGTTCATTTATTTCGCGGACCGGGGGTGCAACGCGAAAATGATTCTTGCGCCCCTCGGATTTTCTGATTATTTGCGCCCGATTCAATTGGATACTTATTATTTATTTTCCCAAGCCACGCGGAGCCGCTACATAAGGCTGAAAGAGCCGCAACATGAGGCTGAAAGAGCCGCATGCGGCTCCGGAACCGCAGGTTGCCGACCCCTGATCTAGTGTGTACGTAGACACTGAAGATAATTTATGCAAATAAGAAAGGGCAGAGGTATCAGTGCTGATTCCTGTGGGTCTACACTGCCCACAGCACCTGGGTCAACTATGATCCTTCTGACAGTTACTCTTTGTTCTACTGTGCAACCAATTTCAAACCAACTCTGAAATTACTCCTTTAATTCCTACTAATTTTTTGACAATGACCTTTTCATGGTACCTTGTGAAATGCTTTTTGAAAGTCCAAATAAAGCTGGTTCAAATCAAAACACTTTGCCTCTTCAAAGACGTCCAGGAGATTTGTTAGACCTTCCCTTGGAAAAAAATACATGTTGTCTATCCTTTAAGATACTGTTATTTTCCAGTGTTTAGGCATTGCATAAAAATGTCTGTCAGTGGTTTTTTAAATAATCTCTAGTAATAATCTGAAGTTCCTTCAGTACTCCTGTATATATGCCATTGGGGCCTGCTGCCTTATTTGTTTTGGTAGTTTTTGTAGTACTTCTCCATTCCTTATCTCAATGTCCTCTAAAACATTCTGTACATTACTTTTAGTCATATTTATAACCTCTTATTTTGTAAAGCTCTCAACAAAATAACTGTTTAGAGTATCCACAATAGCCTTTTTATAATAAAGCAAAGCTTTTGTTGTTCTTAATGCACTTAACTCTATCTTAACCTTCCTTTTTCTACTACAATATCAAAACATGCTTAGAATTACTTGCCAAAATATATAAAAAGTGGTTCCACTACCTCTGAACTGCAAGTAAAGCATTCAGGAAGTAAAGCATTTGAAATGAGAACAACTTGTCTGTAGGAGGAAACTGGGTCCATTAAGGTAGATGAAGACTAGGGCTACAAGGTTGAATAGCAGCCTACAGCTCATACCACAGCCTATTGTGTGTGTGTGTGTGTGTGTGTGTTCAGCTTATGTAAAAAAAAATTGTTTATCATTGGTTGCATGTCTACTGACCTACTGACCTACCTACCTTATAGTCATTTTCTGGGTTTGATACAGGTGAAAACCTGCACTACAATCCCATCAAATGTATGGCAAGCCCAAATAAAATGTAACTTATTCTGCAGATGTGAAAGATACGTTTGTCAGTTTGAGAGCTTTCTTAAATATGTCTATCTCCTACAGTCATGACCTTAGAAACTCAGAGGCATCTCTCAAGCGCTATCAAAATAGCACATATTTGATTCACAACAGATTTCTGTCAAGTCTAGCAATTCTATTTGTTTATTTTGTGGAAGGTTTTGGTCAAAATGCAAATTTGCATTTGATTGAAGACTGAAAATAATTTGTCAGTAACTCTTATCCTATTCACTGGCCAGTTTCATCATAATCCACAATGTATACAACCTGCTCAATTGTTTTGAATAATCACAGAAATTGCTGACATTTTACCTGTTTGAATACATTGATCATCCATTTTTTCAAGTTATTAAAGAAATCAGAAAGCCACAAGGGGTGGGAAAAGAACAAAAGGTAAATTAATGACTTGCACTCAATTTGCTTGAGTTGGTGTGCACGAGGCTTCAGTCTCTCATAAAACCTGGTCAGTAGCAAGTTTAGGTAATACGCAACTTCAGCATTCTCTAGGTGGCAAATGGAGCACTGCAATTGGACCTAAAGAAATTTGGTTTTGATCTTGTTCTGGAACTAGGAAATATGGAAAGTCTCGAGGAAAACTAAGGTGCACTGCAATCAACCCCTTGTCTTTAACTCTGGACTCTCAGAGACTTCAGCAGCCATCAGCATGTTTTACTACTTAGTAGTTCATAGTGAACTAAATTTTCTTTAATATTCTAAAACCATCCTGCCAGTTTTATGCCTTTTTGATCAACAAACTTTAAAATGTTTAAGTATAATTCTAAAGTATATTTATAATTTAAATGTTTTATTATTTGTTGCTTTTCAATATTTTCTAAATGTTAAATATTTTGTCACTCATCACTCCCTACACCCCAGCCAGACCCCTCCGCTCCGCCTCCTCTGGCAAACTGACTGCCCCATCCCTCCGGGCGCCTGGCAGCCGCTCCTCACGGTCTTGTCTCTTCTCTGTCCTGACCCCTCGCTGGTGGAACGACCTTCCGCAATCAGTCAGGACCACGGAATCACTTGCAATCCTCCGCAAGAGACTCAAAACCCACCTTTTCAGACTCCACTACCACTGAATTCTGTACATCTAGCTAATTGTCATCACCACTGCCTACTTGCTCAACACTATATACCCCTGCTTACTCCATTTAAAAAAAAAAATTTTTTTAAATGTACTAACCTTTTCCCTCCCAGTGTTACAAGTATGGTACGCAGCTGCCTGCAATGATGTCTATTGCTGTATTACTGCACTGATCTCTTGCGCGAACTATGATTGTTCCTACCATGTATTTATGTACATCTTGTAAGTCGATAAGAGCGTCTGCTAAATGCCTCAAATGTAAAATGAAATGTAAATGTTTGAAACATTGACCTATTTCATATATTTAAGTATGTGTGTATACGGCTACATTTGGAAACCTACTAAAAAATAAAACATGTTGTTTAACTATTCACTTTTGTCTTAAATGTATACTTTTGGAATAGAACATTTAGGGGGAAATTTCAATGATCCTTGGATAAACAACTGCTTATTTGTTTTGGTTTAGTGTGGGATAATCCACTGCTTAGTCTCTACTTGCATTTTTGAAAATATTTACTGTATCAAACAATAATGTGAGCTAGCTATCTAGCCTTAATGCTTTGGTAAAACAACAAAAGTTAACAGTGTGACAAAGAACATACTAGCCCCCAGTCAGCTACAGGTCAGCAAGGCTCTCTCTCCCTGCTACCCCTGCATCACACTGGTAATAAATAGGAATTTTCAGAATAAAATATCAGGAATCTGTAAATAATTTGGGGTATGCCAAATCTGACCATGTTTAGCAGATGTAGCACTATTATTTGTTTATTGTTTTAGATATATCACCAGGAGTTGAATTTACTCAATTATCTCAAAATTGTGAATTACTGCTATTTCAAATAATCATTTTAAGTTGAATATGACTTTTTTTATTATTTGGAACATGATTCTGAAGTGAATATCACAATGACAGTTCAATGAACCTACAGATAATTGATGAGAATGTACCTGGTGTTTGACTGAACAGCAGTTTTCACCACCTCCAGAATAGCAAGGGTGACTGCCCTAGCTTCAGACTGAACATTGCGAAACAAATTTGCTCCTGTGTGTTGGCCACTCCCATCAGTGCCAGCTATAAAGATCAGTACACATTGTTAGTCCCTTGTGCAAAACCCATGAAAATCAGGCTCATAAAGTGTCTGGTGAGCTGCCAAATCTCAGTGGTCTTGCAAACTACTTTTGTCGGTGTATTGTTTAATTGCATTTCTTACTTTTAAACTGGGCTTCTCTCCAAAACTGACACTAGCTTGAAGTCGTTCATGACCACTTCTTTTAACTGAGCATTTTCACAAAGTGATGTGCAGAGTGCAACTACACAGGCCTTTCCTGTAATACACAAGGAGAGGAGATGGTCATTATGAAAGTGAAAATCTTGAGCTCAAACTCCCTGGGCAAAGGGGAACTTTCACAACAACCTGACTGAAAAACATCTCCCCAAATGCCACTTCAACACTGTATTGTACACCCTTTTCCCCAAGAGCTGTTGCCTACAGAGTTCAGCAGCAACAGAAAGACACCTTTCCTGAAAAGCTAGCTTACTTGGCTGCTTGCCTAGAACTACAGGTTTCCTTAATAAAGTATCCATATCCTGCAAAAGGAGCTCAGTAATACACAACATGCGATGGACTAAATTAGGCTTCTGCAATCTGTCATTGTTCTCATTAGCAACATTTAAAAAGCAAGCCAATTTTAATGGACAGCCAGGAGGCCAACGCCTGTTCCAGGCACTTCTAAATATTCATCAATCGGTTAAAAAAAAGAACAGTCCTATTAAAAACATAATTTGGAGGTGTAATTTTTTACAGTAATACTATCTGACAGGGATCCTCAGGGTTTCTCTTGAAAATAATTTAATTGTTTTGTTTCAAATTGCCTCTCTTATTATTTGTGATTTTATTTTAATTGAATTATATTATATATTATACAGTATACACTACCGGTCCAAAGTTTTAGAACACCATTTTTTAAATTTTCCATTTTTGACTGAAGCAGTTCAAGTCCAGTGAATAACCTGAAATGGTACAAAGGTAAGCGGTAAACTGCCAGAGGTTAAAAAAAAGTTTAGGTTACCAAAAACTGAAAAAGAATGTAAATTTTTTGGCAGTGAGTACTTTTCCACACCATCAAAAGGCACTTGGAAACTGGAGGAAACTCTGACAGGAAGCGGTCTGGCAGACCCAAAGCCACAACAAAATCAGAAGACAAGTTTCTGAGAGTCAACAGCTTGCGTGACAGGCGGCTCACAGGACAACAGCTTCAAGCACAGCTTAACACTGGTCGAAGTAAGGAAGTCTCAGTTTCAACTGTGAAGAGAAGACTTCAACCTGCAGGTTTGGCAGGTCGAGTGGCAGTAAGAAAGCCATTGCTAAGATGGCAAAATAAGAAAAAGAGGCTTGCCTGGGACATGAAGCACTGCCAGTGGACTACTGAAGACTGAAAGAAGGTCTTATGAATGACCGATGAATCAAAATTTAAAAACTTGAAATTGTGAAACGTTTTTGTAGGCCGTCGAGTAGGCGAAAGGATGGTTCCTCAGTGTGTGACACCAACTGTCAAACATGGAGGAGGAAGCGTGATGGTCTGGGGCTCTTTTGCTGGATCCAGAGTCGGTGACTTGTACAGAGTGACTGTTAACCCACGTTAACCCATTACTTGTTCCATGAAAAGGGCCTTTTTGTTATCTTGCTGAAGAATGAAGGAGTGCCCGATTAGCTGTAATCCAGATGGAAGGTGTACTGAAACTTTTGACTGGTACTGTACACTTTAGAGAACTCCTAATTTATTTATTATTACTTAAGTAAGTCACTTTCTGTCATGTACTGTCACTGCTACTGTATATGGTCACTGTCTGTTTGTCATGTACTGTCACTGCTATGTGGTCACTGTCTGTTTGCCATGTACTGTCACTACTATGTGGTC
Organism: Aldrovandia affinis; assembly: GCA_029706075.1. Classification (NCBI taxonomy): domain Eukaryota; kingdom Metazoa; phylum Chordata; class Actinopteri; order Notacanthiformes; family Halosauridae; genus Aldrovandia; species Aldrovandia affinis. The sequence goes on along the minus strand of JAINUG010000066.1, from coordinate 3,100,391 downwards.
ACTGTCTGTGTGCCATGTACTGTCTTCATATGTCCTGTCTGTACCGTCCCTATTTACTATGCCTGCCTCAGGAGTTGCCCCTCATGGATAAATAAAGTTTTTTTAATTGAATTAAAATTGAATTTCATATATAGTTAAGTTAGAAAATAATTCCACAGGCCTCCCGCGTGGTCCAGTGGTCACAATGTTCGACACTGGCCACAGAGACCGGGGTTCGATTCCCCGTCCCGCCAAAGTCAGCTATGGCCGGCAGTGCCACCAGGGGTGGCGATTGGCTGTCCGCCCCAGGGAGGGGGGAGGGAAGCCAACAGGACGTTCGCTGTGCACAAGAGTGGCCCTGTAGTACCGGGTTACGGTTGACGGCCTGGCGAGTGCCATCTCGGAGGAGACGATGCTTCGCCTTCGTCACTACCGGTCGCAGGACTACAGCAGCGAACTCACATTACTAGGGGGGGATTGACATAAAATTGCAGGTGTAATTGGCTACGAAAATGGGATAAAATCAGAAACAAAATCTTTAAAAAAAGAAAATAATTCCACAAAGTTATTGCAATCTTTCGATTTAAGCAAACAAGTTCTGTTGCTTTAGCAACTGCTTGTTTGTGCAGCCTGTGTGTTTGGTCATATTAATTTGGAACTTGTTTTATAAGTGAGAAGGATGCATGAAATATATGCACGGCTGTCAGCCAATCAGAATTGAGTATCTGAAAAGTCTCTTGAAAAGAGCAAATTCATTTTGACTGAAGAGTGTTTTAACATATTTCATTTGATTTCCTCTTCCATTTATATTTCATTCTATTTAAGTTGATCAGGGATACCCTGTATTTTTTTATTCTTGAATGACAATGTAATGAATGTGTATGATTTCTAATGAATAAACAACTTTGACATTGGTGAAATTGTAGGCTTGTCAAAAATGGATTTGGATGCAAGCTAGCATATGAATGATATGTTTCTTTTTTAGTGTTTAGTCTCTGCACCTATACACCGATAAATCCTTGAGCAAGGTACCTAATGTAATGAAATTTTGTTCCAATAAATAAAATGTTCAGAAGTGGGTTTCAAAATGTGTAATGTGTAAGATTTTCTGTATGGACTGCAATACGCCATGGAATTCATTGCAGTTCTGAAAATCTTAATGTAGGCACAAAACACTCACATAAATAAAAAAATAATGTCCCTACGGTATTTTAAACTTAAGAATCATTCCAATTTCTGATATTTGAACAGAAATTCAGAATGTAATATCCCTGTACAAATGTCTTCTCTTGTTTTAATGAGTTTAAATGAGCTAATTGCTTATTGTTTTTCCTTCCCCTAAAATTAAAACCTGATTAATATCACTTATTATAAAACTGATTGTGAATATTAACTCTTATAATTCTATATAGTCTGTAATTCCTGGCATGCCATAAATGGCAATGCTTTTATCACTGATGATTTCAATTTAATATTATACTTTTGTATGGAATGTTTTTCATCAACATTTTATTGCTTTGTTTTGGTACCTTAGTTGGTCTGGTCTATTTGAGCAGGGCCGGCCCTGACCAATTTGGTGCCCTAGGTAAGATTTTAGCTGGTCTCAGAATGGGCATATTCGCGCATAGGTTTCTGAATGGGTGTATTTGTGTGGTCTCACGAACCTGGCAGCAAACGCTATTCAATGTTAAGATAAAATACATAAAATACAATTTTACTAAAAATAAGAGTTTAGGGACATTGTGTGGAACGATTTACAGTATATAATGTTATATATATATATACTATATATATTTATATACATTATTATCATTTGTGTATTGCTCCACAAATGGAGCAATGGTGGCAGTCATGGTGGCAAGACTTCCTGTGGGGGTGTCACCCCGTGCCACCCTATTAGCCCGGCCCCTGCCCCCCATACTCAGGTAATGCTAACTAGGAGCAAGGGGGGGAAATATTTGGAAATAGTACTTTCATTAAGAACATTTTTTTTAAAGAAGAGCGACACTGCATGTTTTTTCTTCTCTTTTTCCCTTTTATATTTCACCCTCTCGCTCATTTGGTGCACCGCCTATGGATGGACGGCACCCCTAGCATTAGCCTATATCGCTTATGCCCCGGACCGGCTCGGTATTTGAGCATGAATCTTGAGAAGCTCGACTAGGTAATCATTTCTCTCAAAACCTCTCAAGATCTGGTATGTTTTGAAATGTTAGAAGAGTTATTCTAGGGTGTTATGATAACATGTTATTTTGAAGTGGAAAACTCTCCAGAGTGTTGCTTTCAGGTCCTTGAACTTTCTGGAGTTATTTTACATCAGGCAATATGGTCCTAATAACCACTGAGCTTTGAAACTGTAATCAGATTTCATTGCTTTTTTAATTTACATTCCGAATTGATGGTAAAGTTGACTTTTCAACCATTGGATACTCTCTGATCGTATCATCTGAACTGTTCCATTCTTGCTTGCTTTCAGTGTTTAAATAGTTATGGTAGAAATGAAAGAGCCGCCATGTAATCAGCCATTGATAATCCGATTATTGGATTAGATTACAGATGTTGAGTTTAAGGCGTTGTAAGCATGCTGGTATTGATAGAAAATAAGAAAACAAAATGTGCTCATGATCAACAGATTTTGAGGATTTGATAGCTCAAATTTTCAAAATATTTTTTTTTATAAGTGAGCATGAGGTGTATTCAAAGAAAACCTCTGAGAAAAGATTTTATTTATCTTCACAAAAATATACTGCAATTACAGGCAATACAAACGGTAGCATAAAATGTATGGCCTAAAAGGTGGGGTCAACACCACCCCATACTCCCACCCACTGCACCCCCAATGGCGCAGAAGCAACTGCACCAACACTAGTTTCCTGTTGCAGGAACTGTGACGTATTACTTACTGGGACTGATCAACAGATCATGTCTTCCAATTGAAACTCTCCAATCACACCAAATGGCTGAGGGATGTGTCAGTCAGTGCTTGGTCTCGCCCTAATCAAGTGGACAAAATGTGCTGACGTGACCTTCTCTTCTTATTTTCTTGCTTCGGTTTAGTTGCCAGGAGGTCGACCTGTTTGCCTCACTGGCGAACTCACATTTCCCACTGCAATTCTCCTTGGGGGGCACCAAGCCCCCCCTGAGAGTGGATACATTGACACACCCGTGGGCAGACACGCATTTATATACGTTCCCCCCAGTGTCCTTCATTCAGCCTCTGATGGACAGGGTGAGGGAAGAGCAGCCCTTTGAGCACCTGCCTTCTGCTGATATAAAAACTGTCTCCTTAAAGACAAAGTTCCTCATAGCCCTCACTTCGGCGAAGTGCGTGGGGGATCTGCATGACTATTCACTCGTCCGGCATGTTTTTTTCACAGGGCTGGGACCCATGCTCACCCCTGATTGCACATACATATGTATGGCCGCTTTGCCATTTAGATTGTGCTTGTAGCAGGTCTGTGTAGAGTATGGCTCCTTTGTACCCTACTCAGGGACGTATTCCCTCTGTATCACCACAGTATTATTATGTCTAATTGTCACAGGGGGGCCCAGACAGAGGGATTAAAAAATAAAAATATAAAAAATAAAAAATATATATTTAAATTTAAACATTTTAAAATATTTTTGGATAAAAACTTTATCCTTTCAAAACTTTATTTCAATGTATTCTTTTTGTCTTACACAACGTAAGCACTTTGCAATGTGTGCAAAAAGTCTTCCCGGTTCAGTGCAGATCATGCTTGCTATGTTAGCAGTGTCCTTTCAGCAATGCTGAGGAAGAAAGAAAACGACAGAGAGTGGCTTATCACTCTCTGTCTATCACAGGAACTGCGACGATGCAACTGCAACGCCTACAAAAAAGTGGAGGAAAAAATGGTTTGCCTCGTGTATTCTATCCATTTAATGCAATACGGTCAGAATAAATAATTGGTTGCAGTTCTTGTGACATGGAACGTCTGGTGTACTGTCGTAACAGCGGTTCCCTAAGTAGGCAGCAGACCTATTGCTTCTGTTGCGACACTGCTTCTCCTCTGAGGCGCTGAGCAGGAAAAAGAGGAAGAGGAGGGTGCATCAGCACATTTTGTCTACTCGGTTGGGGCAGGACCGATTGTTGACTGACATATCCAAGAGCTATTGGAGAGTTATGAATGGATACCATGATCTGTCGATCAGTCCCAGTAAGTAAGGGCCCTGCTCAGGGAACCGGTGTTATGACAGTAAGCCAGACGTAACCACTACACAGGTTAGGCCACAAATGCGCACAGTACAATTCCTCTATGCTTCACTGCCCTCTTTGGCCCACCCTGGAGTATAGATAATCTACTGACAGTGCCCCCTATGGGTATGCACTGATACTGCATCACATTACACCCAGTGAAAAGGCTCATTCCTACCTCGGCTATTCCATGAGCTGCATGTACTTTGCCAAATGTGCATACTGTAAGGTCTAAATAAGTGCCACATGCTCATTAGCCAGCCAACCGTATTGTCTCTAGCTATCGCACTGTACCACACAATGTGATACAACACACACACAGTACATGACACACAATGACAAAAATACGACACCTCTTTGCAGGCCCAAAAATAAATTGCTCCACCACCGCACAACTTTCGTGTTGTCCCATGCAAGGAGCTGCATGCATAATAATGTCCTTGCCTTAGGCCCAGCCATTGGCAAGCCAGGACCCACAAACACATTCTGTACACAGCGGGTAATTGACACAGTAAGATTGAAACTTGTGCCCAATTATCATGAGCCATTGACTAATTAGTCACCACCACGTGGCATGCTGCTTCTCTCCGGCCCCCCTCACATTGGAATTCACAAGATTCCATTCCACCAAGCTGTCAGCAAAGGCCACTTGAATGCCACAAATACAGACAGCCATGGAGAATTTTCAGCCCACAATCAATGTCCAAAACTAGACATTGTATCTGCACTCTGTATCTGCACATTGCATATCAAGTCAAATAATAATAATAGTGATAATCTGTAACTAAAAAGCAACTTTTTTTTCCCCTTTAAAGTACACCTCAACAAATAAACATGGGCCTTGACACATTGCCTCTGTCTAGTTAATAGATTGACACACAGTCAATCTGTAAATTATACATTAGGGACAGTTGGATGAATAAATAGTTCTTGCTCTGGGTAAAGGAACACATATAAAAGCTTTTAATTGTGTAATGGTGTCATGGGTGACTAAATAAGCAGGTTATGCATGGTGAAATCACTCCCTTGAGTATGTGGTAAAGGTTTAAATGTCTCCTGTGCAACTGACCTACTGGAGATTTGCATTCCAGGAGGGTTGGGTCATACCAAACTGGATACATTGGTGCCCTGACCCGGAACATTGGAGGTCTCTGTCTATCAAATGCCTGTGTTATTTCAGGTGTTTGACGGGGAAAATGCCTGTTATCGATGATGTCAGCTCATAATTTTTCATGCACCCAGACCATGGTCAAGACCTTGGTTTTCTTGGCCGGATAGGTAACTGAGCCACCCTTGCTGAAACTGCAGTTTGGGATATTGGAAAGGCTGCCAATGGATGTTCAGATAGGCTTTTGACAATGCAATGTCATATATGCAACTTCATGTGCAATTAAAACATTATTCTGCTAATGTTCCTTGACTTTTGTGGCGTTTTAATGTATATGAAAATAAATGTGTTTCTTATTTTCGTGTTGAGTTGTCCTGCCTTCGGTTTCAAAAGCCTTGATTCACATCTTTATTAACGCGCTTTGGTGTTAATGTACACATTAACATGCAGTCACGCTCTAACTAGCTGAAATGCATTAGCCTGTACTTTTAACCTGGTTTTTTTCAAATATATTTTGATAATAAACAAGTGAAATCAGGCTTTTTTCTGTCTAAGCCACTATTTTTTTGGAGTGCTGCCACTTCCCGATTTCCTCAATTCAAAACCTGGGGAAATCTAGTGACATGTTTTTTTGGGGGGCTGGTACCCCACTTGAAGGTTCTTTGTGCAGGACCTGATTTATTTTTCTAATTTCATCAAAATCTATAAATATCAATCTGTAGATAAGATACTTGTGGTGCCTATGGGAGATTTTGTGATACTCAAGGCCCGTGCCATTGCTCCAATGCATTCTGTCAACTTGGGAAGGCGCATATGGCACATCCTCCAAAATATACACAGCCAGCTGACCACTTATTTTCATGCTGCAAGCAAGCCGTCTGAACTGCAGAGCGGGAGGAGAGAACATATCGGGAGTGAGTTCCAGAGGACTCAAGTGTGCAATGAGGTGGGGCGGGAGTTACCCTGCCAACAGAAACCAAACCTTGGCATAACCCCAATTGCCAAGTCCGGATTCAATCCAGTCCCATAGAAACTTTAAATAAATATTGTTTAAAACATTAAAGAATTATTACAAACTACAGTGTATATGCAAACACTGGATAAGCACAGGCGTTGACATTTTAACCTTGGCAAATCAGCATGACTTCAGTGAAATGGGTCAACACTTCTGAAATAAACTGGAAAAAAACAATAATTGAAACATAGAAAAAATCTGCCCCAGCACAACCTTCTGACATGCCGTGACACTGCCTGAAATTTGGGTTCACAGTTCCCTTTTTTCACTGGGAAAGTAATAAACCAAGAAATGATTGTTCCCCATTGAAAATATTCTATAAATAATGCTTAGATGTGAAACAATATCAGATATCATGAATATTTGTGCATATGTACTGTCCTGAACAGACTGCAGTACACCATTTATTTGTATATTTGAATTGCCTATAAGATACAGGGTGACTTACAGTGTTTACTGTTTATCTATTATTCATTTATAAAGCTGGACTTTATCATTCATATCAAGTATGTTGTTCATGGCAGATCTGGACACAGTGATAGTTGTTATATATACAGCATATATAGCTGTTTCAACCAACCCTGCCTTAAATGTTTGATACTTTGCTGCTATTTAAATTTTAGAACTTGCTTCATTTTTTATTGTTTTCCTCAGCACTTTTCAAACTTACTTAGGATCACCAATTGTGTTTCTTGAGTTACAGATCTGCTACCCACCCCCATTTAGATGTAGTCACTCTTGTAAGTGCAGTTTTAAATGACTTCAAATTAACTTTTACAACTACTCACCAAGAGATTCACTATTGAAAATGCACTAAATATTTTAATAAAACGAGTGTATACTGAAACACAAATATGAAATACAAATATGTCATTCAACATTAGGTAGGTAGCCGCAATGTGTCGGTCATCGACAGTTTAAAAAAAAGGTTCTACTAAACCAATCTAATTAAAGGCTCATATGGGGAATATAAGTTAAAAAACTTTTCCCACGAGTGCATTTTCATCGCATTTGTCCTCCTTCTCTGTCGCAATTCATGAATACCCTTAGTTTTACAATTAAGAGAAATTGTAAACTCACATTTATTTCTAGCTGTCACTGATTTGAGCCTATTACCTTTGATGGGTAGTTAAATCCCACTGTTTTCATGCACCTTGCATACTCAATCCACACTTCATAGAACTTAACTTCCCCTCTGCCCTGATTGTTCATTGTTAAAAGGCAGGACCATAAATCTACACTTTCCTAGGATCTTTTGAAAGCATTGCCAAGTCTCCACAAAAGGCAGCCTGCCATTTTATGATTGCGGGCTTTGCGGTAATGCAGAGCCATATCAAGATGACCTCTTTCCTCTCAATAAACTTTACAAAAAATGTACTTTATTGAAATAAATGAATAAATGTGTGCCAGTCTATTCTGCTCACCCTCTAGGGAAGTCTACACACAGAATGACAATGAAAGAAATGTAAGATATTGTTTTGCTCAGTAACACAAGACTATATCGTATCTTTTGTGGAACCGTATGTGGATACAAATAAGCCAGAATTAATATGCGTTCACAGATTATTGGTATTTCAGACCTCATTGCGGGCTCACAGTGCATCCTTGGTATGTTCAGCAACAACCTACTGTATTTGTAGCAGATGTCTTATTTGTTTCAAATATCCATGTAATTTGTTCACATTCAATGTAAACACACAGTACAGTATCAAGGACAACACACAATCCTTAGAAGAGAAAGCACTGCATGTATGCTTTAACCCCCTGAGGTCCGTGCTAAGCTTTTAAATGTTTTTAGATTTTGGCATGGTCTGATATTTATCTCAATTTCATCAATTTAACACACACTTACTCCAAAGTGTTTGATATTTTTATTTGAAGGACAATCACAGCTACATTTGTATGTCATCAATAGTTTGGTCAGTATCATATGCAGCTTGTAAATAGATCTACAAACACACAAGTTAAAAATAGTAAATTTTTCTGCTGTCACAAAAGATGTGAAAGCACACACTAAACTATAGTGACGAATTGTTTTGCCAATGTGCGTTTGTTCACCAAGGTCTTGGTTATGTAAGGGTGTGAAAATAGTTTAGCACATCTGAGATCTAAATAGCTAAAAACCTGTTTTTATCAGAACTGGTCACATTTATTTCAGGCTGTGGGAGGGCTAAATGCTAAATACCTGAATATTCATTTTGGCTCTTTGTTACGTTGCAACACGGAATGTTTGGCGTCACAACACGCGATATTCATAGGCTATATTTTCACGAGTATTTGAAAACAAGCGAAATAAAATTAATATCAGCATAGACTGTTGCTGGCAGATTGCAAGCGTAAACACAGACAAGATGTAAAAAAAAAAAAAAAAAAAGCGAAATAAAATCAATAGCATAGACTGTTGCTGGCAGATTGCAAGCGTAAACACAGACATACGATATATTTTATAACATTTTACGCTGTTTGAAAAGTATTTTGTGTGCCTATTGCAATTTGTTACATTGCGACATGCGGAATATGTAGTCACAAGACGGAATTCATATATTTTCACGAGTATCTGAAAATATACTCGTGAATATACTGTTGCTGGCAGATTGCAAGCGTAAACACAGACATACGATATATTTTATAACATTTTAGGCTGTTTGAAAAGTATTTTCTGTGCCTATTGCAATTTGTTACATTGCGACATGCGGAATATGTAGTCACAAGACGGAATTTATATATATTTTCACGAGTATTTGAAAACAAGCGAAATAAAATAAATATCAGCATAGACTGTCTTCAGTTTGTGTTGTTTATGCCGGCGTTTTCACACATGGCCCGACGCACCTCCCGAAATTAGCACCTCGTTAACATGTCAATAGAAGGGGACGTTACTAAAAGGTAAAAAACAGAGTAAAAAGCAAGGTTTACTTTTGGTCTAATTAAGCTAATTTTAAAAATCCCATTTGATTTGCCAGTGCTCAAATCGGAAAGTCGCGATTCTAAGGTTTCTGTCAATGTTTTTGCCGCGTGTGTATGATAAAATATCGCGAAGTTAGAAATAGTAATATACTTGTATTGCTGCTTGGATCGGCGCCGATCCAGCCGACCTCAGGGGGTTAACTGAGGATCCTAGCAGCATACTGGTTTGAAATGTGAGCCCATCATGCCCGTTAGTAAAATTATGTATTGTGTTTATTTTTACAGTATTTATTAAATTACGCCTTCAGTAATTACCTCATGTTGAAAAGGAACAGTTTTCATGACGTTAAAGATGGTTTTAATGCTCACTTAGTTCTGCATTCGGTTCATCAAAATATTATTTGGTTTCCAAGGGTAACCTAAAGCTTGCTAGAGCACATAACCCCAAAAGTGTTGCAGCTAAAGTCAGGAACTCTCTTTTCTCTGACTGTTTATAATCACACTCCCATCGAAACATGCGTAACATGAGCGTAACTCTCAAAATGCATACATGTACATACATGTTTCTGCCACAGTTATTGTACATTGTAAAATAAAGTGATCTATAACTTGTTTACCTACAGTATATACAGACAATAAGAAAGAATAAGTATAGTGGGAATAAATTGGTGCATTATGTATGGTCTGAAGTATGTAACAATTAATTTAAGTCGGGAAGTGGTTTTGCATTAGCTCACACCTTGTAATAATAGTAATTTACCTCACAATATGGTCATTACTCCTTTCTTTATTACAGTATTTTGCTATTTGTTACAATAGAGTCATATTCATTTGTAGTTCCACACTAGAGTTTCCAAGAAATGTCAGAAAGAAAAATTAAGAAGAAAAACAGAAACTGGCCAATCATTGTTAAATAATAAAGTGATGGATGATCCTTGTTTCCACAGGCCAAGTTGGCAGGAGAAATGAGCACAAGGGGAAATTATTATTTTATCAAAAAATGTATGAAGTCAATAATATGAGGCTCAAAGGTAAAAACATTTGGTAACAACATTGAGTTAATTTAAAATACATTTCAGCAAAGTCCATCACAAAAAGCCCCATAACTGGCTGCAAAATAAAAAATGTTATGGTGTTTTCACAATGTATTTGTTTCCATGGAGACTCAAAACAGATCTATGACCGCATCAGTATTTTAGAGGAGTATGTTCATTTGGCTTTGAACTTGAAACCCCAAAGCAGCTCCAGTTGTGAGCCTTTTTTTGCCTCTTTAATGGAGACATTACAGTATCAAAGTTATTTACTACAAACTGACACAGCTTGCATCCTGGGAAAGTGACTTCTCGGGACTGCTCGCTGTTGTTCCAACATCTCCTCTAAACCCAGCACATCCATTGTGACATCACTGACAGATTATTTGGCAGGCGGGCGACTTGCTCCACTGATGCCTCTGTAATGTGTAATGGAATAAGTCGCCCTTGTGTTGGCCGCAGCAGGCAAAAACACATCTGAAAGCTGTTATCAGCTGCGATGACATCAGCTCCTCTGGCTGGGGCTCCTCTGAGCTCATTCCCTCAGTCCAGTCGGTGAGTGAATGAATGAGTATGCTCTGGGGCTACGCGTACACAATGCACGGTACAAGGCTTTTGATGAGGAATGCAAGAGAGGCCATCTGGAACATCGGGAGAATCTGCCAGGGCACACCACGGTTTTGCCTTTCAAACTAAGAAGCCGCTTAGTTTGTGGCTCATCGCCTATTGGTTGTTTCCCTTTCCTCGGACATGATTACTTTGTTTTCATAACTCAAAACAATGTGTTTAAGGTCAGTGTAACATTAAGTTGGGAAATGAGATCTAACAAATTCTAACTGGGCAAACAAAGTATTTCTGATGCTTTTCATCATGAAATGGGCCTTGTGTTTGGAAGGATAATTGTGATTCTGCAGATATGTGGCCCTGTATTAAGGATGCAAGGGCAGTCTGCAAACAACAAAGGATGTGTCCAAAATCAATTGAGATATTTCAATGGTGCAAACGTCTGCAAGATGCAACTGGCAGGGGAATAGCTCTGTAATGAGGTATGGCGATGGTGTGACATGCTGTTTGATACTACATATGACTGCCTGTTCACTATGCCCTTAGTATGATATTAAATGACAAGTGTTTCTGCTGATGAATTTCTAATTACAGGTAAAGGTTATTAATGTTTTATTGAAAAGGTGTGCTGAATATTTCACCCATGCATTCCGTCAATGCTGATTGACTGTCCAAGTCTTACAGTGGTCATTCCTTAGCATGTTAAATTCATAACAGAGAGTAGGTGTAACCCAGAAACTAAGAATTCAAATAAAACTTCTCTCTTCTGTATATATGAATTGATACAATTGATACAATTTGATACAACATTGTACAATGTATGTGTAGACCCTTCATGGGTCAAAAATTCCATCCATGTCACAACACAGGAATGAACCTGTGCGACAGTACATGCCTGTGCTAATCACAGTCTGGCCCAGTCAAAACATCAAATTAGTCTGGATCCTGACCTGTTTTCACAATGACGAATAATACCTAGTGAAGCTTTGCTCTGTTATTTGTTTTGTGGTTGAAGTATTTTTTGTTTCGGGTCAGTACAAGAGAAAACATGCCCTTGACAAATCAAGCCCTGACAAAGCTACTGTATTGTCACACCTGTAATAACATCTTCACCAAACAACAATTAAAAAACGTGTATATTCTGCAAAAAACAATATGACCATGTACTGTCCATTTTAAATGTACTAAACGTTCTATTGTAAAATTCACAGCAATTAATATTATTTGTTTTTGTTATTGTTGCTATTGTCTCGTCTTCGTATTATTACAGGCTCTGCTTGATAAGGAGGTTGCAGCCACACATTGCTGTTGACATACAGTGGAAGGGAGGGAGGGGGGCACAAAAGGCACAAAATAGCAACAAAAACACTGAGGTGCCCAGAAGCTGCGTCGATATTGTAACAAATCAAATTGAAGGTTTTTTTTTAATTAAAAAAAAAAAAAAATGTAAAGAAGACCCTGAAAAGCCTAAATGCATGCACAAAATGTGCCTAAAGCAGCACTGCACTAATGAGTACGAGGAAGCAGGAAATGCTCATGATTGGCATTTTTGTGTTGCAGGATTTTTTAAAATGTAAATGTTTTTATCACGTTTTTCGTTATAGCCCTGCCAGGAAGCCCGGGGGAAGTAGTGCTGTGGGGTGGTGCAGATACTGTGAACTTCTCCCAATACTGTCCATCTCCCAGAGATATGGAGCGATGTCTTTCTGGATCTAGAGAGTCCCAGCCCTGTGATGCTCACAAAACTGTAGCTGTGAAATTATGCCAATAGAGAAAGCAGCATTTGATTCTGTTTTGTTGGTATGCACCAGGAATATGGCCTGGTCTTGGATATGACCAAAGCATGGGCCGCGGAACGCATTTCGAATCGGTAGGGCCAAGAATGACGTGACGTTGCCCCCCCCCTCCCAAGTATTGAACGCCAGACAGCTCATAATCCATACACGTATTCTTATTATGGTACACATATTGTTTTATGATATACGTATTGTTTTTTTATGTCGTCATACATCCGTATGATCCAATCAGACAGCAGATTTGGATACGCGTATGCTTAGTAATTTCTATGTATATGTCACCACCACATAATAGTGACAAACTATGGCAGTAACACTGTACACTGGCAGTATCATCTGTAACATGCTTTCACGTACTATGAAAGTAACACTAACCTCTGTCTTGTCATCTGTAACATGCGTTCACGTAGTAGTGACTAATGGTGAAATCACCGTTTTTCACGAAAACTGGTAGCATAAGAATTCAGTTCCAGAGAAGGGAAATCTTAACGCTACAGCATACAATAACATTCTAGACAATTGTGTGCTTCCAACTTTGTTGCAACAGTTTGGGGAATGCCCTTTTCTGAACAGAACATGCCTAAAGAATGTGTGTAACATAATAATGCGTGTATTTGTTCGATAGCAGAGGGGCTAGCTGGAGCAGCGACAGTTAGAAATTCTACTGCTGGTTCCTCAGAGGGCTCATCGTGGGCTGGAGTGACGGTGGTTGTCTCAGCCGCCTTGGTTAACTTTGACCCGAATAAATCAGTTATTTTTCAATGCTTCATCGTTCAATTCAACGTTACTATTGCTTAAACTTTAGCGAACACACTAGCAGTCTGCTTAGATAGAGCATTGGTATTTGTTCTGTGAAATTCACGTTAGTGTGATGCTAAGCTCACATGACACAAATAACCAATCAATCATTAGGAAACAGAGTTTGTTGTTTGTGATAGGCTACATACTGTACGTAGGCTTACAGCTAGTGGAAATTAGCCTGGGAAGTACGCAAAACTGCAATACATTAAGAACGTAATGTATTTGCTGATAGATTTGAATTTTTATACAATGTTTGATGTTTGATGCACGCCAAAGTAGGTATGGCCATGGCCCTACTGGCCATACCAGTTCCGCGGCCTATGGACCAAAGCCATCACACAAATTTCATGTGTGTTTCAGATTTTCCCCAGTTTTTCTCCCAATTTGGTGGCCAATTGAACCCTCTATCTATCCAACTTCCCCCCCAGCTGGAGAATAGAACCCCGACTGCAGTGGGCAACCTGCATGCTGGGCAAGTGCCTTTACCGGTTGTGCCACCCAGGGGCCGCTACTTGAGGGTTCTTGAGGCACCTCAAGGTTGGCTTTTTTGGCTTTGGAGAGGCTTTTTTTTCTCTGGTGAAGAGAGGAACAGGGAATCTTGGGACCACTGAAAGAACATCTATTGAGGAAAAAAATCCATATCCATTTTGAAGTTGAAATCCAGACTGCTTTAAGCTGCATCATTGTAAATAAATTGAACCTTGGGAGTGCTTGAAACAAATGAATGAATTGACTATATTTGAATGGACAATACTTGCTTTCTTGCATTATTTCTTTCAATGGATGCGTCCTACTTCACCCACTGTAACCTTTACCCCTCCTAGTTTCTTCAGTATAAGCAACGTGAGACTGGAAATTTACATTTCAAATGTTTATGGAGGGGTGCCAAATTGCAGGGATGAAATTTACCTAGGGGCACACACCTATGGAAAATTGGGTTTTATTTTCTCATATATGCAAATAATACAGCATATGTAGCATGGTTAACTAATATGACTGGCAAAACACCAATGTATTTCAAACAAGGGGTGTGCGACATTTCAATCAAATGCCTTGTGGTTCAGTTCAGTTCAGCAACATCACATCAAGTACTCCCGCCGTCCGACAATGTGTGTATATATAAGTTCCAGCCAAAAGCTATAAATTACTTACATGTTATCTTACACCCATGTGGTGGGTGGTTTGCCCTATGTGACAGAAATGCATAGCACTGGGGGAAATGCCACCCTACCACAGGTACAGCAGCAGCCAGGCTGATATCGAACTTTACTTGATTCTATCTTTACTTGACTTTCTTATCTGGAACCTCCAAATTAATACACTTGTTATGTTCAATAAAGCCATGAATTTCCCCTATGCCCGTCTTTAGATGCTCTGGAATGTCTTGTTTTCATTCACTATAAAAACAAACTTACTATTAGGTTTTGACAACCGTCAATGGATATATCAGAATAAATAAATAAATTATAAAAAGGTTCACGCATTTCATCTTCACAATTTGAAATTGCCAAGTATGCTTCTTGGGTTAACACTGTGCCAGCTGCACCGCACAACGAGAGCACCATGGCTGTACGGCGTGCCCTCTTCCATTCTCCCACAAGACAGTGACTAAGCAGTGTACTGCGGGCCACACAGTACTACAGGAAAGCTATTGCCAATTGGAGGAAGGATATATCTCCCTCTGAAAACAGCTGGTAGCATGCGGGTGCCTGGTGCATTGTTGGGAGGAGCTAATGTAGTGGTAACCTAAGGAGCACTGGCCCTACCCTTGGCAGGACAAATCCAGCTGCGTCTCTCCACTGTGGCCTCCCGGTCATAGTTAGCTAATGACATAGCTCAGGCTCAAACCTGAGATGGCAGGGCTATAAGGCCCGGCCTGCACTCAAGCCAAACACCTTTAAAGACTAATCCATTGCTGTCAGAGCTTAACTGAGGTCTGATAATATTACAACACAAATGCATCATAATGTCAAGAGTATATTTTAAAAAATATGAAGTGGAGCACAATTTATGCAGCCTTCAGTATTAATACAGTATGGAATACAATGGTTTTTCTCTTGTGTTACTAATACTGGAAAAAAATGATAAGCAGAAAATATTAATTTGACCATTTAATGCAGTGCCTAACTATATGAATCATCTCTGCCTCCCTACAGATAACTTATAAAGATTTTTAAAGATATCTGGTGTCCCACTGGCCAAGTCTATATTTGCAATATGCATGGGATTACCTCCAAAGAGAGAAGAATTAGAATTGTGCCACGGTTTGAAAAAGTCTAATGAATTCCTTTTGAAATGTTCTCTGACTTTGTTTTGGAAATTGAGAATATTTTCTGTTAGAAGGGAAAACATAGATGTGACCATAGATGGTACACAAACATAAGGTACATAAAGTTAACTACTTGCCTGTAGTTAAAGCCCTACCATGGTATGCGTGTGAAAAAGAGATATTATATTCTGACATATTTCTTACAGAAAGGGTGTGTATTTCATTTTGGATATGACATTTTATTTGAGATATCTGCCACTGTGAGGATAGCCACAGTCTTTGCCCCTGATTTGAACTCCCTGCACTTTGTTAGATGTTTCACACAAGCAAGTGCCTTTGCTATTGAAGATAAAACCAGAGTGAATAGGTGAGCAGTGTCCTGGACATGGTTAAGACATAATAAAAGGTTATGTTACCTTTCTTTATTTCACACTGTTTAAAATGTGCAAATAATGTAAAAACATCTACATGTTTTGAACATCTATATTTGGAGTATGAATGTTATTTTTTCTATTTGACTAAGAAATAATTCCTAATTATCTTCTACATGTGTTACACAAAACTGGAAAAACCAGAAAACTTGCTCTTTACACAATTCTTATTGAGCAACAGTCCTCACTGTGTCAGGCGTCACACCCAGGAAATACGATTACGAGTGTGGGTGTTCGTCAAGTGTTCTCATTGATAAGACCAGGTTCAACCTATAAATACTCGTGTTTTTCCAAGCAGTTGAACATCTCTCTAGCCACAGGCGATTCAAATGTTTGTGGCTTACCAAATTCTTTTCATAAAGTTGCTCACACGCCCTTTGGGAGTATGCAAATCAAGTGCATCCGTAAACTTTGTCAAAGCACAATAGAGTAGTAAATGACCTGTATTTTTCATTCTAAAATTCTAAAATAGTTATTGCTATCACATTTTATTGGATTTTTTGAAAATAATTCCAGTGCAAATTGCTCTAAAGAAAACTTTCCATCAACTGGCCCCAGTTTCCGGGTTAAATTGTCTCTATTAGACTCATTCTTTGCTTTAAAATCTTGATAGAAACAAAAATATATGTATATGATTCAAATTTAGCGGTGTGCTTAACAAAGTTGAATCACTTTTAAAAATGTCTCCTTCATGTAAGTCAAATTTAGTTAAATAAGCATCACATTCATCATATTTTCTTAAACCCTCTTCCGAATTAAACATGCATAGTATGTCACTAGGATTGAAAGTTCTCTCATATATGTTGATTTTTCTTCCTTTACGAGAAATGTGTGGGCTGGACCAATGTGATTTGTGCCTATGTGTGAGACTTCTTGTTTCCATGACAATATCCCATGACATTGGGTACAGAATGCTATTCAGTCATTGATCTAAGAATGTATTACATTCAAGAGCCTTGGAAATTCAATTTGCAGAGGTAGGTCTGTGTTTGTTGAAATGTATGTTTATTTTGAATGAAAACAGTGACAGTCACATTTTTGGCCTAATTTCTGCTCTTTTTGAAATGAAAGGTCAAACTTTGACTGTATAGTGTACAGTAATACACCAACACACGCGGTTATCAAAGGCTGCACACTGTGTTGTTGGCAGTAATGAATATCATTTGAAAGTGTTATCTCTGGTAATTCCTGGTGTAGGTGGGTATTACTGTAATTATATGTCAATAAAGGCATGGAAATTAGCATGTGGAATACAGAAACATAAGGCCTTGGTAAACAGTTTAGTCTTTTACTTGAAATCAAATGATTCACTACTTAGGGATTTGTAGTTCTGCATAAACATGTTTTTATATTTACATTTGAAAATGTATACACGGCCTTTCTATAGGAAAGCTTTAAATTGATTGGTTGATTGAATGATTGATTTTTTGGAAATAATTACGAATGGAGCTTGTGAGATATACAAAATACTGGAAATAATTACTGTTCATCCTCTCTACGGAACTACAGAATTCAACTATAAAATATATTTATTTCTCTATTTAACACATATCTTATATTAACACAGGAAAATATGTTAAATGGTTGAAAACGTACATTTAAAGGAGTGCTTCCATAATTTTAAATTCAGCTGATTTCTCTTGTAAATAATATTTTTGCACCAATACATTTTTCTGTATTTTTTGGCAAACAAATCCATCAATAAACATAAAAAACAGCTCACTTTTAAGTCTATTTACCTTGCCCTCTAAGGGGTTGAGTGGACCTAAACTATGCCAGGAAAATGCACCCCACACAGAGCCGCCAGAACTCTTCATTTATTCAAATGTTTCCTTTATATTGGCAGCTATCTGTATTTGTACATTGGAAAAATTACTTTTGAAAAATACTAAATTATTAACTGGAAAATTGGTCTGAAGGATTTGACTTAACACGTCCATTATGAAGCATTTCTCTCTTTCTCCCTCTCTCTCTCTCTGCAATTGGTATTCAATGTGACTGTCTTAAACTGGTGTAGGACCTGGTGTAAACTGGTGTAAGGCCAAGTTACCAGAAAACAGCCATGGAATCAGTCCAAACACACCTACAGTACAATGGAAGATTGTGTACCGAACACTGTCCACAATGGTACTCTAGCCACAAAGCTATAACAAGAGCCTGAAATAATGGAAACAGAAATGTCCAATGAAACCATAAACCTCAATAATACCAAAACAGGATATGAATTCACCTTTCTTTCTTTAAACTTCAAGCAATGTATACATGTTGGTTATATAAAACGCGTCAAGATTTTCATCATATCTATAGGCTTCATGTGTAACATAAAGAGTCCTTGTCTATGTTATGTTAGACTGCCCCCTAGTGGAAATTAAGATGAGTAATCACACTTAAATTCTACTCAGGTACATGAAAAAAAAAATGTACATCCAAATTGACCCTCTTCTTACTCACCTCTTCTTACTCACTGTGGTTATGTTCATCTCTTTTGGACTGGACTGAGTCTGGACTAGGTGTTGGATCAGTGATCTTATCTACCTATTTCAGCATATTATGTCCAATGGATCTTTGACACCCAAGTTATGTGAGTAAAACTGAAATAGATAACTAAACCTGGTTACCTAGAATAATAAAATTAGACTTCCTGACACAGAAATGCTGAAGAAGCCCCTTGACATACTGAATTAATTTAAATGATATCATTCATTGTTAGTTACAAGAAAACTTAATTCACAGGGATTCACAATCTTTCTTTGACCCACCAATGACCTTATATTATTGATAATTATCTGATCATTTACAAAAAGCACAACACTGGCCAAGTCATTTCAGATGCATATGATTACCTCAATTATAAAGTATTTTTGGGGGGTTTAGTACTCAATATATACATTAATAAAATTAGGTGTAAGTGAGCAAAAACGGAAAGATTTGCACAGTTATTTCAAGTTGTTGCATTTACTATCATTCTACATTTTAACATCCCACTGTGGTTCAAGTCAATGAAAAACATTTAAAGGAAACTGATGTTGCTGTATATTCAGATTTGTATGTGTATCTCTTTTTCCTTGGATAAAAGATTTTAATTTATTAAAATCATAGTTACCTGTCTCTGGGTACAAGGATATTCCATTATACTGGCAAATTACAAACAACTGCAGAGTTAAACCTAACCTAAGTTAAACCTTGTTGTTAGCAAAGTGATATTTATGGCAACCAAGGTGTTCCTATATCTGTTTCAAACATCACTCGTGTGCACCAGGCTTCCTGTTTGTAGCTGATTCTGAAGTTCCTGTTTATACCACAATAAACAAGCTCATCTGAGGTAGAACATGAATGCATGCAAACCAGTTTCCTTTACTTCTGCAAATCTTTTTGTTCATCGTGACTTACAAACTACATTACATTTGAACCACTGCCTCCCATTACTCATACACTAAAGTTAAACAGCACTGCAAACTACAGCACTGCAAATAACACAGGTGGTTTAAAGCAGCTTTACCACGCTCACAGTGTTCGTTTTTGCTCCCGCCAAACACTTTGTCAACTTGGTCATCAATAATTGAAAAAATAAATAACTTATTTACCTGGTGTTATGGCAAATTATTCCATCTCAAATATTCTACATCCTCACTAATTTCATAGGAATAGACAACTTCTGATGAATTAGAAGTGACACATCTTTTTGAAGAAAAATATATTACTTGTTAAAGAAAATCTTTTTCTCTGAACAATTGCATTAGTATAAAATAATATCATTTTAGCATTTTTTTGAGCATGCACTATAGTTCATAACCTGCATTATTTATTTTATACAGCTTTCTTTGCTCATCTTCATCAATGGTGTGAATCATTTTGGAGGATACTCTAGGTAACCAGCATAATACCACATGCAGAAATGAATTATTATTGAAAAAAGGAGCTGCCTCCTAGTTCAGCAATTTATGTGTAAGACTACTCTGAATTTGAATGAGAAATTAACATATTCAATTTCAGCAATAATATAGCCCATATATACATGTTCCCTGATTTCAGTTTCCAGGACAGGTTTAATAACATGCTCAAATCTGTGTCCATACACTGTGTCTGTTTTGCCTTTCCCAAACAGGTAATGTTAGTGCAAAACAGTAAATAATCTTCCATTATTTATTTAGAGCTTCAATTTAAATATGAATGTGAAATGAGGTAGTTAGTACAGTAGCATAGGCAATAAATTAGAAAAGTATTCGTTTATATTTCTTAATTCAGTTGGCAAGCAATTAACCTTCACCTAAACATATTAAATGCTTCCTCCACTTAGCCACTAACTTTTATTCGTGCATATTGGTATATTTAAATTTATATTTTTACACACAAAACCCATTTCAGTCGTAACTCAAGCTCCTGGTCTTGGCAATTTCAACTCACCAGTATGGCTCTGAATAATAAGGTTAGAGGAAGAATTTGTTTATATAATTATACATCTTCTGAACATATCCATTAAATGTAGGACATTAATAGTAAGCCTATGACATAAAATTACATTAGGCCTATCCGTATTGATATAAGTCAGTGGCTGTATTATTTGGGCAACCTTATCTTGTTTTGTGTACAACCGCCAGTTCAATTTTAGTGATGAGAGGACACTGTAATCTCTGAGGTCTCAGCAAGTTTCTTGGTGGGCACTACTGATCTCTCGGCTGTCTGAATGAGATGAGCCTGAATGAGGCTACAAACCCATATACCTTTACAAATGGGTTTTCCCTCAAATTATTATTTTTGAATAATTCAAAACAAATAATAAATACATCCAATCATGATTCATCATAATATAGAGCAATGATAAGGCCTCTGCCTTAGGGAGGGAGGAGAGTAATGTCATTCTCGTCCTCTTGGCAGGTACGAAGGCACATTCCAAGACCTGGTTATGTGCCTAGATAATATAGCTACTGTACATTGCGCTTCTTCTGCGCAACACACATTTGATTTGCTATGACGACGTTGCTCACAAATACACGTACGTCACGAAAACAGAGATTGACCGACAATATTAGCAAATCAGAATCGTGACAACATATCACGTGGAAAAAATGGAAGCCATTGTAGCCATTTTGGAAGCTGGACATAGGGACCTCTTCTTCTAAAGAGGACAAAATATAAAAGCTATCAAGACGCACATTTGCCTATAATTATTGATTTCGTCGGTGGCACTTACTAATCGCAGCAATGGTTCAATCCTGCTCTGCATACGGATGTAAAAATAGATATCATAAAGACAAAAATATTTCTTTCCACAAGTAAGTTTAACTCAATTCGGTCACCCGTAGAAGACAAGTAGATTGGTGGCTACTTAGTCGCAGCTGGCGTTCTCGATAGCTGGCTAGCAAGCTAGCTGGCACAAACAGTTTTTTTATTGACGAGATGCTTCCGTGAGTGTAGGACAGACGGTAATTTGCGAATTGGAAAGCATAACTAGTGTTATCTTGTTAGCCATTGGCTAAATACACGTCGAACTGTACTGCCAACATAACTAGTAAGGTAGCTAGCTTAGTAGCTCAAATGTGTTTGAATTGATGACATTCCGCATGGCGCGTGTTTGCTGTCGTAGCTAGGCTAACTACCATCTTGGCAAGTTGTAGCAATAGCAAATGACATCACACCTAGCGCTGCATTTGATTGTAGTAGAACGATAATTAGCTAGCTAGCTATCAGGCTTGGTCTTTTCAGTTGACTGTTAAATATTCACCAACTGACCGCAAATCTAATAATTGGATGGCATCTGTCTGCAGTATTTAGTGTTGCTGGTCATGAACAGATGGTTCAGCTAGATATTTGACCAGCCAGCTGCTAATGCTTTTAACTTTGTCTTTATGTTTTCATAATCGTGATGATTCCCTGGGGTGGATGAGAAGGGCAGGGTTTATGTGGTTTGAAATGTTAACTTGCTAGCTACATAACGAGAACTCTAGCTAGCAACAGTCGGATGTTCACGGGGATCATAGCTTCTGTCTGGCCTTAAACAAGTTAGTTAATTGCTATAGTATCTTCCCCTCGTCAAGTACCCAATCTTCATTGACTAGTGTTGCCAGATGTAACATTTTACAATGCAGTGTCTTAAACTTTAAACGTACGCGTTTAACGTTGGGTAGTTACATAAAAACGATTGTGTACTACAAGTCCACGTATACTCGACACTATTGCAATGTGCTGAGGAAGTTGCAAGTCCTTGGATATTGTCCTACCCAGATTCAAGTAGAGTTTTGTGATCCGCTTCCTGCCTTCTTAGCAATATCAATGTCCCTCGAAATACTTCCTGCTGTACATTGGGTCTGATAATATCCGTCAGTTTCGCTGCTCACACCATGTCGTCTCCAATGCAACCACTCTGCTATTTTATTTGGCTTTAAAAAAAGAACACGATGTTTGCGGATGATCTGTCTCTAAATGTACAGTATTTATAAGTCTACACTCGTGTTTTGCTTAAAGAAATATGCGCTACCGGAATATGTCCACAGATGATTTGCTAAAGCCTGACTAGAATAGAGTTATATTCTCCTTTAGAGATCAATGTATTTGCCATATTTCATGACATAGAACGATTGTGCATTTGTACATGTTTGGTATTACCATGCAGGTCGAATTATCCTATAAACACGATAATAATTCTACATCTGGCAACACTGGCTCAGATTTACAAGACTGGATGACCTCCCACGGTAACCTCGAGGTTGCAGTGTGATTCTAATTAGAGTTGTGCACAATGTAGTGCATTCCAATTGAATCGATCCATTGTATTCTATAAATGTCCTACCTGGCACGAACGGCAGACCCAGGAACATATTATCAGATATATTGACGTTTGAACGAATATTAAAGAAATGCAGTATAAATATAAAAGTTATGGAGATATGTATATTTTCTATCTTAATTGAACAGAATTTGGCATAATTGAACATACTCGTGGCTTCTAATCCCTTAGATTCCCACTTGCGCGTCCAGACGTGTGTGGCAAATGGGTCTCAGCAATGAGGCGGAACAACTTCAAACCAACAAAATACAGCAACATTTGTTCTCAACATTTCACAAAAGACTGCTTCAAACGAGAGTGCAACAACCGAGTGCTGAAGGAGAATGCAGTACCATCACTCTTCTGTTTCAGCAGATTACATAAAAAGGTAATGAGTGGGCACAAAGTAGATTATAAATCCAGTCGTCTAAACACTGAAACGTTTTGACTTTATTCTTACCGTGACTAAGAGAGGGTTTATTTACACTGTTAATCTACGGATGGAACAATATTGCTTTATGCTATTTTAAGCCTGAACTGAACTGTAGCTGTGAACTTTTTAAACGATAGTGGGTATTATTGCTTAGAGCTACTATACCAATGGTGATCTTGTTAAATCTCAGATGTAAATATAATGCAAAATCAGTGCACATTATAATCTCTAATAAATAAATTAAGTGAACTGGAAGTGATGTCCAGAAAATGCATATCCATTTTTAGTTATTAAAAGCTTAGATGTGTGATTTACTCTGGCAAAGAGTGAGGGAATGATTGACACACTGCAATGTGACCTCAAACAGGAAGAAGCCCTGGAGGACCCAGATCTCCCCGAGATGGACTTCCCGATGGTGCTGCCCCTCGCTGACTCCGAGCAGACGCAGGCACTGCAGCCAGAGCAGCCGGAGCAGTTGCTTCCTCAGGTACAGGTGGCGGTGAACTCTGACCTGTCGAGCATGTCTGTCTCCTGTGACCACAACTACACGGTGGAGGACACGGTACAGCAGAAGAAACGCATTGAGCAACTGGAAGAGCAGGTGGAGAAACTGCGCAAGAAGCTGAAAACAGTGCAGCAGAAGTGCCGCCGTCAGGAGCGGCAGCTGGAGAAGCTGAAAGCCATGGGGGAGTTCTACAAGGCCAGCAAGGACCCTGCCTTAGGGGAGAGCTATGTCATACTGCCCAAAGAGCTCTACGATGTTCTCAAAGGAATCGAGTCCATCAACGGCTTGTAATGACTCGGCCGTGACAGGGAAAGACCGTCATTTCAGTTATTTTTAAGTTACTGTTTCTCTCCTTAGGTTCTCCAAAAGTTCTATTGTAAGTGGCTGTCCTTCCAAAATCCTCAACTTTAACTTTACTTGAATCAGTTTACCCCTTGTACTAATGTGAATGAGATGGTTCCGATTGCATTGCAGTGGGGGCAACTATACCTTAAAGGTGTGTGTACAATCTGTTCAGTTACAGATCATTGAGGTATTTGCAATGAAAGTGGTTCTGAAAAAGATCAGTACATGATTGTGTAGCTTTTCTTGGGGACAGAGGAACTAGACTCACCCTTTAATGTGAATTGAATAAACTCAGCACAGAGGCTTTATGTTAAAATATTTATAGTACTCAAATATTACCAGATAAATAACATAAATTCTACATGTATTTCTTCACAACCACATGTACAATGTCTCATTCATCTTAAAGAATTCTGTCCCTTCTCAACATAACAATCCTCTTTTCAGTGTGACTGAACTAGAGGGGTTTTTTTACTTTAGAAACTGCACACTGGTTATCTCTGGTGACCATCAGAATTGATTTAAGTTCAATACAGCATTTATCATGCTCCATCACTGTATTGGGGGTTATTCAAAGAGCAGATGATGAACAAGCATTCCCAATAACATTACCTCCACTTTCCAAAAAGTCAAAGTTATATTTTATGAATTGTTTGAAGACACTAAAGTAGCACTAAAATATTACTTTTTCAGTCAATTAGTGAATCGTCATGTTTGAGAGAGTCAGTGATCTTGGTGACATAATCATGTGGCAGGCTAGTGCTCAGACCTTGTGGATTGTTAAGTAAGTAAAGAGGACCATCAAACTTAATTATGACTTATGCTAGTTACCTGGCAGCTAGCTAGTTATGTCTCGCTTGGGTGAGGCTAGCTAGCTATAAAGCCTTTTAGTTGTGTGTTAGCAACGTAGCTATCCAACTAGGAAGCAATCCTTTAGCTCGCTTGGTAGGACATAGTTGTTTTAGTTGGCTAACTACTTAGCAATTTATTTTGGCAACATTAGCTAAGTGTGCGGGAATAAAAATAGACAACCGGCTAGCTAGCTCAACCCAATGGTTTGCTAGGACATAACGATTTGTGTAGCTTTCCTGCCAGTGATTTAGTTTTTGTAATGGGGAGGATATGTTATTTTATTGTGAGCAATGTTTTTAATCTTGTTTTCTGTTTTGTTTTTTAATGATAAGAAATATATTCAGTTGCAGACCTTTGATGGGTTTTCTCGCTAAGGCTAGAATGGAATTGTAGTGCTGAGTGCAGATTATGTTTTCATGGTTACGTTTTCATTTTCTAAAGTACTGTACCATTGACACTGAGTAAGTTTTCCTCAGGTCCCAAAAGGATATAATGACCTGTTGTCCACCTCGAAAACTGTTGTTCTGTGTGAATTAGCCAGTAAGGAACTTTCAACAGAGAATTATACTACCCATTTGACCATCTGCTTTCTGCAATTCATGACAATTATTTTTTAAATATATATGTATATAATATATATTACTTCAGATTTTCCCATGTTTTTCTCTCAATTTGGTCACCAGTTGCACCCTCTATTTCTTCAATTCACCCTCCCCCACAAGCCGGCTGCCCGGCTGCACGGCACAAGCCAATGCCCCGAGGCCAGCAATGATCCACCTCCACCGAGACGGAACTCCCACCTGTCTTACAGGGACGCCCTTCACGTTTCTCAGCAAGCTTGTGCTGGCTGTCCCTCCCCCTCCCCTGGGGCGGACAGCCAATCGCCGCCCCGAACGGGGCTCCCAGCCAGAGCCGGGCTGACGCAGCTGGGGATCGAGCCCCAGCCGCAGTGGGCAACCTGCAGTCCGGGGAATGCTTTTACCGTTACACCACCTGAGGCCCCCAATTTATGACAATTTGCATTCATTTTAAAGCTGTTTACTTGGAAAACTAATTCAAATTGGAAATAGAAAAATAGTAACTCGATACCCTTATAAACCATACATATATTTAAATTGTTGCATTGGCTTGTTTGCATTCATTATCATGGGTGAACAAATCATAAATCCATGTGGTATTCCTCTGGTGATGACAAACCACATTAGTCAACTATACCAAGCTATGTCAAGAAAATGACATCACAAACTTAATTTATTTGTTCTTTCACAAATGTTTCTGGACATTGTATTAAAAACAAACAGCAATTTTTAATGAGCTGAGCTCCCCAAAAAGTGTTTCGATGATGGCTCTAGAATGGTTTGCCTTCCACTGCACTGGTTCTGCACTGTTCACACAATGCAGTTGGGGCATCTCCCAGGCTAAAGGGAAGTCATTGTTACTGAAAAGGTGAGCTATTTCTTTAGCAGTA
Source organism: Aldrovandia affinis (assembly GCA_029706075.1). Lineage (NCBI taxonomy): Eukaryota > Metazoa > Chordata > Actinopteri > Notacanthiformes > Halosauridae > Aldrovandia > Aldrovandia affinis. The sequence goes on along the minus strand of JAINUG010000066.1, from coordinate 3,073,908 downwards.
ATTGCCAATAAGTCCCACCTACTAATCTAATCAAGGGAGAACCAAGTTCACCCTACAGAAATTATTAGAGAGCCAAGTGGTGCTTTCGAGTGTCCGAGGTAGTCTGGTGCAAAAAATTATTGTAGTCCTGAGTGTCTGGACTACCGATTTGTCCATCCCAGGTTAACATCTACATGCATGGGTGGCCATTTAAGCCCCCATGTTTTATGCGTTTATTTTGGATTTGGGTTTGTTCCCTTAAGAGCAGGTTTGTCCAGTTGGCCAGTCTAACCCAATCATAACAATATGAACCTGTGCTGAACTACTTTTTACTCAGGGTTTCACCTGTTACAGTACGATTAAACTTGGGCTGGAAAAAATTTGGTGTACTTCATTAAATTGGATCGGCTAGGTGACATCAGCAGGGAGGGGTACTTTGATTTGGTAGTTGCGTGCAGATCACTGGCAGGGCTTGCTCTCCTCTCATAAGCCTATCAACAGAGAACTGAGTCATTTGGAACGGGGATCTGTGATGCCTAAGTGGCAGGGCTACAGGTGTGCGTTTGCCTCTATCCAAAGGGATTGGATAATAACATAGAAAGCAATTGGGTCTTCTAGGAAGTGTTCATCATTTTGTTAAACAAAATGGTTCATTAACTTGCTATTCAGAATATCAGTAAGTACGTCGCTGGGGACACTGTCATGGGGTGGAATTAGGATACTGGCATCGAGGAATGCAAATTGAAAGTTTTGGTCATTGTTTAAGGATTGGGAATAATGTGGCCGAAGAAATATTGTTGAGTTGAGACTGTCTCCACGTGTATTATTAATGAGACTTGATATTGGAGTTTTTAGAGGAAGTCGGTACCTGGATTATACTGCGAACCTCTCTGCACGATGTTTAGCCAAGAAACTTGATACTTCTTGATACTAAGATGCTTGATGCTAAGTCTCCATTGTTTCCTGATACCTCTAGATACTGTGGGCTATTCTTTTCAACGGTTGATTTAATAGTTGATCTTAAGGTTCCCCCAGATGCTCACTGCAGTAACGTACATGGCCACCAGATATTTATTTAGCTTCTTTCCAGTTGGATGAAAGATGTAGCTGGAATGAAATGAAATGGAAATGGACCCAGTTATGCAGTTGCTTTTACAATAACTACGGTTCCTAAAATTCACACAAAAAATGATCAATCTATAATTGTTCAATTGACATTTCGATTTATATACAGTAAAAAATATGTTGAGGACCTTTGTATATTTATGTTTAGAATATATATATGAAAATGCAGAAGGGCTTTTGAACTATGATATTAAGTGTAATTTGTATTATGGGTCATAGGTCATTCTTATGGTTCATAATGGATAATAATTTTTTGTGTGCTTTTTATATGTTTTTGTTTAGATTTCTGAGCCAATTAAGGAAAGCCATATTTGCAGAGGGACAAATACTGGACCTAAAACGAGAAGTAATTATTGCATAAATACATAGTTGCCTTAAGCCCTCAATGTGCAATCAGTAAATTGAGTGGACTGTTTTCATATTGTATGTTTGTTTGCCACAGTTTCCCCTAATTATAAATGAATGTGATTGTTTAGTATCAACAGTGGAATGCAAGTCAAAATGTGTCTGTGATAGACATTATTTCGCTCAGTTGCTTAGCAGTGTCCTTGCCTGGGGCCATTTGCACAATCCTCTCACACGCTACTAATTTATTCAGTCTGATATTTACAGATTACCAAGGAGTAACAGCAACCTTATGGTCATATGTCCAGTTCCCTAACCACTACCCTACTGTTGCCCTGTTGTAAGTGCTTCATTCACTGCTCATTACATTGATGTTATAAGAAGCTGTGGCAATAGTATTTGAATGATGTCTGATCTTTGCTCGGTTGCAGTCACAGGTTTTGGCCTTTTGAATTTTGATGTGGATTTTGAGCATTTCTGTGGGCTACTCTTGAATTAATAATGATAATCAAAAAACAATACTCGAATTTAATCAAAAGGAACCTCTCTTTGTTATGTTGTCATGCATCATTCTCTGTATAAATACATGAAATTATTTTACATTTAATTTAGAGTACATTAACTATGCTGAAATTGGCCTTGAAAAAGGTATTTTGCTCAGACCTTCCAATATGTTTTTTAATTGGTGGTAGCCACTGTCCAGGTTTGGACATTGCTTGGAAAAAGAAAAATATATATTTTCTAGCTCCTATTAGAAATGTATTCAATTGGGGCTGCTGAGTGCTTCATCTTGTTAAGGCACTGTTCCAGAGTATGGATGGGCCCCATGGTCTGGTATTGAATTATGACTGCCAGTGTCAACTGTGGCCTGATGCCCTGCATATAATTGGCCACAGTGTTGCCCAGGGAGGGAATAAGTCAGCGGGATGACCGTTGATGTCTCATGGCGTGTCAATGACTCCCCCTTTACATTTCATCAAAATGTATTTGAAAATGAACGGTGAAATAAAGAAACATAATTGAACATAAATTAAAATCACGCAATGAATGAACAGACAAGTACGCCCAAAATACACGTGTAAATGATCAGAGCGTATCGGCGCCATAAACGCTAATAGCAACAGATTTCCCCAAGTCAAATATTGGCCAATTTTGAAAACTATTAATCAGTCGGGCTTTAGTCCTCATCCAACCCGACGTCTGTGCGACCTCAACTGGTGGACTGGGACGAAAAGAAGCAGCGGCTGATATAAAGGGTTTCATCGGAGATGACCGCTTGTCTGCGTTCTGAATTGTCAAGAGGAGGCTGCAGCAGTGAGGTCAGCTTATGAATTTGTTGACAGTTGACAGTTGGGCATTTAAAATTGGGAGAAGAAAGAGAACTATGTTAAAATCAAATGGTAAATAATAGGTAAACTACTGATGAGTTTTCAGAGAACAGCCATACTGTAGGTGCCCTTTAAGGGGTGTTCATTAAACAGAGCACTTTAATACATAAAAAATTAATAGCTTTCATTTTATTGTCATTACCTGTTTTGTTATGGTTGCATTATTACTCTATAGCACATGCATTCCTGTGTGGGTATTTTGTGTTTAAATTTATTTGCACAGAGGAACTGTTAAAAATACTTATATTGCCGTATACAAAGGTATGAATGGTGTGGATGTTATGCTTACAATAAAGAAATGTTCATGGAAATGAAATTTTGTATTTCTTGTATTTCACTCATTTCTAGTGTTTTATGTACGAAGACAATTGGCCACAATAGGGTACAATTGATGTCACAGTTTGTTTTCCTTTTTTCCATTTTGTTTAACAAGTATTATTTTGTTTCCCAAAAAGATGTCACAATTATTCACCCCTCTGTGTGCGGGACTTTGCACCCTGAAATAAAATATTTTAGCTCATCTTCAAGCCAATGATGCAACAACTTTCAAAGCAATCCATTTCTCCAGTAATGGTTTTTTTCTACCTTTTAACATCCATGACTTCAAGATAAGTTCAAATATTATAATTTCAGGCATTTATTCAAATATGTACAGCTTCCAAAAGTATTATCAGACCAAATGAGGTCTGATGTGATTTTACCATCTGTTTGTATGAGATATTTGAATGCTCATGGCTCACACCGAAAGATAAATAAGCAGAATTTTAACAAAAACAAAAGGAAGTAGTTAATCATTACATTTAGATATTTGAGTGGAAGGCCCTACTTAAGACTTATAACCTCTATTTATCTCAATTCCCCCTCCCCCACGAGTCCGTCGCCCGTCCTCCGGGTTGAGACACTTATTTCCGGGCCGAACCGCGTCCCTGACAGGCAGCGCACACCACACCGGACCAGCCAAAGTGTGGTGCGTTAGACCCCTACGCTATCCGCCAGCCCTACTCAAGACTTCTGTGCCATTCAGTGGCTATGCCCAAACCTCCAGAAGACTGGGTCTCACATTATCACACTGTGCCTGAGTCTGCACTCTGGTCCCAGCATGCTGGCTGTTCCCTCGGCTGGTCTGTCAGGAGCAACAGCAGAATGGGGAACTCCTGGGACACTTCAGGGCTATCAGAATTAGTGGCCCGGGGACTTCAGCAGCCGCTGAATCAATGCCAGAGGCAGAAATGTTTACAGAATCACATCTGGATACAGATAAAGTCATCAAAACCAAGGGGAATAAGTAGGCTGCCATTGAGAACCACAGCAGGCAGTGTGAATTCTCAACTGACGCAAGAAGATCCACTGTCAGTATCCTGTATCAAGCGTAGATCAGTGACGCCAGAAGTCTCCAATCCCCTGATGGCAGTTTGCTCCGGGATAGAGTGTCTGCCACTACTTTCAGTAGGCCGGGGATGAGGGCTGATCTCTCATCATCGCATGCAGTTGCAGGGATTGCAGTTTGATCATTGTCACGTCCAATATCAGCAGGACATGCTTCAGAGCACAGCCTTAAGGCCATTTGCGCCCCACCACCCCCAACCCCTTCAGGGATCCATCGGTGTATACCAAATTCTTGTGACAGGCTGCCCAGACTAGCATTAGCAACACAAAATTATTTTACAACTGTAGCAGAGCAAACAAAGAACTCTGAATCTGGCCTGCCCCAGGCAGTGTTCACAACCAAAACATGCTGTTTGAAATAGGTTTTTATTGTACTTTGTTATTGTTGTGTTTAATGTTTATATTAATTTAGAAATTGGTGTAATGTGTCACCATGGAGCTTGAAACAAATCCACAAGCTATACTGAGTCACAGACAAGTACAGTAATTTATTCAATCGGACTGTAATTCCTTCCAAAAAAAGAAGTTTAAGGTGGATGGAATGGTATGATTTCCGTTTCTGGATATTTTGGAAATGATGAAAGACATTATAAGGAACATGACACAAGCTCCTGTTGTCTGTTTCTGAAACAATATGATGCCCACAGATAAATTATGCATCTGCTATAATAAGCTGTGTAACTATTTATGATGAGTTATAACCCTACATTTATCATTTGAGTGGTGTGAACTGTGGTTGGCTAGCCTGTGATTATTATCCTTTCTTCCAAGTTAATGTTTTGTTTTAGTGTTTGCCATGCATTTCATATTTCTATGAACACTATTATTCTCACACTCTTACAACCAAAACTTTGCTAATCTTTTCAAAGGCTAAACATAATAGTCATGCATTACCTCTGCTGCTCCAATGTAGATGGCCTGTTTGTGATTCAATCGCGGTTTTAGCTCCTGCATGTTAAGAGAGCACCAATGTTGGGTGAATGAAAAGTAGCAATGAGTAAATGCTCAGCCTTATGATGAAGGGATCACACTGAAGTTATATGGTGTAGCTAGTAGTGGAAACAGAGGGGAGTAAAATTCATGTTAACCCCACAGGAAAGCTTAATATATTTGAATACTTCACACTGTCCTGATTGCTCTGCTTCAAGGAAATTGTTATATACAATATTTTATAGTTGGATAGCGCAGAGAAACTAACATGGAGTGGGTCAACTGTTTAGCGAGGAGGACCTGTTACTTTACAATACTGTTTAGAGTAAACTTTTGAAATGATAAAATGAAGTGATCGGTATGGTGAATACCAAACAATACTTTCAACCTTATACAATGAAATGCTCTGAAAATTAGGTCATTTTAAATCTTTTTTTGTGTGTGTGGGGGTTGTTTAATGTTCATGAGAACTGGACATTTTTTTACTATCAAGTTCAGACCGCAAGAGCAATAAAGCACCACTTTCTTTTAGCTTTCTAATGTGAATGTAACATGTTACCACAAGGTGGCAGCATAATGTTAATGTTAGTACCTTGAAACAGAAAATCTATTAATTTGTCATTTTATAGACGCTTTATGAATAAAGTAAGCTCAGAAATATTTATTTTTAGAAGTTGTTGGGTTTGGGGGTCCAAAAAAGAAAATCTTGACATTTGTGATTTTAAACTATCAGATTAGAAAATGTAAACATTCTATGGTTGTTTTATCTGGCCGTATCACATTTGACATGGTCTTATCTTGGTTTTATAAGAAGGGAGGACAAAGACCTCTTATACCAACGAGATTTTTAAGCCTACATTTATGGTAACATAAACTCCCCCTCTGAATTAATTTTGTGTTTTCCCATTGGGTCTACAATAGGTTCGAAACGCGATTCTATTGGCTGCTAAAAATCCGACTTTACTTTTCCGTGTCAGTTGAAGTGGATGGCAGAGCGGGATTGAGAACTCCGGGAAATAAATTTACAGCAAGGAACAAAAAACACTGGTGGATATACTATATTTGGTGAGTAGTCTTGGACGATTAAGAACTACAACGTGATCTGTGTACAGTATGGTTTCCATAACGTTTTACTATAATGGGAGCCAGAAGTTGTCCGTGGATCCCAAGCTGTTTTTGACGTGCATTGATACATTTAACTATGCGGGTGTACATTAATTACATTTTGATTTAACTGAATAGGCTACAACCAGTTTTAGTAGGAAAATTACCGTTTTGAAGTAAAAGCTCATTAATTTATTTATGGAATTGCTTATGGTTGTTTCCTATCTTTCATTTCCATTATACTAAAAGTTATCTGGAACGTTACATCGTAATTTGTCGCTGCCGCGATGTTAGTCTCAGTAATCAACATCAGGAATTTTAGGTTAATCTACAGCATTGCACAAATTAAATTGAATGTATACTTATTTGTTATGAGGCTCATCGGAATCCTTGAAGCACTAGAAACTTTAAAAATGGCACTTTGCAAATAAGCATGTTATGTAACGTGCGATTTATTCCGAATTTCTTTGCATTTTGTGGCAGTAAACTATATATTTAAAAGGGTACTTTTTATGTAGAAGGTTCTTTGTTTGTATGTAGTCGTTGTGTTCTCTGTGAACCTGCAGTTTTAGATTACGTTAACTAAAAAAAAGTAAACTTTAAATTTAAATGTAACTTCGAGAAACCTTGAATAGCATAGATTGCAGAATGTTGGCTGTCCATTTAAAGTTCGAGTATGCTGTTCTTGATAATCACACCATTAGATGTTTATGAAACAGTCATGGCTTTCGGTTAGGGAGTTTCAAAAAGTACAGTATCCCTCCATGTAAGCTCACAAAATCGTAATAGAGTAGGATGTTGCGCTGCAGTTAGACATCCAGGATAAAGCATGGTCCACAACAAGAGGACCACGTTGAAGAGATCACATTAACAGCACCTTAAGACGCGACCATTGGGTTATTCTCTTTCATGTTGCATTCAAGAGCGATAAACACCGGTCTCATCTTCGAAAGAACGTTTACCGTATACGTAGCTTCTGGATTTAAGAAGGCTGTAAATCAGACCGCTATGCGTAAATAGTCTACCGGCATTTGCTGTAGGCTATTCAGTTTCTGTGCCGAAATGTGCGCGTAGTCACCATTCAACAGGAAGCACTATCACGTGAGTTACAGCAAAGAATGACGGGTCAAGACGAGCCTTTTTTCCCTCCTTTGGCCTTTTATTAGGCTAATTCATTCGTTCATTAAGTTAAACTAATTTGAAACAGCAACAAAATTTCCCCTTGCAATCAAGATTTCGAAATCTTTCCATCACATGGCCGCGGTGGAATTAAACATTTAATTGTGTTGCCAAGTGGGTGGAGTGGTCCAGACTCAGAACGTACAACTACAGAACTACCCAGATCCTCAGCACAATATCGCGTAGAGTTGGTCTTTCAAATCTGGTTTCATATAACTGAAATAGGCTCTGAAATTGTTCACATCAACCAACTCTACTATTCTCACCGTTGGGTAAATTGGTATGATTGTGGTATGATTCATTTCAAATAAAGAGGGCTACTATCCAGCTGACTTGTCCCAAGGTAGAGACACTGAAGATAAAGTTGGCTGATAAGATTTGTCATTATTTTATGTTTGCTAAGCTAGTTAACGATTGTAATGTAACAATAATGTGGCAGTGTCTGAACTGCAGGGATGGGCAGTATTTCAAATACACGTATTTGCATTTATGTAATTCATAGGTAATACAAGTTTCTCAGCTCTTTTTGGTATGGTTTTTACCACTGTGCCACCTGCAAATCCATGTTGGTTGTAGGTACATTTATTTGGGAGGTATTTTGTAACAAGATATATGTTCATGTATTTTTGCCCATGCCTGACCACAATCACAATGTTGGAGGTGTAGGTTGCTTTGCAGGTGGCACAGTTGTATAAACCATGCAAAAAGAACATACATAAATACAAATACATACTTAAAGTATGTGTATTTGAAATACTGCCCATCCCTGCCTAACTGCAACTAGGTCTATTAAAGTACAAAACCCAAATCTATTTTAGTGTGTGTGTGTGTGTGTGTGTGTGTGTGTGTGTGTGTGTGTGTGTGTGTGTGTGTGTGTGTGTGTGTTTGAAAATCAGCTGCTGTAATTGAGGCAAGTTTGCTACCTCCTCAGTACTTAAATTATTTTATTAAAATATAGTCATGGGTTCTCAGATTGGTCACATTGACGTCTCTTATAAAGAGCTGGCACGCTTGGGATAGCTGAGGCTCTGTATAATTCATGCCTCCCTCTGCACGCTAGCATGGGTTGACTTCCCATGTTCCCTCTGCTCGCTGTCACCGCTAATTAAATCTGAAGGCCTCATTATGCAATGGCTTTACTGTAACCACAGGGACTTATTACAGCACTGCCCCAATTCATATGTTTGTAAACAAGGGCTTATCATTTTGAGCTCTTGGACATCTCAACAATTATCAATTTACAATGAGCAATGTGTTCATCGTAACAGTGCACTGCCAGTCGTGCGGAATTAAATCTGAACGTGATCAGATCAAGTGCATACGAAGTGTGCTAAATGCTCTCACACAGTGCACAGAACATCATTAGGGATGATGGATAGCAAATACCATGAAATTGTATCTCTAATGTTGAATAATGAAATCTTATTATGGTAATTGAAATACATGTATTTTAAAATATAATTTTAGAAACATGCTTAAAATGATGAACACTCAATAATATACAGTATTCTTAATAATTGACACCATTGATAAAGATGAGCAAAGGAGGCTGTATAAAATAAACAATACAGGTAATGAGCTATATTGTATGCTTAAAAAATGGCAAAATTATATTATTTTATACTAATATAACTGCTCAGGGAAAATGTTTTGTTTAACACGGAATGTTTTTTTCCCCCAAAAAGATGTCACAATTTTTCAGTACTACGTGCACCCTCCCGTCACAAGGATAACACCACTGAGTTTGGTGAACGTATTGGGGGGATCATTGATCATTCTTCCATACAGAATCTTTCAGCATCCTTCTGAAAGATTTTGACTTTATGGAAGGTGGAGTCCGGATGTGGAAAGATGATGCTTGTGTTGTGGTCTAAAAAACCCCAAAACGAACAATAGTAATGTGTAAATCAACATTTAACGAAAATTATACTTTCACTTTCACTAAATTAAATTCTTATAATTTAAACAATGCACGATTGACATCCCTCGTCTCTATACTGTGTATATCCACTACCTAACTTTAGTCTCCCTCTGGTGCATACTGCCTTTTGTGCTGCACAGTCTCCACTCAACTCCACAACAGCCCTCATGCAAGGGAATGTAAGCGAAGTCAATTGGGCATCTGAAGATTGTTCATTGCAAACATACTATTTCTGAATTATGCATTCAGGTACAATTTAATGTAGAAAGGAAGCTAAATAGCTAGCTATATCTTTACAGCTAAACATATGTGCTGCCCGTAACACTTTACTGCTAAGGGCCATCTAGGCTTTTCAGAATGGGCTTGAGATGAATATTGTTGGGATCTCAAGAGTCTCAAGCCCCTCAGGGAATTAAGGAATCCTGGGTAACAGGGTTATCGCCATGGAAATGAGGCCAAGCTCTATTGAGGTAGTATGGCTAATGCTGTACCCCTGCCTGTAATAATACATTCCTGATAGCCTGGACAACTGGACTACATGTCCTACTTTCATTTTTATCTGTGATGCTTTGGGGTACACCATTAGTGTTTCTATATTTTTCTCTGTCTGTTACTCATTCTTACTCACTCAAAAGAATGCCCTCAGTGTATGGGTCACTGATGAGCATTCATGAATATATGCATAAATATAGGCGTGTGACACGAACAGGAAATTACGACATAGTTTATACCCTTGATGACGTGTAAAAGTTGTTGCATGAGCACATATTCTGTCCAGTAACATGGATAGAATGTATATTAAGTAACATTCCTTACTGATCCAGTAACATCAGAATATTATTTAATGTGAGGCCATGAATATAAAGACTGGGGCTAGGTCATGACCTGTGCATCTGAATCTCTGGGGATGATCTTCTAACACTTGGAAGGATTTTTTAATGTGTGCAGTGTAGTTCACATGCAGAACATTGTGACACTTATCCCTCAACTTCCTGTGACAAATCAAATAAGAGGCAATTGTGAGAAATGTTTTTCATAGGCCAGTGGTTTCAGACTCTGATACTGGAAAGATGCCACTATTTTGGTTTTCATATCACCTCGAATCACATTTTGTTCTTGTTTTATGAAAATTTGCATTATTGTAGAGTTTTATGTACACACATCGTACACACTCAATAAATTGCATGCCAGTAGGTACAGTAAAACTGCAGCATTTGCATATAATATGCATAATATACATTTCAATCCCAGACTGTGCAATGAAGGTGTACACAGACGTTAGACCATTCTCTCTTAGAAAGCCTCATTTGAATATGACTCTTAAAACATGGCCACAACAGGCAGCAGATTTAGTTGATTTCATGACCAAATTTTCAATTGTGTGAAACATTTAAGAAAATCTTCTCGTGAATGTCTTGATCAATTAATGTGAAATTTCCAAAGTATGGTCCTTAAGCTGCAAAAGGTTGTATTTTGTGTTTATGTTGAATAGCATAGCCACCAAGAGCCAATCAAATGGCTTGTTAATTCAAGGGCCATAGATTATAGACTGTGCTTGTTATTTTCCTATAGAACAAAGCCTGTAAGTATTATAGAGGCTAAGGGTTGTATGCAGTGGCATAAATTTAGTTCCTTATAAAAGTCACCTCACTTTCGTTGTAAATGTGTGAGGAATGCTTGTTCCTTTGTTTCACTTAAGAAAAGTGTTCCGGACAAAATCGATTCTTTCAAATAATTCGGGGATGTGTCCCCAGTGGAAATTACACCCCTGGTTGTATACCCTCACCAAATTTCATGCCAGGAAGGCACACATTTCAGACGCCAGTTAAATTACTGCATGTACTCAAGGACATGCAAATGGGCATCTTTCTGACTGAAATGTGAATAAAAAAATCTAACAAAGAAGCTGTATGCTTTTGTGGCCTCTGTATTGTACCCTAAATGCATGCTCTGTTTAGGTAATTTGGGTTGCCCCCTGGACTGCTGCTTACAGTTATATTTCATTGTTATTACTGTTCTAATTATTGGATAATTGCTACTCCAGAATATAGTTAAAAATGACTGAGTTTAATTTAAAGATATATATATATATATATATAGAGAGAGAGAGAGAGAGAGAGAGAGAGAGAGAGAGCAAGTGCCTCACATTTTCAAGAAGGGTTTTACTGCTTCACCTTTTGTAACCTGCCCATAACCTCAGGGGATGTCACCCATGACCTAAAAACATTTACTAAGACATACATTTCCTGATGGCTTACTTTGAAAAAATCGGGGATGGAAACAAATTATAGGACAGAGGAAACACCCAGCCTTCTGTCCGCAGTGGGTATGTCTTACTGGAACCTTTCAGAACAATCCCATTTTATCTGTGAACAACAAAATGCATCAATGGCTGAAATGCCTGCATTTGTAGTTCTATTTTTTTGTTATCACTCCATCAAAATGATTCTTTGCATATTTACCTTTTAATCTCTGATTGTTAGTAATGTTCATCTCAGGTACCGTGTCCTGAGCCAACACCCTGTCACATGGATATGCCTTTAAAACAAAAAGCCAAAGCTCTAATTATAGACTTCTTCCTCTAAATTGCATTCCTTTTCATAATACATATATTTGTGATTTGTTTGTACTACTGTTTGTTACCAGAAGCCCTATATCCATTGAAGATGGTTGGTAAATAAGTATGGAATATTTTAGCATGTTTAATGAGTCAGGCTCTCCTCAGGCTCTGGAGCAAAGTGTTTCGGGACTCAACAGAAAGGAATTTGTGGTTAAAGTTTCCTGGACTGTTTGTAAATCAAGGACAGAGATTACCAAGTTAAACATTGACTGGATCAAACATTGACAAGAAGCAACAGTGTTAAGTTAGTATCCTGGCCATTTTCTTTTTGTCTTTTCACAATCATCTAAATATCCATGTCCTATACTTATTTTGAACATCAAATTGTGGATCAGTTCTGATATGGAGAGAGCCTGATTTTGATGGCACCACTGAAAGGAGCTATAGCACTTGGGTCGTAAACACAAATCAAGTACTATTACATTACATTACTTTGCACCTCACTGTGAATCACATCACTGATTTTTATTCAAATATATTGTGAAAGAATCTCCCCTTATATGTGCTTATATGTGTTTCAAAAATTATTATTAATTCTTCAGTTGACACTTCTTTCCTTATTTAAAACTATATGAATCCAGTTCCATGTATCATGTCCAATCCTCTCTTTTGTGATCTTGTTAAATAGATTGTGGATTTTTCTGGATTCTACCAGATTATCGTGACCTTTTTATATGGGCATATCAGTCTCCTCTTTATTGACGGTGTCTGTGTACATACCATGTCATGTAAAGCTGTTGGTGTCTGACCTTTTTGTAAAGCGCACTCTGACTCTGTGAACGGAAGGAAGGAATCCAGTGGTGCGTGTAATGTTTCTTTTAATGACGAATAATGGGAATGATCAAATGCTCTGAACTAAGAACACGGTCATAAAATGAATGTTTTTGAATTTCCATTAGAGCAACGACACAATAAAACATGTATCTGCCAGAACGGAGACTGATGAGACTCAGCCTATGAGAAGATATGTGACAAAGCGGGTTTAATGCATTACATTCTGAAGCTTTTCATATCCAAATCCTGCTACCAGCTTTAAAGGCCAGCTGTCAGCCTGATAAAGACGCGACATAATCTGCTACTGCTGGGCCCCATTGTCCAATAGTTATTTCAGTTACTATTTCAGCTGTGTTTGCCCCCGTCTAGACCAACTGTCCAAATACCATGCCCAAGATTTGAGTGCCGGGCACATGGTGGTCAGCCCTTGTCTTGCTGGATGGAGTATAAGCTTGGTCTCCATCTACAACCTTTACTCTCACATTCAGCGCAGTGTGAAACAGGGTCAGGCTACAAACATAGGTCAAGTGACTGCGCTCATGCTAGGGTGGTAGGACGGCTTGGACGGCTACCTTTCCCTGTCTCCGCTATAGTCGCACTTCACTGAGCTGATGATCATCTTGGAGCACAATAGTGTGTCGCTGCATGCTTGACGCTGCAAGCTCTTGTGTTGACTTCAGACTAGACATCTCTGGCTTCAGAGAAACCAATGATGTATTTTTGTGTATGATGTCCTGAGAGTGTAGTATAGCAAAGAGTCTCTGCTTGGTGCAACTAATGCTGTGGTAATGACTAATCTATGGGCAGTGCTCTATCATTGAATTAATCAATAATGGCCAAGATGAGGGCCCTCGGTGGCGCCACCGGTAAAGGCACTCACCCAATGCACAGGTTGCATGCCAGCCCGGCTATGGCCAGGAGTCCCGTTCGGGAGCGGCGATTGGCTGTCCGCCTCAGGGACAGGGGGGAGGGAAGCCGGCATGAACTCACCGCAGGTACAGAAAGCTTCCATGCATGTATCAGATTCACGGCCGACGGCTTTCGGGGTCTGTCTCATAGGTGGCGGTTTGCTCGCCCTCGTCACTACCGGTCCCAGGGTAGTGGTTGGTCCCATAGTTGTAGGCGGGAGGCTCATGGGGAGGGGAATTGAATAAGTAGAGGGTGCAATTGGCCACCAAATTGGGAGAAAAACGGGAAGAAATCTGAAAGAAATGTATATATATATATTTAAAACATTTGAAATAATGACCCTGATGAAAATCAAGGATAAATATCAAACTCTTCTTGCACTTATTAGTATCTTTTGCTTTTAGAAAAAGAAAAAGGTTAGACCTGATCAGTGTGTTGTTAATTTGATGAAAACACTCACATGGAATTTAAATGTTTTTCAGAAATTTCCATCAGTTTTTTTCCTTAAATTTAAAATTTAAATTGCACAAATGCATTTAGTGTTTAGAAATCTTAAAGTCTTAAACTTTATGTAGCCATTTAACAGACCCAGATTAAGCCTACTGCTGGACCATTCAAAGTGCTTTTTAGTCCAGGACTAGGTCTGTGAAACCACTACCTATGTCTACTGTATATTACCACATATATATTTAGCATGAATGCACATATATGAAAGTGGTAATTGTTGCTGCATTGTTAATACATTAATCTGTTTGGCATCCATATGATTTAATATAGATGTCATAATGTCATAACATTCCACCCATCTATTAAGCATTGTATTTAACTGTCGGTGAGAGTTGTGCTGTAGTGTATATTCAAGTATAGCCTTACATTCCTGTGGCAGATGTCATTGCCTGCTCTGTGTTCCTCTGAGACAAGTGTCACACTACAGCGCCGTGGACAAAATTCTTTCGCCACACCCGCCTGGGCAGTGGGAAGGAATTTTTATGACTTTTTTTTCCAAGCCCTGAAAATCCTAGCATTCAGTGGCCCGGTGGGTGAAAGACATGAGGTGAGAGGTTGGATCAGCCTACCATGAAATAGCATTGTCCTGAAATGGATTGAATTCTATTCACACATTTAAAACCGTGTGCCCAGAATGTTTTGCTCCTTTACATTTGTAACATTGCAGATGTAAATCTAAACCTTGTCTGTACTTCGTTTCTTTTCAGATATTGTGGTCATTTATGAATTGTGCTGTTTGGTTGATGTAAGTTGTGAGTAAATTTGTAGTTATTTACTATAAAATCAAAACACCTGACATGTAGATCTCAGTTATTCAACAAAGCTTTTTGGCTGCAGCATTAACTTATTTACACAGGGGAACCTTGACTTGATTAGTCCTGTCAACCTTTTCTAAATGCTGCATACGGTACCCATGGCAACATGTTTAGTATCCGTTGTGTGCTGTGCGTCAAGTTCTGTATTCTGTCTGCCTCTGAGAAAATGTTCTATATAGGAAAAATTCAGTATCATCTGGCTGGGCTGAATGTGTCTCATTGAAATGAGTCTGACCAATGTCCCCCTTTGTCAGACTGTGTAAAGTGAAGGCTTTAAAGACTATTCCAGCTGGGCTCATGCTGATCATGATTTTTTTTACACTGATTCATTGCTAACCTTCACCAGGAAGGGGAGGGAAGCACTCAAATAGTTTGCCACAAATTCCCTTGTGTTCTTCGCAAACTCAGGGGGCCTGAAAATCAAGTCCTACTTAAGACTGAGTTCTACACCACATAGTCCAACCAGGTTCTTTTTCCCCAGCACAAATTAAAAGCGTTCTTGAATTTATATGCATTTGCTAGGTAATTATAGATATGTAGGCTGCATATAATGAATCTATTGCATCGTAACAATTCGAAAATACCCTGCTTCTTATTTGTACCTTAGGTAAACGTCTCTCTCATTTGAGACTATACTTGTTCCATATGATTATATTTCATATATGATGCCATTCCAACTGTTAAGGAGATGCAGTAAAATGAACTTCTTGGAAATTTGGGACTCTTTTGGCTGACAAAAAAAACCTGCCAAAAGTATCAATTTTTTTCTTCAAATCTCCCTCTTGTACCCAAAGCCAAACCAGAGTGAGTATTGTACTTTACATGCATGTGTATTTTCCATCTCTGTCATGTCAAGTCAGATCTTGGGCATGTGATCTTGGGCATGCTATGCATTTGTCAAAGAAGCCCTCCACAGCTATGCATGTATAATAGTTTTAAAGGCAAAAAGCTTGATGAAAGGTTTATGCAATGGAAGGAAACACCTATTAAAACCTAAGTTTATTCTTCAACCTCTTGAAAGTTTTCTGAAAAAGTCCAAAAAAAAGCTCTAACAGTCAACAGTCAAAATGTTATATATTAAAGATGTGCGTCAGGTGCTTACATGCACAATTAAGCATTTTGAACTGGACCTTGTAGACCTAGAACCCAACCCTCATCCTCAGTTGATGTTGCAAGCTAGCCTTACAACTAGCCAGAGCTTTTATTAGAAAGTAATCATTGTGCATTCAATCCTTTACTGGATCTTTCCATGGAAGAAATGGGGAGGGGGGATTTTGGGGGGATTTTCATGCTATTCATCGTTTTTATGCTACCCAGGCTTGCAGGTTCACGGTGTCACTTTCAGCATCCTGTTTATTCTTGTTACTGACCAGAGCACCTTCCCTGAAAGAGGAAGTTTCTTGACTCATAATGCAACCCCTTTCTGCCTCCTATGTCAGCACTCAAAGGAGCAATGCATTCTATGACATGCAGAAGGCTCCAAGTTATAGGTCTTGAATTTTACGACACGCCACAATGAAAGCCAGAGCGGACGTTTGAAATAGGGTAGCTCTTCCCTTAAAGGGAACACCTGCGTGAGCTGCTCCAAGCAGAGTGATCCTGTGCGACGTTAAACTGGCCAGTCCACCCTTAGTTTCACTACGTCTCAAGTATGATGGATGGCGTGTCTCCCATCAGATAACATTCATAGCTTTAAAGAAACAAGTGACACTTGTGTATGTCCTCAGAACGAGAGCCAAAGTGATCAGGTTACATTCTGACCTGAGACCTGAAGGCTAAACGACTTGCCTGAACTACCAGTGTGTTATTTAGTTTTGCTTTCACCTCAAATCCACCTTAATGCAATACATCTTTGGCTTAATCGGGCATGCAGAGACAATTGGGATTTAAAAAGCAGGCTTTGAAAAGCAGACTTTGTGGTTAAAAAAACAGTACTTATTGAAGGCCAAATAAAGTACAATGATTTTTGTTGGCTACATGTGACAAAACTCATTTTCCCTCACCTGATTTTGCTCCCAATAACAATTAAGGTGCCCATCAAAGATGGTTGTTCCAATTTGTTGTACATTTTTTATTCCTGGAATGAACAGCACAGGTACAGCCTGCTAGCTAATATAGGAAATGACAAACAATGGACAAACTCTTCTTCAGGAAGTTATTCACAAGAAGCCCTTGTTTTGACATTTCAGTTTAAGATGTTTTAAAATGCGTTGGGCAGGCTGCGGTCAAATTCTTTGCGCATCACTTGAGGGAATGCTTTGTTGTTCTGTTAACTTTAACCACTTGAATACTTAACAAAACATTTAAATACCAATACCAAATATTCTAATAATACTACTGAAGAAGAAGGACATGAAAATGTAGAGGTGCATTGTTTTACACATTATTTTTAATACTACCATTTATTTGACAAAAATGTCTTTATTATGGATATTAGCTACTGTTTGTACCCTGATGTCCAAACTGTCTTCTCTCGCTGCCATCTGGTTACGACAAACCGAAGAGGAAGAAATATATCTCTGTCCTCTCTGTTGTTAAAATGTCACCATCACAAGAAGGCCTGGAGACCTTGTAGTGTTAGTGCCTTCCTGTCATTTATCTTCTTTTCAAACACTTGTCAGAAGAACACACTCTGAGTAAATATCATCCTCGGCTCTCTGAAAAGGTGCACTTCAACTACAAGTGTAAGCAAAAATACAGAAGTTTTCCCAGTGAGCTCATCACAGCTCAGGCCTGTTCTGGGCGGATTTAGAAGAAATGGCGTATTTAACTAGGGAGAAATTGGGGCTAATTTTGTGACATTTCTTGAAAATGGCCCTCAGGCAGTATTCTACCTTCCAGTTTAGATATCTGACAGAAATATAGGTACTTTCCTTTTGTCTTTGGTGCGAGCAGTTAAAGTGAGGTTGCAAGGATCTGGCTAGAGATCCCAAACCACACAAGATTGTGTAAATTAGGAATGCGGTTTTGCTGTAAAACCAGTGGCCTACTGTTGTGTACTTACTGGAAAGGCAAGGCTAGAAGCTATTCCTTTTTTGCTCACTCATATTTACTGCCCACAATGCACTGTGGCTAATCTTTTGGGAATATTGGAAGGTTGCCACAGAATCTTCAGTGGCTATAACATTTTCATCCTTAAAAATGGTGCCTCAGTCTAGAGTTGATCTTTGGCTTTTCAGCAAAAGGTAGCAGATTTTGTCTGGTGTACATTGTGTTAAGAGTTAAATAATGTAGATGTTTTAAAATGGTGGCGTAATTTAACCATGTACACGAGCAAACTCAGACTTGTAGATCGCACCTAGGATGTTGAATTTTAGCTATCCCTCCTTTGACAAAGCAGTACATTCATGCGCAGAAATGTGTGTCCCTGCCTCTGATTCACACAGCATCTCTCTGTACTGACATCATCGCACAGTCATCCTTTGTGCTGAGGTACTGCAAGTGGCAACAAGATCCATACCCAGATGTCAATCAGCAGAAAGCCCAAAGTTGCACACACCACAGCTCAGTTGCATTTTTGTAATGAACAACATAGATGATTTAAGCACCACACTATAGCCTAATGTCGGGCCATTATTGGAAAATGTATTGAGTTGGCATCTTTATTGTACTTAAAATAACTCTTGTGTTTGTAGGTGGATGATCATTTTGAAGCATTTAAACAATTTAAAATGACTCTTTTGTGTTTGTAGGTGGATTTTCATTTTCAACAATTTAAAAGAAAGTAATAGTAATTCTGGCATAACGTGCCTGCCTTAACATGACCTATAAATCCAGCCAAATATTTGGATCAGTTTTCAAGGGGAAATTGGGGGGGATGGTGTTACTTGTTTAAGCTAGTCATTTGTGTTTTCTGAGTTCTAGGTTCAGGTTTAAATCCATCTATTTTGGAAGACTAAGGATGAAATCTATTTGACTCATTTACAGGCCTGTCCTATTAGTTGTTCACTGTGTTTATCCCTCCCAACAGGAAATGATGTCTGGATGATGTTCTCACCACACTGAAGTAATTGTGACCTCCCCCCTCCCTCCAGCCCCGTCTTCCACCGAAAAAGAGTGAATATTGGTGCAAACGTTTCTGCAAAGGGGGTGCCTCTCAGGCCGTCGGAAAAACCCCATTTGTTCCCCCATTCTGCCTCCCCCTTGATCCCCCTGCCCCCGATTCCCGGCAACATGTCCATTGCCCTGAAGCAGGTCTTCAACAAGGACAAGACCTTCCGGCCCAAGCGCAAGTTTGAGCCCGGGACGCAGCGATTCGAGCTGCACAAGAAGGCGCAGGCCTCGCTCAACTCCGGCGTGGACCTGCGGGCGGCCGTCCAGCTGCCCCACGGCGAGGACCTCAACGACTGGGTGGCCGTGCACGTCGTGGACTTCTTTAATCGCATTAACCTCATCTACGGGACCGTGTGCGAGTTCTGCACGGACAAGAGCTGCCCGGTCATGTCGGGCGGTCCTCGCTACGAGTACCGCTGGCAGGACGACCACAAGTACAAGAGGCCCACCGCCCTCCCCGCGCCCCAGTACATGAACCTGCTGATGGACTGGATCGAGGTCCAGATCAACAACGAGGACATCTTCCCCACCAGCATAGGTAAGTGCGAGAGCCAGAAGACGAAGGCTAGGGAACAAAATCTTGTCCTCTCGCTGTTAAAAGAACACAAAGCGGCGTTAATGTTTATTCCCGTCACAACTTGCTTCAGCTTGATTTCTTGCACAAGGAGAAAGAAACGATAGCTAAGCTTCACAGCCTTGACCGTGGCGAGGTCCTGACCTTTGAGAGACTAAGCGGTCCCTTCTTGGACTCTGTTGGGTTGTGTGAACGAGGTGCTCCGGAATGCACCCTCCTGACCTCTTGCGCAGGGCCCTTGTGCAAACATGATTGCGCCTTTTTGACACCCAGCATTCCCTTGTCTGCTTTTTAAAGCTCAAAGAGAGGGCAGTTCAAAAAAGAAGGCTGTCACCACAGGGTGCACAAATGCTTTATTACCCAACATGAAAAGGCAGGTGCAGGCACAGCAATCAATAATCTGGAGTAGGGACACCACCTCAAGCAAAGCAGACTCTCTGACTCAGTGTCTGCCGCCCAGGAGATGTGTTGGGATTTCAGGTAGTTCTTGTATTTGCAGACCTTTGGGCACGGTTGGGGGGTGGGAGGGGGATCAAAAAAGAGCCCTCATTTAGCAGCTAATGGTGAGTCCTTCAGGCTTACAGACAAATACAACCTAGGTCAGTGTAATTTGAAATAAATCCTCTCCATTAAATACCCTCCGCTGCCCTCTGCAAGACAGCGACTTATTAAAAGACGAGATCACAAATCCCAGTACACACGCCAGCTGCCAGCGCCTGTAAGAGATCCTGCATTAGATGTTTAAGCCACATTCCATATCTGTTCTTGTTTGCATTGTTTACCTTCAAAGGCTTCCACTTCAGGTTTATCTAACCCAGACAAAGCCAAGTTGACTGACGTTCAGGAGTCTAAAATGCCGACCCAGATAAAGAAGGGGAGAAAAGCAAAGCTGTAATTAAAAAAAAGGTTGATTTCCTGAGGCCTAGTCCTCTTTCAGCCCTCTGTGTAAACGTGCGGTCTAGGGCCGGTCGTGGCTGCCGCCAGTGGATATCACTGGCAGGTAACACTATCACCTCCAGCCCTGAATTATTCAAGGACATTTGATCCTCAGAGGCCTTGCCGGCTACCACCACCACGTCGAGGTGAAACCGTATCCAACCAGCCTTTGTTGCCGTGGGCCTGTAATAACACCTGAGTCACTGTCTACACAGAGCGACTTCTTTTCCCTCCTTTTTTTTTTTTTTGTATTTTCCCCAGTGCTCTTAGCTACTCATAAATTATTCAGCTGGCATGCACAGAACTATAGCTTTAAGTTGGGCTTGGGAGGGTGTGGGAGAGCTGGTTTGAACTAAACGTGAATGTTTGGACCTGATGTCATTATTTTGGAAAGGGAAACATCTGCCGAGTAATGTGGAGCTGTTTGGTTTGGGGGTGTTGGGTCCAGCTCTGCATCAGTAGAGCAATGGAACACGGCAGGAAGCCCAGGCGTTAAACCCCTTAGCAGAGTCAGCAGAAAGGGATTAGCAGAGACCTGGAATGTTCCGGAACGCTTGTTCCCTTTACACGTCCTGAACCGGGGACTCTGTGAAGAACGTGAATTTGTTTTTGCACAGGCCCCAAGCTTATTCTGATCGGATCGTATACCTGTGGCTCTTTTGTCATTCTTTGAGGGATTGGATGTCATTGTCAGTTTCAATTTACAGACACTTTGTGGGACATGTACTGTGGTGCTTGAAGAGCTTCTGAGACTGAAAGTGCATCATTCTAAAATGAATTTATCGAACAGATAAAGACTATCCAGCCATAATATTTAATATGGGATCATGTATGTGTTTGCCTTTACAGTAATTGACTTTGAATGTAGATGCCCATTGCCATTATGCCCTCATTTCTTAAAAATAATGATCAAGGTTTGCAAATTTCACTGTGCATTTTTTTATTCTGTGTAATGTTTTTTGATGCTGATCCAGCAGAAAATATAGGTGAGCTATATTGACTGTAGATTGTTTTGTCTTTTTTGTCTGTGTAGATTTGTCTTTTTGCAAACCTCTCTAAGAAATCTGGCATTGCTGAATCATAGTATTGGTCTTTCACAATTAAAATAACTATGTTTGAAATAACTTTTTGAAACATTGCACATTTATTGTAGAAGAGAAAGTTATCAATTGTCTTCTTCAGGTTCAAGCAACTGTATGAAATGTAAAATGAGTGAAAGTATTTTTATATTTGTTTACTTTGTGTACTGTATCATTACAGACACATTCACTTTTGATGTGAATAGGATGCAAGCTATGTCAACATTAAATTCCTTCTGTACCCTGTAATTCTCAAATGAAAGCATGGATCATGGCCACAAAACAAGCACAGATGTTTTGCATTTGCCCCTTCGAGCACATGAGAAACAAAACTGAAAGTCACATTTCTGGCACTTTCTCCAGTGTGGTATGAAATTAACACTTTTTTTTGCAATGCCAGGAAAGGGGTGAGATTGTTTACAAAGCCAAGCCACAGCTGATATGATTCTCCTGGTGTTACTGTTCAGTATTTTGGCCTCAAGCCCTACTCTTCTTCGAATTAACCTTCTGACAAGCATTTTTACATGTTATGTACCAGACGTGTTGTATGATGTGCATTATGAATACGTACATTGGTGCACTTTTTTATTTATTTTGTCTGTCTAAAGAGCACCCAATGTTTCCAAAAATAAATGAAACACAGGGACAGTATTTGTTTGTTAACACTGAACCACCTTCTTTTTTTCTTCATATGTGCTCCATATGCCCAACTTTTTTTAGATTTTGTCTGATAGACATTAAAGAGCAACCAATGTTTCCAAAAATAAATGAAACACAGGGACAGTATTTGTTTTTAACACTGAACCGCCTTCTTTTTTTCTTCATATGTGCTCCATATGCCCAACTTTCCCTGGGGTTCAGTTTCAAATGTGTCCTTGTGTGTTTCTGGTATTGTATGCATTGTCAAGCATAATGACCTTATAGGGAATAAGTGTTTCCCAATAAATGTCATTCTTCAGCTCCCAATTGTATTAAACTAGCCATTTTTATGCCCAAACAAATTTGATACTGGAGGGTTGGTCCTTTAGGGTGTGATCACTGGACAGGTTAAAACTGAACCAGAGAGGAAATCACCAGGGGAAATCTCAATGGAAAGTAAGGCCACTTCAGAGTGGCATGAGGAGGGGAGTCTGTCAGAGAGGCAATAATCTCAGCACTGAGGTCTACATCAGATTAAATTGAGGTGCATCACCATTCACCATTTCATTTTGTCTGCTCTTGGCATGCAGGGCTAGAGTAAATGCATGCGGGAGTCATGGCCATGATGGCAGAGATAAGAAAGATCGGTTTGATTTTCTTCAGAGGTTCACGCTCTAGGCGCTCTTCCTCGAAAACCAGCAGGTCATTTTTGTATGTTTTTTGTATGTGGAATGTCTGTCTTTTTATGGCTGCAGCATGGGTGAAAGCCCAAGCCAAATTTTCCACTTGTGGAACAATAAAGTGAATCTTGAATCTTGAATCTCAAGTCCATCCCTTAAAGGGTGCTGAGATTACGTGGGGTAATCCTGAGTGAAGAGGGGATTACTGGCCCAACGAGCAGACTGCGGCACATGCAGAGATCCGTGCCCTAGCGCCCTCATCCCCCACATGTCCCGTGAGTGAACCCTTTAGCAAGCGGTGAGGGAGAAGGTTTAGAAGGGGAGAGGGGGGGGTACTTACATAGGCTAGTTCCAGGCAGATCTGAAGGCAATGTTAGGCATGTCGCTCAAGGATGATTCGGTGAGGTAATATGTCTGTTTTCACAATGAGGATTTTAGGAAGGCTTACTGGGAAATGCACGTGCATGTACACTACCATCCCTTGATCACAGGCCTCTGCACACACCGTAGGACCCTTCTCCCAGCTCAACTGTCATTCTTTTCCGCTCCCAGTAAAGTCAGTGAACAAGGCTCTCTGTGACCCCGGGCTCTGTTGTGCCGTTGGCCCTTTGGGGCGTTTACCAGAGACCGCTCTCTGAGACGCTCTACCCTTCCCTTAACCCCCTTTATAACATAATGACTGGCTTTGTCCCTTGTGAATAAATATATAATTATCCAATCAGCTTCCCCTCCAGACTGCAGCTGTCAGCAGTGAGGTACCTTTGACCTCGGTGGGGGGGCATGTGAATAAACCATAATTAATAGTCAGTCCTGAATAGCATTTATTTGCTTTTCCTTTGAGGCACTTTTGGCCCTTCCTTGCCTCATCTATCACAGTCTTCAGAGGAGGTTGATCTTAGTGTAATGATATACAGATTAACAGTACTTGTGTGATTTCAGGCATCCAGTTGAATTTTGTACAATGGTGTTTGAATAGCTGCTTTTGCCACTTGTCTAATGTCTGGAGGGTCCTCTGAACATGTTGTTGGGCGTTTAAATGCTCTCCAAAATGCCATTCAGGGCAAATTCATGCAATTCAGGTTTGGCAGAAAATTGGATTTACAGATTACAGCATGGAGGTGGAGGTTTTCTTAAAGATGATTTTTGCATGAATGTATTGCCTGTGAAGCATGCTTTAAAAAAAAAGCATTTTCTAAATTTATTGTTTTTTAAAAATCTACTTTTAGGGAGCTCATTTAACGAAAAGTACAATAGTCATCCAAGCTTTAACTATTCGTTGTGGCTTAATGGTTTATATGAATTATTAATGTATTATAACAGACAGTATTACCATATGAAAGTTAAAAAATATCTGTTTTTCTTAGTATTAATGAACATTTCTAATGTGGGTCCTCAGCAGTTATATCCATGCAGTACAGTATATGTGGTCTAATAAGAATATTCCATGAATGAACAAGTTTTTCTTCCCCATTGATGAAGTCTGTAAAAAGGGAGTACTGTTTTCAGGTGGTTGTACTTGTTATTGACCTGGGTACTCTAAATCGAATCAATTTGACAACATTTTACATAAATGTTATCCTCACATGATTTTCAGGTCACAAAGAGGCTCCCAAATATCCTTCAGCTTCAGCTAGTATCAATGCTTTTCCATCATGCATTCTTGCAATAGGTGACATAGGTTGTCCATCATCTCAGTGCTAAAAAGCATGTACCATACTTAATAGTTCTTTGCATTGCATTAATTATATATTTATGATATATTTTCTAAATTTCATAGTCCTAATACCTATTCAGTTTCTTGTTTTTGTTCCAATAAACATAAATCTTGTATTACACCTTAAAATGTCTTGAGAAGTGTTAGATCATAATTCACATTGCAGGAAGGGCTGTCTCTGTTGCAGCTTTGTCAGTTTGGGGTGCCCCATTGAGGAGGAACTTCCTGTTGCCAGGATGTGACTTCCTGTTTCATAACACCTGGAAGACCCTTTGACCTCTCTTGACCTCTGGGACTCCCTGGGACTCTTTCTCCTGTGTCACATGAGTCTTTCAAATGCTTTGAGGGTTGAAATCATTGTTACTGTTTGTTTGATGAAGCCCAGTGTATGAGGTATTGGTGTCAGTTGTTGAACAGTAAGCCTGTCTTCATTTCCTATTTTCCCTGCCCTTGTTTGTAAAACAATATGGGATCTTCAACACAAATTTACGTACCATGGAGAGGAACCACCTTAATCACCACTGCACTGATCATAATAGTTTTGTTTAATAATAAGGATAATAATAAGATAGTGGAAAATATAAAATGACTGTGTACACAGTATGCTACTTCATGGAAATCCACAGTAAGCATTTTCCTAATAACTGCCTTGCCCAGCTCTTGAAACATGCGTTTTAAAAACATGGGTTTACGGAGGCCAAGTATGATAATATATATGCCATTTAGCAGACGCTTTTATCCAAAGCGACTTACAGTAGTGAATGGATACATTTTCAGTATATGTGGCCTCAGTGGGGGGTGATTATTTCCATTGCATTATGTCAAGTATCACCTTGATACTGTATTTCCCAAAACCAGACTTGTCAAAGAAAATGTGAAGCTATAAATTTGAACATCCTTTTAAAAAGCAACTTAACATAACACAACTTTACATAATTGTTGTTGCCTTTTTGCTGTAAGTAATTGCGTTTGAAATTTGAATCTTCATTTTTTGACAGCATAGAAAGAATTTCAGTATGATGTACCTTCTTAAAAGGCAATTTGCTCAGCTCAAAGCTTCTGTGGTTTGCTTCCCAGAGCCATCGTCCTCTGTAATTACTCTGAGAGTGAAGCTGATCAATCTAGTTTGTCTGGAACTCTGGATCTTCTTGAAAGGAATGGGAGCAATTTAATGAGAGGACACAGTGAACCATACTGCCCACACAACTAAACAAGGCCTCTACGCTGTTCCCTTTTTTCTTTTTTTAGCAAATCTCTTTCGGCATGACATTTTTTTTTTTTTGTTAGGTTTTTTTTTGTTATCAGATGACCAGTGAACAGGGAAGAAATACAAGGCTTATTTTTGTTTCTTCCCTTCAGAACTCTTGTCAAGATGGTCCCTGACAGAGTACTCCCTCCCTCTTCCTCATTTTGACTTTTATAACATGCCTTCCACACCAATGGGCGATTTTTTCTCAGGGTTTTTTTATTTAATTTTTTTATACAGTTGCGTTTCATTGTACACAATGGTGTCTTCTACACCACCCCCACTGTCGCCGCATGACTTCTCCTCTTCTGTGCAGTCACCTGGCTGGGCACAGTTCCTGCCATTACAGTTTGCCAGTTTCTGCCTGACCCGGGTAGGAAGTCATCAGCAGACTCACAGACCAGCCAATGAGGCTGGCCCAAAATCGTGTGCGCTGGCTTGGAAAGGTAGTGCAACAGTCACAGCTAAGTCACAGAGTTCTCACATGTGAACAATGATTTGGAAACCCTGTAAGACCTATCTAAAACATCTGAAGACCCTACACGTGGACAGTGATGTGCACTTAAAGCAGGATCAGTACAGTAGCCATTTGTATTTTAAAGTATAAAAATAGTGCTTCATTTGCAATGGAGTAGGTGCAGAGGGTCAAATAATCCATACTGTAATTGTAAAGATAATTATTGGCAGGACCATTAATATGTAATTTAGAAATCTTTCAGAATAATACGGCATGCACCGTAAATGAAATAATCCATCGTCTGCTCACATTAAAATCGTGACTCCCATACATTCAATATTTCATTTCTTCCCATAACATAACATTGATGTTATTGGAAATTAAATTAATTTCAACAATCTAGTGAATAAATACAAGGGTTTAATGGTACTACCTCTTTCACTCACTGGATGCATGCCTTATAGACCTGGCTTTTAACACTTGTGATTATGTATATGGCAAATTCATTCATATGACATTGGTGTTGGCTAATGTTTAGCACTGCTACTAAACACGGCTAAAATAAAGTTAGCTACCTAGTGTAAAGCTATTTCATTTTGCTAGGCAATCATGAAAGATATAGAGAGGAAATTATACTTTGATAGCTAACTGAATAATGCGCTACAAAAAATGAATGCAATGGCAACCTTGTACACTCAATAATACGATACCACATATTTAGCTGGAGATTGTTAGCAAAGTCCTGTTTTATAAACACAATATTCGTTTTTGTTTTTTTTACACCTTGTATTGAAGTTCTATGTAAATAATTACATTTTGAAGAGTGGTGTATGCATATTAAATGGAACATTAAATTAAATGTAATTAATTAATATCCATGACAGGCAGCTGCGGACACTTTCCACCAAGATGCCTATGTCATTATTGACTTGCTTTCAGTGTGCTCCCAGTATGACGAGGACTGGTAGTGATACTGACATTGCATTGGTTTCCTGCCAGGATAAGGTGACATCAGAGAGAGACAAGCTGGCAAAGCAGCCCGAGAAGCCAAGGTGCATGGGGGGAGGGGGATGTAATTGAAACAGTAGCTCAAGCCACATTCTCATTATCTGTGTTCAGGTATTTGATGAGCGCAATCAGAAAGATTTATTGAGAAAAAGGACTCACCACTGACCCCCTCAGCCCTGGGTCAGACCCACTGACCCCAACAGCCAAGGCATATACTGTAATATCTTGATAATGAGTACCATGAAAGACTTGTGTCTTATAATTCTCTGCCTGGGATGTTTATTACCATCTCTTTCAATTACCTCACAGTGCTGCTTAGCCATGCCTGTCTGCATTTCCGGTCAGAGATCACCTTGTTGAGCTAAAATAAGCAAAGTGCCATGCACTTAAATATTGTTATCACTATTAAAAGCTCATCTTGCGCTTGTGGCATTCAGAACAATGGACAATGCATGGAAATTTGGTCCATGAGATGACAGCGCCACAGTAAACTTGGTGTAGGAATGGTGTATTTTTACAGTTCCAGGAAAAAAAATTCTCTGCAAAAAAAAGATGTTCATCCATTCTAATTTGTAATCTCTGACACCAACAATATCTCCTCCTAGCCACAATTTACAGCAGCCGCATTACTGCTCTCATGTCTGATCCAAATTTAAGACCTGATTTTCCCAGGTGGTAAAAAAACACACACGATGATCTCTTCAGCAGTTGCAGGCAGTCTTGATAAATCATGTTAAGTGGTTAACTGTTATTACAATATCCTAATATGTGGCTGACATGGGAACTCTCACTAATGCAAAATTATGTGAGATGCATATTTAGGTGTGGGTTCTGATTCCTGGTAGCCTAATTAGTGAACACAGACAGCGCAGCTTAAAAATACGATTGGGCATTCCAAATTGGGAGAAAAGGGAAAAAACATTTTCAAAACATTTAAAAAATATATATATTTTAATTTCAGGTTGTAAGGCAACAAATGGTCAGTTTTTTGAGAGGGGGTATAGACCTTAAAGGGGCACTGTATAAGGACAAAGAAAAATCTTTGCTGTCCATTTAATTGCTCCTCTCCTCTGTACAAGCAACAGGAATGCAACACTTGCAAGAGGAAGCTGGGTTTGAGATGGCCCTGAAGTGGTTGCAAATGCATTCGCGAATAGTGAGTGACAAAACTTTGTGAAACACGTCTTGGTAAAATTTTCCTCCTGCGAGTGAAAATGTCGCATTTTGCTTTTGTGAAACGAGCCCCAGGTTTTCCGTTGTGTCACAATGCTCGTGTGTCATTATAGTATACAGATACTGACAGCTGCTTTTTACGTGTGGGGATGTTTTTAAGCCACTGCAAAACTGTTGTAAATCTGGCCCTTGGTCTGAGTGGAATTGGTGTTTTTATTAGTTTAAGTGTACTTTTATGAGTGTCCTTTAAAGAAAATAAATGAAGGGAAGAGCTATATTCTAAAAAAATCTAATTTTAGTGCTAATATTGCGGTCCAATTCTGAGAACTGTTCTAACATTATTCTTTCAGTGCCAGGTGGTACTTAATTTGATGTCAAGGGCACACC
This sequence comes from Aldrovandia affinis, assembly GCA_029706075.1. Classification (NCBI taxonomy): domain Eukaryota; kingdom Metazoa; phylum Chordata; class Actinopteri; order Notacanthiformes; family Halosauridae; genus Aldrovandia; species Aldrovandia affinis. Next base: position 3,044,980 of record JAINUG010000066.1, on the reverse strand, counting down.
GCTGTTACGGTATCTTGTTCGCATTTGATTTAAGGCATCCAATTTATAATATATTTTTGTTATATTTTGTTATATTCTGTTTTAAGAAAATCACGCAGGAGAGCACAGGAGATGGATTTCTGCAGATGCAATTTAGGCACTCTGGTCTTTCCTATTCATTTGGGAGTAGATTATCTCGTAGTTATTCTTCCAGATTGTTCTTCGGATGTGGTGTCAGGCAAAATTTCCCCATTTATTCCTCAGAAAAAGGATTCCAGCCTCGTTTCAGTTCCTTCTTTCTGAACCATATGGGTGGAGGCTGAAGATGCTCCTGCATAATTAGATTTTAGTCTTTAGGCTCACGTCCAAAGATTGCCATACCCCACACAGCATGGTAAGGGCTAGGTATGCTTTGCCGATTCCAACAGTGATCTCCCTCGCATAGACACCATCTGTTGACATATCGCTGCCAAGGTAAATTATTTTTTTCCCCTGATTTCCTCCAGTGGTTTGCCGTTCACAGCAACTGCTATATCAGTCGCAGTGCTTTTTTCCTTTCCCTTATTTCCTCGGTCGCAGTCTGAGGGTTCTATCTGTGAACAGTTTCTGACTACATCTCCTGGTTATCCAAAGTCTCTAAACAGATGGCATTACATTGCAGGCATTTAGCAGGTGCTCTTATCCCTAGTTACAACACAACACAACACAGCACAATGAGAATTCCCAATACATGTTTTATCCATGTCCTATGCACCACTGTAAATTTGTCATGAGCCAGTCCACAGCTAAGATGAATAGGAATGGTGAGAGACTGCAGACCTTTTCACATTTTACTGGGTTACACAATGAAGCACTTCAAATTGTTATATGATGGTTGTTGATGTGCCTTCCTCTGGGCCTGCTGATTAAGATGTTGAAACTCTTCTGGAAGTCTACAAATACCACATAGAACACTCTGTTCAACATTTGTCTCTTGTGTCTCTATTCTCTGGCCCAGGTCCAACGTGTAGCCTAATCTGGATCTTCCCATAATTGACCCTCTCATTCCTTGTGAGGACATCTGGATTAGACTACTGGTAGAATATGAGAAGGGCCTTAATATATGAGTATGCTTCAGTAGGCCACCAGCTTCAGGCAGCAACATAAATACTCTGCTTTAAGGCAACTTAAAACAAGCTTGTTAAGAAGGAGAGATATTAATCATTGGTGACTTCACAGGGTAAATGTGAAGAGGAGTTTTTACATGTGGTTGATGACTGTTTTTTGGTGCTGTACCTCGTTGACCAATACCTATATTTCTTGATCTGTAAAATGTTTTCTTTTTTTCATTGTTCCCTAACTATTTGTGCCTGGTTGCTGAGTATCCATTTCTTGGAGTGATCTGGACAGGTGAGCGTGTCATGTTGTTTCCGACCATTTTAATGGGTGTATCCTACCACAAATTGCGAAAGATGGCATTTGATGTCATAATTAGAACCAGTCTTAGTAAAGCTTGCTCAAGGTTACAACGGCAGTGCTCCACCTGTGAACTGAATCAGCGACTCAGAAGTTACAAGTCTGATTCCCTAACCATTATACTACACTACCACCCCAAAATAAACTACCAAAGATTTTCTTGGTTGAGTTCAGTTAGAACAAGATGGCACAAGTTGAAATTACTTAAAGGTAAATTCCACCCTGATATCAGGAAGTATTTTTTTACATAGAGAGTTGTCAATGCCTGGAACAGCTTGCCAGGCCCTGTGTCCAGGCTTGATACAGTACTCGTTATTCTTCTTATATAAACCTCTCTGTCGCCCATCCTAAACTGCAGTCCTAAACTGTGGCAGTGAGTCAGTTTTATTTACTGGCTACAGACAGCATGGTGACCCTTTTCCCTTTGTTGTGGTCAGACTTCTTTGTTTAGCACCCTATTATGGATATATGCCTCACTATGTAGACATTTATTATATTCTTCGGGAACCGTTGGACATCTTTGGTGTTCTGTTTCGCTTGGCTTATATGTTGGTCCTTCAGGTCAGGTCCTGGTCTTTTTTGTGGATGTATTTGTGTGTATATCCACTGTGTGCCTTTACTACTGGTTAGGAATTCTTGAATTGGGGCCAGTCCTGTCTCGACACACATGGCCTGAAGCAATATGTCACTGCACAGGAGGTGATGGGACTTATTGCCTCATGTGTACAGTATGACATGGGACATGTTTATAATTGAATGTTTGAAAGTCCTTGCATAGCAGCTATTGTAGTAGAAGTTTTAAATTTCTTGACTGTTTAAAATGGTCGCGGGCCAAGTTAGTGAGTCTTCATATCACAGTACATATACAACAGTGCTCTCAGTAAATAAATCAAGAGAAGTTAGGATGGACACAGGGTCCACTGCAAGAGTGTTATCGTAGAGCAGGGCAAAATATTAAGTGTTTTTTTGTTGTTGTTTTAAAAATATATATAGATAGCCCTCCACAAACATTTACAGTTTTCAGAGTTTAGAAAACCCATCTCTGTGATTTCTGTCTTGTCGCTTGTTTGTATCTATTTTATTAGGGTAGGGATCCAATTGGTAGCCACACAGATCAGCCCATAAATCCGCCCCGAAACAACATTAACTTTGCAATTTTGATACGACAATCGCAACTATTGTAATTGTCGTAGTAAAGCTTTGACATAAGAGACTTGTGGCATAACATGGAGGGAATCTGATCTGCAAAGACTCCCAATAGAGGAGATGTGCTGAGCAGCATAGTGCCACAGTTGCCTAGCAGTGCATGCCTGAAATGTGCAACCTCACTCAGGATTTGAAAAAAAACACATCTGGGGTGTGGATCGTGAGCAGGAGGGGAGGGAACAAGGCAGGGGTTGGGAAGGGGGGCCGCAGCTGGAGAGCCAAGCCTTTTGATTTGCCCGGCCTTTTGATCCCCTCTTCCCATATTTCCTGGTAGGAGGAAAGCTCCAGGCTCTGCCTCCTGCAATAAACTCCCCTCCCCTCCCTTCTGCATTTCTTTCCCCCCCCCCACCCCCGGATTCACAGGGGGTCACGTGAAGGCAGGCATGAGGCTGACTGGAATAAACATTCGGCATGTCGTGTCCTGAAATAGTTGTGGTGGTGGTGGGGGAGTAGTAGCTTGTTGTGGCGGTCAACATTACATGCCTTGTTAAAACAACAAAGGCCACAGTGAAGCAACCTTGGCAAGTGCATCATGGTCTGTTTTGGGTTTTTGAAAAGAGCACACACAAACCATGTTCTTCATGCCTTACATTTATGGAGAGGTTCATACCCTCCACAGCCCACAGTATGTTACTGTAGTGTATATCAGTCAAATTGCATTTTGCTTAATCTGAGGATTACATCAAGTCTAGTGTCTAGCTAACTACTGGTTTTCTCAGAGTGTAAACACATAAAGATTACCAGTAAATGCCAGGTCTGTATACAGCCCATACCCATACATTAGACTGATGTCAGAACAGCTCTGTAATGCATGGGTAAATAACCATGACAGGAGAGTTTGTTAACAAATATTTGTTCTGTCGGTGCATCTTTTCCATAGGTATTTTTCCTACTTTTACATTTTTTCCAAAATGTATGAATCACAAATTTGTCATCATAATTTGTCATGATATTCATGTTGCTGTTTGATGCCAGATACAGTATATACTATATTTAATTGCTCACATATTTTGATGTGCTTTAGTATAAATAATGTTAACTTTTATTGCCCTTCTTATGACTCTCGGTAGGTTTTCAGCCATTCATAGATTGGAATTATGCATCTGGTGATATTTCAAATGCTTACTGCATATTAAACCCTAAATATTTCTGGAGCAATTCCCCTGAGGGTATTACTTGCCCTTTAATTGTCTTGAATGTGTTGAATGTGCATTTTAACCTACTTTACCATAGAAAACAGCGTATTAAAACCTTATTCATTCAGCGTTACTAATGCAGAAATGAATATAAATCCAACAAACTGACTTATCTATTACTGTATCCTTCCAGAAAATGGATGGAGATCCTTTCATAGATTTGATCATCCAAGCTACTGTTTATCCAACTTTGTTTAAACATTCAACAAATTAAACCTTTTAAATTGAAACTTAATCAAATTGAGCAAATGTTTCAGCTTCCACATACTTAAAATACACCCATGTTTTCTATTACATTGCATGAAAGATATTTCTCTCTTATGGCATTTTAGAAAACCATTCCATCTATTTTTGACATTTTAGGATTGTAAATTACTGTCAAATTAGCATTGTGGGGATTGAGAGTCGCTGGACAAGTTTTCCATTGCACAAAAACAAGGACAAATAAAGTCTTATCTTATCGTATACATTATGGCATGTTTGAAAAAACATCATCACTTGATAGCAATTTTTCGCTAATTTTGCAGGATAAAAAAACCTATCACTTGATACGTTTTAGATTATTGTGTTGATGAGACCAGAAATGTACAGAATCTGCCAGAACTGCCCTCATATGGCATCCTCAACTGGAACATAATTGCATAAAAACACTGCACTTATGAAGGCTGGTGGATAGCGTAGCGGTCTAACGCACCACACTTTGGCTGGTCCGGTGTGGTGTGCGCTGCCTGTCAGGGACGCGGTTCGAAACCCGCGTCTCTACCAGACCGGCCCTGGTCATCAGCCCGATCAGAGGCGGTGTTTGGCTGTCCGCCTCCGGGAGGGGGAGGGTGAGCCGGCAGGAGTCTGTCAAGGAACAGGAAAAAGGCATCCGTGGTAGAATTCCGTCTTGGAAGAGGCGGATAAATTCGGCCCGGAGATAATGATAAATCAACAACGAGAACTATGCGAAACTGGAACCTTGGTGAATGGATTATCCAAAGTTGCCGTTTTATAGTACCAAAACTTCTGGTTCTTTTTTTTAAAAATTGTGCAATGGAAAAGGGCCCCAAGTGGACCTGGCAGAGTGGGAGCAGAACAGAGGCTTCGGGGGTAAGGGAGTTGGTCTCTTCATGCCTCACATGTGGCAGCCATTAGCTCACTACTGCCCCCTGGCTGATATAGTGACATAGGAGAAAGAGCACCAGAGAAATGTGGTTTATTGACTTAGGGACGGGATGACACAGAAGGAAAGGCAACACATTGAATTACAAAACATTTAAATTACAGTTATATATTCATGAGGAAGGTTTGTTTTAAATAGCAAATACATGTGTGTAGTTTTACTGAAATACTGTGTGGGATCCCTTTGAATCAGAGAGCTGTTACTGACACAATGTTTCAGCTCTGATTTACAAATGGGTCCTGAATCAGTCAGATCACACTCTGTTCTCTTGCTGTTTTGCATCATGCATAGTTTTCATTGAAACAATTGTACCCATTGTTACATAGCATAGAGAGGCTTGCTGATTATGCAGACCTGCTGTCCGTAAAGACTGCTTCATTTTGTAAATTGATAGATGTGCGTTTTGTTAAACGTGTTATGTGCTAGCTTCAGAGAGAATTTTGTTTATTCATTTCAGTATGTTCTACCGCTGCATTCATTGCAGCATGCATGTGCATGTTTGTGTCTGCTTCTAATACTGATATTAATAGTGGCAGCATACCAGCGATGAAGTGAATAAAGTGTTTGAAAGGGAAATGCAATCACAGTAAAACTCCTTGTTTACAGTTTACATGTACAGTATCGCTTTGGGAGCACAAAGAGCACTTCACATCACAGTGCAGTTTATAGTAAGCTTTTGTTGAGAAACAATGCTTGTTAATTCAACCCCATCCCCCACAAACCACATACACAGAGTGAAACACACACACACACACACACAAAAAATTAAGGTTTTTTTAAGTGCATGGTCTATAGCTTCCTGTGGTCATTCAGCCATATGGCCAAGGCAGCATTACAGGCAGTCCCCAGGTTACGAACGTCCGGCTTACGGACAACTCGTGCTTCGAACGGACTGCCATAAGGCCTATTATGTTTTAAAAAATGTAGTTAAATACAATGGTTTGTAATAATGAACGCACGCACTACTTTGTGATGCTCATTAAAACATTTCGCCGTTTCAGCGGTTCGTCGGCTCAAGGAACAGAGATCACCGTCCGTTATTTTAAGTCAGATCACGGTCCCGTTTTTCTCTTTCTCTTACCCTTACAACAATGCCTCCAAAACAATCACCATGGAAAGTAAAGTTGAAATAATAAAGAGATCGGAGAGAGGTGAAACGCCATCAGCCATTGGGAAAGCATTAGGCTACAGCCAGTCAATAATCAACAACAATTTTAAAAGACAAAGGGAGAATAATGGCCATGCCCCAATGAATGCCACGATTATTAACAAGCAACGTAGTGGTTTAATTATTTGGATGGAAAGGCTAAAATTTGGATAGAAGAGCCATTCTTTAGTGAAAGAAATGCCTATTAGCCTTTCTTTAATGTTTTGAAGCCTTTACAGTACAGTACTGTATGTACATAGTTACTTTTATTATTACTGTATTATTATTATTAATATTACAGTATTATTATTATTATTATTATTACAGTATTATTATGTACTGAATGTTATGTTTAAGATGTTTTATTGTATTTGTTAGTTTTTCTTAAGTGTTTTATATGCACAGAAAGGTAAAATAAATACTATACTAAGACAAACATTTGACTAAGTGATGATTAATAAGAACTGTATGTACCTGTTCCAACTTACATACAAATTCGACTTAAAGACAGACTTAAGAACGGATCTCGGTCGTAACCCGGGGACTGCCTGTATTGTATTATAGCTAATTAATTTCAATTCACAAGTCTGATGACAGTCCCTTAATGTTCTGTGCATGGAAAAGTGTTTGCGCTTCGGAAAATATCTGTATCATTGTTCAACTAAAAAGGATTTTAGGGTCCTATCAGTCTATCCTGAAACAAGCCCATTGAATAGTTTCAATGGGCTTACAATAGCTCCTTTTACCACCAAAATAATCCAAGGTAAGTACAGGAATAGTCATTTTATGGTTTGTTTTTGAAGAGCTGTACTAGAAAAACATTTCCTTTTCTGTCAAACAGCTGTGAAACTTAGTGAATGATGGGACCTTCCTGTTTTTATTGGATAGGTGCACAGACGGTTTCGGGAAGTGTAATAGAAAGCATGAGAATGCTGTTATTGAATGTATCTGATGTATGAGCTAGAAGATGCCACCCTTTTAATGCATCAGTGAGCATGCACAGTCCTGTAAATGACGTGCAATGGCATGCATGTGTCATAAGACCTGAGGATATGGACTACAATTACCATATTTTTTCAAATGTAAATATTTTCAATATTTCATCATGGTCCATCAGACGGCCTATGCTTAAATTTTGGCACTGTTTTACCCACATTAATCGGCACATGAAAGCATTCCACTTACATGGCTATCATGCATCATATAATATACAGGTAACTGCCAAATTAAAGGAAACGCCAACATGAAATGTCTTAATTGCTTGTTGGGCAGCTTCAATATGCCTTGGCATAGATTCAACAAATGTCTGGAACTCTATTGGATGTACCGGCCATGAGAAATCATGTGGTATTTTGTTGATGGTGGTGGAAAACACTTGCCAGGAAAATGCACCCCACACCATAACAGAGCCACAGAGCCCTTCATTTAAGCATTTCCTTTATTTTGGCAGTTACCTGTACTTTTAATGTGATGATATAGCAATAATAGATGTGTGTTCTTTAACAAAAATAAAATCATGTAAATATTTTTGATGTCTAAACACACCGTTTTACAGACCTGATTTACACTGTTTGATTCTTGTTTCTCACACTAATTTATAATCATTGGGAGTCTTAAATCAGTGTATTAGTGTAAATGGTGAAGTGGGTCAATGCAAGGTTTATACTGTATTGTGTCTGTAAATGGAGTAGAACATTCCTGTGGACAACTTGAATAAAATGTTCTAATCTGGCCAACACTGACCCAAGCCTGTTTGGGATTAAGTTATTATCCAGATCAACCGTCTAAAATGAAGGATGAAAAGGGGGTGGGGAGTCTGGTGGTCTTGTGTGATAATGAAGGATGAATAGGAGGTGGGGAGTCTGGTGGTCTTGTGTGATAATGAAGGATGAATAGGAGGTGGAGTCTGGTGGTCTTGTGTGATAATGAAGGATGAATAGGAGGGGGAGTCTGGTGGTCTTGTGTGATAATGAAGGATGAATAGGAGGTGGAGTCTGGTGGTCTTGTGTGATAATGAAGGATGAATAGGAGGTGGAGTCTGGTGGTCTTGTGTGATAATGAAGGATGAATAGGAGGGGGAGTCTGGTGGTCTTGTGTGATAATGAAGGATGAATAGGAGGTGGAGTCTGTTGGTCTTGTCTGATAATGAAGGGTGAAAAGGGGGTGGAGTCTGGTGGTCCTGTGTGATAATGAAGGGTGAAAATGGGGTGGAGTCAGGTGGTCATGTCTGCGTCTCTCCCCATAGGGATCCCTTTTCCAAAGAACTTCATCCAGATCTGCAAGAAGATCCTCTGCCGACTCTTCCGGGTCTTCGTTCACGTCTACATTCACCACTTCGACCGCATCATCCTCATGGGTGCCGAAGCGCACGTCAACACCTGCTACAAGCACTTTTACTACTTTGGCACGGAGCTCAACCTCATAGACCGCAAAGAGCTGGAGCCACTGGTGAGTATGAGGGGTGGCGTGACTGAAAAGCATTGTGTTTTCTTCATGAGACATTGTTATTATTTTTATCCAACACCTTATCTACAATGCTGATGTATTGACCATTTAGAGCAACCGTGTCACATAATTTCAGTGGCGTACTGCTAAAAGAGTGCAACAATCGTGTTCCAACAGGAATTCATATCTATGAACAGGGCTGGCATCATGAACATCATTCCATACTGCTTCCATTATATAATATATATATATATATATATGGCAGAAATGGCTGTATACATTATTTCTTAGGTCACTTTGACAGAAGGATCTGCCCTGTGGGATTTTGTCTCATAGTGTTACAAACACGAACAGAAAAGTATTTTTGTTAACCATTTTTTTACCGTTTTCAGAAGGAACATCAGATTGAAGGCATGCATTTTCAGTGTGGCCCATACTGTATGTCTGCCGCCCCTGAAATATGGAAAGGGTTATCAGGCTGTATGAGTAACAAAGCTGAGGGTTATCAGGTGATGAGAGGCACAGAGCTGAGGGTTATCAGGTGGTGAGAGTCACAGAGCTAAGGGTTATCAGGTGGTGAGAGTCACAGAGCTAAGGGTTATCAGGTGGTGAGAGTCACAGAGCTAAGGGTTATCAGGCATTGAGATAGGGAAAGTAAAGTCAAAGAGAGGATTAAGAGGTCAGTTGAGTTCCCTTGTTTTGGAGGGACACATATGCCCTGCAGCTTATCTCTGCCCTGCCGTCCATAGACAACTCTGCTGACGCTATCTGGGTGCAGCTCTGAAACCCACGCTGAGTTAACATTCAGAGGTCTCCACGTTATGCAGAACACTTCACTTGAGTAAAAAGGGAATCATGAGTCATCCTGTTTGACTTGTTTCATACATTTATTTGCATTTGAATTTCTAAAATTCAGTGTGCTTATATTTCTCATTGATCTTTTATAACGTTAGACCTGTATGATTGATAAACATGCATTGACACTGTACTATAACTAAGAATGACATTCAAAACAGTTCTGTCTGTGACGTAAAGGACAAGAATGGCCTGAAAAGGTCCCCAAGTCTTGCAACCAACTCAGAAATCTCAAAGGCTTCAGTTTGATCAGACAATACAGATAACTACTGTAAACAGAAAATCGCCAGACAATCAACAGTGAGAAAAACAGTTCCGGGGAAACAATGGCTGCTTTATCTACATTATCATAAGAAATTCTCATGATCGGGCTTGGAAAATGCCAACACCCACACAAGTAGGAAAAAAACAAGAAAAACAGCCCACTGTAAAATTGTGAATGTCCTCACTAGCCGAATGATCAGTAACACTTGATCTTGTGTGCACAAATTCCCAGAAAGTAATAGAAGTTGCACTGGAGTTGTATAATGTCAAGAGCCTGTATGAACCCGTGCATATAACTTGGCTGCTAAACTCTTCGGATCAGGCAGGAATCAGTCCTTGTGTGTGAGATTAGGAATGGTTAGTGAACGTAATGTAATTCCGTAGAACTGGACAACATTATGCTATTTAACATGTGATTCCAATGTATCGTAGTGACGAAGCAGATTATGGCCCGTAATGGAACCGAAACAATCATATTGCCATGGGATAAGAGGAAATGTTGCTCATTGCTTGATATTAAATGTATCAGAGACAACTATGCATGCCAAATTCCACAGTGATAAAAGAGCACAAAACTCTACTTTCTTTGACGGGTGTTTTCATGGCAAATGTACAGTCGTTTTGCCCTGAGGGTTAATTCTTACCATTTCTCATAATATGGCAATAAAATGAATCCTGTTCAATTTAAATTGACCAATTATTATTACTTATTACTACTTTTTCTGTTCAGTTTTATTGAATAAAGGTGGAAGTGGAGTTAGGGATCAAAACTTATCAGAGGGTTGGGTTCAAATCCCATTCCGCAAAGTTCTGTACCCTCATGTGATTTCCTTTGCGTGTATCAGGATTTCCTGAACGAGCCGATTCAGCTGGAGGAAGGTGCTGGCTCTGGAGCCATCTGGAGTCCTCCTGCCCTTCGCAGCATCCAGATGGGGGGTTTAGTCTGATTAATCTGATTCTGGTCAACAATGCACAGCAGGGGCGGACGCCTGGCTGTCCCTGCAGATGGTCGAGGCCAGCTTAGGCTCCTCTGAGCAACTTGGCTTTGCAGCGTACCATTGTACAAAAGTTCCGCTTGCCGTTTTCGGGAGGACCCAGCCACGGTGCCGGAGCAGGAAGCAAATTAAGCGCACTTGTGTCTGAAATGAAGCGAGTAGCCTCGGCACAATCGCAGAGGAGGAAGGCATCCTCAGTGCCAGCTGCTCTGAAATCACGGTCGACCCTGAGAGCAGCAGTGCATCGCAAGCACAGCATGTCTTTGGCCTGCCAAATGGCCGCTCCTCTGCGAAGTGGTACTAACCCTAGGTCACATGCCTGTGTAATACATACAGTAGGAAATGTATGTGTCAGCAGGGCCATGTTAGATAGAGTCTATGCTTTTGTAAATAGATTATGTCGGGGGCCTTCTGAGTGGCGTATCCAATTGAGGCACTCGTTCTTAGTGCAGCGATGTGTCCTACATATCAGATTGCATCCAGGCCGTGCTAGTTCCGACTGTGAGTGGGAATCCCTAGGGGCGACACATAAATGACCATAGCATTGCCTAGGGAGGATGGGTTTCAGTCGGCAGGATATATGTTTTTTAGGGTAATTATTGGCAAAGTTTGGTGCTTGCAGTGCTATTATGACGTAGGGACGTACAGTAGGGAAAAGTCTGTACCCTTTTGCTTTTGTTTTTGCGTTCAGTAATAGCTGCAACAAAGTGACAGTGCTGGTACACTGTTTCACTGTCCACTGATCTTTCACTGACTCAAGGCAGGTTTCTCATTAAATTATATAATATATATAACCAGTCAGTTCTTGATCAAGATAACTCCTTCATTCTTGAGCAAGACACACCTTGAAGTTGTGCAAGGACTATTTGGCAAAGGGGGAACATGAAGGAAAACTCAAACTAAGGACCTGGCCTGCCCAGTGTCCACACTTCAATCCCATATAACTTGTATTGGATGAACTGGACAGAACAGTCAAAGCAAAGCAACCCACAAGTGCCTCTGGGAATTGCTGCAGGAGAGCTGGGAAGACATATCGGGTGATTTCCTGCTGAAACTTATTAACCGAATAGCCCGTGTTTGTGAGGCTGTTATCACAGCAAAGGGTGGCTATTTTGAGGAATCAAAGATTTAATTTTCAATTAAATTTTATTGAACATTGCTTTGATGTAATTTTCAAGTATTTAAAGAAACTTATATGGTGTAAAACATTGTCAATTATGAGATAAACCTAGTTTCCAGCAGGTGTACTCAAACCTTTGACTGGTACTGTATATATCATTTTATACTGGTACTTTGATTGGTTTTGAAGTAGCGATGGGCAACTCCGATCATTGGAGTTACCACCTATGGCATCCCAGGGGTGTTTCATCAAATAATATTTGCATGATGTCGTAATGGAGCGATAATGAGAGTAATGTGTTTTCGTACCAAATTCATCTCTTCAATCTGTGGATGACCCAGATACAAGGGCCGGATAGCATGCTCATGGAGCGTGCCCCCATTACATCAATAGCCTCCATTATGGCACATCTGCTGATCACTCTATGTGAAATGGAGCTGGATATGCCCCTGTGGATGCAGGAGAGCTAGGAACCTGTGATTACACAAGCATGGAACAGTGTGTGAATCTAAACTGCCACTCCATCCAAATAACCAATACCATATTTAAGCAAATAAACTATGCCAAATCTTCACCTGCACACTAACTGAACAGACTGCCAAATCTTCACCAGCACAATAGCCAAATAAACTACCAAATCTCCACTGGCACACTAACCAAATAAACAAAACCGAAACCTTCACCAATGCATTACAGAAAAAATAATCTGTGCCGAATCTTCACTAGCGTGCTAGCCAAATAAATTGTGCTGAATTGTCACCAGGCCTACTGTAGTGAGAGGGACACAGAGATGGAGAAAAAGTTCCCTGAGACACTAAGTCCCTCAAACACCTGGTGGACTGAGGCCCTTCAATATACTGACCAACTGTATAAGGACAGCCTGACATCTGCAGCTCTTCTTACTGGACAAGTGCCTAAAAGTCGATAATATAATAAATTCATTATAATACCACCTTCACTGTATTGCCAGCTTCTCCTACCGAGTGTTTGAAAGATGGTCAGTAGATATTAGTGGTGAACAGACCCGTGACATTATTAAAGGTATTATTGTAACCCTACATTTGTAATACTTATGAACGGTTTATCTGTTGCTTTGACGCAATGAGGAAGATAACCTTGTGATTTGTTTCATGTTTATGTTAGCTCAGGGCCCGTACATACAAAGCATCTCAGGGTATGAGTGCTGATCTAGGACAACTCTTATCCCATAATGAACATGGTTAGGATATGGAGTCTGTACTCCTACACGCAGAGCACGTACCATTGCACATGACCCCAGCCACCCCCTCAATCCATTCTTCACACTACTTCCATCAGGTCGCAGATACAGAACCCTTGCCTGGAAACGGGCACGCTTTGGCAGGAGTTTTGTCCCCTCTGCCATAGCATCACTGAACAAAAATGTATAGATGAATATGACTGTGTATGTTGGTAAAAATGTGGATGTACCCATGTGGGCGCATATTTAATGTATGTATGTAATAGTGGTGTGTATATTTGTATTTATGTGAGGTTTTTGTACAGACTGTGGCAACACATTTCCTGAAAAGGACAATAAATAATCTATCTATCTATCTACAATGAGGTGCTTCTTATATACAGCCCCAGGTCTGTGAATGCCGCTACTTCATCTGTATCTTTTGAATTATGAGTCATCTCTCTTTTCCATTCGCAGAAAGAGATGACATCACGGATGTGTCACTGAGCTGCCGTGGACCAGCTGTGGGACTAAAAGACTGCTACGAGGTGAAGGAGAACGTTATTGAAAACAAAAGGCAGAACCTTGGAGCCCCGCCCTGTTTTCAGAGGACTGTGGTGGAGATGGGGGAATACACGGCAGCAACGGCAGGAATGACTGTAGCGCTTGATGACATCATCCATGATTCTGACAGCCCGAAGGAAACCTGCCGCAACATCTGGACACACGACAAGAGTGTAATCCGGTGTTCATGTTCCTCACATTAAGGACACCCCTCCCAACAGATGCCACAGAGTGGCAGGCTAACGTTTACAGGAATTAGTGATATAGCACCATCTACTGTTGAAATCAAATCGCGTTGGTACAAAAGGTTGCCAGGAGAGGTTGCTCCAAAACAAAAGTAAAGTGAGCAACTTTATCACAGACTATTGATTTCTGGATGATACAACAACTGTTGATAATGAAATTATTTTAATAATGCACAAACTCCACAATCACCTTTTACCAATATATCTTCTGTCCCAGCAATGGTGTTGTGAAATAATCGGCCTAAAATACATCACATATGCATTGTAGAACATTTTGAGTATTCCAAACCAAATTTGTGTGAAAATGTCTAAATTGTCCTTTTGAAATGAAACAAAGTACACTTTTATAGATAGAAAAACAATTCACTTTGTATTACATAGGAGTAGTGCTGAAAGATACAGGACTTATACCAAAAGTGTGATTGTAACTGCCATTATATAGTATATACAGGCTAACAGTAGTGTTTATATAATCACTTTTGGATCTTCTGAGATTCTGGACTTGTGGAACACACTGAACCAGAGAGAGTGCGTGTGACACAATTAATCGTGTATACTGTCTGTGGAAAACTGAAAGAAATGACTGTAATATGATTCTGACTTCCAACTTCATACCACAGGTACTGCAGATTACTTTGTGGGGACTCAACGGAAAGCAAACACGGGAATTGAAATTATTCGGATTCCATGTTTTTTAGCAAGTTGCACCGTTCAGGACAGTGGTTGCGCTTTTGTGAAATCCAGCTTACAAGGGCATTCAGTACTGAGTATTTTTATTTTATCTTTTAAATCAGGTGAGAGGTTGGACAGTTCCACATAGTATTCTATAAAAATGAGTTTTTACAGTGGTTAAATTCTCCTGCCTCATTCTTGTATGTAACTGAAGCATTCAGCCCCATGATCCTCACCTCAGTCTGGATGAGGAGTTCAGGGACATGATCGTACATGTACAATCTCCCCAGGTGTGGGGGCTTGTCATTTGCAGGAAGACTGGGAGAAAAAGCCAGCAGTTTTCTGTGAATCGTTGCTTTTGTCCTGTGAGGTAACAAAGAGTTGTGTATCTTTGAACTGGAATATATAATTAACTTAACGCTAATTCTTATTTTGCCTTTTTTTCTGACCTTTTCAAACAAATTATATTTTTGTTGTTTCACCATCGCTAATCTCATACAATAAATACACTTGTTTATGATCACTTGTAAACATTACAATAAGCAATAAAATGTAGCTTGATTTATTTCAAACATAATTGTTTTGTGCTTTCTGTGGGAAATTCTGATTGAGAAATCAGCATGATATTTTTTATATTCTCTTAAGCATTAAAACGGGAAGACCACTGTATGGCCCTATTAATATAAAGCTAGCAGTGATAGAGACTCATTCGTTGTTATTGCAGACTGCCTATGAGGACTTACAAGCACATCTAAGACATGTTAAATCTCATTGGCACAATACGATTACATTACACGTAACACGCTTCTATGCCAATTTGTGTAAGCCTCTTTTTATTATCTCCAAGCTGACCCTAGTTACTCTTTCATGCCTAAACACCCACTGGATTTTCCACATGATGTACTAATGTTTTTCTTAGTTACTAAGTTTCCCTGGTTTACTTGCCTCGTGCTTAGTGTTGGCACTGACCCCAGAAGATTGGGATTACTACCACATTTCATCATGGTACACGGGTTAAGGGGAAAAAAACTCACCGATAGTGCTCTGCTTGAAAGTTAACAGTAGACATGGATTGGAGTCATTTGCATTTTTAGCAGATTGCTGGAAGCACACTACAGAGGTCTTGCCACAAAGATGACAAACTATGAACTATGGATATGAACTACCAAATGACACAGGCTACTGACACACTGATAACTCTTTTTGAATTATATTGTTTACGGTCTGACCAATAACGTCTACTGTAGCCGTTAAATTGAACAATACTGTGAGTTTTACATTTATGTGAGTAAATATCTGTCATTTCAAGAGAGCCAACCTAAATGTAATACTCCGCTAAGGCTATAACCTGATATTTATAGGTAATAGATACCTTACTAATGAAAGTCCACACAACGGAAATCAAGGGCATTAAAGTATTTTCTAAACTGAGATCAGACTGGCTTGCTTGCTATGTAGTACTGACATTTTCCCCTTCCTCCCTGGAAAAACCTCAAAGGGTGTTTCACATATTATTTGGGCCTCAAAATCTATATGTTTAAAAGGCTGCCTTGGAAGTTTGTACTTGTGTCTGTGTTTGGGTTAGTCCTGGTTCATGTAATCAACCCTTCTTTGCTCACAGAAAATATGCTTTACTGAAAATGATGACAAGAACAGGGTTTTCAGGCTCATCCATGCTCATTTTGCCTACTGTCAGTAGAGTATTCAGCACTGCAACAAGCCTGGTCTTGAATATCGCAAAGATCTTTACTACCACTATGGTAAGTCGTTTATGAATCCAGGTAATCTGTTCCATACAGTAAAACCTGGAACCAGTCTTTTTGCCCTTCACTGCACTTTTTCAGAGATTCTATATCCTTCTTAGAAGCTACATTTCCATTAGGGAAAATGTATGACTTTAGAATGCTGATTCACAATTTTCTGCAACTTGCCAAATGGAAACAAGCACATAAAAAATAAAATATGTACTTCATAGAAATGCCAGACCTCAGAAGTAAACAGAAAATGCTAAATAACTTGTGCAAAGGAGCATTAAGCAAAATATAAATAAATTACAAATATATACAGTATATATATATATATATACTGTATATTCCTTACATCTTGGCTTCATAAAAAACAGTCATGTTTTGAAGTCAGTCTCACATGCAAATTGAAATAAGTTATCATTAACCACATCATATGAGACTTGTTCAAATCATGTGACACCACTTTTCTGGACAAAAAGCCATATCAAAACCTTGGTGAGTGTTTTCTTGGTGAGTGTTTTGCTCACAAGTAAGATTAATTGTTTTTAGAATTTAGATAAATTCACTGCAACATGCAAATTTTACTGTAGATATATTGTTATTCCCAGATGGGACACAGCATTTTTAAATGTGGTCTAACAAAGGAATTGGGTAATATTAATATAACCTACTTTGATTTATACTCAGTACTTTTTCCTATGTATCCCAGAACACCATGTCTCTTTTTTATTGATTGGACACAGTGTCTAGATCCAGATGGACTTGGGTCAACTATTTTACATATTACACCAACTTTTTAAGCCTTTTTCAGATCAAGCACATTCTAATTTCATCACTTTGTGGCAACTGCAAATGTAACTATTTTTCTAGTATGGTCTTCATCAAGGTCACTTGTGTCTCAGGTGATGAAAGTAACTCAGCCATTCTCTCTTTAAGCTTATCGCTAAATGCATTGACTGTGATTACCTGGCAAAAGCATGCTTACAACGAGCGCCAACACTCATTGTGTGTGTTACTCGAGAGAGAGAGAACAGCCCATCTTTAATCCATCTCAGTGCATTTAATTTGCTCAAGCAGCACTTCTTGCAGATTACGTGTAAGACCAATTCTCTTAAGGGGGTTAATAAATTGGAGTGAGGTGTAACTTTATCCTCAAGATTTTCACCTTAAAATCCAACACTATATAAAGCAGTACGCAAGACTGCTGCACCATTTGCCAATGGCTTCAATCTTTCTGCTGTGTGAGTCACAACATTTTGGCAACACTCTGCTGCCAATAGGAACAATATGTGGTTATGTCATTGAAGATGTGAATGACGGGTGAATTCTGGGGAGTCAGTGAGACTGCTGGGACCTTCTTGTTGAGTGCCATGGGTGAGAAGACGTCCAGCCCACCCGTCTGCGTGCAGATCTTGTCGCTGGTCGCCCTGGTGTGCTTTGGGTTCTACAGCATTGTGAAGGGCGCCTCTTTTGGCTTTTTCAACTGGTGGTACATCCTGGGGGGGTCCTGCATCATTGCAGCTGCCTTCGCCTCCTTCCGCGTCTATGAGGTGTGCGTTATCATGGCCCAGAGGGAAATCTCCGTCGGGCTGATGCCGAAGCAGCCCGTAAGGAGCCAGGCTGACCTGTGACAACCTGCCATGTGACTGTCCACTCCACGGCCATGTCTCCACTGCGTCCTATTGCGCCATTTTTTAAAATACTTTGAAAATATTCATGTTGACTCTCCAGAGACTTTCTTGAGTCTGATACTGTGCTTGTTCTCAAAATGATTTGAAAATGTGTATTATGTAGCCTAGATGTAGTCTTATATGAACTACACATTTCAATAAAGAGGTAGTGAAAGTTCATTGTTTTTTACTATTATTTTAATCAAAATTATATTTTTATTTTGGGTTAATTTGTTGTGGTAAAATTGTCAACATAAAGGAGAGGAATTCACAGTGACACAGATGTCTTGCAAAACATAGAATTCCTCTCCTTTATGTTGCTAGTTTTTGCTTTATTCAGTAGCACCTGCAAACACATAACTCAGGTGTGTGTGCAGGTACTGCTCTTCTTGTGAGAAAATAGTAAAAAAGAAATGTGTAATGAGTACCAAAATTGTTGCCTAATTGTATTCTGATGTTAGTATAGTAATCTTTCCAATACTTCATTATTTTGTTTAGGTCTGTGGATATTCTATTGTTCATGGTGCTACTGGTATAATTAATTAAATGTTAATTCAGAATACAGTTAGTTAATAGCATAGCTTAATTCATAATTAATAGCATAGATGCCCATAGTTCCAAAGTCTTAATATTAATTAACTATAGACTTGACTCTGGAATATACTCTTTGCATTATTCTACCACTAGATGGCAGGATTTGTTAGTTTATTTATGAACAGTAAGTCAGTTGTGAGAAAGCTGCTTCACATGAACATATTTATGTCAAGGGGAAGGATATTATCTTCTAGAGAAAAATTAGAAAGTCTATATTCCTGATGAAATGACATTCCTGAAGTCTTTGTTTGTAAAACTCTTAATTAGACATCAATTTAGCTATCTCAAGCTAGCCAATAAGTGAACATACCTAGCTGGTTTATTAACATTTGTCAAAACTATGCTCCACATGTCCATCCTTTTGCTAGTGCATTTAAGACACTGACACTCATTAAGAAGATTACAAACTTGGTAATCACTAGCTAGCAAATAGCATGTTGATGACTACTTTTTGCAGCCATCTACTGTAGGTATCTGATAAAGACCACCCACTGTTTTGACCTCTCCTCGTGGAAAAGCCAAGGTTGTGAGTCTTGTATGAGTATTAATCTAATCTCATTATGCATCTGTAACTATACCACCATGGTGCAGAGCCAAATTGTATTTGGGCTTGGTTAGAACTTGGATGGAAGACCTCCTGGGGAAACCAGTTATCTGTTAGAATATGGTATTGAGGCCTGATGGAGTGGTCAGCAACGCTTGGTGCTGCCCGTCAGGGGCGTGGATCGAAACCCGCGTCCCAGTGCAGGATCGGCCCATCAGGATCAGCCCATTTGCTGAAGAAAAAGGCATTCCTTCAGATGAAGATTTCCCATCTCAAAAGACGCGGGAAAACTCAACCAGGAATGTGGGTCCTAACTCTCTGTAATGACACTTTCTGTAAGTAGGTGTTAATGTCCTAGTAAAATGTCCATAGTGTCTCTCCGCACCTGGATAACTGCTCATACTCCATGATTGAGAAAACCTGGCCTACCATGTAGCTATCTAGGTTCTATCTAGCTATAGCCTAAAAGCTATACCAAAACAATTCAGCTAGAACCATAAGGCTACAGATAGGGTGCTAATCTGGTGTATGTTGTGCAGGTGTAGCTGTGGAAAATAAAGGACATATCTTCAAAGGTAGTCCCCCCTCTCATACCTGCTGAGGGAGAGGGCTTAACTCTGGGGTGGGGTACTGTTTCTTGTCTTTAGATTCAATGATTTTATGATGTGAAAATAATCAAAAAGGTGCCAATGCAAGATATTTTGTATGGCTGTGGTGCACGTGAGCGTCCAATAGGGAAGGAAGGCAGGAGTTCCCAATCATTTGAACAAACAGACATTATCCAACAAGATAAACAATGTGCCCATATTGAACATATATGTGATTCTATCCTACTTACTGTTTGTGAAATAAATGGCTTCATTAGTACCCATCTCTGAAACATATTAGGAGGTTCCCCTCAGATATGGCTACAGTCTGGTAGTGATTTATTATGCATTATTTAAGCCTTATGTGCTCGTTCACCAGAAATGGCCCATATGGTGCATTTGTTCTCTTATCATGGGAAACAACAATCCATTACATCTGAGCTGAAATCCCTCACGGTGAGTTCATCTGTCTGTGCATATCCTGTACGCGCCATGAGAACCAAACCTTTAGTGGCTTTATTTCAGACTGAGTGGTATCTGGTAAGTGTTATACGTTAAACTTTCGAACCCTCTTATAAAACCCTCTCTCCAGAGGTATTGGCACTGACATTTTGACAAATCACTCCAGAGTTTGGGATTGAGGAGTAATAAATTGTACCTGTGATTTGGGGCCTAGGGAGTGTGGGAGTCCAATGGATTGGACTGATGAGGAGAAAGAATGTTCCATGTTATCGCAGTGGGTTAAAAGCTTATTCTGGGTTGGGCATAAATGTTTGCTGGTCTGCTACCGGACTTATACATGTACAATATGTGCATTCATTGTTTAAAAAGAGGGCATCTTGTTTGGGTTGAGCTGAGTAGTCTTTCAAGAGGTATTCCAGATCACATGTATGCATTGGTCTTTTTTAAACCAGGTCAAGTACTGTATTTATGATGAAGATGAATGTGATGGCGAGAGGAGTAGAGGGCTGCTCTTCCTCTTTGACTGCTGGCAGCTGTTCCTGTTCCCTGCCACAGCCTGGGGAGCCTGTAAGAAGTTTAGCAGCAGTAGCTTCATCTACAGGCACACACGCCTGGGACTGATTGGTCAACTCAGATCGACTCAGGTGTTACTCGTTGCCTTCGTTAGGCCACCTATAAAGGCACAGCTGGCATGCCAAACAGGAGGAATTTTTGGCCATGGTGAAAGGGTTGCTGGTTTTGGGATTTTTCTGTTTAGAAAGAAAGAAAGAAAGAAGAAAGGGGTAAAAAAAAAAAATAAACAAACAGCAATTGACCCATTAATCAATTCCTCAGTTGTTATTTTTCCATCCACTCACCACCTGGCACAGTGATCATACCCACCATCATGCCGCAACGTCAATAGCTAATATACGCTAATATACGCCATTTAGCAGACGCTTTTATCCAAAGCGACTTACAGTAGTGAATGCATACATTTTCAGTATATGTGGCCCCAGTGGGGATTGAACCCACAACCTAAGGGTTGCCAACGCTGTGCTCTACCAACTGAGCCACAGAGAACCACAGAGTACCAATAGAACATATAAAAGGTTTCAAACTGAGTGTGTCTGTATGATCCGGAATACCTACTTGCAGTGTTGCTTCCATATTTCCATATTTGAGAATAGGGACCCTGTTGTAAATGTTAAGCTAATGCTTAATAATGAATACAAATTCTTTGCAAAAAAAGATTAGGAGTACTGATGAGTAGTAACTATTGTGAGCTGTAACAAGGGACTCAATTTCATGCATTAAGTTAATGTTGGAATTTCAAGAAGGATGTTTGATGAATTGGAATGTCGACTTCATCAAACTGATTAACCACTCCTTACTGTGAAAACCCATCTATATTGATACTTATATCCTTAAGGAGTGATTCATATCACATAATTTGCAGTGGATTTAGAAGATATTTTCCTCTGTTTGGGAATTTGTTCTGTTCAGTGAGACTAATGTAACTCAACAATGTTGTGAACAGTGTTTATTGTATTCTATTTATGAAGGCCTACAAAACCACAAGGCTGTTATTCAATTGCAAAAAGCATGCTGAAGAAATACATACTTTCGGTGTGGCCTGTGAGTTGTTTTTTTCTTCTTCTAATATTTATGGGATATCACTTGTTAAATAAAGGGCTAATAGGTTGTTTGCAATAGGGGGAAACATTTTAATTTGACATCAAAGATAAGGGTCTGGTTACAGCAAATATAATCATAATATGAATAGCATAGTATGTGATACTAATTGTGAGGCTCTTGATTTTAGTTGACAATAAAATCAAATCCTGAACACACTCTCACAATTTAGCCATTTTACAATTTTTAATTTTACCTGGTAGTTCTGATAGAACCAGACAAGTTCTCATTTTCAATGACAAATTAAAAATATCTTTATACACACACTGTCATGCATAGACTATAGCATACTGGAAAGCTACATTCACTTACACAAACAATCCTTTCCAAAACAAACTTCATCTGTTCAGATTTGTCTATTTACAGGATATATAGAACATGGCTACCAACAGATGCATGTTCTGGATGGACATGAATGATTTCAGTGGGTTGAGCATGGATTTTGAAGTTTAATTTTGTACACACTTCAACATTACACTTTCACAATAAAATTACCATTACCATTTACAATAGCCGAAGAGCATAAACAATGATTATATTTTGATTAATTACCCAGGGTTAGTATACATAAATTGGAATACACAATGTGTGCAAAATAGTAGTCCATGAATCCTTGTTACAGGATTGCTTAAACTCTGACGTAATATAGTACATGTAGGATAAAGTGGAAGACAAAAGCTGCTTTTGAGGAATAAAAAAATATTATCCAGCTTCTTCCGCAAAACAGTCGATGCCTACCTAGGTAAACCTCTCATAAAGGGTGGTGTTTACCTAGGTCTGAAAATTAAAAAAATATTATCCAGCTTCTTCGGCTGAACAGTCGATGCCTGCGTAGGTGAACTTCTCATAAAGGGTGGTGTTCACGTAGGTCTAAAAATTCAAAACAGAACAGTCATTTAATTGTCAAACATCTTACCTGATGAAGGTAGATATTTTGATTAGGGGAGACACTAAATTAAACACAAAAGTTACATTTCAGTCGTATGACCCAAAACAAAATGAATCCGGATTTGTTTTGCTACAACGGGCTATAGATATAATATATATGGATGTACTGTAAATACAACTTACATATGACATTATCATTTTCACATATGAATGCAGCTTTTTTTAGTCTGAGAAAATCATCCCCTTTGCATAGCAGAGAGGGGCGGTGCAAAGGCTTCCAGCAAAGATGAAGCCATTGCTCTTACCTTTCTCTCCTCCAGCATTCTGTTGAGTGACACCAGGATCTGGGCGAATGAGGGCCTCTCGTAGGGCTTCTCTCTCCAGCACTGCCTCATCAGGTCATACCTGGACGCAACCGGGACACGGGCGCATTAGAGAGGTCACATGTCACTGACACTCCGTCAGTGGCGCTAGTGTAGTGTAATGGTTAGAGAACTGGACTTGTAACTCAGTGGTTGCTGGTTCAATTCCCAGGTGGAGCGCTGCCATTGTACCCTTAAGCAAGGTACTTAACCTGAATTGCTTCAGTAAAAAAATATCCAGCTGTATAAATGGATTGTGTGTAAAGAAATGTAAAACTGTGTAAGTCGCTCTGGATAAGAGTGTCTGCTAAATGCCTAAAATGTAAATGTAAAATGTACACTCCCAATTTCAGTTCCAGTGCTAGAATGTCGTGGTGACCAGCTTTTGTTGTTGGAGGGGTTGATCTCATTCTATAGATCGCAGGTGACTGAATACTTGCCCGAAGTGTTTGTGAAACGAATGATATTTATATATTTTGTAAATTGTTTCATTTTTTTCTCCTGGGAATGGATAGCAGCAGTTACATTACAGGTATTTAGCAGACGATCTTATCCAGAGTGACTTTTTACAAACAGTTTACATTTATTTACATACAGTCCATTAATACAACTGGACATTTACTTGAGCAATTCAGGTTAAGTACCTTGCTCAAGGGCACAATGGCAGTGCTCCACCTGCAACCTCGAACCTGCAACCTTTGCAAGTCAAGTTCCTGAACCATTATACTACACTGTCACCCCTATCATCAGCTGGTGAAGAATTCTATATTTTACTGCACATTAGAGTGTTGAACAACATGTGCCATACTTCTGACTGGATTCATACTGTAATCCTAGACTACGCTGAGATCCAATCAAACCAAATCAATATATTGACAATGCTCCTATCACATCTGTTTTCCAACTTACAATCTTAATTTTATTATGGCAAACATGTATAGGGTTTGTGTTTCTGCCTTCATTGCAATGGGGGTTTCCTGTTGGACTTACACTTCATCGTCGCAATTCAACGGTTTCTCCAGTCTGTATCTCTGGGGAAGCTTCTCATATAACTCAGCACAGGTCATCCCGCAGTATGGCGTACCACCTGCAGTTACACACAGCCAGAGGCAACAGGGGTTCACAATCATTCAGATATGATGTGTATTGGACTCGGCTTCACTTTAGGGATTTGATCAAGTCCAGCAATGGAACGTAACCAACACTAACCTAAGCTTACCACCTCCCAGAGGAGCACGCCATAGGACCATCTGTGGATGAAGTGAAAGAAATGGTTCACATCAGGGCAGGATAGCATTTCATTTAGTAATGTAATGACACGGTCGCAGCCACTCTTTCCCTGGTCCTGTGTCTGTATCGACTTAAAAAGGCACGGATTCCGTTGGCGGATGGCCCACAGTCGCTTTGTTTGTGGTGTAAACGCCCTGGTAGCCCGATCGGGAGGCGGCATTTGGCTCAGGGGGAGGGAGAGCGACGAGTCCGCCGAGGAGAAGGTTAATGGAGTCGCTCATCCATCGTTCCCGGAGGACGGGCGGCGGACTCGTGGCTACTAAATTGGGAGAAAAACCTAAATTTATAAAAATAAAAAAAAGGCCCCTGTGTTTGAATGCATACAAAGGTCTGTCTTAAGCAATCAATCAAGCAATCAAAACATTTTATTACAACAGGCCAATAAATATCCTGTATTGTACAGATAATTGCTGCCCGCTTAAAGAATTAGAGCAAAGTTAACTATGTTGTTACCATTGTCTTCTTCACGTAAACCTCCTGCCCTCGAGAAAGTCCAAAGTCCGCTATCTTTGCCACAAAGTTTTCCCCCACCAGGATGTTTCTGGCTGCCAGGTCCCTGTGAATGAACTAAAAATGGCTCCAAATTAACAGACTGCTTGACAGTTAGATTTTTATCAAACTTTTAACCAGTCTCTTTCCCTCCATTTCCAGGTACAGATAACCTGAGAACAGGAGTAGGGTACAGTACAATGCCATGTTAATGTGTTGTGGTGACATGTTTGTAATGTAGTAGCTTTCTCATTTTGACTGCCGATACTCTTGAGCCATCAATATAATATCTGTTCTGTTTCAATCTTCTGGTTTTCAATGGACATGCTCTTAGAATGACCAGTTCTCATGTCTGAGTGTTCCAATGTAGTACTATAGACATAAACAGTGAATAGCTACCTATCATGTCTAATCATAGTGCCTTTCATCATACAAAGATAAACTGAACAAAGATAATTCAGACCTATGTTATATGGCTGCCTGGCTCTTGTACATATGTGACATGAGCAGCATCATTTTTTGTCATCTTGTATTTCAGTCTTGACATAATGAAGCCACCACAACAGCCGCGTTTACAATTTGTCATGGTCGGAATTTTCCTTATCTCTTCCTTATCTTCAATCCCCCTTGTGAGATAAGAGATAACCACCAGTATATTGTGGAAACATTGTTGGATATCTAACTATTTAACCTGCAGGACTGAATGACTGTTGGTGCCCAACCCTTCAGCACATGTTCCCAGCATGGCGCACGGATGCTCACCTGCTTCTGGCTCAGGTAGTCCATGCCTCGCGCCACATCGGCAGCAAAGTGCAGGAGCTGCTGGGAGGAGAGGGTGGAGGCGGTGCTATTGGCGATGGCGAAGGCTGGGTCCGTCTCTAGGACTCTGCTCTTCCTTAAGAAGTCCAGGAGATTGCCGTGGGGGGCGTACTCGATTGCCAGGTATAGATAACCTGAGAACAGGAGTAGGGAACAGTATAATATCATGTTAATGTGTTGTGGTGGCATGTTTGTAATGTAGTAATTGTGTCATTTTTACTGCCTATACTCTTGAGCCATCAATGTAATATCTATTCTGTTTAGATCTCTTTAGATCTCATTTTTCTCAATGAAGATGACCAGTCTCATGTCTGAGTGTTACAATGCAGTACAGTACACATACAAAAAGAACAGAAGGCAGTGTACAACAATGTTAATAAGGTAAGATTTTGACTCTTATTTTTGCTATTAACGTAATCTTAAATGAACAGACTGTCAAGATGGCCAAGAATACAGTTGTTGATCTGATGCGGTGATTAGTGTCAGCAGGGAAAATGTTTTCACTCTACCTCTGTGCTCACAGGCACCCAGCAGATTGATGATGTTGGGATGATGGCCAAGTTTGCAAAGCACCTCCAGTTCCCCAGCAAAATCCCTATGGTCATCTTTAGAGGCGTACTCTGCGTCAAGATACACATCAAAAGAGCAGTAACATATTCTGTCCTGTCTAAAATGTGCCAGGTCCGAGAGGATAATAATGGTCCTTTGCATTTGTCAAATAAACCAACTGTTTAAATCTTTCTGAAAATCCTGATTCCTCCCTGGGTGAAAATTCATTGGAATTCATTCATGTTGCATCCTAAATCCCTTCTTTATTCTGACAACCTTATCAATTGCATTATACATTCACTGGTCCCACCCATTAGTGTTCCTTCATGACAGTGCAGGATGCCATAACGCATACATTGCTTTCATGATAATTACATTACTACCAAATGCAGTGCTTTGTGTCAGCCAGTATATATAGGGACCCGGAAAAAATCTATTCGCTTAAAATATATTTTAAGGTTCGCTTATGGAATCGCTTAGGTTATGGGTTCAATTCCCATTGGGACCACATATACTGAAAAATGTATTCATTACTATAAGTCGCTTTGGATAAAAGCGTCTGCTAAATGGCATATGTTATATATAAAAAGGGGTCCAAATCAGGCTTGTGCTGGTCCTTCCCCAAATCATAAATGAATCATGCATGGGCTAGAGGGGCTCCCTCCCCCTCTCCTTTGAACACTTGTGTGACCGGTTGATGGCTTGGGTCATTCTAGCTTTCTAGGACTTGATTCTACACATTCTTGCATTCTTGTGGGGTCTGGTCCCGGCTCACACTTCGGTGCTGGTTTCTGCTTTGTTTCCTGGCTGCGTGTGTGTGCATTTGCTTAGTTTGGTATATATACAATATTTTTCTTCCATTGAATGTCTTTCGTGATTTGTACATGTCAAGGATTTAATGTTTCTTAAAGTAGTAAACCTACCTAGACTCTACCAGTCTGTAGATTTGACATTGAGTATTTTGTCTTTGTATTTTAACTGAATAAACAAGCTCTTCCTTTTACTTGAATTGTGAGTTGTATATTTTGATGAAGGTTGATCCACCAGATTGCTCTGCCTATCAAATAATTTGGTGATTGGAGCTGCACATTATTCATTCTACCTACTGGGGATTTGCAGGGCCAAATAACATAGACAAATGTATAAAAAAAAACATGGTTAGCATTGCTTTGGAATAGTGCTTGTTTAGTTTCTGTGAAACATATTGGTGAAAGTTTTGTTGTAACTTTATGTAACATAATTTTGATATAAATAATTTGGTGCACAAACATATTTGAGGAATTGTGCTTTTACAAATGTATAGAGAATACAGGCTTTGCTTACATTTTGCTTACATTGAAAGTTTTGTTGAGATTATAGACTAACAAGACTGATGGGTACACTAAAACAAAACAAATATCTGCTCCACACCTTTCATCCGCTTGATTGCAGCATCCATCCTAAGCCCGTCCTTCTTGATCCGGGCCTTTAGCACCTGACCGAAGTTGCCCTCGCCGATTACATCCTGGAACTTGATATCGTTCCACTCCAAAGCTGGGTAAGCCACCTGCTGGGCCGAGTTCTTGGATTTCTTTGTCATGTTGAGGGACCCCGAGCTGAACTGAACCACAGGCTCCTCCCTCTACATTGAGCACAAAGGAAAATGGACCCAAGAGAAATGGTCACTGAACGCCTATGGTGAAGACGGTTCAAAAGCAAGTCATGTTTCTTCCCACGTCCCTTCCCAGCTTTACAACACACGATGACCCTCAAGACAGAAAAGCATTCTATTGTGGATGGGCCATTGCACCTTTACTTTCTTAGCAGAAGCTCTTATTATTGGTGAAGTGGATACATTACTTTATGCATGCTATATATTTATATAATGAATGCAACTGGGTATTTTACTGAATCAATCCAGGTTAAGGATTGTGCCTTGTTGAAGGTTACAACAGCAGTGCTCCAAATGGAACCCAATATGCATGTTTCTAGTATGAACATGTGCAAAAGCACTATTGTCACAATGCCACATTCTCTGAGAGGCCAGGTATGATTTACCACAATGTTCTGGAAGGCTTGGACCATCCTGCGCTGAAATGTGGCCCTCTTCAACTGCAGCACAATGCAGAAGGCCAGCAGGATAGTGATGCACGTCATCCCAGCTGAGCCCAGGATGGCAAAGAATAGCATGTTTCCCTCACTGCCAAACCCATAGAACCCTAGGAAAAGAAGTCCATTGGTCAGTAATGCCATTAGTACCACAGAACCCTTGGAATATAACCTGATCTTCAGTTTTTAATATATACTCACCTTCATGATACATTCTAGCTTCATCCACTAATAACAAACATACATAGGTGTGCCTGTCTTTTATGCCTGTCTTTTGGAAAAGACCATGCATATTCTATACTATGTGTTAAATCAAAAAACGCAATACATCAGCATTTCCCAAATTGTGGAGCATGCCCAATAGATTTTCTTGGGTGGAAAAAAATGGTTGGCACAAAAACAAATTCCCTTGATTTGATGTAACCCAATGACTGATAATGAAAATGTTATTATGAGGATTTAAAATGTGAAAATACGTTTCTTGGCCAATCCCAGGTACCATCAGCCAATTTTTGAGATTGGAGACTAGATTACCTGACAAAATGAGCATCTAGTGACTTGTGCAAATGGCTGTATAATTATGAAAGCTAAAATAGAACTACACAATGTATTAGTTCTTGGAAAGAAAAATAAAATGGAGTGATTCAGAGACAATGAGCAGGACAGATGAAACTGCCTCATATGAAACATACGTCTCTAGCAGTGTGGCAGGTGGAGTAGAGGGGACTATGCATGTTTAAAACATTTGCTGCAGATCTTCTCAAAACAAACAAACAAACTGGGGAGGGTGTACTGTCTTTTGCTATGTGGGGACAGAGGCAAACAAGCTGCAATACATGACCCATATAGAAGTTATATAAACATTTTGGACCAATGTTTCTTTTCTAAATGATTTTGATTTTGTTTTAGGTGCATTATGACAGGGTTGTAGTCTGTTATGAATATAGAGTAGAGCACATAAAAACATTATTGTAACCAGTCCCAACTCACGAGGGCTCTCTTGAGGTGTCAGGGTTTTAATGGCTAGCTGTTGGATGTTGAGACTCTTCCCAATGTTGTTCTCAGCCCAGATCTCCACCAGGTAGGACGTGTCAGCCTTGAGTCCCCGGAGCTCGAACTGCATAGGATGGTGTTCCTGCACATTAATCTCCGCCTGCTGGCTGTAGTCGGCCAGGTCAGTGTCCTGGAAGCGGATTATGACCTTGGAGATGGAGTTTCCCTCTTCCAGGGACCAAGTGATGATAGCGGAGGAGTCACTGATGTTGCAGCTCATGACGCCAACAGGCGCTGGTGGGCGCTCTGCCAAAGTACAGAAATTCAACGTCATTAAAGCAAATTTCTTGCCACATTGAGGAAACTCTTTGTTTTGTTGAAATCAGTCAATCATTAGCTAGCAGTCAGTATAAAAACGCAGTTCTGAATTTGAGCAATTGTCTTATTGTGCTTATTGTGAATCCTCAATGCAGATTTACCCTGTGGGCCTCACCCATTAAACGTAGGGTATAGAATGAAGAATAGCCCCTTTGGATAGTGTTATTGGTAATACTAATAGGGGCATCACATCAAAGGGTTGTCCTGTATTTCTCTGCCCATATCCGCAAACCTGTGTCATCAAAGGCCTTACCGTTGCTAAGGGTCCACGCAGACACTGGCCAGCAGTACTGACCCACTGAACTCGTCATCATGCGGACTTTGCACTCATACTTCTGTTTGGGCTTCAGGTCCTTGAGGGAGAGGCCAGTGGAATTCCTGGGTAGATGGTACGTCATAATGTTTTCTGGCTCAGAGGCTTGCAGGCACTCCACCTGGTAGGACCAATCTTCCTTTGTGGGCCCCCTCACTGGGTCCCAAGTGAGGCTTAGGGAGGTCTGACTCACTGGAGCCAGTTTGACCCCTGTTGGAAATGGAAGATCTGACGAGGGAAGAAAGAACAATGACTACCTGGAAAAACTAGGATAAAGACCTGGCATTGCACAGATCACTCTGTAATCACAGAAATTGCTCACATATGAAAGTAATTCTTCAGGCTTGGAAATCATCCATGTGCTTCCACACATCATTGCGATGCACTGAGCTTGGAAGTATACATTTCTTTGCAAATTATTTAACAGAATCCAGGCCTTTTTGGCTCACTCTGAACCGAAAGCAAATTATTATTCAGTTCAAATTACTACGAGTTGAACTCCATACGACTTCATTCGAGTCCATCCTTCTATCTTTTTCAATAGACAAGCTGCTTGGAACAGGTCTTACCGAGCACCAGAGTTGAGAAGCTGGCCTCAGGCCCAGGGAAGCCAGTACCTCCAGCCCCATGACGACTTAGCTGAACAAATGTGGTGTACTGAGTATATGGGGTCAGGTTTTCCAGCTTTACCAGTGACTCAGTCCCTGATAACATCAGACACAGAATGTTACATGTGTATTATTTTACCTGCACAAGCTCCCACACACATATACAGTACACGTCTTGGATAAAAACCTTCAATACAATGTTGGAAGAGAGTTTTTTTAATATAATTCTGCACAATCTGAGCTTCCACCGATTTTTTTGTGGATAGAATTATTTTTTCAAAGACAAACTAAATGTGTGACATTTTTAAAGACACTTGGTGTTCTGTGTGGAAATAAAAACTGGTCAAATGTAAATTGGACATACCAAGCACACACCAAGTTAATAGCCCATACAAAGAGGATTTATAAATGTTTTGTAACTCAGTTCTTCCTGCTTTCTGCTGGTATGATAATCTATATTTTTCTTGTTCAAAGTCAATGTGCATTGCATGGCTAGTGGAGTAGAAAAAGCCAAGGCTGGACCAGGCTTGAATAAACATGAAAATGGTGCTCCAAGCTTCATTGTACCTTCAATGGTCTCCCATGAAGAGGAATTGACTTGTTTATAGATAACCTTTACTGAGGTAACTGGTCCATCCCCAGTGTATGGCTCCTTGTTGACTGAGATAATCAGGTGATACGGTCCACTCCCATTCAACAAGGGAGGGTACTGAGGCTTTGGAGGCACTGGAAAAGACAGAAATGTCATTTTTGGTTTTCTTTCTCGGATTCAAGTTCAGAAATGTAAGTTTAAGGGCTCCAGTCATAGCAGTGTAGCAGTGTAGCAGTCGGTACAGTTGCTTGCCACAAGTGCAGGCCAAGCCCTATAGCTTAGATGTCCCTAGCTCAAGTCTGGGTTATGGATCAGGATTCTGCAGCAGGTTACCACTGCATTATTTCCACTTAGATAAAGTACACTTCTGAATCTTTCCTGTAGTGCAGTGTGTGACAACTTGAGTGAAAATAAATAAGTTTTTTAAATCAGCAAGTGATTTTTTGTATATCAGCAAGTGTGTCAGAAGAGTGCATATGCTTCAGCTGCAATGCAATGTGGTGATGCCAGAGTATTTTAACACATGTGA
The DNA here is from genome assembly GCA_029706075.1 of Aldrovandia affinis. NCBI lineage: Eukaryota > Metazoa > Chordata > Actinopteri > Notacanthiformes > Halosauridae > Aldrovandia > Aldrovandia affinis. The sequence continues at coordinate 3,013,297 of JAINUG010000066.1, read as the reverse complement.
TTCCCAAAGGGAGACAAAGGGAGAATTCATGTACATTTAAGGCCATTTTCAAAGAAGGCATTCTTTGTATTCTCTCACCTTTGACACTGATAATGAAATCTTTTTCCGCCTGGCCGGCTGTTGTTTTCACCTGGCAGAGCCAGCGGCCAGCATCGTGCACTGTGATTTTCTCTACCTTGAACTGAGAAGTGGTTTGGTTGTTCACAGTCTCAGTGTCTGTTGCCTGAAAAAATGTAAAATAATAAAAATATAAAATATATATATATATTTTTTTTATTTTTTTGATTAAGGCATTATGAGCTGATATGCGTGGGCTGTAGTCTCAGCCACGGCAGTCTTTTTAACCTTTCCTAATGGCAATAAAGCAATAAAGTATTTTTTACTAAACCTCCAAGTAAGCATGCCTTGGATTTTATTGCATGTGCTATACGTGGTCTCCCAAGTTTTGTTCTTTGATATTTGAGCCTTGTATCCAAAGAGCACCTTACTTTGTAGGCTTTATATTTGTATATTTATATACTTTATAGAATATTCCTTAAGTTGTAATGTTATATGAGTAATTTTTGGCTTATGTGATAACAAAAGTAATGACTTTTACGGATGTCAGCGGATACTCACATATAGTATAGTTTTGTCTGGTTTGATTAGTTCAATCTCTCCATGTAGTGGTGCTGGATAGCCATTGGCAGTGCAGTTTACCATGTAGAGGACCCCAGAGTTCAGCTCTGTATCTCCAAAGTTGCTGACCACAACAGGGGCTTGATCTAAAGATGGTAAACAAGAATGCTTTTGAAACCATTTGCTTCTGGTAAAAGAACGCCACAGGCTGACAAGTGTGAGTTTCTCACAGAAGCCTGCATCTCAGTATTTTATATTTAACTGCAACATGTTCACATATATTATATATTATTACATATAACATATTATTATGATTCTTACTGAATTTCAAATTGTTTCGCCCTGTCACATATAATGTGTACTTGTGAAGCCTGCCTGGTTTTTGGTCTAGTTTTCCACCAGTGTTGGTAGGTTATTTATCTGACCACTTTCCAATTTCTGCAAAGTGTCTATGGTTTAGCACACCCCGATATGGAGCTATCTGCTGTTACCTTCTTCCTCACAGCGAGAGCCATGTCGTCCCGTGCACACGCATCCACGGAATCGGTCACACTTGCCTTGGCCCGCACACTCACACCGTAACTTACACCCTGCCCCGTAGAAACCCTGGGGACAGGCTGAAATCACAAGGAGAAACCGGTCTGAGCATGGAGGCGTGTTCTACATCAGCGCAAAAATAATTGTCGTACACATTTAATATTACATTAAATATTACAAAGCTCATATATTTTTTAATGGGTATTCAGTTATTTTACAATGGACCAAATCAAGATCTGGGATAGAATTATTAGATGCCATACGTTAAATATTGGTAATCCACATACTTCAATAGTTCTCCTCACCTTCACTGCAGTTCAGGCCCCACCACCCCGTAGCACAGGAGCAGCCGTAGGGATCTCGAAGGCAGAATACCATTGACCGGCAGTAGCTGTCTCTACACCTGTTTTTACACATTCGGCCAAACCTGCCCTCCCCGCACACTGTAAGAGAACGATGCTTTGTTATACATCATTACAGCGTAGCGATGACTGTAGCAGTGCCACCTGGATGATATGGAAACAATCCAGAGAAAAATCCTGCATACTGTATTAACTGCATGCCAGCAATTGGCCTGTCCGCTTTTGTTGTCACATGAGGCAGTTGAGATAATTATTTACTTAATTATTTACATTCATCTACTATAATACTTATAAGTGCATTCATTTGCAGCCGAAGGAATAGTTAGCAAAAATGACAACTAGTGTGGCAACTCAACTTGTGTGACAACTTAAGGATGCCCACACCACTTCATGCAAGCACACACACACACACACACACACACACATTCCACACCCAGATTCCCAGTGAATGAATGTTAAGCTATGTTCTTGACAGAAGCCTTTTACCAATTTCGCAGGTCTGCCCTGTGAACCCGGGAGGACAGATGCACTCTCCGGTCTTGTCGTGGCACAGGCCGCCATTGGAACACTGTGGACAGGTCCGTGAACAGTGGGCACCCCAGGATCCAGCAGGGCAGTCTGTAATTAAAGAAAGAAAATACCACACAAAAACGTTCAGGAACTAGATAACCCTCCAAAGCATTAAATTATCATCTATTTTTGCAGCTTTGTTTAACAGGTAGACAAAAACTATTAAATTAAACCACAACTGCAATCTCAGAGGCCCATTCAACATTCAAAAAAACTGCAGAGAAAGGTTGTCTGACTTGACAAAGGACATCACACAATGTGTTTTCCGAGTTTGGGGTTTATTTGAGCAATGCTCAGGGAGAAACAGCTGTCCACCGCATTAGCAGATATCCGCCACAAGCAACATGGCAGCCAAGCCATATGGTCTGACATATTTGATGTGAAGTATCCCTAATGGGTAACATTTTGAGTGTCTTTGAAGGTTACGCAAGCATCGGATTAGGAGAAAAGGCTTTGAAATGGAATAACACACATTCACCATAATCAAAATGGCCACGTCAGACTAAGTCCATGTGTGCCAACCTTTTTCCCGATCGAGCGAAGTGACAATACAGAAGTCCAGGATGGAAAAAAGGGTGAGATTAAATTTTTTTAAATACTGGCAATAACAAAAGGCTTCCTGTCCTTCAGTCTTGGAAGCCTAACAGAGAACTTCACATATTAAAAACATCAACAATTGTCATCATCTCAATGGCATGGAAATAAGTGATCATAGTAGCACTAACTTCTTACTATCAGCCTGGTGATTGCGGAGGAAGTCATGGTCCCAGCAATGTATCTGACTGTGTAGAGGCCCGAGTGCTCCATCTTAATGCCATTTATGGGGTACTGCAGTGTGTCATGGATCTCGTCTCTGGGCACAGAGTAAGTGAAGGTACCTGGAAGAGGACAATGTGAAACCTAGGACTGTGTATGAGCCCACTGAGACCCAGACCCAGACCCAAACAAAGTTTCCGCATCTTGTGTAGGCAAAATTAATCACCTCAGTATAGCATTTCTACTCTTAATATACAACAGGCATAGAATGTTGCATGCTGTGATGTACAGTGATTAAATGTACCCCCTTTTCACCTCAAGCAACAAGCAGATAACTGAAAAATTGCCAACTTTAGAAGCTTGTAACTGTTCACAATTGACACTGTTAAAATATACACTTACCAGTGTAAAAATGGCTGGTGAGAAGGTAAGACTCACATTCTTTACGTGCATTCACACACTCACACACATGTTTTTAACCCAGTGGTTCTCAATCCTGGTCCTGGAGGGCCAGAGGGTGTACTGGTTTTCATTGTTACTCAGTACTTAATTGATCAATTAAAGCAGTGTCATGGTTTTACCTCGTTCGGCCTCTGGAGGGCGCGTTTTTGCTTGAGGAATCATTGTCATTTCCGTTGTCCTTATATGTTCTTTTGTCAGTGAGTTTTCCAATCACTTTCAGCTGAGGGTTATCAGTGTTAATTCCGCCTCTTATTTAAGGTCTCTGTTTCCCTCATACAAACGCTTCTGTGTAAACTATTGTTACACTCTAGCCGGTATTCTGAACTAAGGTTTAGTTTCACCACTCTGTGGTTCTCTCAGTTAAAGAGAGAAGGTACTTCTTGTTATCGCTACTTAAAGGTTTAGCGTCACCACTCTGTGGTAACCTTTTAGGAAGAATGATCTTATCCTACCTAAAGGTTTTAAGCTAACCACTTTGGTGGTTTTCCTTTTGAGATTTATACTTTGTTTATTGGGATAAAGTTCCCCAGAGCTAAAGTCTCTAAAGCCATTTTATTTTCTTACCTCTTCGGTGAAGAGTTCTCGCCCTTATTGGGTTGTTTTCTGTTTATTTATTTTCTGTGTACTTTTTGTGCCCTGAGTTTTCTTTTTTTTGTCCTTCCATTTTTTCCCCACTCCCTAATCTGTTCGCAGACTTAGTGGCTGATCGCTCGTGTTCAGCTTTTAGATATTTATGAAATCTGCGTGTGGCTCTTCCACCTTCGATCCACACTACAAGTGGTTGATTTGATAATTAACTGACCTGACCTGGTTTCTTGTGTCTAAATTGGTTGCTGATTTTAAGGTGAAAACAAAAACCAGCAGACCCTTTGGCCCTCCAGGACTAGGGTTGAGAACCACTGCTTTAACTGAAAGATAACTTTTGTGTATGGTGTATTATTGTATATCAAAATGGAGGACACTTTGGGGCGGCGGATGGCGTAGTGGTCTAACGCGCCACACTTTGGTGTGGTGTGCGCTGCCTGTCAGGGACGCGGTTCGAAACCCGCGTCTCTACCAGACCGGCCCTGGTCGTCAGCCCCAATCGGAGGCGGCATTTGGCTGTCCGCCTCCGGGGAAGGGGGGAGGGTGAGTCGGCACGAGTCCATCGAGGAGAAGGTAAAAGGCGTCCGTGGAAGAGTTTCCGTCTCGGAAGAGGCGGGAACAATCGGCCCGGAATGTGTGTCTCGCTCCCGAAGGACGGGCGGCGGACTCGTGGGGGTGGGGAATTGAAATAAATAGAGGGTATGATTGGCAACCAAATTGGGAGAAAAACGGGCAAAAAATTTGAAAAAAAAAAATTGAGGACACGAATGGTGGCATACACTGTCTCTGTGTGTTGATGCAAGCATTTATTTACAAGCATTTATTTACAATACAAACAGTTGCTATTGTGAGTGCAGGAAATACAGTGATTCCGTACAGTAGATCTGAGGAGGAATACAAGACTACACAGAGCTGTGAGGAGATGAAGATGAGTTTCAGTGTATGTATATTTTTAACAAATAAAAAACAAAAAAAGCATTGATAGCAAAATAAATATCTACAGAAGTATACAGCAAACATTTGTGAGCTCTGTGATTGGCTAAAGGAGGCTTTAAATCAAGGAAGCTTTAAGTATGGAACTATAGTGTATAGCAGCTACAAAAAGCGGGCTGCTGTAGGTTGAAATGAAGGCAGTTCAACAGTCTGGTAAAGCTGATAATAAGTTAGTTTATGTTACAGTGTGAAAGGGGAAAAAAGGGTATGCTAAACTTAAATATACAGTCAAGCCGGAAAGTCTGCACACCCCTTTCACCCTCTCCATGTTTCATTGCATTACAGACTTATTCTACAATAGTTCCTCTGCAGCGATGGGAGAACCTGGCAGAAGGACAACCATCTCTGCACCACTCCATCAATCAGGCCTTTTTGGTAGTGGCTAGATGGAAGCTACTCCTGAGTGAAAGGCATATGACAGCCCACCTGGAGTTCGCCAAATGCCACTTAAAGGACTCTAAGAGCATCAGGAAAAAGATTATCCGGTCTGATGAGACACAAATTGAGCTTTTTGGCCTGAATGCCAAGTGCTACCATAAAGGTCTGATTGATGGAGTGCTGCAGAGATGTTTGTCCTTCTACCAGTCCTTCTTTGTTTTTACTCTGACATGCACTGTCAACTGTGGGACCTTATATAGACAGGTGTGTGCCTTTCCAAATCATGTCCAATCAATTGAATTGACCACAGGTGGACTATAATCAAGTTGTAGAAACATCTCAAGCAGTATCAGTGGAAACAAAATGCACCTCAGCTCACTTTTGGGTGTCATATCAAAGGGTGTGCACACTTGTGTACATATGATATTTTACATTTAGATTTTTAATAAATTAGTACAAATGTCTAAAAACCTGTTTTCACTTTGTCATTATGGGCTATTTTGTGTAGAATTTTGAGACAAAAAATGAACTTAATCTATTGTAGAATAAGTCTGTAACGCAATGAAACGTGGAGAGGGTGAAAGGGGTGTCAGACTTTCCGGCTTGACTGTATTTCAGCATGTTGATATACATTTTGTGCAACTCTCCAAGTAACCTACTAACACTGTATTAAGTATTACAATTTTCTAGGCACATAATATGGCAAATTATGCTTTAAAAAGCTCCTCAGACCAACTGCCTCTTACCATTTTTAAAGATGTATGCATCCTCTGCAACAACTTTCTTCCGGGTGTAGGAAATGTTGATGTTGTCTCCCATGCTGGCTGTGACTGTTAAAGATTCTGGGTGGAATGCAGCTTAAAGGCAAGGAAAAAGGTTCCCTTTCAACCATGCAATTCATAACATAAAAATAATTAAGCAATGGCATATACAAGAAATGAAATAATCTTTCAGATAAACTCTGAGAAAAAGCTTGTGTCAACAAACACTTTTGAAGGGAAGTCACTGCCTATTGAAGTTCTATGTCCCATTCATCCTGTCTCTTGTTGCATGTATAATTAATAGGGAGCACTACCCTTTAACTTGAAATATCCCACCAAAACTGTATTGCATCATAAATAATTTGATTCTTCCAAAAACAAAATGTAAATGAAAGGTTTAATTAGGTTGAATTGGGGTCTGTACAGTTAAAATGTCATACAGTTTATGCAGAGTAGGCTACAGTTATACTGGACTTCACTGTTTCTATACCATGTCTACCAATGCTGTGATTTGAACTTGAAATGTGAATGTCATGAAATTTAAAACAGTAAGAGGCCGACAGTCACCCAATATATGATCTGTTAGCCTATAAAAGGAGCATTTTATGGATGAATACCTTACTGCTTGGCATTCAGATACAAACACATCTCTTTAAAACAGTGTACAGCAGTTTGCCTATCATATTCACATCAACTGAAAAGTCCACATCCACATCCACAGACAAATGTGCTCTTATCTTTGTTACATTCTACCCCTCTTATTTCCTCGGTTCAGCTTCAAACATAGATATTGTAAAATCATAAACCATTATATAAATGTTATTTCATAGACGTGACAAATTGTACCTTCACTGAGCATCCTGAAGGTGTACACTTTACCCATGGATTCAGCATTTTTGATTCTACAGTAGAAAGCTCCAAAGATATCGACGTTCCGCGTTTTCCAGGTACTCTTTGAAGCGGCTCGATAGTCCTTGTCGGGAATGACCTGTAGGTTCTGCTGGTGGGTTACAGGGAAGTCCCACCCCATGCTGAGCGCGTCCGAAGCTTTCCAGTCACTGCTGACGCAATGAAGCGAGGACTCAGAGCTAGTCACCACAGGCTCCGGATTCACCAATGTCAGGTCGGCAATATCGAGTACGTCACCTGAAAGCACAAATAAGAGGTCAGTGCCACGCTCACTATCTTTGCTCTCTGAAAGTGTTCATACTCTCAATAGAATTCATATTTTTTTCTTTTATAATCATTTGTCATCCCAATTCTTTTTCTTCCAAATTTGGAATGCTTGTGCACCACTGCAATATCCATCAATTCGGGAGAGCGGAGACAAACATCCATGAATATATGTGGGACCTACACCTATGATACGCATGTCATGTTTTGTAAAGACGTTGGCTATGATGTATGAAGTATGAATATGAGCATTTTTGAAATGCTAAATTCATTAAAATGCCGTTTTTGACTGCTGGAGCATATGTTTGAATTCACCTCAGGCAAACAGCCTAAACTTTCAGTGTCTTTGAGATACCATATTAAAATACGAGAATAATCAGCAGATATCAATCTTTTGGGGAGGATAATGCAGTAATGTGTCTTGAACACATCATCTTGAACACATCATCCTTCAAGATGTCACCATTCGAACTCTGAATGCGTGAATTGTCTCAAATTCATGTGTCATACAGGACCGGACCAATATCATACCAAACTTTGACATCAGGCTACCAAATTGAGAGAAACTAGATAAATTCAGAAGAAAAAAAAATCCCTTTGTGTCTATTCACTCAGGTATCGAATTTGAGTAGGAACATAACATAATGATCATATAGAATTAGTATTTTTACTGGGTTGGAAAACATGAACCTCCAGCACCATTCAGGTCACAACATCATATTTAGACTGCTATTACAAGACATGGGAGAGTCTACATCATCATTCATAATTTTGTCAACATCACTCATTACAATTTCAGTCATTTCATTTTCATTACAATTTCACAGCTGATATTAACTGCACTCAAATGAAGACACTTAAGAGATAGTTGGAAGATAAATATTTTTCCTCCAGCTATATATTCATGCCAGTGCTGTTATTGTACCACACAACACAAACCAGCAGCTACAACAGCCATTTCAGCATAGATTACAGGAAAGATGGTTCTTGTGAATAAATATACTGGGAACGTTAAAATGTCAGTGTTCCCCATCACATTATCTTGTGTAAACCCTGTGCAATATCGGAGAAAGAGGGAGAGAGGATTCCTCTGGATTCTTTAAAAAATATATTCTTCAGTAAAATTAAAGATGGTGCTGATTCATGCCCCATAATTACATTCCATAGTATTGTTAAAAAATCGAATAATCTGAAAGTCCTGTCACATTAACATTTACCCTAGGCACCCAACATTAAAGATCCCCCAAACAGTGGGATTGACTGGGCTGATAACTGTTTGAAGCAATATTCCACATGCCAGTAGCAGCTGTGTTCATGTACAATGTAAATGTGTAGGCTTCCGGGGAGTGTTTCAGTGTTGGACTGTGTTCTGTCATGCTGACAAGAACAATATCCTTAGCCTATTGATGTACTCTGGAACTGGGGTAGATGAGATCATCAGCAGGGACATATTAAATATGTGTAGCTTCCTCTGGAAAGGGGTAATCTTGTGTATAAAAACCTGGGAAATCCTGGACATGAGCTCATCCACTGATTCAAGATGCTGCAGAATCTTTAGGGAACATTTAGTGAGCATTTTCAACCACAAGATTAAAACTTTGAGTTTTGCTTGTACAATATGTAGTTCAATAGGATCAATAGGACAAATTAAACCCAGTCTGATTCCATCACAATCGTTTAATTCAGTTCAGCCCTGATACATGGATGGCTGATGATTTTTTTATGCCAATGCAGACATGGGCCTTGCAGGTTTTCCATAATATGGGCTGATGACCAGAGCTGTTGAAATGGCTGAACTGTCTCAGAGTAGAAAGTTTGAGTAGAACACAGATGCTTCAAATACACTGACATTACCATTGCTTACCAAAAGAGGAAATAATTCAACACAATTTTTTTTCCTCTGCGCACATGGACTGATATGTATTCTGATGTTAGGGATGATGCATTGTGTCAGACACTATACCTCTCCCTTGGTGGGGCTTCAACAGAGTGGGTCAGAGGTCTGCACCAGCAGCAGTGACTTCAATGCACAGAGCATGTGTGATCATTTCCATATGATCCTTTCTTACTCAACGCTTCCAGGCAGTAATTCATGGACAACTCAAAGGCTTCTTAAAAGCCATGGGGGACTCAAAAAACCTCCCATTGTCTCTGCTACATTACAGGTCAATTCATCAGTTTGATTTACACCGATCCCAAATGCCATTTTGACAAAGGACCAAAACACAGTCACAGCATCACATTACAGAAAGTAAGTTACATACCTGTGTCAGAATCATAGGTATAGTTGTATTTTACAACTATTAAATGTGTGACTTTAATAAATGTATAAAACATCTCCCTGTGTAGTGGTATTTAATTTGGGTATCATTCCCACCAGTCCAGCACAATGGGACATCTTACCACAAAACTAGTATTGTTTTCCTTCCATTTAGTATTGATATAGTTCCTGGTAAGTACAATGGAGTTAGACTAAATTTAATACGATGACATCGTTTCTGAGAATACAGGGTTTTAATGACCTGTTAGAATCACAATGCACTGCTCTTTTCACAAAACAGCATCCATATAACTACCATTCCTCTTTGGGACGCTGTATGTTCCGGTAACTACCAAAATAAAGGACAACATAAAGTGTCTTAATTGGGCATTGGGCCACCACGAGCCACCAGAACAGCTTCAATGCACCTTGGCATGGATTCTACAAGTGCCTGTAACTCTATTGGAGGGATGCATCACCATTCTCCCACCAGAATTTCCATCATTTAGCGTTTTGTTGATGGTGGCGGAAAACACTGTTTCAGATGCCACTCTAGAATCTCCCATAAGTGTTCAATTGGGTTCAGATCTGGTGACTGAGATGGCCAGGGCATATGGTTTACATTGTTTTCATGCTCATCAAACCATTCAATGACTACTGGTGCCCTAGGGACGTGGCCATTGTCATCCTGAATGAGATCCTTCCCATCAGGATAGAAAATCTTCACCATAGAATGGTGAACAGAGCTGCCAGAACCCTTAATTTACTCAAGTTTCGCTTTATTTTGGCAGTTACCTGTATATGGCTATGTGAAAACAATTCAGATGATACAAGTTATTTTAGTAACTCAACATACCTGGTGATTCCTACCATAAGGAAAAGTATAGCATCTGACTGAACTCCTTCCCAAAAGAAATGTGTGAACTGTACAGCACCCCTGCTTCCATATACACAGTCAAGAGTCAAAATGGCGGCAAAACACTAAAACTTCCATATTCCAGTCAAGAGCTAAAGTTCTGATGACTTTATGCCACCAATTGACTTGGCAACAGACTATGAAAGCTATGAAGGCTCAATCACAGCAGCAATGCTATCATGCATGTTAGATAAATATGTATTAGATATTCCTCCTCTATGATATTATGTAGGAGTATGACTGTTTACGATTTAGTATTAGGTTTATACGCTGAACAACATCTTCATCTTTAGTGTTGTAAACATTATCCAGACTTCAAGTATAAAAATATTATGAACAACTACGACTTCATAAAACAACTCCTACAACTGCATTGTTATAAATCAAATCCATTGTCACCAAGAGGAAATGTTGCACAGGCCAACAGAATCAACAATGAAAACACTTAGGTACTTTCTAGTCTGGGAGCAATAAAAAAAGGATAGATTATTATAACTACAGCAGACAAATGTTAACAGCAAGTGTTAACTCATATTCACTTACCATACTTTGTTTCCGGTAACATTTTTTTATATCACAAACTAAATATGATATTTTATACAGATGACAATAATGCAATCTATGAGAACTCAGATAAGCTTCTGACAAGTGTAATTAACCCATAGCCACATAATCATTCATTGTTATATATGACCACATTTCAGATTAGTTTTAGGGTGTCAAAGGGAAACCACACCCCACAATTGTTCCTACAAGTGTGGTCCTGGCAGCAGGAGGGTGCAGATTTGGGGGCGGGGGAAGTTATCCTGTTGCAAAAAAAAGGAACAAAAGCTTCTAGATATTTCAGGTCCAGACTTTTTAGTGGCGCCCCGTTAGCTCTGGAAACCAAACAGTTTGGACAACATTTTAATTCTCCAACAGAATCATGGGTGTGGCTGACTTTTAGTCAAAACATTCAAGCCACATGTACCAGAAATTTAAGTAATAAATGTGTGAAACCACAAACTAGAGGCTGATCAATCGATCGGCCTGGCCAATATGAGCATTTTCCCTGCATTGGCAGGTAAGGACAATCTTTACATATATGTATTTTGTTTATTTTGATTGGTGTTCTTTTCACTCCAGTCAGTATATTGCTTCCTACTGTTGCCTGTAACCACTCTGATTATATGACCATGGAGCGTTGCCAACCAAGAGCTCTGGCAGTTGTGGAATGGAGAAGGGATGTGAACGCCACTTATACATCTCCATATGATGGAGCCTCCTCAGGCTCACTTCATTGGCTACCTGTTACAGTGTGCAAGTTCATAACCTTGGGGCTAGCCTACAGGGCAGTGAATGGAGCAGCTCCACCATACCTGCAATCTATCTTCAAACCAGTACACGCTAACCAGATCGCTCCATTCCACAACCTCAAGTTGACTAGTAGTTCCCTCCTCCCAGCTACAATACCTGTGTCTTCTGGCCGCAGTGGTGGAATGAACTTCCCATGGGGGTCAGGACAGTATAATCACTGCACAACTTCCGTCGCATCTCTTCAGACTGCATCTCATCAGACTGCATCTCATCCCCCCCAGCCCAACCCCCAACACAGCACTTGCTACCTTCAGGTGACGTATCTATTCAAGTGGTTCTTTATTATATTATTGGAATCGTTAATAATAATAGTCATTTATTGAACATGTGCCTCAGAGTGAGGTGAAATACAGGACATCCACAAAACAGTCTGGTGTGATGGGGTATTTATCGCATATCTGCCCTAGCTGTTTATATGTACCCATTAATAACATCACCAAACCGCCACATAATGCCCTGGGTGGACAAAAACACACACAAACAAACAATGATCACACACTAAACTTGCACAGTGCCTATTGTTTTTATTGACACACCCCCCCATTGCGCTGCCCCACCCATGTTGATGTAAACGCCTTTATTGCAGAACATGAAACTACCAAACTGGGTGGAGACGAGAAATATTCAGAAAAATATAAATATCGAGAAATATAAACTACAGCCTCTTCACCAAACAGTACCCACAACACCCTGGAGCATTTTCCTGCATGACATCTGAATCAAAGTGGAGCTGGTGTTGGTTAGAATTTTTTACTGAAAATGGTGATGGTGGGCCAGTGGGAGGCAGTCTACTGCCCCCCTCCCCAGACCAAGTAAAAACCAATGCCCCAATATAGAGATGGGAGCACTGTGCTATAGATGTAGTTTTTCCACGTACAACTGAGATTCTGGATTGCTGTGGTCATTAAAATTTCCCATGGTACTTATTGCAGAGGGTAGGGGGGCTTCCTTGTTCCAAAAATCTTAATCTGCCACACACTGATGATAGTTGAATAGAATAGAATAGAATAGCCTTTATTAATCCCGGGGGGGGGAAATTTGGTTTGTCACAGCAACAATAGTACAGGAGTGAAAGAACACACAAGACATACAGGACATAACAACATACTGGATAATAAATATATTTAAAAACCAGAGTACAAACCTAAATACAATAATTTAAGAAATAAAAATAAAAAGAATAAAAATATACTGGAGGTAGTGCAAATCCACCAGATAGAAAATATCTTGTACAAGGAATGTACACAGAATGTAGGGTAGGTACAGCAGTAGAGTGTGACATTGTGTAATATATCTTACGATTATTTGTACATAAATTATTTGCAGCTTCTGTTTCAATATATGCAAACATATTACTGTGTGTTGTTTCAAGCTCTATTTCTGTATTTTTTCCATTCAAATTCTGTTTGAATTATTCTCCACTCATACTATATTCTTTACATTTTTTAGAGGGAAGAGCAAATATTTGCCAACAGTAGGTAGCAGCATTCAATATTTTTCTCCACGGGAGCTCAGAAACTCAGATACTCTCTTTGATATAGCCTAGCCTATATTTTGATCTAGAAAAGGCAGCACTCTCTTGAAAGTGAGTGAATCGTGACCTTATCTAATCTTGGAGGGAAGAAATAATGGCATTTCCTATTTTCTACAATACTCTATTTCTTGCACAATGCTAACCATGTGACATGCACTTGTTGGCACTGTAAATAATATGTGGGTTAATTGGTGAGGGTTGGATATAAATGTTTTATTGTCCAGCCCACACTCAAAGACCACTAACAATGTTGTCAGGATGACTGATGAGAATTCTTATCTGAGGGGGTAAGTGCTAAATCACATGGTCGATTTCATTGTGTTGCTTAACCGAGGGGTCAGATGTTGTGCTTACTTGTTTTCCGAAACAGATTACAGGAGGCGCCAGAAAGGGTGCATCTTTAACTATCAAAAACAAGCTCTTGTGCAGCGAAAAGAAAAATGCATTGAATGTATATTGTGCAATGTGCGTGTTTTCCGTCTTAATTGCTTCCTAATGTTATCAGGTCTCAATGGGATTTTGGGGTGTGGGATGACGCAGGGGAGGGAGAGTTTTTATTCAGTGATTGCTCTCAAATAGCAACAATGGAGCTTTCCAAGAGTCTTTCAACCATCCAAAACTGATTCCTCACATCTGTTTTGCTTTATATGTCTAAAGCATTTCAATTCTACTCTAAAAGCTTGCCAAGAAAAAAAACTACTTTGAAACTATATATATTCCACCTGTGTCAATGAGACAACAATTACACATGCAAAGATTAAGTTTAAGATTGTGTTAGAAATATGTCCCTAAAAGAAAATCATATAGCAACACTAGTGCGATGGGAATTTGCCACAGACATGCTGACATTATCATTTTTGTTTACAATATCTACACTATGTGTGTGTGTGTGACTGTATATGTGCATGTGCATGTGTGTGTGTGTTGGGGGGGGGGGTTGTATGTGTGGTTGCGTTATTCACTGAGTAATCACATGTCAGTTGCAACCTTCCAACCTACAGTAACCCTGGTCTTAAATGGTTACACAGAGGCCTGTAAAACATGCTGCCAGTTGTGGCTTTTTTCACTCTGCAGTTCCCCAGCTGAGCTGCACAGCCATTGTGTTGCAGAAGCACACTTCATGCACAGTTGGCACAGGCAGACTGCATGGCCGGTTGACCAGAGAAGTTTGTGCATAATGAGATGAGAACAATTTCATCAAGTGAAACCCTCCCTCCCTCAGCAGGGCTGCCGGAAACCAGATCATGGGGCATGTAGCTACACTGAAAGCCTTTGTTTTAGCGGGATGAGTAGTCACCATCATCTATTTAATTGTTTCTCAGCATTTCAGCAAAGATTGGGATTGTTTGCTTTGACTTAAAATCATCACGTAATTAGGGTTACCAGACCAGACTTGGCTGGGACAGTCCCAGTTTTGAGCAGTGTGTCCCTACGTCCCGACAAAATTCCGAAATTTCCCAGTTTCCAGCTTGACCCAAGATATGGTAATAGGGTACGCGCTTTCTTCACGGCTGTCATTAGATTCTGCCCTCAACAACCGGTCCAAGATCAGGCCTATTGCCCCACTTATGATTTTTATCCAATGAAAACAATGTAAAAGACCCTGAGACAGTTAATTACAGCACCGTCAGAAAAAAAGTAACGTCTCATCTTGGCTTGAATCGTGGCATTAGCAAGCATCACATAGCTAACCGTGTAGCTAACGTTAGCTAAAATCATAACCAGCGCAGCGGTCCATTCACTTGTGAACTAGCTAATTCATGTAGGCAGTCGCTCAACTGATGAAAGAAACGCAGCCGTTTTAATGTACACTCAATGTTGATGTTGATTGTATGTTGCTTGTTTCACTAACGTTAGCTGGCTTTTTCATTCAATCGTTGCATTAGCCAATTTGCCTGCCCAGGTAGCGGTTTACTCGCTAGAGACAGGACGCGGATGATTAAAACAACCTAGTTAGTTGGACCATTGTTTGTCCCCTTGATGCTCGCCTGCGCCGCGTGTTGTCAGGACACCGTGTCAGAGACTGAGTCGCTAGCAGCAAGGTCAAGTAGATGGCTAATTAGTAAGTGTTAGTTATGTATAAACTACATTTGCTAACCAGCTCCTTACCACAACTAGTAGGAATATTTGATGTTATTTTTCTTGCAAGCTATCAAACAAAATACCTAGGTTAGGAATATTGGTAGAGGGCGGTAGCTGTTTACAAAATGCTTGCAGTTTGATGTTTACAAAAAGTTAGCAAGCTAGATGACTACAACACAAAGTTAGAGTAAGCTAGCTCGATACTGTAGGCACAATTCCAAGTTTAGCATTGGAATAGCTGGCAAGTTAACATTAGCTGGCTTCTCTCCAAATATGTATCTTCATCTTGGGAAAGATAACAATCTTAGCCACATGATTTTAAGCCTTGGCACGCGCTGTGTCTGAAGGCTTGTATTCTAGGCAGACTGATTTACTTGGCCTGATTATTGTCCGATCATTGGTATATAGGGGCTGACCGCTAAGACTAAGGTAAATATTGTTCAGCATGAAGTGATATGACCCCGTGATAGTCACTGGATAATAATTAATATTATTATTAAAAGTGATATTTTATTTTTGACAATATTTCAATGGCAGTGTAATTACTGTGATTGAAATAATGGAATCCATCTTTTTATTAACCTGTGATATTTGATATTTCTGTCAGACCATGAAAAGTCATTTGTTCTGAGTGTGAGTGGTATAGAGGTCCCTGCTGGACCACATTCTTACAGGATCAGGTGAGTACTTCTGCTATAACGTATTTGTAAATGTTTGCCATGTTTTGACAGAAGTTGCGACCATGTTATTTCTTTTATTTATGGAATATAATTTTAAATAATAGCAATGTGAATGTTATATGCAGTGTTGCCCATCTGTAAAACATATTGAGTAAATCAAATGCTCAAATTTGATCTCATACAATATTTCATGGCTATTCATTTCACTGTATATAAATTATTTATCTTTTGCCATTTTAAGTTCACTTGGACTTTCAGTGGACTCTTGCATTGTTTTGAATAGCTGATTAAAGCTGCTTAGCTAAACTATTTTTGCCAGCAAGGGAGTGATATATTGGCAACATGAAAGAAGGGTGTGGGGGGTCATGAGCTAATTTGTTCAGAGAGAAAGTGGGTGGGGAGAGGAAGAAAGGAAATGGGCTGCTGTTCCAGCTCATGTAAAAAAAAAAATATATATATATATATATATATATAAGTCATGTACCATTGTAAGAAAGATATATATATACTTTTGTATATAGAAAAGTATATTACATTTTATTCTTCGGACATTGATTTTCCATTATTCACATACATTTTTTATAGTTTTTTTTGTCTTTAATAGTATTCATGTAATTATATACTTATTGTAATTACAAGCAACATTTGTCAGATTGCTCAAGCACAGGTTCTCTTTCATATTACTTTCTCTTTTCATATTACAGACCATACTCCTTTGGCAACATCCCCCCCAAAAAAATATATAAGCAGAATATGTTATATGCGTTAGAAAATATTTTGTGTATCATTCAAATGGGAATAAAAATGGGGATAAAATGTGTCAACTTTACACAGCTTCTCAATCCCAATGTGACCCACAGAACGATGTCCACATAATCTTGTCACTCATCGTAGTGCCACAGTTAACTGAGGGTGCTGGGGGACATCAGAATCTTGCATTTTCTCACTTTTCACTTGATTTCCCAATTCTGATTCTTGCTGTAAACATTCTTATAGCATAGACATTTTTTCTTTGATATGTTGCAGTTCCAGGTAAGATTGAAACCACATGTGCTTACACTTGGCCTCTTTATTAGTGATCTCCAAAACAACCTGGCATCTTGGGGTTGGAAGGTGTCTAAAGCTACCATTCAACAACACCTACATGACAATGGCCTTATGGCAGAGTTGCAAGAAGGAAGCCTCTTTTGAAGACAATTCACCGAAAAAGGCGTCTTGAATTCGTCAAACTACATCTGAACCACAATTCTAACAATTACATAAAGTGTCTTGTGGCCGAATCAAGCTTTTTGGACATGCACATCAGCGTTATGTTTGGCGTCCAAAGAATGCAAGTAATGTTGAAAAGCACCTCATGCCTATGGTGAAACATGGTGGATCTTGAATGCTTTGGGGTTGTTTTGCATCCACAGGCACTGGGGCCCTTATTAAAATAGATGGAACCATGAACTCCAGCATGTACCAACACATTTTGTCCAAAACTCCTGTTCCCTCTGCCAGGAAGCTACACATTGGCCACAGATGGACCTTCCAACAAGACAACAATCCCAAACATACGTCCCAAGAAACTAATAAATGGTTGACAGAGCACAAGATCAATGTCCTAACGTGGCCATCTCAGTCTCCATACCTGAATCCAATTGAACATTTGTGGTTTGAACTCAAAAAAGCAGTCCACAAACGTCAACCTAAGAATCTGAAGGAGCTAGAACAATTCTGCATGGACGGATGGTTGAGGATCCCCCCCAATAAGTTCCATAATCTCGTACGACACTACAGAAGGCGACTACTTGCTGTTATAATGGCCAAGGGAGGAACCACAAAGTACTGATAACAGGGGTGTGAATATTTGTGATTCTTGATTTTCTGGGAAAAAATTATAATTTGTGAAATGTTCGATTGTGGTTCGTGCCAATGCATTATTAAAGAATATACTTGTAGGATTTTTTTGAGTATAAAATATACCTCATTATTTATATTGTTTATTTTATATGATCTCTTTTCTTCATCTTCTCAAGGGTATGAATAAAAATGGAGCCTACTGTATGTATATATATATCTACTGTATCTGCTAAATGGCATGTATTACACACACACGCACACACACATATATATATAGCAGCCCATATATTGTATTTATCAGATGGAACAAGGCCTGGTAAAGTGTAGGTAGAAAACAAATAGAAAACTAGCACATTCATTCATACTGTAAACACACTGTTTAGACACTGTAAACATTTATAAAAATGTGTAGCCATGAAAATACTAGAAATACTGTATATTGCAACCAACAAATGTGATTAGTATCTTATTTTCTTCAATTATTAACTCCATCATACAATTTATTTAGTTTTAACAAAAAAGCAAATAAAATTGCTATAGTGTTGAGCAGTGCAGTGGTTTAAAACAGCAATAAGCCATGGCAAAACATCAAATAAAATGAATAACACTAATATTTTTGTCTTGTTTTCAACCGTTTTTTTTTTTTTATTTAAGGTATTGCTACTGTATATCTCAATGATGTAAATGTAAATGATGAAAGGTAAATTAAATCAAACTCAGTAATCCTTAATCCTTGAAATACTCCATAATGTATTGGTAAAACAGCTTTCCTGGAGACATGTATAATATAGACAATATTTACAGAAATAACATAGTGACATGATCAGTTGTTATAGCTGTTGATATTTGGAAAATATCAATAAATTCTCCCCAAAATGCAATACTCTACATAACCAGGAATCTCATTTGTGTCAGTCATTCACAAGTAGGCACTTCTTGGCTGTATTCATCACTGTTGTCTTTGTAAATCTTAGAACATAGCCCTGTTTCTATTGTTCAAAATTATTTAGTGCATGCATTGCACTCACTGAGTATCAACCAGACACAGTAACTTGGAACAAGCTTACAAGTTTGATTTCAATAAATAATCATTTCCCTCAAACCCATTTTAAACAGCTCCCTAAAAAGACCCCCGCTCCTCAGTTCATCGTGTGCTTAAGAATTACGTAGTGATCTTTCATATCCATGGTGACAATACTATACTACGTAATAATGATAACGCAGTACTTATAAGAATCATAAGGTGAGGAGCGCTGCTGGAACTCGTGGTTCAATCTGCGAGACAAACAAAGAGAGACTTACCTGAAAGCAAACAGCAGACCAAGTACAGAACAAGAGAGAAGTTATCCATGCTTTTCCACCTGAGGGGTGGCGTGCTGATTGTGAGGATCGGACCGAACCCCAGAGGGTGTCAGAGAAGCCCGTCCGCACACATGTCGGCACGGTCAGAAGTGAAGTTTCTCACTCCCTCCCTCCCTCCTTCCCTGCGTCCTCCCCTCCCTCTCCCTTTGCTGTCCAGGCACTGGGAGTTTGAGTTCCTTTTTCCTGTTTCCTTTCATATGAGGATGGGAAAGGCACCATCTGAACAATTGCCTGACATTAATTATGCTCCTACCAGTCCTCTGGGGTGAATCCTCAACATTACCCTAAGAAGGCTCGTCATAACTCAGGGAAGTGGTGTGTCTTTGGGAGACATGGGCTGAGGTTAGTGGCCTATCTGTGATATTGTGGTTTGAACACATTCAACAATTAAAATCTTTTCTTATCACTTTCTTTTCTTTTGTGGGTCTTTAGGTTCTGTATTTGCATTTTTATCCATGTAATGGGCCATTTATAATGATTTGTATATTTGGATTTTCATCTTATTCAAATTGTGTTTATATTATTTATTTCCATTATTGTATCCTATAGTGTATTAATGGTCTATCTGTATCAGCACTGGGGTGCAGTATCTGTTCTAATGTAGTATGCGTGCGTCATGGAGAGGGGGACATATAAAACACATTTTGAACAACGTGATCTCAGTGGGAAACGCTTGTACACTTTCATTGGTCGGGTTAAAAGTACATTCTGGAAAAGGGCATTTGTTTTTTCAGGCTAAATACCAAATTCCATGGTTTTAACTAAATCTTCAATGCGTTTACAACCTTGGCTCCCGTTCTCAATAAATGACACAAATTCTCTTGTTTTTAGTTACTGCTTTTTTCCATTGCTAGTATTTATTGGTAGTTATTTATGTTAAAACAACTATGCTGTCATTCCACAATCACATTTTTGAGCATGATTTTACGAGGACTCATTTTTCCTCACTTATATTGTGTTGTTTCCATTTGTTTCTAATCTACACATATGGCAGGAGAGCTAAGCTCAGGAATTCTTAGTTAAATTAAATTAAATTTACTACTTAGCTAGTTTCCCAATGGACAATAGTTTCCCCCCCATGTACTTATAACTACGCGTTGTGAAAGCACACGTATATCATTCACTATTTTGCCAGAAGCAAGGGCATTGTACTGACTTTTTGATTTGTGACCTGAGTTACCATTTGTTTTTCTAAGATTTGTTTTTATTTTTTCTTGTACAAACTGCCGATATCAAGTTCTGTTTTTCCACGCGTCTGCGTGCGCATGTTTTCCAAGCGTTTGTGCTTTGATTATATAAATGCTCCCAGGGCATCCTAAGGGCAGCAATAAACCGAAAGACTTTTAATTGAATGCAAATTAAAACATATTAAGGCTGTTGGGCAGCTCATCCGGTTAAGTGGGGTGGGTGTTGAATCTGGACCATGCCAGAGGCACATAATTGGCTGTTGAATTGCCCAGGGAGGGAGCGATTTCAGTCGGCAGGACATCCGGCGATCCTCTCTGGTCAATTGGGAGCCCACAGTCTACCTGCACAAGCTACACATGAAGTTTCTTCCTCCAACTCAATGCTTAACTGGTGGACTGCAGAGTGAGGAGCAGTGGCTTGTTTCAGATGAGAGTGTGCCTATCTGCATTCCCCTGAATTGACAGAGGTTGCAGCGATGAGCATGAGCACACAAATTGTTAATCACACATCCATTTTCTCCAGGACAGAAGGTGGGTGTGGGTGGTGGGGAACACTTTAAAGATAGACATTCCTCCAGACTATGAGTCGCTCTGCGTGGCGCTCATCCTTTCCTCTCTGAGGGCAAATAGCAGAAGTTGGGAGGGACCTGCCCTATGATGTAATGGCCTTGATGGAGGGAAACAGAGACAGGAAATAACCATAGCATGCTCCAGTGGTAGAGGGAGTGGGTCTCTGGTGGAGACTCTGAGGTGGGCCTCAAGGAGCCCCACAGGTCTCCTCCACAGCCCAAAGCTCTCAGCCAAGAGCCAATATGTGCAGACCAACTACTAAATAAAAATGCTGAGTAAATGTTAATGGAGTGTGAAAGGTAATTTAAAATGCATTTACAATTTAAATATATATTTTTTTACTTTTTATAAGGATCCCATGTCAGTGCACATATTCTCATACTGCTCAGCTTTCTGTTGGAAACGATCACGACTTTGTTAATATATTAAAATGTAATTCCACATTAGAATCGTCAGCATAAAGGAAAGGCGCTAATATAGACAACCTCCCTAAACATCTTTTTAAATAATACAAAAAAAAATAAGTAAACAGTGCGCTTGTTGGAAAACTCTTCCCGTGGACCTTTGACTTGAGAAAGGAACAGGTCTAAGATCTTTTGTTTAGACAGAAGTCTGCCTTCCTCTGCCTGAGAGCTGTGAACACTGCAGCTGTGGAAACACAGAGACACTGTTCTATCTTAGCCACTGGGCAGAAGTACCCCACAGTTCCAAAAGCTGTTTTTCCTTTATCTTCGATGAAAACGAGTGGGTTGAGTGCCAGGGGCTGTGGTGCTAGGGGCTACTGGGAGACACAGGCTCTGGAATATCACACACTCTGGGGTCCTGAGTCCTGCTGACTCTGCACGGCGAGGCCAAGGGGAACAGACAGAATCCAGGGAGAAACAAACAGGATAAAAAGGAAGAGGGGTACAAGAGGGGACGCGAAGAAGACAAAAGAAAGCTAACAGAGAGGCACGCCCGTGAGTCGTAACATAACGAATGCAAATCCTCCGATTTTGCTCTCCTCGCTAGCCTGTGAGGCCACACACGCTGAACTCTCCACCAGCAGAGAGAGGTGTTTCAGCCCCTTCAGGTTCCCAGTCTAGGAGCAGCACACTCTGCTGAGGGTTTATTAGGATCTTGTGTTAGTTCACACAGACCACCCCATGCCTTAGATTTCACTCCCAGAGGTCAGACAAGATGCCAGCGAGGTCACGAACGTGCAACAAACGGAACTTTATTACCTGAGCACACTATATTTCAGCGCTAATGGTTTTTAGCACAGCCGGTTTTGACAATGGGGCCAATTACTGTAGTCCCTCTGCCTGTTACGGAGTGGATTTACTGTGAGAATGGATAGAGTTACTGACCTGTGCGCACACTACGGAACTTTTAACGTTACCGTGACCTTTTACTATAGGAAACCGTTTGTCAACTAAACCATGGTGTCATTACTGCAGCAATTACCACAGTGAAGTTTTACATTTCTTGTCATGCTTTAAATTACATTTGTTGTGTCTTTCTTTTAAGAATGGTTTCCCCCTGACAGAGAACTGACTTCCCCCGTGGATTTGTTCATCGAATATGAAGCTTTTGAGGGCAGTGGTTTGCGTTTTCCTCGCCTCTCTGCCTTCGTAGAGAACTTGTTGAAAGGTTCTGATACGGTATGCAGGGTATTGAATAACGGACTGGCTCTTTCTGGGTTGGCTCGCGGCCGGGCTCACTTGTAGCGGAGATCCCCCTGGGTAGCATTTGGACACAAACATGAACCCCGGGCTGAGCTGGGATCCTGGGGCTCTCTCCAGCGGTGACCTGGCGCTTATCCTGCGCCAGGGAGGTGCTCTTCCCCTTCACCGAAAGGGGGTGGAGGGTCTGAGAAACGCCAGGCAGCCCGTTGCTCTGATAGTGCTTGGCGGAAACCAATAGCATTAAAACAATAGTGTTATCAGGCTGCGAGGTTCCTGTCTCCAGTTAACCCCTTCTGTTCCTGATCCACATTGCTGGTCAGCAACAAGCCTGCGGTTACACCCCAGCACAATGGCCCCAGTTTGCAACACCGGGACTCCCTTCAATGCATTTTCATTAAAGCAGAAGCTAGAGCTATGGTGAAATAAACAATGGCTTAAAGAAGTCAGGCATGTTCATGTTTACTTAAAATACATTGCGGGGGACTGTAGAAAAATACATTGATCAAGGAGTACACTTTACCAGAGGATTAATGAAGGTCATGACCATACCCATGTAAGGTCATGGGTACAAAACTCACATGCTGTCCCACCAAGACGGCTAAGTGGAGGAGAGAGAGCAAATAGAACTCTCACAACGATACCCAATGTGAGCAATGCCTGGAGTCTGGCCAGATCCAAGGGTTGCCATGTAACCCGATACGCACACAGGCAGGACTCCCCTCCCCTCTGACCCCCCATGAGCTCATAATAGGTCTGGGATGCCATTACCAGAAGGGGAAAAGAGAAAATGGGGTTGGCTGAGAAATAAAAAAATAAAATATGCACCAATAAATTACTATTGAAATACTATGAAACCTATAACTATGAAAATATATAATACTACAATAGCAGATTGAGAAGCAGCTAATGCTATATTACTGTGTGTCCCAACCTTGGTCCTGGGGACCCACTGTGTATGCTGGTTTTAGTTCCAACCATAACTGCAACCTCTGAATTGTAACTAGCTGTTAATTTTTCTTAATAAGACATTTTAAATGGACTCTCTTAATGCTATGAACAATAAATGTCCCATATTCACATGGGCTTTAAATCAGTCAGATCAATTAATGCTCTCATTTTCTGTAATGTGCTATATTACACATGATTAAAGAGGTTACCCTTTTACATTTATTAAATTATAGATTGGCAGGTGAAATCAGTGTTGAAAGTGTGAACACCTGGTCACTGAAACTAAACCATTTGTGAAAACTGAAGAGTTCAATGACAGAGCAATTGGCAATGAGCCAAACCTGCATTGTGTTAAAAAAATGATGGTAGGACCTACACAGGTTTTCAACAACCTTAATTGATCAAGATATTGGCTGTAACAAAAACCAGCATACACAGTGGGTCACCCAGGACCCAGAACCACTGCTCTATTACAAAACACTTCTCAATACAGGAAGTGAAATAAACATACGTATATACATTGATACATTTTATACAGAGGTTACACGTGTAATGATTCCAATATGTATGAACATGGAATGTTGAGTCCTGAAGGAAAGAGGTCGGGGCCAGACCCCTAAGAGAATGCCTTGATGGAACACCCAACAGGAAGGAAGTGGTCCCTCAGTTTCTGCTGCCCTGAAGTGTGTCTATGAGGATCTTATTGTATTCTGCCAGTTGTTTGGTTACGTTCTTCACCACAGGACGGTAATCACTTTCCATTCCCTTCGAGGCAACGACTGGAGGGTTGAGTTATGGAAACAGGTTTTCAGCCAAGCAACACCCCACCTGAAACACTGGGAGTCCAGCGCACTTCAATTTGACATTTTCTGACGGAACCGTGGTCTACTTCAGTTCCCATGGTTCCTCATGGTCTGCATGTTCCTCCGTAAAACAAATCTCACTTCGCATTTCCCAAGGCCAAACGACACTGAGCGCAGCACTTAAGCAAAGCGGTCAGGTTTTTGTGTTGCTGATTTGTGCCCATTATAGAGGTCCATAAGCGACAGAACACAGAGGCAGCACATCAGTGGAGCAGCAAGACACGCGCCGCATGTTCTGGATACGCTTCAAGTCTATTTGTTTTAATCAAATGCATCTGTGAAGCAAATATACATATCAAATATGATAAACTTCATAATTAATTTCCCCATAACCATCATGTTTCCCAATAGTCACGTGTTACGTTAAGTAAGCATTGATTCAAATTGTTTCCTTGTCAAAATGTATGCCACTGACCACCATGTGGGAAGGTGGAATAAAAGGAGGTGGAAATGGAGGAGCTGGGGAGTCTCCAGAGCAAGAGAAACAGCACAGAGAAAGTTTATTTCTCCTGTTTACAATAGGTACTGTCTGAACACAAACAAAGACCACAAAGGCTATATATAATATGCAGGTAGTCGCCAAAAAGGCTGAAAAAACTCTGGTCTCCTGCTCTGTGGAGTTCTCCTCAGACCCTTCTTGATTAAACTGATTTAAATTGATTTGCAGTTGCTCGCCTGCTTAACCTTGCACCTCGAACAAATGCATGGACATCACGATCCAGGAGTATGTCCTTCTGACCACAGTTGCCCTTTGTTGACGATGTCTTTCCCTCAAGAGTTTCATGCCTTACCTTACGTTACCTTAGTTACCTCGTGAAACATCAACTAGTCAAGCTGTCTTTATCACTGAATCTCCTGCCAAACGTGCCTCAACAATGACCCCTATAGCCATGCTAGCCATAATTATAGGCATCCAGGCCTGCCCAGCATTTTTGTACATGACCCTGAGCATGCTGGGATGTTAATTGCATAATTAACTCAGGAACAACACCTGTGTGGAAACACCTGCTTTCAATGTACTTTGTGTGCCTCGTTTATCCAAAAGTTTCCACCTTTTTGACCACCACCTACATATAGGCTACTCTAAAATGTTTAAAAATTATCTGAAACATTCATGATTCTTTCACTGTGTTTTATCCTACAGCAAGTTCTCCCTGCCAGGTTTAAACAGAGTTCTACAGTCAGAACTTCTTCAAACGATTGCACCAGTTATAAAAATATGCGATGCAATTAATGTTGATTCACAACTAAAACAGAGCCCTTGACACATATGAATGTTCATAAAAAACAAAGAGAACAGCTGCGGGGCTTTGAATTCCGTGACGGCCGCAAGTGGTGCTGCATGCTGTGCAGAGCTTGCCTGCTGTACCACGTGCTGCATCGAGCGCCGCGTTCAATGTACTCTCAGGGTCATTAACCGTGCCAGAAAAAATGAAATGCCCATTAAGAATAGGCTTGCCAGTATGACAGTGGTCACTAGTAGTAGCTTTTCTTAGGGGAATAACCATTTAATACATAAATGTAAACATCTATTAAATGCAGGTTCAGACACTTATGGAAAAAAAGGATACACTCCCTCATAACAAAGTTGTTTTGCTCATGATGTTGCCACTTCCGTTCCAGGTTGGTCAGCTGAAATGAAGTATAACAACAAAGTTAGCGTGTAGAAACTGACCATTTCTGACGCATCCGTCCTTCCATACGAGAAGAGAAATGCATAGTAGGTCACACGGGGCATCCCATAAATCTGGTCTCGTGGGTATATTTAATTTGAAATCAACTTTACAAAGATAGTACAACAGAACTAACATCCTTCTCTCACTGTTGTAAATGATAAAAAAGAAATACAATAGAAAACAACAGATGTAAGGATGGGGGAAAACAACAACAACAACAACAACAACAACAACAACAACAACAACAACAACAACAACAACAACAACAACAACAACCCACAAATCTTTCCAGGGCTTGAGGACTAAATTTGGAATGCCCAATCTCGACAGCGTGAGAGCTGTTGAGACAGCTACTGTGTCAGAGGACTAGAAGAGTCACTGCTGAATCAGGGGACACCCTGCAAATTGAAACCCTCCCTGTTCAATGCTACAGGCAACAATGCGTCATCTCCTGGGACCTCCGGCCACAGACATCACTGGATCGTACAGCACATCACTGTGACTCAACAGGATGCCCTCACGATGACGATATGGGAACGACATAGTTATGAACACAGCTTATTTGTCATTGCCATTGCCACCAAATGGAAATATCAGACATGGCCAAGGGTCAAATGACTGGTGACATTCACTGATCCCAGCTCAGTTTGGGATGCCACTCAGGAGCCCTCTAAATGACTTTCTTGCGAGTCTCATTCACGTGCTGATCTGAGCTTGTGATTACATGCATCACGTGGGACAGCCTTTTATGGTTAACAGGGACAGTTTTTGACACTACATTTTGGCTGTCCTTAATCAGTTGGCATTTGCACTCATCATCTCTTTATCAGCTGTGAACTCTGGCAGAATGTATCTGCTTGCCTCTGCAGAATGGCTTCCTCTGGCAGTGTTTGTAGAGGTTTTTTCACTACTGTTCTCTCAGACATTGGCATAATTTATTTTTTAAGGCTGTAATGCACACACATAAACATTTAAGCAGTATAAAGCTACTGTAGTAGTGCAGAATTTCACAAGTCCCAACAAATATCAATGAAAGAAAACTAAAATATTTAAACTTGGAGGATTTCAATGATTATTTTCTAAATCTGCCTCACCCCTAAATATGCTGACCAAATATAAATGGATATGTTTAGATGAACCCAAGATCCGCTCTCAGAGAGAGTGAAATTCTCTCAGTTGAGCGGTTTATATTGCTTTCTTGAATACAAAAATCTAATGAAAGGCCTGTCTAAATTTTGGACAGCACGCCCTTTAGCACCTAAGGACCTAAGCATTTAATGAAAACAAGGGCAAGTTTCATTATGACATCTTCACTAAATTATTAAGGAACCAACAAGAACAGTCTGCTTTAATTGGAGAACAAAAAGCAGGCAAGTCTGGCACAAATATCCGCTGAATCCTCCTACCCAAAAAGTATCCTTGCCGTTCTTCCCACATACAATATCCTTCTGTTTTCTTATCCACTAGAAAATGTACTAACACCTTTACATTATAACCTGCATTATCCAGGTATGTTGCCATTTTAGGTAACCAAACATTATGGTCATGAGTGTAATGGATTATACCAGGGGATCCCTGTAGGTCATCAGCAACATGGAGAAAATATTTTCGACTTAATAATCAATTTTTAATAGTTCATATTTAATCAATGACACACTTTAAAAATACTGGCTACAAAGTTTTGTTTGCACATCCTTAATATTGTCATCAAAATGCATGACTAAAATACAGGTGTCAACAGTGAGCGATTTTATTGTGGCGGAGGCCCTCAAGCAGTGGGTGGTCAATTCAGGGGGCTTTGAGATGTAAACGGTTTGGGAGCCCTTGGATTGACATGCTTGATACTTGCTGACCACAGTACCAGCTCACCTGCGCATGGGTCTCATTCTCCTGGAGTGTGGTCTTCTGCGCTTCATAGTCCTCGTTAATCTTCTGCATGACCTTCCGAAAGGTGTCCCTCCTCTGGGTGAGGGACACCCTGTCCTCCTGCAGCCTCTGAAGGAAAGCAGGCGCTCACAGTGAGGCTGTCCACAAACCTCCCTCTCTCCAAATTCTGAGATCATCATTACATATTTGCTGGGAGCAGCAATGTTCTTCTACTGGGCTTGGTCATCAGGGAACGAACACAGTGCCAGTTCTAATGTAAATATTGCTGTACACATTTAATACAAACAAAAGACGGAAATGAAAACCTGTACGCAGACTACATTTGTTCAGATATTGCACTGGCCATCAGCCAAACTTATCTTATAGCCCGAGGCTGCTCCAATCTGGTGAAAAGAACATGATTAAACAAGCTGGCCTCAATGAACACATTAATACAGTTCCCTGCATATTAAAATGAAAAGTACAGTAAAGCCGTGAAGTCAATCGGGATTGCATTTGTGGAAACGTACAGAAAACTGGCCTTCCGAGAGGGCTACGAATACGGTTTCTCCGTGGAAGAAACATGACTTCCTCGTGTCAAACATTTCAGAAAAACCTGCATCCTGTGCAAGGAGAGCCCCGATGGTGTGCGAGTCTTCAAGGTTCCTAAAGATCGGTGGAAATGCTCCTGCAGGTCAATTTACTCAATGGCAGCGCTGTGACTGTTTATAATACGAACGCTATCTGGCACAAAGGGGGCAGTAAGGGAATACAGAACGTGTCGGATATGTCTGTCAGGAGAAATAGGCTCTTCCTGTGCAGGGACACAAGACACGACAACGAACAGGAGCTTGTCGTCTTTGCAGTTTGCCGTTCAAATACCCCAAGAAACCTCCGGAGAGCTTAATTCCTTTAATGGTTTAAATAGTAGTCATGGAAATTAAATTATCCTCAATATTGGAAACATTATGAAGGAAAAAGCAAGGGGTATTGAAAAAGCAAATGCTAGGCACATTAGCCAGTGATTTAAAGCACAATCTAAAGCTCCTAAACTACTCCAATGTCTGGATCCTCATTTGACCAGGCAGTACAAAACCTTTGTCACCTTCAACCGTCATACCACACGTCTGCTGCAGGTGACTCGCTAGTTGCACAGCGCTGTAACAGAAACCAGACTTTCACAAATAGTTCAATCTCGCTAGGCGCCCGGTCCCCCGATACCTTCTTCTTCTCCTCGCCAGCGGCCTTGAGTGCCTCCAGGTTGCTGTAGGTCTCCAGGCCCTCGCCCATTTGCTGGATCTTCTCTTTCAGGCCGTTGAGCTCGGCGTTGATCTTGGCCTCCAGCTGCTCCACCTTCTGCAGGTCCTGCTGCAGGCGCTGGCTCTCTGGGGGGAGCGCACACAGGGACACGGGTCTCATTCGACGTGCTTTTCGTTACCGGAGAGGGCACTGAAGCCCTGCCACTTCCAGCTAAGGCCGTTCTTTTGGCCAGAGCTGAGTGTTCTGCACAGCCCGGCCATTTTACTCCATCAGGCCAGTCCAGTCCTATGTACGTCACCGTAGCAACTGCACTTCCACAATTTTAAGCAGATAATGCATTACATTATGACATTGCAGGCATTTAGCAGACGCTCTTATCCAGAGCGACTTACAGTTTACATTTCTTTACAATCCATTTATACAACTGGATATTAACTGAAGCAATTCACTTGCTCAAGGGTCCCAACGGCAGTTTCCCACCTGGGGATTGAACCTGCAGCCTTAACATTACAAGCCCAGTTCCCTAACCATTATACCACACTGCCACCCATGAGTACTTCATTCACAATGTTCTGGATATGCAATGTTGTCTGTAGACAGTGTTCTACTGAAAAGGTATTCCTGTCCTACAAACTGGACTCTATAAACTGTATTTATTGTTTATTTCCCTTCTTGTGGTTCGTGGAGGACACATTACACATTTAATATCATCAAGCCCTTTTCGTCGTGAAGGAAAGCTGTGACAGTGTGGGGGAGAGGCGCTGAACAGGATGTGGGAGGCGGGAGTCATATACACTTTGGTTTCATGGCCATGATTTTCTCAGAATGAACAAACTGTGAGGCCCAGTTAAGAGCCACTATCACTGTGGCCGTTCTCACGCACCGTGCATATTCGTGTTACTATCAAAACAGCCAGAAGTGCTTTACCTTTAATTAGATTTATTACTGATAGATACGCTGAGATGGAACCCATCCAGAGTGGAATTACAATGAGACATGTGGAAGCTCTTAACAGAAGTGCTACAGACATGAGGCTCTATAGGCTGATCAGCTTTTGCTTCCTTTCGCACGCATCCTCTGTTATCCTAGTTTCTAAGTGGCCGTAGCATACAAAGCAGAACTTCTGAACACTTCTGTTCCCGGGACCACTCTGCCTACTTCCCCCAGCGTGGCTCCTCAGGTCGGCTGGCTCTCTCTCTGGATAGGAGCGCCGCCGGGGCAGGCGGGGAGGTGGAGGCGGAGGGCGGGGGCAGGAAGGGGAAGCGGGCCGGTTCCTCCTGATAGGAGCTCGCCCAGGCCCCGTGTGTACTGAGCAGTAAAGAGGCACAAAGTGCCCCATCAGCGCTTCTGTGCATTCTCTTACCGCTTCCTCCTGGGGTTCGCCTTTTTTTCGCCCACCGCCCCTCCCCCAGGGCTCCGCCAGCCGCCCGGCATTTGCGAGATGAATGCCTTGGCGAGGGTAACTGAAAATATTTATAAAGGAACGCTACAGCAGGCTGCTTGGGTTGCTCTGATAGTCATCTGTTTATTCGCGTTGTGTGTTTTGCTGTCCTGCTCCAGGGTTTTCACAGCACTGCAGCGCTGGGAGATCACACCGACTTGATCAATATCGATGGAAATCTGCAACAGAGTTTCCAGAGGCTGCATACCAAGCGAGCTGTAACTTAAAAGCCAGTGAAACTGTCAGATTCACTGAGCGGTAAAAATCTTGCTGATAAAATGCAAATACGTACGTGAAAGGGAACAATGCCCGGCTGGCTCAGAATAGCAGGATCGGGGAAATGTTGGTGGATTTTTTGGTGGTGGCGATGAGATTCGAAAAGTTAAACAGCTAACATCCAGCACATCCAGTTCTCTGGAGTCGAGAGATTGATCTAGCAGGATTGGGTCAGCTGTACAAGTAATATGGTTTACCAGTGCACTACTGGTGTCCTCAAATGGCCAGGTAACAACTAGAGGAAAAAAGTAAACAACCCACGTGCTGCTGCTCCCTTATCTAGCCTAAAGATAACAAGCCTGGTTCCTGGTGAACTTTCTGATACACCCGAAGGAGCATGGCGAATGGAGGGATAGCGGTTGAGCTTTAGGTTCCTTTTATACTGCCTCTGTGACATGTCACGCAACAGAAAATGTTATGAATTTGCCATCTCGATTATTTTCACCAACGTCTTCAATCCCATATACACCCCAAATTGTATTTCAGGGCAACACATTTTTCTGAAACAAGATGAGTATAATAATTTAGAAAACCTATTTCTTATAACAATGCATTGCACAACATGAATGATTATGTACTGTCATGTTCTCAGATTTTGGCTTGATTTTTATTCAACTTGGTCTGTTTACTTTACTTAGTATATTCTCTTATGATGGAAACGACAAGAGTATTAGAAAACAGACTGTACTTGGCAGTTACTTACATAAACGTACACATATATACAGGTATACCTCTGTTTACGAAAGTTAAACTTACGAAATTGTACAGTTACGAACCTGATCATTTTAGGGCCATTTTGTTCAAATTAAATGTTAAAACAGTATTACACGACTGTCTCTGTCAGCCATTTCACTCACACATGCAGCATGTGCACAAAGCAAAACTGCCATCCAGTGGATTAATTTGGAACAGTTTGTCTCTGATCTGCCAAAATGAGCACAGTAATTAAAACAAAAAATCTAAATGGTGGCCGCCTACACCTACATTTCGTTACACGGATGTCTTCGTTTTTGAGTCAGGCCACCATCAGTGCTGTCGAAAAAACATCCTGATTATTTTTGAGTGCTACACAATTTGAAACTTATATATATATAATTGTGATTAATGCACCTATTGCCAGAGCGCAGCAGTGCGGGTCTATCCGGAGATTGACAGAGAAGGCCGCCATTGTAAATAAGAACTAACAAATAAAGGTTAAATAAATAAATAAATTGCCAGAGAAGCCGCTGACCAGGGCCTGGTCAAGTCCTGCAGATGGAGAAGAGCATGTGCCCACTGAGGTTTAACCCAGAAGCCACCAGCCAAAGGAAAACCACGAAAGCCAGTGAGGACTTGGAAAGAAAAGTATCAGATGAAGTAAGTGAAGTCTATGACTAACCTGCAGTTAAGCCTTTAGCGGTGTTCTGTGACTTGTGCATTTCAGTCTCCTTGAAGCTGAGGTCCTCCTGCATACACTTCAGCTCATTGGCTGTGACAGAAGAGATCTGCTTCATGCGACTCATGTTCTGCAAAAACAGGTGAAGGGGAGCACGCACATTGTAGCTCTACTTTGTTTTCTAGACGTACGTATAATGCTAACAAATGGGGCTCAAACTTTGACACCATAATCTCAATTTGGGCATATCTCAATTTCCGTGGAAATTCCAGAGCAGAAGCAAGAGGAATGGGTTTGAGTATTATTTCAATGGTCAATCAGTGTGTGACTCATATCTGAGAAATGAACCCACAACTTTGCAGTTGTACAGAAGGGTTGGACACTCTAACCACCAGGCCATCAAAGCACATCTGCTTAAAAGCAGCCTAAACTTACCCTGCTGCAGTGTTCCAGTAAGGCCACAATGCTGGCCTGTGTCTGCTGACCGCGATCCAGCTCCTGAGCTTTGGTGTCTTCAAAAGTCTCCAGAAAATCTGTTTCAACACCAGGCCATATTGCAGTCAATACACCAGCAAGGAGAAAGAAAACAACTGGTGCTCTGAGAGAATAGCATTAACAGCCTGCTTCCTGAAATCACTGCATTATGTTCACGATGCACCGTTTGGTCTCTCAGCTCGTCAATCTGAAATCCATTGTAAACCCACGGTTCTTGGGAAGCGCACAATTGATTGTACAGATGTGGTACATTTTCAAAGAGAATAGCAATAGCAGTCACACTCACTGTCCATGTTCTCCTCCCTCTTCTTTAGCTCTTTGTACTTTTGATTTCGTTCTCCTGCAAAGAGAGAACGAAAAACACGTGCTATGAAAGCATGATTGATATACAGGAGAATGATCATCTGAACCTGAGGGTCATGGGTTCAAATCCCAGATGCTATTGTTATACCCTTGAGGAGGGTTATTTTCTGCAATTCCTTTGTGTTTATGGGTTGCAGAATGTTTAAGATGTAAATTCTGGATTGGGTGTCTGCTAGAAAAATAAATAGAAATGTAAAAACATATCATCGTGTGGCGGTGAGTTTTTCACAGAAATAAATAACATTTTGTTCTATTTCCAGCTGTTTGGATAATTATATAATTTCCTTCACGTGTTAAATGATAAGAAATGGCAGCTGCGAGCAAAACAACAAGTAATAACAATAAAACAACAGAAATTCTACCTAAGCCCTGAATAAATATATACTTAAAATGTGCGGGTTCGTGGGTTGTGTTGTACACCTAGACTCTGAAAGGAAAGCGAAGAATTCTTACCATCTGGACAAGAATAGGAAAGAGATGCAAGAAGGGGAAGAAATGGCAAGAAACAAAGACAAGTTGATGGGGTTTCAATCAGAGTACGACAGCACAGGACAACACATGCACATTTGATGCAAGGGCAAAATGTCCAAAAAGCATAAAGTGTTTTCTCTCCCACATAGCTCATTATCTTACGAACTGACGTGACGCTGACTCACTCACACACTGCGGCACCTTTACACGGACCCCCACAGCTCTGGAATGTTTACTCGCAAGTGCACCTAAGTGCTTTTGTTCTCCGCGGGAGACAACTGCTCATTTTTTAACAAAATAAAAGAGCTGCGGACCTCCACTTAAAAAGGCTTTTCTCTGTTCCCTGAACAGGATGCCGTAATCTAGCCAGGCAGCCTACTGCCTTGGACCGCATC
Source organism: Aldrovandia affinis (assembly GCA_029706075.1). Classification (NCBI taxonomy): domain Eukaryota; kingdom Metazoa; phylum Chordata; class Actinopteri; order Notacanthiformes; family Halosauridae; genus Aldrovandia; species Aldrovandia affinis. Next base: position 2,979,217 of record JAINUG010000066.1, on the reverse strand, counting down.
CAGGCGCTTTTACGGATTTATGGCCTGCTCGCGGCCCAGCGCCTGGAGTAGGGCGGACCCCCCCCCCTTTCCCTGAACCCGCCTGCGCCGAGCGGATAGGAGCACCCTCGTCTCTCTCCCGGGACAGAGGCGGCCTTTCCTTCCGAGGGCGGCCACCGTGCCTCCGGCGGTTCAGCCGCGGGTCAAGACTCTGCGCGGCGGGGGCGTCCGGCCGTACCTTGGTGCTCCTCCATGTCGTTGTCGAGCTGCCGCATTTCCTCGTTGATCTGGCTCATTTTCTCTCTTATTTCGGTCAACCTGAAACGCGAGCAGAGGATTACTCATGCCATTTTTTTTACAATTTTAAAAATGTAACCTTTATTTAATACATTCAATACAGAGACAAGGCAATGGCAGAGGCAGAGACAAGGCAATACAGAGACAAGGCGTGACATGGCAATGGCCATGTCACGTCTTGATGAATGTAACGCTCGTTATTAATAACCTTAGTGACAGTGGTTGAGGGAGCAGTAGTGGTGATGGCACAGTACTGTGACAAAAAGCAGCAAGGCTGGCTGAGAGACGGTTCATTATGTACTTAAATGCACATAGTCTAAATGAACAGATTTACTTACTGTCTTTCCATGCCCGCTATTTCTTGATTGTCTTCTTTGACCTAGTGTTAAAAAAATGGCAAAAACATTTGACAATAAGTTGTAATATTAATACAATACTAAAAATATTAAGACAATGACAAACGACACAAGCAACATTGTCATTTTACGTTTACGTTTTAAGCATTTAGCGGACGCTCTTATCCAGAGCGACTTACAAGATGTGCATTAATACATTATATTACAAACGAGTGGTTTGGAGCGGAGGTCAAACGCATCGGTTCCAAGCTTCTTTCTCAAGCCTTTAGATTTGAAACAGTTTACATTTTTGCCGCTTCGAGAGCCTCTACAAGCGATGACAAAGTCAAGAATTTGTCACAATTGTTAATGTGAAGATTTGACCGCATGTTGAAAATGTGGGTCATTGCCCTTTACGTCAGCACAGTGTTTAAAGAGAAAGGGAGGGCAGGCGACGGAGCGGGTGACGAGGGCTCTCCTCGCGGCGCGGCGGGTGAAAAGGAGGACGCTCGCACGGGGACTCACTTGTTTGAGCAGACGCTCTCTCTCCTCCTGCGGGGAGCCCAGGCTCTTGTCCTCGGCCACCATGGCGTCCCTGCGAAGCTCCAGGTCCTGCAGCTTCTCGTGCAGCAGCACTGCCTCCTGCTTCACCTGCGAGTGGGCCATCTCCTGAGGACGTGACGAGCCGCGGCGCCCAGGTCGGTGACTTATGTCAGTTTCCATAGCTTTGCTTGACAATATCTGCTGCCTTTGTTGCCACAAAGTGACAGCACCAGACATTGTCACAGCAGCCCTGTTCTATTCAGGCTATTAAACAACAAGGTCTAGGGACTAAGGGGTCAAGGGCAGTGTTAATCAATGAAAATACATAGCTGTCAGTTAAAAGAGCAGGTTTATCTCTGGTACTTAGTTCATTCTAGCTGGCTTCAGTCACGAGGAAAAAAATGAACACTCAATAATCCTCCGCAACCGTGTGCACTGTGAAATTCAGAGTTGATATGTTGCACTACAGCTAGGCATCCATCAGAGGGAGCTATTTCCCCACCATAAATAACTGTTCATACCTTACTGCGCCCCTCCATTCCTCACAGTCATGCTTTTTACACATTTATTTGACAAACTGTATTTACTGTTGATCGAATTTGTGATTCCTTTGCTTCTATAAAATAGCTGAACTTAATTGAGGTAAAAATGTACAGGATACAGCTGGAAAATGGTTGATTGTTTTTGCCCACGCGAAAAGTTTAGATGGCATTAATAAACATAGTTTTCCGACGTGTACGTATTTGAAATTCCCACTGGGACGGAACCACTGTAATAAAGACTTAATACCCCAATAAATATCATGCAATTAAACACACAAAAAATACACTCCTTATGCAATACGTTATATAAAACTACGTTTAAGGCAAAGGGCACAATTCCTGTTCTAAATGAAAGGCGGAGAAGCAGGAATTTGTCCAGCCTATTTGAGAGATTAGATTATGCTCACGGCTTCCAAAGTCTCCTTTCGTGAGATGAGTGCGTCAAGCTCCTGCTGACGAGCATCCAGCTCCTGTCCGGTGGGAAGGAACAGGAGACACTTGTTAGACCTGCAGATGCAATGGCAGTCTCGCGATGCAACAGCTTTATTTACAGCCTGTCCGCAAAAACTTCAGCCATGCTGTCCACTTCTTTTCTTATAAAAATGATAGGTAGTGACAGAGCACGGGGTTCTCAAAAATTGCAATGCATTGACAAAGAGGAAGGCAGCTGAACTGCTTTACATTTCAAGTCATGGATTAACACGTCTATTCCATGAAAATATAATGATGAACAGTTCTTCAGAAGATAAAAAGGTCTTCTGTATTATGTACACGTCATATAATAGAAGCTATTACTTCACAAGGATGATGAAACATAGGAAAATGTGGTGTGGTGCATACAGTACACATCATTTTCCTATGTTTTGTCATCCTCCTGAATAGTAATAACTTCTGTTATATAACGTGTACATACCACGGAAGACGTGCAATTTAGCACCTACATTTCCAGTAATTCGCACTGACACCGTGCATACCCAGCGATATATATCAGCAACATGGACTATTGTACCCTGGAGCAATGCATTTCACCTCAACTGCTCTACCTAAATATTGTGCTGGGTAAATGGGGCTAAATGCTAACTGTAAGCCTAGAATGCCCTTAAAACAAATACATCAATGTCAGTTCACTCAGTTCAGATTTTCTGTAATGCTACATCCTGTGAAACAATAGTTTCAGTGTTTTTTCACTCTAGGGCTGGCCTGAATGCATTTTCACAAGCTTTGAATGCTTGTTGGTGTTTATGAACGAACTAATACCCGAATGTTTGTTTTCAAAAACCCCTGTTAAAAGTCACAATAACGTCACGGTTCAAAACCCGACTGCGTCAGTCCGACTCTAACCGGGAGCCCCGGCTTTTGGCTGTCCGCCCCAGGGGGTGGGGGGAGAGAGGGATAGTCGGCACGAGCTCGCCAAGGAGCAGTAGGGCGTTCGGAAAGAGCAGGTGGGCTAAGTTCCGTCTCGGAGGAGGCGGATCATTGCTGGCCCCTGGATATTAACATGATCTGGAGGATGGGTGGTGGGCTTGTGAGGGGAGGGTGAATCTAAATAAATAGAGGGTTGAATTGGCTACTAAATTGGGAGAAAAACAGGGATAAAAATGAGAAACAAAATGTTTTAAATCATTGGAAAAATCATAATAACGTTTCATCATTTGTCATACAGTTTTGCCAGATCCTCTATTCCTAAAGCACTGGTTAATGGCCTAGTTAAAAATACATCTCGTAATGCACTTTTACATTAACTAATAATATAGGCTAGTAGCAGTGTGTGACATGGCAGCTAATTTCATCGTCCTAACTGGCTATTCCTAATTCCACAGTTTGGTCAAGAATAGGTCTTTCTACTAAAAATAATTAGGCCTATACTGACAAAAATCCTATTGTGTCGTCAGCCTTAATGAATCAATTTTGCAACAAGTTGTGGGGAGAAGAAAAAACGAATCATCCAAATGCTGAATTGGGATTCGAATGCCAAGATAAGGAAGGAACATCAGAATAATTCAGGCCAGCCCTAGTTCACTCAGCTCAGGGTCAGGTTCACGTTCTTTGTAACACTGCATCCAGTCAGACCTGGAGTAGCTCCTCGTTGCTGGTCTTCATCTCAGCGTATTTGGCTTGTTTCTCGGGGGCCATCTTTTTCACGATGTTGTCCGCAGCCTGCTTCTCGCGTTCAATTTCCTCCTCCACAACTCGGATCATGTCCTCCTTCCTGGGAGGGCAGAAGTTACATTTAAGCTTTCAGAACTGCTGAATTCACACAAAAGAGTGTTATTTCAACTACCGAATGTGTCAAGGAAATACAACTATAGCTTAAACAGTAGTTGAAGGTAAAAACTATAAAGATTAAAGTTTGTAATAACTTCAATACAAAGGTTGACATGTGAGGGAACAAAGGTTAAATACAAAGGTGTCAGGAAAAACAGGAAGCTGTCCAATGTACATTCACTGCCCTGAAATCTGAAGGGGAATGGGAAGATTTCCGCTTCATCAGGGACTTTTTATATTAGCAACTAGAGGAATTGGGAGACCCTCACAATACCTTCTACTTATCTCGATGTACAGAGCATCTGCATTACAAGTAAAATAATACATTTATAATAATGCGCTCAGCATCCAGCCCATGAATATAGCCAAAGTCATTTGAAGAATTGAACATGTCATAAACCCGAAGCAAGTAAAACACACATATCCGGAAGACATAAACACTTCAGGGACCTGTTACCAGATCTCCTCCCCCCCCCCCCCATAAGTGGTTTTTCTATCTTGAAATAGCAACTTCCTGTATAATGAAAAATTACTTGCAGTATTGAGAATCTCATTTTCTAATGACCGTACTCCAGGCAATTTCAACAACCTATTGTTTGACAGGTCTTTAGAATTGAGTTCCAATTCATAACTTCAAATTCTCCCACTTTAACACATTGACACACTAGTCAATATTTGGCTAATTTTTATCACCTTTTATCACCGAGTCCAAAGGTCTATTACACCTTACTCTTTCAGTCCCAGTAAGAACTCCATCCGGGAGCAAATTTTCCGAAAGGTAAGCGTTTCAATTATAATAATACTGTAGTAAATACATAATTTAAACTTGAGTGTTTTTTTTGTTTATTTTGTTTTTTTCTACAGTAAAAGACCACTGTAAATATAAGAGCTGTAGTGTTTCTGTACATTTATGGGAATAAATGGAATGCTATCCCATGCTGGAAGGAATACTTTGTACTGTAGGTCATCGTTCCATTATAGATGGTTTCAAATATAACAGAAAGGTCCTTCAAGCAAGTCATATGCTGTTGTTGACTCGTGCATTTGAGAACTACAGCTACACATTTACACTGCTCTTTCAGTCTCTCTATATGCTGGTCTTTGATCACATGAAAGATTGAAAACCTCTAACCTAAGGAAACTATGTCACAACGTCTTAACGTTTGGAGAGAAATACTTGACATTGTTGCCTGAAGATTAATTCTGTGTTTGACTGTGCTCTCTTCAAATGTCCTATGTTATTTCTTAAGATGTCCAATGAGATATGATATGTTCTTTCTTAGGAAGTTATACTAAATAAGATATTTTCTTACTTTAGATTTCTGCCTGCTCATTTGTCCCACTCCCACAAGGTTTCTTGCATGTCCTTCTCGACACATTTCTTCCTCAATCTTATTTCAATATTAAATATTGCTGAATATTATTTCTCCCACACTCATTTCTTCTTCACACAAAAAGGTTCTGCCCGCTCATTTGTCTAGGGAAGGGACCTGAAGAACAGAGTATCTTCAGTGAAAGTATTAATGTAATCAAATTTGAGAAATAACCAAAGCCTGGACATGGAATTATGTTGTATACAATCTCCAAATATCAATCAAAAGGTTTTTAGTAAGAATTAACTGGGTCATTTTCCGTTTGATTGATACCATTCTTCCTACTTGGGCAATAAAGACAAATGTACTTCTCCAATAAATTCTTACATAAATCTAGTTTATGTTTTTTCTGCGGCTTGTCAGTGGGGGAATAAACTACTTCAACTAGAACAGAAATCAAATTATTATATTCATAAACTTCTTTAAACAATTCCTCCATCTAACTGCTACACGTATACTCACTTTACGCTACGCTGCTATATTTGATCTGAGAATGTTAATTGAAGTCTCTGGGCATTTGCTAATGCTAAAATCTTAGCAAGGCAATAGCTTCTAACTTTGAATCATTACAGTTACGCCCTACTGTTTTTTTGTGCCCTATGAGGGAGGCAGCAAGTTTTGTTTTAGTGCTTTTTTTCAAAGCTTTTCACTTGTAATTGGGTTCTCAGAGCAGTCAAAAACAACAAGGTGCGAGTCCGCAAAGCATGCGATGTTGATTTTCTGAGCCAGTGGTGTGCTGGAGCAGTTACCAATGCTCTCCGGGACTGCAAGAGATTCAATGTTTACGACGTGGGAATGAAATAAACAGCTGTCCTCGCTCATCCAAAGTCATTTGTACTTAGGCAGAAAACATTTAATTTCCTTGCAAACAGAATAACACTGTTGTGGTGGATGCCAGCTTAAGGAGACCATGAGTGTCTTTGTATCTGATAAGAGAAAGCCACAAACAGCAGTACGCAAGCAGAGGCATGCTGGATGGCAGCAAGCAACAGGAGTGCTGGCTGCAAACAATGCTGCTCTTTGTACACTATTTATAGACTTTGTTCTTACTTAGGGTTATTCATTATTGTAACGGAGCAATTTCTCCGGGGCGGCTGGTACTCCTGAGGACAGTCGAGGCGATAACGCCTTCCGAAGTCACCGCAAAACCTAAATAGTGTGAGGAGCTCAATGTGTTTCTTAATGGTGCTGAATTCCTCTCTGCTTTCAAGGTAGTGGCACTGCTGTTATACCAGGTGTTGGTTTGTCTCGCACCACGCATTTCATCCGGAGGAAAGACCATGTCTGTCAGGGGAAAACTGTTTCTATGGCTGGGGTGTGTGTTTATGGCATCAAGACAGCAGCAAGTGAAAATGGGCTGGTAAGTCACAATGCATTATTAATTTCCTTCCGCAATTCACATTGCTTACACTGTCAAATATAATCCAATTATAACGATGGATACCACTAAACAGTGCATATATACTACATATGCACGTGTGTGTACTTTATACTGTATGTATGTGTGTGTGTGTGTGTGTGTGTGTGTGTATATATATATATATATATATATATATATATATATATATATATATGAGCAATACATTTCAGGAGAATATTTTGATATGCACTATTTATAATAAAGCTTTCTTTCATATAAGAATGTGTAGTAAAGGAAAAAATAAATAACTATATAAATAAAAATGTCTGATATTGTTTGCTGAATTCATACATAGATGCACGACCTGTCTATGGTCCAATGGACTATACAACATGTCATGCAAATAATGACCTAGAGCTATATCTATATAATTGCTCATGATCGAAACCCGCTCTATCCAGTCTGTCCTGATGGAAAAGCTGGACGCCCCTTAAGACATCAGTGAGATTAAAGCCTGTATATCGCAACACCAATATAAAATGCCTTTCTCAATACCACAACCACCTCTCTTTGTCTTCACAGGATATTGACTTAACCAACAAGACGTTGCAACTCATTCCTCCCGACTTGCCCTCAAACATCACGAAGCTAATCCTGAGCCACAACCTCATACAGATGTCAGTGGCCGACGTTGCGGCTCTTGAGCGTTACACCGAATTGACGGAGCTCCGTCTCGACAGCAACAACATAACTGCTTTGCCCGGCCACATCTTTGGCAGCCTCTCAAAGCTGAGGATCCTCAGTGTATCTCACAATAGCATTGGTAGAGTGGACCCCGGAGCTTTCACAGCCCTGGGCAACCTGAAGAAGCTGGACCTCTCCCACAACCCATTACAGTCACTCCCACTCGGGGTGTTTTCCAGCTTATCTAGCCTGGGGAGTCTTTCCCTGCAAGACAGCGGCCTGCACTCTCTGGAGAACGACACTTTCACTGATCTTGTTAAACGAACACTTGTTCAATTGGGGGGAAATCCTTGGAACTGCTCTTGTGCCTTTTTGCACCAAATAAAATACTCAGGAGTGGAGATAAGTAAGAAGTTTGCTTCCTGAGTCATGTCAATCTTTAATGTTGTTTTGAACTGATGGTTAAGGCGTGCGTGTAACATAACATTGCTGAACACTACCACCCGCTGGCAATAGTTAGTAAAAACAAAACTATAGGAGAGGCCTATAGAAACAATCCTCTTTACCACTATTGTCAACTGATTATGTGTTCATGTCAGGTTCACTAATATTCTTACCATTTTCTTGCAACAACAGAACTGAGTTTTTATAAGATAGCCCAAAATAAAGGTGTCAATTGTTTTATAAAATTATTATTCATAATTCACAATATTCATTGTTCCTGCCTCTAGAAGGATTCAATGCTCAGATTACATTAGAAATGTATCACCCTTAATAGTCTGACGGTTAAGTACCACTCAGATCACTGAATTGTAATATGGCTTGCATAAACAGAATATTTCATTGATTTACCCAGACACTGCCAATCCAGCACTGTGATCTCTGTTAACCGGTGTCACTATGTAATTGTTGTGCTTCTGCAACAGGCCCAGGGGCCATTTGTGCTAGCCCAGAGGACAAAGCTGGTAAAAGCCTTCAGAACAGCACCTTGTGTTCTTCCGGGCCGACCACAACAAAAACACCCTTGGACGTCACAGCCAGCTCACCCCAGATGATTAAGACGCCCACTCCTGGACAAAACAACAGTGCCGACTCCTTGAATAAAGGTAAAATGAATAAATACACAGGCAGTCCCCGTTAAATGAAAATATGCACTGTAGCGAATACTTTCGCCATAGTGCTAGTCTATGCACTGATGCTAGTCTAGAAGTGTGCGCCCTGGGCTTAATTGCCATTTCATATGTATACAACTATATGGGCTAAAATATTATTCGGGGGACAATACCTGTCGATTTAGAACCAATTGTCACATTAAGATTTGTCGCACAGCAATTTGGTACAATTTGACACGAATAACTGAGCAACAAAAATACAGCCAATTTATAAAGCCCTGTGGTCCTTGGTTGCATGCTTTGCAGAGACTTTAATTTCACCGATGTGGCAGGGCAGGGTGTGGTTAGGATCATGAACAATCGTGTAGTTGTAGCTGTCAAACCTTTAAAGTAAGCTGTTAAAGTCAAACTGTACAGTCTATATATTTCCAAGTTCAGAAATGAAAGCTTTATGAAACAACACGCTCACAGGGGACACGTCTACCAATGTCACATGTGCAGGGCGCCAAAACATCCTGGCAGGAAAGGCCTTTTTTTATAACTCTGAAATTTACATTATTTTTCAGTTTATGGTAACCGAAACTTTTATTTTAATTTTATTTTTTTACCTATGGCAGTTTACCGCTTACCGTTGTACCATTTCAGGTTATTCACTGGACTTGAACTGCGTAAATTTCAGTAAAAACTGGAAAATGGGGGGTTCTAAAACTTTGACCGGTAGCGTGCATGCAGCAGGGGAGGTTTTTAGCATGTCGGCGGAGCGTGACGCCTGTGTGCCTGGGTTTGCCGCAGCTGCCCCCGGCTCGAGCGAAGGCGTCCCTGCGGAGAGGAACACCTGGAAGTTCCTGGCGGGAGTGCTGGTGACGGTCCTCGGCACCTCCGTGCTCCTCGTGTGCGCCGTCAAGTCGCCCTCCTGGTACAAGCTGGTCTTCAACTACCGGCACCAGCGTCTGCGCGAGGAGGAGCCCAACGTGTTCAGCACCGGACGCTACTCCAACTTCAGCCTGGACACGGAGCAGACCGAGACCAGCGCCTACGAGCTGGAGGTGGAGCTCGACGACGACGGCTACATCGAGGACCGCTACATAGAGACGGGGGACTACAAGGACACCGGAGAGGCCTGACATCCCCGCACCTGGGTCGCGGACCGTAGACTGGCGGGGCGGCCTGAGCTTAAGCGAGGCCCCTGGTCACGACCACAGGGGATTACATCAACGCAGCTGAAGTCCTGAGGATTCCCATGACCAACGCTTATGATTGAATACAAGCGACTCTTTCTTTCGAAACGCATCAAGAGGTATATTACTAATAAGACTGTGACAAAAGGAGATACAAATCTGACTAGCTGCATTGTTCTCGATGTTTCGCACAAAGGTTTTTCCAGCGTACGTCATACCGTTCCACCAGTAATTTAAATTAAGCACAAAGCCAAGGAACTCCACTTTTGTCCTTACTGTTGAAACAAGGAAATATATTTATTTGAAAAACTATTACTTTCCAGTGAACTAGAACTAGAACTTCGCAAAACAAAGCAGTTTTCCCTATCTATATTTTGCATGTCTAGTAAATCCTGGAATTGGGTTAGGTCTTCATAACAGAGTAATAAAACTTGCAAAGACCAACACACTGAGTTTTATGACAGCAGCTGATGGGATAGAAGAGGTCTCCCAGACATGCTGACAGAATGAGGCCAGGCCAGGCACCTCACGTTAACGGTAAAACATTACTTCAGCTGTCCATCTTTGATAGGTTGATAAGTCTCTAACATATTGGTTCATACCGCCTCTAGCATTATTCAGTCTTGACGCAAGCGCATGATGTCACCTTGGTCTGCTAATATGCATTTCAGATTGATATCTGATTTACTATAAGTTCAATGTGGAAAGCCTTGCCTATGTACTGTCAATGGGTACCTTTTGTTGTTTCAAAAACTATGAAGTGAACTGTGAAAAATCAAGATATGAATTGTTCCCAGTACTTACTCCCTTCTCTCTGTGAAAATGACATCCATACTTTGGGCTTCACGGTCATTCTGGGCTTTCAGCTGCACATAAAAACAGGCAATGCATCGGTTTTATAGCAAAATAGACTGAACACAACAATGTATAAAAGCTTTTGGGTAAAATACAATTCACCAACCATATTGAAGTCATACAGTACTTCCTCCATTTCAGTGTTCGTGTTCAGTTTGTCCACAAGCTGAAATATAATTAGCATTACAGTATTAGAAGATTGAACTGTAACCCATGGTTTCATTTATTCCTAGCTACACATCACACAAAGCCACAGTAGTACTGTGATAACATGATGTTTTCCTAATGTCTCAGTGAAGCTGATAGTGTCAGTTGATAATATTTTAAATGGTAAAATACAGTAACAACAAAGGCTCTTGTAAGAATACATGCTGGATGATGAATAAAGTCTAAAAGGAAAAAATAACGTTCAATATTATGTGTTTTAAGACTTTCCTTGAAGAATGTGCATCTCATGGCATTGGAAATTTTAGTCAGTTGAGGTTATTATTTGGTATAGGGGTGTTAATCATTTACTTAAATTTAAGAATTTAATTCCTGAAATGGTTAAACATTCATTTGGTGCAATATATAGTGATCAAGCTATTTATTTTACCACAAATAACTTGAAACACAGGCATACTGGTATTCCCTTCCCAAATGCCATCTTCCATTACTCTTTGCTTTAAAGAGGGCGTTTAGCTTACTTTATCATAGGTTATTCAGTTCTCTCAAGTTGATATGCTATGGACTCCATCTCCCATCAGCCCCTTTCCCAAACATCCTCTGGGGCTCTACACTCCAGCATTATGGTGAAAAGCCCCCTGAACAAGCCAGCCACTGGATCACGTTGATTAGTTATTTCTAATGTTTTGCCAAAATCAGACAATGCACTAATGATGTATGGTTCACTTACTGTTTACACAGCGTTTTATATGAATTAATCGTTTTTTGTTTTGACCCATCAACTTCTCTTATACAACTTTTAAAGAGCTTCTTCCAAAGAGTCTATAAAAGCAAGAACCATTCTGATTGGTCAAACGGTGTAGGAGCAGTAGCGTTTAAAAACATTTTTGAAAAAAATTGCAAATGGCAGAATCCAATATGGCAGACTTTATGGGTCCAAGTTGTTCTGTGTAAGGAGAGTAACTCAAGGCACCAAGTTTTGTGACTGTAGGTCAAAAAGAGTTCTGTGCTTTCAAAATGTGCAAATGCAATGGTTTGCTGTAGAACCATCTTATGGCTGACAGGCGCCATACTCTGGGAGTGCCATACTACCATGGGCCTCTACAAGTCTACTAACATTTGTGAGGTTCTGTTGATCCATTTGAAAAATTTGACATTTTTAACAATTCAATGGTGGATAGTTCCAAGATAGTGGACACCTGTGAAACTATACATGATTGAACTTCCTGTGGGAATGAACCTCTGTAACAAGTTTCAGACCTCTGCAAAATACAGGTGAATCTTTTTCAGTGAATTTGTAAATATAAAAGGGACTCTACAGCACCACCATGAGTTTGTTTGCACTATTACTATTATTCTAACCATTCAATAAAGAAACAAAAAAGTTTGCATTTCTATATTTATTTGAACACTTGTGCTGTTTTAGCTATATGAATGGATTTGGAAGTGGAATTGGATTTAGTATCCCATCATGTGCTGATTTTTTTTTATGTATGCAGGTGACCAACGGAAGAACCATTAAAAAAAACATACAACAGCAAGATAAAGACCAAAGAATAACGAACAGGCATTATAAGTGTCATCTTTCTAGTTAGTAGGGTCTGACAATACTTATGTCTGGGCAAGGCATAGAGCTAAAGGCGGAACTAACAAGTTGTGATGTACTCTGTGCAAATTAATCAGGCAGTGTGTACAGCCTGCACTTCAAGATTTGGCAATGTCACCTGAAGCGATGATTGAGTTTGGCTTGTTATTGAACTGCCATAACATACGCATCACTTGTTTGCTTATTTAAGCTCAAATCAAATTTAAATACTGTGCAAAAAAAGCGCAAGAGCTTAAGTGTGTCTAAATAGTTTTCCTGTGTGTATTGCTATGGCTAGCATGAGAGTTGCACATTTCATCAGATTAAATGGTTCATTTAGGGAGTTTAGGGGTTTAGGGGTCACCTAGTTCGTTTGGAGCATTTATTTAGAACCCTGGAGCGATTCCCGCCTAAATTCGGTTAGTTTGGGCATATATGAACACAGCAATCGCACTCGGGTGCGGGCCAAAATAATCTGACTGAGACTCGGTATGCTTCCAAGCGAACTCCGGAGCGGTTCCTTTGTAGTGAGAATGCAATCTGACCCAAAGGACCCAAATTGCTATGCATGATGGGTTTGGCACGCTTTGAATTATGGGCAACACATTTTGTTTATTGCTATCAAAGTGGCGGCAAAATGAGTCGTGGTTTAACTTGGAGCAGCGATGAGGTACAATGCTTATTGAAATTGAAGTTTAACAGGTTATTTGGCTAACTTTGGTATTATACAGACTGTTAGGACTTTCTGTGAATGAAACTAGCTCTAAATCACTTTAATTCGTGAAATACGCCATAAAATGTGAAAACGCCATAAAAGACAAGTGAATTACCATGTTATAATCTGCCAGTTGTCCCTGAAGGTCTTTTATTTCACCAGCAAGTCCTTCAGCTCTGAAAATAAAAATAAAATTAAGTGGCTTTCTTCCTTAACCTACACAAATGCAATCTCTTAAAACACATGCCTAGAGTAATCAGGACAAATCATTGTTCAGCTGACTTATTAAATGTCTAAGACAACTCCACTTTAAACTGAAAGTACATGTCTATCTCTGAAAGAATGGTGTTAAAGGTGCACGTACATCTTCTCATAGGACAGGTAGACAGAGTTCTCCTGGTTGAAAGTGTCGATTTCCTTTTGCAGTTTACTGGATTCAATTGTAAGTTCATTGATTTTACTCCTGTAAGGAAACAAAACCATCACACAGAAAAAAGTATTATTCACTATATGAACAGATGCAAATTGTTGGGTTTAGAATCAACAGTTGTACACAATGTTATAGTTCACCTGAGTATCCCAAGGTAATAAGATTTGTCCAGGATTTGCCTCTGAGGTCCTAAAGCAATAGGGAATTTCAATTAATTTAACAAACATCAAACATGTCATAACTGAAGAAAAGCATGTAAAAAAAGATCTGCAAATTATTACTGGTCACATACGACTGTTGATCAAGAGAAAGGTGAGTAAAGTACTCTTGATTACACAAAAATAATACTGGTGGGTCACTTTTCCATTGCATCACATGGTATATTAACTGGGGAACTTATGACATCACCTTTCATCCCGGTCTTCATGCCACTCAAGCCCTGCTGAGTGACGGGGCGATCGGCCACTTTGATCTGTGCAGAGAGCACTCCTGGAGTGGCCATGGGTCCTCCCCTTGTCCCTGGCCGACCAGTCCCTGGCACCATCTGCTACATGTGCACACATCATACTGAAAAACACATCCACTGTGCTGCTGGGCTTCCAAGTAAAACTCTAGGACCTATTTCCTCCCCTGCTTCGTTGCTCCATGTCTAAATCGATATTTATCTTATGGAGACAGGAAATATGCAGTCTCAAGACAAAGCCATGTCAATTGAACCAAGGAGGTTTTCAAGATTTAATCCAGGCCTATGATTTGTGCAACACCCAGCTCATAGCATTAGGTACGTTTACACTACTCTTTCTAAGACGGTAGCATTTGATCCGGAATGTGAAGGTGAACGTAGATCATGGTGTAGATGCACGTGAATGGCATTAAATGTTCCACCTCGGGAACTGGTACCAATCCAGTTCAGCATTTGATCCAGCTCAGATCGTGGTGTAAACAATCCGCCAACTTAACTCTCAACTGGCGCAACAAAATCCCTGCACTCTTTAGTTTGTGTGCATTGAGAGAAGACATCTACCAGAAGCAGGAAAACCTGTGATCCAACTGTGACAAACTGTAGCAGTACAGTGGGTAGACAAAATAATGGAAACACCAAATTAAAAAGGTAATTAAGCAACTAAATCGCTAGGAGTCTACACGTGTTTTATATTAAAGTCAATACCAATTACAAATGTGTTTCGGCTATAAAATACATTTTACAATCAACATTTTAATATGTGAGTTTCTAAAGCAACATGAGAGATCTAACATATTCTGAAAGAGGTCAAATAGTTGGTGCCCGAATTGCAGATGTGTCAGTCACAGAAACGGCAAAATGATTGAATGTATCAAGGGGAACATGTCGAAAATCATCAAGTCATACATCAAGCAAGGAAAAACTATCAGGAAAGAGGAACAGTGGTCAAAATACAAAGCAATTTTAGGCAACCAGGTTTACCTTATGGTGCAAACATATCAACATTGATAATATATGAAGAATATGGGTCTACTGTGTAGATGTTCTGGTATCCAAGATGTTTTTGCTTATTCTCAGTGTGGTTCAACTCAAAGAATAAAGCTATACAGTGCAGAGTATGTAACGTTAGCTAGGTAACGGCTTGCTAGAAGCTTACCCCTGTTCCTACTCTGATAGCGGTCTGTGGAGGTCTGATTGCCGTGGGGGGTCTTCCTGCTCCAGGTACCAAAGCCCCACGACTCATCGGTCTACCGGAGGGTGGTCTCTGCGCCATCACGTAGCTAGCTAGGATGGCTGGAACTTGGCACTAGTTGGCCACAAGAATAGAAAACACAGACTCTAAAGACACGGTAACGTCAGGCTATCTGGTTAAATTAGCTAACGTTAAGTTACTTAATTAGAAAAACAGTTTATCTACAATTCCAGAGTTGTAACAGACTGCGACATTACGTTTACTAACAGGCAGCTAGCTAGCTAGCTAGCTATGGCTATCGTTATCAAGTGGTAGATAACGTTAACATTAGCTACGTTACTCTTAACGTCGTTAGTTGGCGAAATTAACGTACCTATGCTAAGTTAGCGGTTCAGCTGTTGACGTGTGGTTTGCTTTGCAAGCCGTCAAACTGACAAATGAGCTAACTTAGCAAGTTCTTAGCTAGCGTATAGCTAACGTTAGAACGAGCGAAGTTAGTTTGCTAATTATCTAGCGTGCTGCAAGTTAACTTAGCTAACGTTAGCTAGAAGCTGCTAACATTAATAGAAGCTGATAATAAATGTAGTAACAAGGAATGTTAGGTAACTGGCTAGCTGACTAGCAACGGTATTCGACATCTAATGTTAGTCCGTCCGTTTTTTATTCATTGGGCATATTTACCTTTCAGACAATATCAACCCAATAATCCAAACGGCTCAATTTATAAACTACTTAGCTAACTAACTATCTAGCGTTCATTTTTCCTCATGGAAACAACACACCTTTGCTTAAGCTTTCTCCACAGTTGACGTCTGCGAATGATACGCTCAACGCTCTCCTAGCGTTACCCAGCAACCAGAGAAGGCACTTATCGCGAGAGCTTATAGTTACGCAAAATAAACCCCTTGCGCCTGAACTTGTACTTGATCTGTGGCAATGTTGTACACATCACAGTCCCTTGTAACTAATAGCAATAAATACCGTGGCTGTATATTTCCAGATTACGTAATTACTTTTATTAGAGCGGAATATTAATAGCATGTCAACACGAAAGATGTAGACGTGAGGATACGGAGGGATGAACACTTGAAATGTAACACGTAAGCATGGGCCAATGGAGGGCGCTGCGAGTCCTAACATGGTCAGTGACAAGAACATGAGTAGGCTGGGTCTAGCCGCTATTCCTGCTAGCCCTGTGTGCAACTGTGCAGAAATTCAGGGAAAACAATATTTAATATACTACGTGCCTTCGTAAATATATTTTAGAATCATTGCAACATTCCCATGAACACAGGTTTGTGTTTGTTTATGCGTAGAACGTAGAATATGAAACGTAGTAGCTAGGCTATAACGTTAGCTGTGAAATAAGTTTTGATATTGCTGTAACACCATATTTTAATATTTATTCAACGACAAACAGTCGATCTATTTCCAGATGCTCATTACTATATGGATGACAATGACAATATAGCCTGTCATACATATATCATATATTTAGTTAAATTCTCATTCAGTAAACTCGAATTTCGTGCTCATCCCTATCACTGGACGTCCACTTGAAGTGCGCTTAGCTTGACGTGAGGGAGTCCAAATGTATTGCGCATGTTCCTAGTGCTCCGCCTTGTTTCACGGTGGGAATATCGTCTTCATCTCTGAGAAACTTGTACCTTCCATGAACTGTGTTTTATTTTTGTATTTCCGTTTTCACTGTCCTCAGTATGGACTCTCAAAAAGTAAGTGTTATATCTTGTATTGAAATCGACAAACAAGTTTGTGTGCCGCTACAATGTAAAGCTTGCTATAACCTGCACCGTTAGCTAGCTAGTAGACTGGCTAATGACTGTGCTGGTGTAAGTCTGCCAACCGAATCAAACTGCTTTCGAAATTAAGGAGTTTATGCATGCGATTACCAATCAATATATATAGCTGGCTAGATAAACAAGATTAATCGTTTTGATAGATATGCGAACCGTTACCCCTCTGGTATTTGGCAATGGTTGTATGCAATACAACCTATTGTCGCCAGCTAGCAAGCTAGCGAGCGTCCTAAGACTCCACAAATGTTAGCTACTTATTTAGCAGCTACAGTGATGTTAAAGCTAGCACCCAACGTTTGGAGAGAAAAGTAGGTAGTGACCATGCAGGAATTCAATGTTATTTAAATCTAGTGTTCTTATTGGTGAGAAGTAACGCTGCATGCTCCAATGCTTGATATGCTAGCTGTGAGAAATATCTCTTACGGGAACGTTGAATTGGCTATTAAATTTAAATGCATCAATAACATCAATCTAATTGCGTCTGTGGATGGCTAGCTCGCTATTAATATTGGAGGCGTCTGGGCTGAGATTGGATTTTGGTAAAATATTCAATCCAGCATAGTTTACAAACTATCTATCAACAGAAGCCCCCAGTGATTTTGATTTTTGCCAGTGGGACTGGCGAAATCTCTCTACGTAAAAGTTAACTTTTTCCCAGCAGGTGCGAAGTGGAAATAAAATCCATGTCAAAGATTAAGTCTCTATTTTTAGGTTTTACTGGGCTATTTTCATGCTGGGACTAGTAACGTTAGTTGTGAAAGCCAATTTGTGTTCGTGTACATTGTAGCCAGTGTAATCGCTGTGACGGAATGACTATTGATGTGCACATAAATGTTAAGTAACAATACAAATAATGAAAATAAAGTGAAAAATCTACAATTAAGTAATCGCGAAAAAGATTACTATGATTTATTATTTTGTAGCAGTTATATTGGACGTTGTGACGTGGTGGAACGGCCAAGGCAGTTATTGGTGTGTTGCTGGAAGGAGGGTTGTCTAAGTTATACATTTACACTCGACTATGTACTGAGTGTCTATAAATGTATGATTGAGAAAGATCTGAACATACGTTTTCTGTTCCATGATATGGTTAAATGATTATGCTGTGTATGTAACACTTGTTGCTTCATCGATGGCATCTGGAAAAAATAGGCTAAAAACAAAACGTAATCACATTAAAACTGTATTGATCTCTTCTTGGATTTCTAAAATAATGACACGTTTTGACTTGACCGGTATGCTCTGAATATTGTGAAAGAAGTGTGACTAGTGGACTTTATTTCCTTTTATTTTCTTTTCTTTTCTATTTCAATTTGTGGGGAAATGTTTAGTGAAGAACAATATAACAGACTAACTGTCAGCTACCTGCCAGATAATGGTTTTCCTTGCTGCTAACGTAAGGAAAGCATGTGCACATGTGACTGAAGTCTAAAGCTCCTGCCTGTGTCAGTGGAATTAAAAGGAGAGAGGTCACCCTGCAGTAGCTCATCTCCACTTGCACTTTCACTGTTGGAGGAGTGACATCACTCAGAATGCCAAGCTCATTCCCAGGAAGTGACATTGTTCCCTGGGGTCTGATTTGCAGCCGTTTCTTAGCTTAGCCAAAGAATAGCACGTGTAGCATAGTCTGCATGAAGGGTACTTTAAAATATTTGTCTAGGCTACATTAGTTTTGCAAGGGGAGTGTCAGTATTTTAATATGAAAGCAAATTAAGATGGAGCATTGCTGGGTAATAGTTTTATAAGTTAAGGCAACTGGCTTTGACAAAGAGCAGCCTTCCAATTTGACAGTGCAATTCATCCGGTGTAATATCATCTCCTTCTTGAATATTTAATGTTTAGGTGTGTTTGTTACACCATATCTCCCCATAGTCCTTGTTCCCCCCCATGGAAAGTCAAACTAGGTGGGAATCGTCATTTGATAACTAAATGTAGATTGGATTCATTTCTGGTGACAACATATTCCACACTGCTGTGGCTACACAAGTACATGCAGTAAGGACATGATCTATGATCTGAAGAGGTGTTAATAATAACGCAAAACGACATGGAGATTGGCTAGCTAGTGTTGCAGTAATTGGTGTATGTGGAGTTAGCCGGTCTGTACCACTGTAGAGCTTGTGAGCTTGACCTAGAACAGACACTGATTAACACGTGTATCAATTATCGGAATAATCCATTGGCAAGATATGCCAAAGCTCTTCATTGTTTCTTAAACGATTTCTTAAATGTTATGGCACTCTTTTTCATCTTAACTGTAGGCTAGATTGCGTTGGGCTCCAAGCTAGCAAACTTCAGTGCTTTCTCATGATGCACATATCATGATGTGTTCATGTTCCTTGAATGTTCCGGAGAACGAAGAGTAGCCTACATTTATCCGCAAACTCAAACAAATCTGTCATTATAATACATATCATTTTGTGATATAAAGAAACACAAGGCTGTTACAAAATCACGAATAAAGTTACTGTTCCAGATTTATATACCGCATTAACAGTGATGGCTGTTAGAAACACCCCTGACCTCTGATGTAATTACTTATCATGTGACTAAAGGTGAGATTCCAAGCAAGATTTATTTTTACAGTATCGTCAGAGACCACCCACTGAGGTGTGAATCCCATGTCCCAGGTCCATACGCTAGCTCTAAATGTGGTGTGGAAATCACAAAGTAAATGTTCATTCAGAGCATTATGTTTCTCTTCAGACTATAAAAAAGTCTGTCATGGGATATACCTTTCACCGAACCTACATTCCACAACTTCCCCCCCCCCCCTCTCCATAGTTGAAAGACGTCCTATATTTTTCCCCTCTCCCACAAGTCTCCTTATTTCTCTAGTTCTAGGATTTGTAATTCAATTGATTGGAAGACCTACACTAAGCTGTCACTTGCATGTCTTGCTTTGGGTCTTTGGATCCATGTGAAATATACAGTGGCAATCATGTTGTCTCATTGTAGGCATTTTGGAAATAGATGGGTTTTTTTCTCCATTTTAAAGCAATGGAATGTTTAGAATGTTAAACATTCGAAACAGTATGTCTAAACTGATGCTAATATAATTGATATTGAATTGATGAATTGATATTTGGGAGTTTCCCCCAGCTCTAACCTATTTGAGAGATAAAAACAGGGGTCCCCCCCACCCACAGAGCTCTCTCAAACCTCTTTCCTTGTGGTGGACAGATTGAGGTTCTGTTTTGTAATCTGATATTTTTCCGTTACTGTACAGTTGGATGAAATTTCATCTTGCAGGAGGAAAGTGTTGTCCTCTTACATGTCAAGGAGTAATAGAGTACTTAATTTCTCTCACAGACAATTACAATGCATTTTAATATATTTTTGGTTGTTTTTGAGGGGAAACATTAACTAATTAACTATGGAACAGATAGGGCTTTGTTCCACTCCAGGGGGATCTAGTTCTGTCTCGCAAACTACACATTTCATCTGTATCAATAGCCATCATCCTCTTTGCCCCACTCATCTGACTAGTGGAGTGTCTACTGTATGCAAGCACTGCACCAAGCATTTTGACATTTGCCAGTGGCAGTGGTCTACTGTGTTGTCCCTTGCTAGCTAGAATGCCACAGAAATAGAACTAGGCCTAGAGCCAGTATCCAGACTGTGTTTCTCTTGAGTTCATTTGCTGTTACAGTACGTAAGTATACAATGCCTTTACTCTGGGTGTCCTCTCCTTTGAATTCATTTTAGTCATTTATGTTAGTGCTGTTTTGTTAGTGCAATTTTCTCCAAATAATTGTAAGTTCCAAATGTTGTAATGGTATTGTAATTATTTTGTCATTTTCATGTTCCATTGCCGAGGTGGTTATAGTTAATTCAGTATGAAATCAGGGCCTGTGTTTATAAAGCATCTCAGAGTAGAGTGCTGATCTGATCTGGTAAATAGTTCCCAAGAATTACCAGTCCTGGCTAGACATGGGGCATTAGGTCAATGTATACAAGACCTTTATATCCACAAAATAAATGGTTGTCATTAATATAATCCTTAATAGGTGATTAGGGAATGTTTACATTTAGTCATTTAGCAGATGCTCTTATCCAGAGCGTCTTAGAAAAGTATGAGAAGATGTGTGTGAGACACTGCCTTCTTGTCGCTGGTTGTTGCAGAACACTTGTGAGGAGACATCAGGTGGAGATGCCCTGGGAAACCAGTGAGGCTTCAGAATGTGTGACTTCATCAGTCCAGACACCAATCACAAGCCTTTAAAAGACACCTTGGGCTGTTCTCTCAATTATCAAAACGTCCCATACAATTAACATCGGATGTGTATATTTAATTGAGGCTTCCGATTAGTTTCATTTTTCAAAGCTATAAAGTATTTAGTAAAGTTAACCCCACACAATGTGTAAATGCATTTGATTTGATTCAAAATGATTAGTTGAATTCAAAATGATTTAAATCACTAGCGATACTAGCCCTAGGTTTGACCACCAAATAGGATTCCCTGAGTCTGAAGGCCATGTTAGTGATACAGGGCCCCAGCATGCTGAGAACAGGAGGCATGTTGTCAGATTAGTGAATTAAGTGGTTTTAAACCCCGCCCTTTGTTTCTTTCGTGCACGTAAGGGACAACAACACGCATATTATGTAAGCTTGTTTGTGCAGCTAAGTGGAGTCAGTCTAAATTAGCATAGCATGGGCCTAGAGTCTCATTCTAGTTAGTGTGAGTATCTGAAGTAATGAGGAAGGTAGCCCAGTTCCATTACAGCACAGCAATATCTACTCCTCCCTTGTCCTTTCATGTGCTCGCCTAAAGGATGTAGTGAACAGAAAGATGCAGTGACAGAGTTATCGTCTTGGCATTATGGGTTGAAAAAGCACAGACTGGTCAGCACACAGTGAATTATATTTCCTGGTCTGCTTAGCTTTTGAGTATACAGTTTGTGTTCATCAGTTTTAATGTGCCAATACAACATCTCTCAGAATGACAAAGTTTTTTTTGGTTCTGGTTCTGTTCCTTTTTTCTACTTCTGTTCTTCCATGTATAATTTTTGATTTGTAGCATCACCCAATTTCACTCCAGTGAACACAGCATTAATTTATTTGTATCACATTTGGAACATCAGGCATATGCTGTGTGTGTGCTCACACTGCCTGCAAGACACAGTTTTTACTAACATGAGTTTGGTGCGATCTGTGTATTTCATGTATTTACTCCAGGGACAAATTTTACTCTGATGTTTTTCAGACAGCAAGTCAGCGGACAGCTGACGGTGTTGTGTTTTTGTTTTTGTTTGTTACTATGGACACAAACTACGGCAGCCTCATTAGTTTACAAAGGCAGAAAAGGGAGTTCTATTTGTTCTGTATGGATTAGGTAGGCTAATTGAAGACTATATTTAAGCAGTGACTGCATGAGAAGTCATGCATATATATATATATATAAATCAAGTATTTATCCAAGCCGTGGTGATTAAATATGTGTGTGTGTGTGTGTGTGTGTGTGTGTGTGTGTGTGTGTGTGTGTGTGTGTGTGTGTGTGTGTGTGTGTGTGTGTGTGTGTGTATACACACACACACATACCTACATACATACATATACAGGGGTAGACAAAGTAATGGAAACACCAAACAATACATGAATGTTTATTAACTAATAAGGAGTAGGGCTGCCCTTTGACTTCAGAACAGATTAATTCCTTCTTGGAATGCTGTTATAAAAGTTTCCAGTGGGATATTGGGCCATTCTTCAAGAAGGAAAGCCTCCAGTTCTTTCAGAGATGAAGGCAGTGGAAATCTACATACTCTACGTTTCAGAACTTCCCATAAAGGTTCAATGATGTTTAGATCTGGTGATTGGGGAGAGCATGGAAGGTGTTTGAGTTCATCCTGGTGTTCATGAAACTGCTCTTGAATCCATTTAGCAGTGTGTATGGGGGTGTTGTCATCTTGGAATATGGGATCTTGAGGAAACAATTTTGCACCATGGGGTGCACGTGGTTGCCTAAAATGGCTTCGTATTCCTTGGCCTAATTCTACTATGCAGAGGAATCATCAGACCAAATTACTCCCATGAGATGGCAGCCCATACCATAACAGATCCACCACAGTTGGGAACAGGCAATTTGGGTTGAAGGCTTCCTTTGGCTTTCTCTGAACCTAAACCCGGCCAGATGTAAGAAAGAGTAAAAGATGATTCTTCAGACCATTACTTTCTTCCACTGCCCAGAAGTTCAGGTTTTGTGCTCATTACACCAGGTTATGCATTGTTGCACATTGGCCTTGGGTACAAGCGGTTTCCGAAAGGCAGCCCTACCGTAAATATCAGCTTTGTGAATCTCACGACGTACAGATTCACAGAGGGTCACAGAGGTGTATATTCAGTTCTGTTGTCATTTTTGAGGCTGTTGTTTTGTGGTTTTTAGCAGCTATCCTGTTAAGTGTCCGTCTATCCTGCCTGTGAGCTTCGACTTGTGACCACTGTTCCTCTATCCTGATGCAGTTTTTACTTGTTTGGTGTATGCCATCATGATTTTCACAATTTTGCCGTTTCTGTAACTGATGCACTTGCAATTCGGGCACCAACTATTTGACCTCTTAGATCTCTCATGTTGCTTTAGAAACTTACATATTAAAGTATTGGTTTTAATATCTTTTATAACAGAAACATATTGGTAATTATTATTGACATAAATATTAAATGCGTGTAGACTCGTTTTTAAATTGCAATTTAGTTACTTCAATATACATGCCCTTTTCCTTTTTGTGTTTCCACTATTTTGTCTACCCCCTGTATATCTATATATAAGGGGGTAGACGAATATGGGGCCATTCACACCGTGACCTATAACGATAACTAGGATTCTAGTTAATCTGAATGGCAGCATCCACATAGCAAATGATAACTGAAAACTTGAGCAGACCTGTAATTGTAGATATCGTTGCAATTACATTATCAATTCCAGAGCGATTTGTAGAATGTTTGTCCAACGATAAAATATTTTCAACCAATCAAAATGCAAAACAAAGTGCTCGAGATGACAGGGCTAGCCAGCGAACTCAACTCAATAGTCGATAGTTAGCTGGCTAAATGAACGTTTACTTTACAAATGGATGAAAAGCTAATCCCAGAAGTGCAAAAACAACATGCTATATGACAAGATGAGCAAGTTCTTTAAAGAAGCCCTAAAAAAAAGGGATGTGTGGGAGGCCATAGGGAAGTCCATGGAAATAAATAGTGAGAAAGTAGCTTGCTCTTTAACTTAAGCTCGCTAGCTAGCTATCAATACATTTGTTATCTATCTACTGTCTGTATCTATTGTATTGGTTGGGACCAGGTTAAAAAAGTGAAACGTTCAGGTAAACCAACTGAAATTACATTTCTAGTCGATGAAGAGGGGAGAAAGCATCACTTAAGTACAGACTTGAGCCTTTATTTACATTCACGTTACTGGTTCCTCACTGTTAGCAGATCCTGGCAAAATACGTTTTGTACCACTACCACACTGACTACTCACTGCAGGCAGCTCCTTCTTGTAGCAGATATAAGCAAACACTAGCTATTGGTTGGCATGTGTACCATAACGATATCATCATTCTTGGTTTGAACGCTGGCCAATAATATATAGCCTAGTTGTCGTTATAGTTATTGGTCGTGGTGTGAACAGGCCTTAAAGCTCTCACCACCACATATACACATTACAGTACATTTTAAAATGATTCACACCCTTCATAAAGTTGGGCAAAATAGGCTGTGTAAGATAAACAATAGGTAATTAACTATATAGTATGCTTGAAAAATTGGAAAATTATTAACAATTGCCGAACCAGGTGTTATGGTCTGATGAGACCAAAATTGAGCTTTTGCACACCAGCTGTGGGTTTTAGTGTCAGAAGAAGGATGCTTATGTTGAAAAGGCCCTATACCTCTGGTGAAATGTGGTGGTGGATCTTTTGTTATGGTGTTATTTTTGCACATACTGGTGCTGGGGCTCTTGTTAAGGTCAATGGAATTATGAACTCAAGCAAGTACCAAGATATTTTGTGTGATTAATTTTGGAGAGTACTGTGTATGTATATATATTGTGGGACCTCATTTAATTTGAAATGATTTGACAAACGTTAATTGTACACAGGTGGACAATCAAATAATTATGTGACCTCTGAAGACAACTGATTGCACCAGTTTATTTAGGTGTGTATTAGAAAAAAGGTGAATACTTGTGTAATCACTTGTTGTCTGTTTTTGTATTTGCAATTAATTCACAAAAGGCTTTAGTTCTTTTTTAAATTTTTATACATTATAGAGTATTTGAGTATCAGTGGCAAGAAATCCCAATTAAATCCATTTTTATTCCATGAAATAAAAATGCCAAAGGGGGTGAATACTTTTTATACCCACTGTATATACATGTATATGTATATATTTTTCCCCTAAATGCATCTTATTTGATCCATGGTCTATATCTGGTGTCCTCCCATGCGCTATATATAGAGGCTTAATAGTGGCTTAATCCTAAAATCTGCTTGGTCATGCCTTATCGTACTCCCCTCTGAGGACAAGAAGGCAGTCGGAGCATATTGGTCAGTGCTCACAGAGATGCCCCTGTGCATTGTGGGCCATCAGGGTGGGGCTTCTCGTCTGATCCAGAGATTACACAGCCTGAGACCACCTCCACCTCTTTCAGTGCTTACATCAAGCAATTGCACTCCACTCCACCCACCCCCACCGCCCCACCCCAGTAGACATGGGAATGCCCCTGGTGCAACACAAATGACAAATGGAACAAGATCAGACCACACCTCTTATTGTAGAGCCATAGCCTTTGTATCTGACGGATATCTGATACTCCAGCTCTTAGGGCGTGTATACAATCTTGTACAGTAGTTTAAATATTTACCGACGTGTTTTAGTATTGTCTGTTTTAGTGAGTGTAAGAATATCTCTATTCCGTTTAACCGATCCGAAGCCTTGTCATTTTTACATACTGCCATGTGGAGAGAAGCCTAGAATATCTATCGGCAAAATGTAATGTGCAGCCACTGATGGAACCACAGAGGAAGAGCCTTTCAGAAACCCAATGTTCACCCCTTGGAGCCAGTTATTGGTGTGTGTGCACAGCCATATGAGTGTTCCGGCTGCATGCCAAGTCAGTGTCATGTCCTTGTTTTTCAGACACCAGTGGCAAATGTAAGCTGGCTGCATATTAGCATTAATACAGCAGTGTCACAGAAACATCCCAACACCTCAGCCTATCAGATGGATGATACATTGTACAGTACTTGCCTTGCAATGCCTGGCTCTGCAGCATTTCCCTTTTGTGATAAATGCTGCACCTTTTAAAAGGAGCCCTTTGGTACAATTTAACTAATTTTGATCAAAGTAGTAGTAGTATCAAGTAAAGAATCGGTTGCCAGAAACCACAGGAGACAGGGATGAGAAGAGGTTGAAAGTCACGAGTTCTTGAAAAACAAGCCTAGCAGATAATGTTTTTTATTTTTATTAGACACCATAAATTTTACTTTTAAATCATCCTTGGTTATGGAGAGAAGGGAAGGGATGGTATTGGCAATGCAAATTGATCCAAATTGAGTAGACTAATTGCTGTATTGTAATTGTCAATTATTTTTGCTGGAATGCCTGTTGGGAGACATTTAAATTTATTTTTCTCACCTGCAGCTATCTCTGTTGTTTGAGCTGCTCTCTTGAATAGTGTATTGGTCGCTGACATATTCATTCTCAGTCTCTAGGCTCATTTGTGACCCATTTAGTATCAGGAAGCTACATATCATTTTAGAGTTGAATCTAGGGTTATGGTGAATATACAGGACAGGAAGTCAGGATTATGTATACGGAACAAATAATACAAGTAATTAAATCCTTCCAATGAATTGTGCATTAATTGTCAATTGTGGCGTCAGTCTGTAATGCATGATCTGATTGCTTTGAAAGACCCATTATGTATATTTAGTAAAAGATGATAATATAAACCTTTTATTGATATGCATTACTCCTTCATTGAACAGTTAAGCATTGTCAAACATAGTGTCTTAATTCTTCAAGTAAACCGTGGACTTTATGGTGGCAATTGACAATGTTGTTCTGAGCCGAATGCCCGTCCCTACTGTAGACAGAGTACAAAGGGCATGTGACAAACAACTTGGATCGGTTGTTTTCTGCATGAGTTAATATATAGGGCAGGCAGAACAAGCCTTTAAGGTTGATGTCGTTCTTGTGCACTGAAAATGAAAATGTAGCAGTGCTGGAATCAGCTAAATCGAGGTTATTGTGTTGTAGAGTTCAGCTGTAATTTGTTGGTGCTGTGCTATTCAGTGTCATGAGGAATGGTGTGGGTTCCAGGTGTCGCCTGCCTATAAATGTTGCCATTGGTAGTCCTTATGGAAACGCAGTCCAAGCTTATTGCTGAGTGTTCCTGTGTTATTGACTTAAGGGCTTCCTCTGAAGCACAGTAATGAAATTACAGCAGCATAACCTTTCGTGTCCTCCTCTGAAGTGGGCTTGTGCACTGCACTAACAGTATTGGAGCCTATTACTCATTGTTTTGCTGCATCTGGAGACATTAAGGCTAAATACAATCACCCTTGACAACCGCATTGGGTCAAGATGCCCAAATGTGTTAGGTGCCACAACAGTGCTGAATCAGTGTCCCTCCAAATGTAAAACAGTGGAAGGACAAGCATATGATTCCTGTCCTCCACTGTGAGATGCACAGTCCTGGGGGCATTTGACCTGTGCTGACAGTGCAGATATCTGTCAACTCCAAAATGGTGAAATTCTGTATTTGATTTTTTATTCAGTTTATTTCCTCATCCACGTGGACACAACTTTTTTTTTGTTTGTTATCTGAGCAAAAAACTAATTTAATCTCAGTGCTATGAAACACCATGAAAGCTACAGATGTTTTTCATTACTGCGAAGTGTGCAAAATGAATGCATTTTTTGATTATTGCAATAATGTGGATTACACCTAATTGTTGAGGGATTGTTCGTTGGGAACAACATTAGGAGGTGTTTAAAAAAGAGAAGTGAACTTATGTCTGCATGTTTTTGTACCTCACGGCCCATATTATGTTTTCAGTTAACCGCTCAGTTTGTGACCATGGTGTTTTTGTTTCACTACAGTTCTCCCTTTTCAGATAAATTTCATCTTTTTTTCCCCCAAGGGATGAAAATACCCAGTCTTCAGTTCAGATCTTTTGATTGAGCTTTCTCTTCTCAAGGGCCCCACTAACTACCTCTTAATTTTACATAGAATGAGTAGAAGCTCCGCAATAGAAGGTTTTGTTTAAGAAAGCCTTCTCAGTCTGCGTCGCCTTTCAAAATGAACGTGACAAGCT
The DNA here is from genome assembly GCA_029706075.1 of Aldrovandia affinis. Classification (NCBI taxonomy): domain Eukaryota; kingdom Metazoa; phylum Chordata; class Actinopteri; order Notacanthiformes; family Halosauridae; genus Aldrovandia; species Aldrovandia affinis. The sequence continues at coordinate 2,951,011 of JAINUG010000066.1, read as the reverse complement.
TTCGGTGTTCGTTTTAACTTTGCTTTTAAATTCGTTAAATCATGTTTTCTTTCACCCTTTGCGTTTGTGAGTCTTTAATATCTTGTTATAAAGTCTGTGTCTTGCTATATTAGCATTGCTGTTAGTGTGGCCCTTTTGCAAGCAGTTCACCACACGTCTGTATAGCAGTATTTATAGTTAGAAGGTCATTTCAGGTCCTGCAAGTGGGGTTCTTCTATAGTTGGAGAGTGTATGTACATGGCTCAAGACCGTTATAGCTTACTTTTTAATAATTTTATAAATGTCACAATGCTGTATGCCAGAGATAGTAAATGGCCTCTAATGAACATCTATTCTGAATGATTGTTGCAAAACAAGTAGGCTATATAATGTTCTTCTCTCTTTCAGGAGGCCTTACAAAGGATAATCACCACGTTGGCCAGTAAAAATGAGGAGCTCCACAGTTTCATTGACACACTAAGCCATTCACTATCAGGACTACAGGTACAGTATGGACCCATAATCACAATGGTTTAAGTTGTATACAGTGTATACAATGTACATACATTTACAGCACCTTTAAAGGAAGTAGTTATCTGCTTAATTTTAGGGAGCTTTCCAGTGGTTCTCAAAGCTCCTCTGACACACCCGTATAGATAAGCTACGGCTACCCATTCTTACTAGAAATCAATGAGTGATTCAAAACACTGCCCTGGAGAATTTGTCATGCTACGCAGTGCTTTTTACTGGCCAATACCCTTTCAGTTCAAGATACGCTTTTCTACCGTATGTGACATATATTTCCTTATAAATGGGGATGCCATGTCAAAGCATTGTCTGATCATCTTAGATAAACTCCACACAAGTGGTTTCAGACCTGGAAGAGGAGTTTGACACGTTGTTCTCCGTCTTGGATGAGATGAAGGAGAGCATGGCCAACACAATCAAGCAGGAGCAGGCGCGGAAATCACACGAACTTCAGGTGACCGCACACTTCACTCCACTCCACTGGAGACTACACTGTGACTCCCACCCACACTGATCTCTTTAAAGGGCATCCATGGTTGTTCTCGGTATAACTGCGTGTAACTTACTGTACAATTGATTGTGGATTTTATTGCACGTATTCATCATCATTTGTTAATGAATCCCAAATATTATTATTTAAGTTTATTGTTTATTTGGATGTGCCATCTGGACATGCCAAGACACGCCAATCAAAATTAAATTCAGTTAGACACTTTCTGTTTTTTTCTATTTTCTCATAGAGCAATCGTAGCTGTCACATAACAGGCAGCTCATTGTTGGCTAAACTCATAAGCTGAACTTACATGAATACAGTTGTTGAAATCTGCATCTTTGAGCAAATGAGCAAATGTTTGGTGGGGTTTGTGAGAAGCATTGGACACCTGTCTAATCATTTGCATCCGGCGAAGGGAAACACAATGAAACAGTGAAACTGTAGAAGACACGTCTGTTTTCCTGTACTGTGTGTGGCGGGATGTGGAAGAGGCTCGTGGCTGTGATGTTGAAGCTCTCAGAGGCCAGGGTGTGATGTCATCGTGCTGCTGTGGCAGTTCTCGGCCCAGCCCACTAAGTCCAGTGAGCAGGAACAATGAGGCCGTCTGAAATTCTCCCAGATAAGAGATTAACCATTATTTCCCGAAGCGGGATGGTATTCCATTTCTCATTACATCGAGTAAAGTGCCAACTCTGCAATATAACCTCTGGTACTTGGACAGAGTTGTGGACTGTGATGGAAATGAGCGCTGTTGTGGGCGTCACTTTTGCTGCATCGGCGGTGACGACAAATTATGGGGCATGTTTAATACTGATGGATTATTCAAAAACTTCACAAAATTACAATCAATATCAGTATCTGTAAACAACTGTATCCGTAGTTCTGGTAAATTGGATTAGGTCCCTCCTCAGGTTTATGATACTTATAAAGATTATTTTGTTAAATGTTATATAATATAGTTAAAAGCTTCCTAAGGTGGTTCTGTGATCGCATCAAACCCTGAGCACATGAACATCAAACCCAGGAAAAGTATTTTGTTGAATGTGTCACTTTCAGGCATTCAATAAAAAATAAAAAATAAATCTGTATAGTCTGTATCTGTATCTAATCTGTAGTCACTCATTGACTCACGAAGGTCACTCATCGACAGTGAGTGGAGGCAGAATTTCGTTGTTTTTCATGTGGTTTATTTTGCCATCTTTTACATTTAATGTGAATTCAGAATTCACAGAACAGATGTATCAGTGTGTCAGAGTGGACAAAAAAGGAGCTTAGGCCCTGTCCCCAGAGTGTCCCAAGAACCCGCAATTTCAGCGAGAGCTGCAACCGAATACTGCCCTTTTGAGAGCCCGTCTGAATGAAAGACCAGTCAGTTCTGGTCTAAATTTCAGTGACTCAGCAGAGACACTTGACAAGCCACCAGAGTCCCATTGAAAGGAAATGACGCTGCGGTACAGTAGTGTTCGTACTAACCCTCAGTAGTGACTCAGTAGTGAGTCTTCTAACTGTACCAGATGAGAAGAGAGTTGAAAATGGAAAACCACAGAGAAATTCCCCCATCCCAAAAACCCTAGCCATATTTGATGTTGATTTTTTGTTTTGTTTTACAGAGAATTGTTGATGCAATAATGGTTGCTTGATTACTGATTGACCATTGAACATTTTGATGTGTTTGAGGCCCAGATCTTTTAAAAAAAAATTATTCTTGGGTGTATTTATGGAGTCAATGGAGCTCAATTCATACTCTATATTTTGTTCATTGTGGATAGATTAGCATGTTGTTTTTTGTCTTATGTTTATTTTTTTCTTTATAGAACCAGCTCACACAGAGCACAAATGCCTTGGAGAGCTCAGAAGAGCTTCTGGAGTTTGCGAACAATGCCCTGGATATCAAAGAGGAAGAGGAGTTTGCCAAGGTAGACACTCCTCGTGCATTCAGTGCAGGAGGGACTTGCTGGGGAGAAGGAAGGAATGTCTGTCCCTGTCAGGTAGATTATGTCCAAATAGGTTTATCTCTTTGGACTGCAGTTAGACGTTCCTAAATCTCTGCGTAGAGGAGTGTCTCAGGCCGCAGTTCCTGTATTGTGCAGTATGGAGGGGAAAGTAGGTCGACACAAGGCCAAAATACATGTGGCATTGGAGGCCTTTCAGTTATGAGTTTCAACCCAAATCAGAGTCCAGCTGTAGCTCCAGAGATACAGAACTGAACCCTAATTTATTTTATTATTATTATTATTATTATTATTATTATTTATTATTATTATAAAGAACAAATTGTAGTCAGAGGTAATGGGAAAATGCATGGGTAAGTTAGTTTATTGGTTTCTTGCTCTCTTACAACTGATAATAATTCGACCAAAATATGGCTTAACATGCAAAAATATTTGGACAGGACTGGTCCAGGGTAAGCATTTAATATACAGTGTTTGTCTTTTGGGACTAAATATGACCTGCCGTAGCAACACATCCTGTGTTGAAGAGCTAATATATGCTGTGTTCACTCAATAGCCATGGTAAGGTGAGTGTCCGTCTCCCTGTTATTGTCTTATACCTGCTGAAGCACAGAGACGCACCTTTGTTTGTTCACCACAGACTCACATTGGCTAAATGGCTTTCTTCTGCATGCAGTAAGCCACTCTCTTGTCTGAAAGTTAAAAGGCGAGCGATGTAACATTTACTCGTATGGGGGGTCACCCTGAAGCACCCATAGTGCATTTCTTTCACAGTGTGTACACAACAAGAGAGATCCGGTCACAGCGAATTAAATGGTCAAAGTTATCCACTTCCCCTGTTGTCCATGTGAATTATGCTAGTTCAGTCTTTTCTCTTTGGATACGCCTGTGAAATGTTTGTTTCTCAACAACTGTTCAGATTTTTAATTGAATCTTAACTAATTTCTGCTTTTGTTGCTCTGTCTTTTCACATATCTGTCCAATAAAAAAATTCTAAGTCGAGAATACAGGAGGTCTAATACTTCATTTGCACCACCAAGTGGTACAAATAAGAGGTGCCCAGGAAAAAAAACATGATAACCTACATTTCCATTTCTACATATTAGATGATATCTATTACATTCAACAATGACCATGGCCTAAATTTCACTCCAGTTTCAACCTGTAAAAGAATTAACTGAAAAATCTGATTATTCATTTTCATTTCAATGTTCTCCCAGACAGCAGCTGTGTGTTATCATATTTTTCCAGGCCATCGTTCAGAAGGATAGAATAACACACTTTTTAATAAACTGAGCCATAGGCAGACGTATGCCATTTCAAACGCAAGACGTGAAGCGGTTGCTTCCCGTGCGAATACAAACTCTGTGATCTCTTTAGCTTCTTACTGTGTGCGTGTCCAGCCCGGTGTCCAGAGAACCGCATGCCCACCTCCACCTGCATGGCTCTACTAACGACCCCTCTCTTCTCTCCCCCTCCTCTCCTCTTCTGCAAAGGCTGCCAAACAGATCAAGGATAGGTACAGTACCCTTTTTTCCCCTTCTTCACTGTGACTGTGACTCACGCCCTGCCCCGCATTGTGTTGTGATGCTGCGCAGAGCGAAGCTCTCAGCGCATGGCTCTGGCTGGCAGTTGAACAAAGGGAGAATTCAGTGTGCTAACCGTAACCTCTTTGTGCCAGTTTGAAAGACTACAGGAAGTGATGTGTCCCTCTGTTGTGGCATTTTACATTTTTGCCTAAAGACCATACTAACAAAGAATATTGAAAACTGACAGACGGCATTGAAATTCTGCAGAGTGCAAGGTGCAGAATGATAAATGTTTCGAGAGGAGAGGCACTAACGACTTACGGTTTTTAGGTGGTATTGTCTGTTATTGTTTGTTATTGTTACGGCCTAAGAACGATTGACTGAATGCGTTTTGACCATTTTGGCAGCCATCTTTTACTAGAGGAAAATAATATTCTTAGTGCACACCTGTGTGTGGAATGATGCTCATTTGCAAAACAAACGGCATGTCTTCAGTTTTGCATTTTGATAAGCACTCGGATATATGAACCCTGTGCGTGCGGGTGTAGCAAAGCACACGCCTATGTGCAAGTGTGTGCATGGATATATGTGCTTGTTTGCCCACATGCGTGTGTTGTCAGTGCCCTCCTGGTGAGTGACGATCGTGTGAGTGTATGCACAGTGTTAGTTCAGTGATGGTAGGCTGTATTGTATGTACGTGGGTATGTGTGTGTGCGCCCACTTGCAATGCACATGGGTATGTGTGTGTGCGCCCGTGTGTGCGTGAGTAGCGAATGCCCTCCAGGTCAGTGAGGATTGTGTGAGCAGCTGGGTGCTGTTGGGTTGACTCTGACGTCCTTGCAGGGTAACCATGGCTCCTGCCTTCCGCTTGACCATGAAGCCCAGGGCCACCGACAACATGACGCATCTGATGGTGGACTTCTCCCAGGAGAGGCAGCTGCTCCAGAACCTAAAGTTTCTACCAGGTAGGAGTGGGCGCTATACCGGTATGAAAGTGACTACCGGTATTATGCTGCGCCACAATATGGATTTTGCTATACCGTGGATACCGTTATATATTCATAAATTCTAATTTGGCATTCATATTGTTTTGTTCAAAATTTCAATTGAGTGATAGTAGTTAGTAGCTACATCTATTTTTTATTTTAATCTAACCTCCAGGTTCCTACGAAAAAAAGAAGCATGTTAATATGTTGACCTATTTTTTTGAGCTGACTATTTATGCATTTGTTGCGCACATGTAGCAACAAACAAGCGTGCAGGCAGCTGCAGTTAGCAGGCAGACTACGTACTAATATTTATAGCCTATTACAAGTGCAAAAGTGAAGAATCGAATGAGCGAACACGCAGAAAGTGATGTTGCTCAAGAGCAGGATGATGACGAATTGGTTAAAAAGATTGGCTCCTCTGTCGTTTGGAACTGGTTTGGGTTCAAAAATCTATTTTGCCTTAACTAATGTCATTTAACTAAGAAGGGCTATTAAAATGTGATTAAGATTTTTTTGTCATATATCGTGATATCATATCGATATCGTCTGGACAGTGGAAAATATCATGATATGAATTTTAGCTCATATCGCCCACCCCTACTACCAGGTACTCCAGGACAGCGAGTGCATGTCTCCCCATACCTGTGAGCACGGGCACACCGCAGAGCAAATAAATATCACAGGAGGGAAAAGCCTGGTTGTGCGTGTCCCTTCAGGGCGTTCTCTGTGCGAGGCTTCCAACCAGGATGTGGCACATCGATACTAACATGGCGACATTTGAAACCGCCCCCCACGTCTTTGGCAACCCCACCTCCCTGGGAGCCGGGGTGGGTTTTACATCATTTCCTCGCAGTTTTATGTTTCATCTGCCAGAATCCAGGCAGCAAACCAGAAGAGGACGGCCTGGCCTTTTGTTTCCTAGTTTATATATTTCTTTACATATGGAATAAAGGAAAAAGCAGCCATTATAAGAGTTCACAGTTTATATGATTTAGGTCAAATAGTTGAACTGTGTATCTCAAAAATCTTTTTTTTTACTTGCTAATACTGTGAGACGGCTTAGAGCACATTTATGCTTGTTGGGGAGCTTTTTCAAATAGTGTTTTTAATAGTGTAATTAATTCGTTTTTTCTCTCTATGGAAAGAACTGAGGGCCAGATTTACTAAGATAGTAGCAGTGCAAAGACAGTCACTATTTTGATGCGACTATTTTGCAGTCGCTAATAGCGACACATTAATGACCAATCTACTAAGACTGGTTCTATTTACACAATCAAAGAAATGAAACGCCCTCATTCGTAATTTGCGGTAGGACACCCATAAAAAGGGTCTGAAGTCTGAAACAACATGGTACGCTCACGTGTCCAGATCACGCCAAGAAATAAAGAAATGAATTCATTAGGCAGAACAAAACGAACAGTAGATAATATCATGAAAACAAACAACTGATTATGTAAAGGAAATATGACATGACGTTAGGCGGTGTCCAAAAGAAAATAAATTCCTACAACATAATTCAGGAAAAAGAGCGGCGGTGATCCAACTGAAGAAAGAATATTACAATAAGAATAAAGGATAGAAACAGTTAAACTTGTGATGGGAGAAGGCCACAGAGTGTCAAAGTAAAACTATATTCACAATTCATTCTATCCCCTCTTGACCGCATATGCACAATAAGAACTGCATTTTTATAATGACTGCTAGCTGATGACATATTGGTCAATAGAAATCCTGCGTTCTTTCCTATAATTTGTATTTAATGTTCTAGTAAATAATATGTATGCTATATAGAATATATATATATATCATTCTAATTTAGCTGTCTGTAGATATAGGTATTTATGAAAATAAAGTTGTCGTGAACCGGGGTACTTTGCAACAACATTTGTGATTATTACCTCAGAAAGCACAATACAAAACCTTCAAGAATTGTGAAATACAGAGGCAACATCAGCGCTCATAATGCTGCGTTCGAAAAGCAGTCGCAATTCTTTAGTAAGTCTGGCCCTAAGATTATTTCTGCCTACCGTGACCACATTTGGACTTCAATGCAGAAAATATTCTGTTTGTTAAGGCTATTAATATTTAGTGTGCGAGTGTCAAAATGTATAAAGTCTCACTGGCCTACAAAGCAGTTTGTAGCCTTGAGGGCCAGAATCACCAGGTCGACGACTCTGTGGTTTGGATCTCTGAACAATCTTCCGGACACGAAATGTTCCATGCCTGATGTCAGCCATCCTCAATGTGATCATTATTATACTCTGGCCCCCACTGGCAGAATCTCTCTGCCAAAGATTTTTTATCTTTACAGACTAAATCATAGAAAATGGGACAACATGTTTGCTTCCAGTTTCAATACAGCAGTGGCTCGTTTGCGATTTGCACATTTTGCACTACATTTTGTAGTATTGCTGGGAGGTCTTTACTGTGGAGAGGTGGGTGGACCACTGCGGAGGGGCATAGGTTAAAATCCTGGTGTGACACTCCTCTCTCGATTTTTACAAGGTACTCAGCTAGCCTGAGACAAGCTTAAGCTGACAAGCTTAAGCTGTGTGAATAAGTGAACCTTGCACGCAGGTGTGCTGTGTACATGGGTAATACAGTGTGATGGGATCTGCTGTGCTTCCACCACTGCCAGATCAGGACCACAGATGCCCCAAAGCTGGGTGCACGCCAAGAAGCAAAAATAAAAATGAACAAACCAAGTCCCTTGGGAACTAACCTGTGAGCTTTGTCATTTGGTTATAAAACCCCTAGGAGGTTAAGCGAGGGAAAATGTAAAAAAAGTGTCAAAAGGTTAAGCAGGACCTGTGAGGTCATGTGGTATGCCTGGAAAGGTGCTGCAAGCCCAGGACCTGCTTCCCAATCCTGGTCTGGAGGGCCACATCTGGTTTTTGTTTTCTTGTCAGCAACCATGTGGAGATATGCCTTGGGCAATTTCAATTAAGTGGTTGACACAACTTGTCCAGGGTCAGCTACAGTAGCCCAACACCCAATTCCACCCCTTTAGTGCAGGGGTTCCCAATCCTGGTCCTGGAGGGCCACATGATGTGCTGGTTTTTGTTTTCACCTTAAAATCAGCAACCAATTATAAACAAGAAACCAGAAGAAGCCAATCCGTGCAATAAAAGGCCGGTCCTGAGTTTGCACGTCACCATTGCTCAGAGCCACATGCTCAGTGGAGCAGGGCAGCTCATGGTGAATCATCATCCCATTAATGTTAAAGTACAAACGGCAGAGCAGAGATTTCTCTTTACCTCTCAGAGCTCAAAAAGCAGCCTGTGGTGCCTCAGTTTTAGCCAACTCAGGTTGGGTTAGGGCTACAGTTGAAATGTGATTTTTTTTTTTTTTGGGGGGAGGTATGAATTAAAATTGTCACATTTTTTTCCCAGAGAAGGTGTGTGACACTTTGGGCATTTTGGGTCTGTATATCACTGACGCTCCTTTTCTTTGGCCTCACATTTGTTTGAATGTGCGTTTGATCCAGCCCTGCTTTGTCCACATCGTAGGCTCTTGCAGTCATTCTCTCCCTAGTGCCCTAGTGGTGTATGAAGAGGGGCCTCCTGCCTCTCATCTCTGTGTGAAAAGAATCTCCATTGATGCTGCCCCCAAGTACTGAGGGACAGAAAAGGCCTTTCCCTTGCACTATTTCAAAAGCTGACTCAGTGCTGCTGGCTGGCTCCTTGTTTCACGCTGCAGATTTCTGGGGGCTCCCATCACCATGACAACAGCACCACCTCACCCTGAAACAAACATTTCCCTTTTGTGAGAATAGGAGATTTAAAGTTCAAATGCCGCTGGCAGTGCAGTAGCGTTGTGGCTTATTGTACATGCAATGAGAACATTCTCACCTTGAGGTCACACCGGAGAATAAAAATATATAATATTTAGAAAAATAACATTGTAGCGTCATGTATATAATAGACAACAGCAGAGTGGAGGTCGTGGGGGTTCAATAAGGAGAGGCTTATTGTTGCAGTTGGTCCCCCCCATCTCCATCTTTACAATAGAAAGGCCTGGCAAGCCATTACGGCATTGACAGATCTATCGGGTATGACCACTGCGTTCATTTAACGTTAAATTTAAAATGACAAAACCGGCTAGCTAGATTCAACACTGTACGACAGGAGAACAAATGCAGTACGGCGATAGCAAGTAATTTCTTACAGACATCCATGTTTGAAAATGTTTCTTTCCTTCCCGCTCGTGCGCTCCTCCCATGATTTCCAACTTCCGGATATGAAAACGCCCACAACAAAAACTAGCAACGCATGCCTCTGCGCTATTTTAACACATCCCAATTTTCTCTGTGTTGGTGCCCTAAGTAAAATCTATTGATTTGACCCTCAATGAGTTAAGGCACTTTATGACCCTAAACCTAACATTTAATGGAACCAGAGTTTAATTCTGTACATCAGCATTAGTGTATTTTTGTTGTTGTTGTTTTTTTTGCTAAGAGGTCTCATTTGAACAGACTCCTGTGAGGCCATTGCAGTATCACTATGAATCAATATAGGCAGATTTGTGCTAGGTCTCCTAAAGCTGCTGTTTGCCCTGGCTCTGTCGATCTCAGTCCCTTCAATGGGCTCCCCCCAGACTCTTTTAAGAGACTGTCAAACCACCTGCTCCCAGGGGCAGGATCATTACTCTTATGGAAATAAGACATCTGTTACAGGATTAATAGTTTGTCCTCTGATACACCAAACAATGTAGGTCAGGTTTTTGTTTAGCAGTATGAACATTACAGTAAAAAGGGAAAACTAGCTTGGTGGTTACTGTCTAATAAATCTTAACCCACAAATGACTTGTTACAGTATCCAAATTGGTAAATTGTAACTAGCTAATGCTACTCTAGTTAGCTAGTGGTTATAATTTGCCATGCCTTGCAGACCAAGTCTAGGAACTATATAAAGTGGCAGATGCAGACATTAAAATGTGTAAACGGTTTGCAAAAGGGAATTTGAAATGTATTATTTTTATGGTATGTTAGGTGGTATAAGAGAATCTATAATCACTCCTGCCCATGTGTATTCAAGAATATATATAGGACTTCTGGGGCATAACCAAATGGTTCTCCGCTTCACTGTAGGTTGAATCACCACCCCGGGCCTCATATATATTCTTGGATATGCACAGACAGCTGTGATTTTATATTGTACATCCACATTATACATGCACGTGCACACACACACACACACACACACACACGTACATTAAAGTTGAGAGGCACAGCTTCTTATATTTGTAAATCTTTTCCTAGAGTTTTTAGAAATCGTGAGAACCTGCTGGATATTTAATGCTTTTACGTTTCACAAATATGTGCTGTTAACTTATCACCGTTATCTCTAAATGGGTCTGATGATGATAAAGTTACTTCCTTGAACCAAGAAGTGATTCGATGCAAAAAGGGGTTCATGTTCTTTTTAATACCATATCCTTGATTTTATTTCAGTCCCCAGAGCACCGGAAATAGACATCCCGGACTGTCTGGTGGCAGACAATATCATCAGAGTAGCATGGAGAATGCTAGTGGAAGACAGTAAGATCGATCATTATATTCTGGAATACAGAAAGACAAACCACGAAGGGCTACCGAGGGTTAAGGACGAGCGCTGCTGGGAGGTGGTCGAAAACATCAAAGCCACAGAGTACTCTTTATCGGGTATGTACAGCTCCGTTCTCCCGTCGATGTGCCTTGGGTGTGGTGAGTGTTCTGGTGCAAAAATGGCAGACTAGCGCCAGGTGGATGCTGCACATGAGTGTTTGGTTTAGCCTCACGCACCCCCTTTAACTGTAAAGTGTTGTGAGATTCATGAAAGTTACATTCCAGAAGTGATCTATATTCTTGTCATTTTTACTTGGGAATTGTTTTAAAAGTTGTTTTGAATGTACCATTTTGAAAACGAATAGAATTTTGACTAATATGTGATATGAAAAGAAATCAAAATATTTTTGAATTTCATAGCCCATTATAATGATGATGATTTACATTATATTTACATATATATACCAATTATATGCAATAATATTATATGTTTTATGCCACATTTTTTGAGCTCCTTTATTGGACTATTTTTTAAATGACATAATAATAACAAACTGTCTAGAAATGGCTGTACAGACCATAGTTACACGTGTTCTCCCTCAGGGTTAAAGTTTGACTCCAAATTTATGAACTTCCGGGTGCGAGCCTGTAATAAAGCGGCAGCTGGTGATTACTCTGACCCCGTAACTTTGGAAACCAGAGGTGAGGCCTATCCCTTGTGTTGTCTGCCTCATATTAATTAGTTGCTGTCATGTTGCTTTACTAGTGTCCCAGCTGAAAGTAATATGATATGATTTAACAGTGAGAATCGAGAAGAGGCTTGTAAGATGTTTGTGGCCCAAAGCATGTTCAATTCCCGGGTGGGGCACTACACTGCAGTTGTACTCTTGCACAATATATACCTGAATTGCTTCCATAAATGTCCTGCTGGGTAATATATACACATTTGTCAGCTAGGCAAATCCCCCTGGATAAGGGCATTTACTATGCTAATAAAACAAAAGGCAGACTGGCATACATTGTTAGACCAGTTATAGAGGCATTTCTTTGTTAATAAATGGCATGGATTCTGTGAGTAATTCTCTGTTTAAAGTCAAGACCATGTCTTTTTTTTTTTTTTTTTTTTTATAAACTCCTCTCTGTTATTTCCCAGCATTCAACTTCAGCTTAGACTCCACATCCTCACATCTCAACCTGAAAGTAGAGGACAGGAATGTGGAATGGGATCCACAGGGTGGCAAGGGGCTGGATAGCAAGGTGAAGGGCAAGGAAAACAAGGGCAGGTGAGGATTCCTCCAGGTTAAGAAGCATTAACTCTAAGGCATTAACGTTAACTTCAATGAACATTACATGGGCTTTGAATTTCAGTTGCAGCTTTCTTGGCCTTTTGATGTTTGTTGTGGTGGCTGGTGTGCCATCTGCCAAGTTACGGGTTGGCGGAGCATACCCCATACCTATACAGCAGAGAGTTTGGAACTTTTTAGGGTCTCCCGAAGACATAACTGCAATGGCCACAAATACTTTTTTTATTTTTTATTTATTTGCCGATAGTTATCAGTAACAGGCAAAAGATGTAACCATTTGAGTAAAAATAACTATTTTTGGAGTGACAATGCAAAATGTTGATTTTTTTTCTATTCTTTTCTGCAACCAGCATCCACCCAGAAGCAGAATCAACTCTTATCTTTCAAACTGTAGTTGGGGTTCACATTTTTCCATTGTCAGGCGTAGCTAGAGAAAGGACATGCCTGTATTGACAGTGTACTGGCTGAACAACACTGACCCCCATCATAACAAGCCTTACCTCTGTGTCATCTTTGAATAAAACTTCCACTGGGATCATGCCATTGTGTCAACCGCCTCGATAGAAAAGCAGTGTCATTTTCACCCTGTCGTGCCAGTCATTTTGGATGAGATATTTCCGCAAGTCTGGTGCTTTCAGGGAACAGTGACCCATGAAGATTGTTTTTGGGTTTTTTTGTTTTTTGTTTTTGATGTTTTACTGCCATCTACCCAACCTTATTAGTGTCCACAAATGAGCAGTTTGTTCAGCTCATGATTAATGCAACAGCGTCCATTTGCTAATGTTGACCAGAGAAAGGCTGAAGATCTCTTTTGAGTCGCTTTCTGTTTGAGTGGGAGGTCTCATTAACAGAGTGCAAGGACACTCAAACCACTGATGTTTTATTAAACACTTTCCTTCCTGGTTTCAGAATCTACACCCACCACAAAGTAAATACGTGGATGGGACTCTGCACCTCCTGAAGTGATCCCTCATTTAAATACATCAACACATTATCAAGAAATAAGTCGTGCAACCAGAAACGAGTGCATGAGCAATCATTGCCATGAGGTCATGCTATTTCAAATGTGTGTCCGTGTGACCGTAAATAAGGTTCAACAGGAGTGCGTTTCCCCATCTACTCTGACACCTGCTGGTGTCTTTCAGCTTTGCAGCGTCCAGCCATGCATGGATATTGAATAGATGACCTTAATTCATCTGGTCAGTTTTTAGATGGATAACTTAAAGAAAATTATAAAAACAATGCTATTCTCCACTACCAGCCCCCGGATAAGACCGGCACTATACCTATTAACCCGCTGCCTGTATGTTTTGGTTTTTTTGTCCATCAACAGCGCCCATCTTACCAATCTGAAGAACATGTCAAGGTGACCCTGTGCCTCCTAGCTTTAGGGCTTAGCTTAGCTTTAGCAAGCAACTGCTAATGATGACTTTTGCTGTGGCCAACCTTGGCTGTTTTTTTTTTTATCCAGTCCCTTTCAGGTTCTTGTGTTTACAGCATAAATAATGATATCCTCACTTAGAGCTCAGACCTTTTTTTCTTTTTTTCTCTCTCTCTCTCTCTTTGTATAAACCTCCCTGAAAAGGACTGGGTAAAATGATGTGTGGTGTGTTTTGCTGTGTCTGATAGGCAACAAGGCCACATCTTTTCATTTATAGATGCTTTTCCTTTCCCTCTCTCTAAAAGAAATGGTGACAAAATGATAATTAATGGCTAGTTTGGGCCCATCAGCTTTTGGTAGGAAGAAATGTCGTAGCACAGGAATAATTTTTGTTGGATATTTTTTTCATGCTTGCAACCAATGCTTTTTGGTGAGTAAGAACTGCATCATATCACAATGTCAGAACAGTGCATTTGTCCATTTATTCATTCCACCTTAAGACTCTAAATCGAAACATTGTGCACAGTTGTCAATGACTGAAACTTTAATATCCAAAGGATAACCACAAAAAAGTGGATCCAGGAATAATACATTATTGCTCATTAAATAAAGTGATGTGACCATATGAGACCAGTTTGCACCACCATGATACGTGATTTGGTCGTGATGTAAGCTTTGGTCAGCCCCTGTCTCTCGATTGGTCCTTCCCACTTGTGTGGGGTGTCGCTTTGTCCAGCTGTTCCCATACTTCCCTGCCAATGTGTGGCATGCAGCAGATGGGCCCTGGAGTAGGAGCTGTGTGAGGGGACACGCCTGCCATGGCTCCACAGCTGACATCCCGCAACTGCTGCAACACTCAAAAATCCCAACAATGCCCATAATACACTATACAGGCTCACAAGATCAAGGGGGTTATTATTCAATAATTCAGATACAGACACTTTTCTAACATAAATTATTGCTCCACTCAAACCCTGGCTGCTGATAACACGTGCACTTTGTTTAAACCTATGTATTACCTATTTTAGTAAAGCGTTTTTTCTCAATTACATTCATTTCCATTGTGATATCAGTTCAGCAGCTTTATTGGTAGAGATCCAGTTTTGAATTTCCAATAGATAACATCTCATTTTTGATTATTCGGTGTGGGTTTTAGTTTATATTTGCAATTTAAAACCGCCATGCTATTCTGATTTTCTAGTTCCTGGTTTTTGGCACACAAAAATACTAACATCTGTTTGCAGTGTATGCTAATTACACATACTTGCATCTTTGTTTCTGGATTAAAAGAATCCTAATACTATTTTGTTTATTCTAATGATAGTATCATGTTTATCACGCTTTACCTCAAACCCAGAGAAGAGCATATACTGTAGTCCTACAAAATGAATCTATATGATCACACAAAGCACACCAATGTGTAGGTTGTCTTGCTGTCAATGGGTGTGCTCTTGTCGCCATTTCTTTTTCATAATTCATAAGTGTTTCTTTCTCACCCTGTTTGCGGTGTGTCCTAAAGTTGTGGATGTGAATTCAGGCGGACTGAAAGTTGAAGGGGAATACCGAACACACGCATGCTGTTGCAGACCCATGAATGGTGTTTCATTCTTTGTGCCGTTCGTTTTAAAGAGCAAAGTCACCACGCGCATCGGCATCCCTTTCGAATTCCAAATTGATATCCATGGCGCTGTGTAACTCATTGCTCTTTAGAAGGCACTGCCAGTTAAGATAGCACTACTGCTGTAGGCTGAGCGTGTTTTTGGTTCTGGCTGCAGAAGTGGAACGCCCTCGCCCAAACGCACCTCCACCACGCGGCCGCCAGCAGTGAGGGGAAGCAGAGACCGCTTCACAGGAGAATCCTACACCGTGCTGGGTAATCACCTACAACCCTGACTCTGATACCACCAGTATTGTGTTTGTATATGATAACACGTTATTCATTCCTGAGCAGGAATTGTTATCTAGAGCGCGACAGGCAAACGTGTTCCTCAGGCTGCTACAACCTTGCATATTGCAGTGGTCTCTTGGATGGACCATTCAAGATGGACAGTTCAACATTGCGTGGTGTTGAATGGACTGAAAACCATGTCCATGTGCCCTCAGCTTCTTGTCATCAGGGCCCCAGTAATTTGAGCATAATGTTCCCTTTGTATCAGGATTTCATGTTCAATTTTCAGTTTTGGTGAAGTGTTCAAATGATCTATTTCCCAGCCGTGGTCCTCTTTTGGTATGACTTTACATTGAAACTACGTTCACTTAAAACCTTTGAGATAATCAAGACGTGTTGTCCTGTGTTGTATTATATTTATATGGCTGGAAATGTCATCATCACCATCATACGTACAACTGGTCACTTAGTGTTGACTGTCGGCTGATCAAAAGGCCTGGGATGGGGCACAGTTATTTGTCTTGGCAGGGTGGCCACAACTGTCCACATATTGCCTCCGCAGTATGTGTGCATCAGTATCTGTGTTTGTGTGCCATTTACCTCACAGGAGACACCGGTATTGAGAGTGGCCAGCACTACTGGGAGGTGAAGGCTTTGAAAGACTGTAAGTCCTATAGTGTGGGGTGGCCTACAGGAACCTGGGGAAGTTTGACCAGCTGGGAAAGACGAACACCACCTGGTGCATCCATATCAACAACTGGCTGCAGACCTCCTTCGCTGCCAAGCACAACAACAAGGCCAAGAGCCTTGAAGTGTCCGTGCCTGACCGAGTAGGCGTCTACTGTGACCTTGATGGAGGTATAGCTCACTGCTTAATATTAGAAGTGTTTGTAAAAGATGATATTAACATCAATTTGGGGTAAACTATCACTTTAAGGACATACCAGATCAGTAGGCTTTGCCATGCATGTCCAGTTGGATTTCTACTAGTGCTTCTCTACACTCTGGTGTGGCCTTGTTCATGATTGGTTGGATTGTTGGTTTTGCAATCAATCTTCATTTTGTACATTACCTTAAAATGGTAAGGTGGTTCCGTGTGGCTCAGTAGGTAGAGCACAGCGTTGGCAACGCTTAGGTTGTGGGTTCAATCCCCACTGGGACCACATATATACTGAAAATGTATGCATTCACTGCTGTAAGTCGCTTTGAATAAAAGCGTCTGCTAAATGGCGTATATTATATTATTATTATTAAAATGCCCACCTATCAGTCCCTGCAAATTCTTTGGTTCTGGGAGAAGGCTTTTATTACAAATGGACCAGGTTTGTTGCTCAGAGACGGGATGAAACAAGACCGTTGCATTCTGCTATGTTGACCTTTATGGACAGGTAATAAATATCGCTAGAGCATTTATAATTTAAATTACCACAACTAGCAAGTTGGAATAATTTTGTACACCAACTTTAAAAAAAAAAAAAAAAAAAGTCTTAATGTCCCAGTAATACTCAGTATTCCTGCCTCAATACAAACCTCTTACACTCTTACAATATCCTTTGTTTACTTTGGTTAATTTCCCTTTAATATGGCTTTGCTTTTCCAGTTCATACTTTCATACATACATAATATATTTCTAAATAGCACTGTAGCATACACATTTTTGGTCCTTTTCAGATTGATTTTCAAAATACCAAAATACTAATTCTACCTCTACAAGTAACTATTGGAGTTGAATCCCCCCACCACCACATGCATTTCTTTGCTACTGTGGCAGATATGGAAAATATATTTTCTATTCAATAAACTTAAATTTATTTAATATTGACATTTAATCAGAATAACAACAAGTCATAATAATTAAGTACTTTTGCTCTCCTGGTTGCTTGTTTTGGGAAACTGCATTAATTATTCACTATTTTGACTATGGTAACTCAAGCAGGAAGTGACTCCCAGAATGCTACGGTCTTTGATGGGTTAGTTTAGGGTCGTGTGCTACAGGTAGAACAGAAGTAAAATACACATATCGTGTTTCTTTAAC
Organism: Aldrovandia affinis; assembly: GCA_029706075.1. Lineage (NCBI taxonomy): Eukaryota > Metazoa > Chordata > Actinopteri > Notacanthiformes > Halosauridae > Aldrovandia > Aldrovandia affinis. The sequence goes on along the minus strand of JAINUG010000066.1, from coordinate 2,933,388 downwards.
CCCCAAAGCCACTGTAGGACATCAGATACCCTTGAGATTGTATTCCAGCTATTGCGTTTACTCTTCGAGTTGACTGAAGTGGATCGCAAAGTGGTTTCGCATTTTTCTCAGCGTATCTTGTGAAGTACTTTTCATGCTATAGCTTGCCTGAAGGATCTTAGTGGATGGAATGTGGTACCATTTCTGCTACTACACATGTACATTTCTGTGTTGCACTTGTTCTAAATAGTGTATTGTCTTGTTTGTTTCCTTCAGGCCAGCTCTCCTTTTACAATGCAGAAAGCAAGCAGTTGCTTCACACCTTCAAGACTAAATTCAGCCAGCCCGTGGTACCAGCATTCATGGTAAGTTCACTGACTGTTAGCATAAATACAAAACAACATAGACATAAATAAAAATGGCATATCAATCACATATATTGTAACTGGGTAGGAATTATGCTACCTTTAGACCCTCAGCTTCCATCAGGGCCCTGATGGCTCCAGTAATTTGAGCATTATGCTCCCTTTGTATTCGGATTTCAGAAGCTTCATGATTTAGTGATTAGTCTGTATAAAGGGGAGAAAGAAAGGAGACATTTCTTTATCAAGACAGCTTGATTATATGGAGGACCAGAAACTAATAACTTCTGAACTCCTTGTGGGTATGATGTTCAGCTCACACTACTATGAAAAGGTTGAGACATTTTACAGCTGACTACATTGGTGTGATTATTTGTTTAATAGATTAGCCTTTATCCAATGTAAGTGTTGAAGCTCACGGCTTACATATTAGGACTTCAAAGTCGAAATACAGTGTGCCACCCAAGATTCAAACCTGAAATATTGTAGTTGGAAGATCCAGTTCTTGAACCACTGTCATAATGCTGCCCAAATTGAACAGTGTTATTTGTTCACTTGTGAACAATTATGTGCACAAAATGATTTGGCCATTTGTTGCATATGTCTATAATACAACACCAAGGGTAAACAGTGAGTCAAAGTTCAGCTGAGGTTGGCTCGGTGCATCTGAGATAAAGACCTGTAATCTCTTCAACTGGGACTCCTGGGACATGATAACCCTCACAATGGTAGAGTTGGCAAGAGCTTACAGCCCCACTGCTTAGCCTTTTAGATTCAGGTCCCATTTTAATTGAGATAACATTTTATAGTGCTGTGTAACATCTCAAGTGCATACATAACTATTTTATTAAAAAGTTTCTTCCATCTTCTGCTCAGAATAAAATAACTAAAGAATTCAATTTCAGTTTAAAATTGCCTGTTGCCACACAACTGTTGTTCTTACATAAAATATGGTCAAATTATATCTGAAGTATAATATAATTATAAGTAGTTTATTTATCTCCATAATTAAGAACTAGAAACACAAAAATTAGCTTTTTTCAGTTTTGCTTTTATGTGGTATGTGCCTATGATTTTCTATAATTACGACAAGAACAAATATTTGTATAGGTATAACAATTATTGTCTGAATTGATCGATACATCTGTGTACTTTTCTGATTTTTCATATTGAGCATTTGCACGTTGAGCACACATGCTTGTGTGTGCCCTCCTGAAGCATTGGAGTATGTTGTGTTGGAACTGGACTCAAATTACGATTTGAGAATTCCATATTGGGGAGAAAAGAAAAATGTGTTTGTTTAATTACTCCTTGTAGCAGTGAAAATATGATATTTGTCTTCTGTATAAAAGGACAAATATCATGGTCATGTTTCTGAACAATGCACTATGCAGTTGCTATCACAAATACATTAGAAAAGAACATTTGAATGTGTAAGAAACACAACCAATGTATGTCTGCGTGCCAGTGAATGCAAGATTGATGATTGATGTCCATTGGTGTGGTTTTTCCACAGGTGTGGTGTGGAGGTTTGACCCTGTCCACAGGCCTGCAGGTGCCCAGTGCAGTCAAGAGCTTCCAGAAGACTGAGAATGGGCTAGGGGGCTCCAACAGCAGTCTAAACAGCATGGCCCAGTAGCCCACAGCCACCAGGAACTCACCCGCAATTTCCTGCTTCCTGTGCAAGTAATGCCCCTCCTGACAGTCCTGAAGAGTGCATCCAAACTGAAACCTGGGAAGGTCCAAGGCCCACAAGAATCCGGGCTTCGTATGGCTTGGGAAAAGCCTGATTGGACCATGCTTGCACTGTACCTGAGCTCTGCCCCTTAGGAAGCGCTGTCTCTTACCATTCCCTTCGGGAAATTGTATCAGGAATGCTAGTCACTCAATCGGAATAGACGAGAGTGCACTTTTTTGTTCTTGTTTTCGTTTGAATGCTGAGTTTTAGATCTGTTTCTTAAATGGGTGTTTCCTGGCATGAGAAATCCTGTCTGCTTCCAGCTGACACCTGTGTAATTAATGTATTTATTTTTTTAGTTGGTTTGTTTTGTATGTATGTGTGTGTATGAGAGTGAGGATTAGGGTGTAAACTTCCAGTCATCCTGGGGCATCTTCCCTGGATCCTCTACTGCAATTTACCACTGAGGGTGCATACCTGCCACGTTGGAACAAAACTACAGGCTTACTCTGTGCACCTGAAGATGGTGCACTTTAGTCACGAAAGACTTGCAGTCCTGTGTACGATATTTAGCGGTGCTTTTGACGCACCCCTTTCATATGTTCGCAAATCTCTGCCTGGAATCTGCCCCCTGAGGTACAAGACTGAGGCGTGGACTGAAGGCACAGATAGATGTCAGATACTGTGGTGTGTTGCTGTTATGGATAATGTTTTCAACAGCTACTCAAATACTACCCTGTAACATTGTACATTTTCACATCATTTCATGATACACTTGACCTTGAAATAAATACATTCATAAATCTTTGAACAAAGTTGTTTATGTAATGAAGGTTAACCATTACAAATGATTTGGTTTGTTAAGACAAACTTAAAGTAATGTTGTTTCCATTCAGACGCTCCACTACCAAAGATGTTTTTTCTTAACATCAAGAACAGGGGTACTTGTATAATAATGTATTTTCTACTGCCCCCTGGTGTTGAAACAGCTATAAGTAGTGGAGCGTCACAGAAGGAAAAGCGTTGTTCTATAACAAAGCTGAATTGCAAACATTGCTGTTTTTGATAGCTGCTTTATCATTGACATTACCTACAGATTTTCCCTAAACGTCCATGTTTCTCTTAGTAAAGTTACTAAGAAGAGTTACGATGTTAGGGTGGTTTAATTGATCAATATCTGTCCTTGTCCTGAACTAATTAACCTGAAATTAAAATTAGGAAGTTCATGACATGCACTGTGGTCTGTGAATCCCTGCATAGATTTTTTTATTAATCATGTATGACACTGTTATTTTGGCTAAAAGGTCTTTACTGTAATGTTCTGTGTATTTTCCATCTTCATCTATGCTGCTGTAATGTGGAAATGCATGAGAAGGCTAATCCTGTGGATTCAGTAAGAGGGCCAACATATTGAGTTGAATCCATATCTATATTGATTTAATAGTTATGTTTACTTTGGTGTATTCTTCTTGGGATACCAGGAGCCCGGTTTTCCTAAAAGCAACGTGATATGTTTTGCTCTCTCCAGCACTGGCCATACCTCTTTACGAGAAAATGTGATGCAGGCGAAAAACGTGTTCGTATGGCATACACTGGAAGCGATACAATGAATACAAATAAAACATTCTTTCTCTAGCTGTCTGTGTGTCGTTTTACTATTTTACATAAATGTCTATTACACGGATATTATTTTTCATTGCATAGGCTAAACATATTTACATAGTAAACCTGATTATTCGGATTATTCTTTTCTATTAAATTGCCAGTCTTCCACTGGGCTGTGTATTTCGTCGGTGACTGAAAGAAAAACATTTGCATTTGTGACGAGAATCTCTAGGGGGGGAAAGGCAGTGCGTGGGCTGCGTCTGTCCCTCGTGTTTGTTGCAGTACGGTATGACTGTCTCCAATGGCTCCCCGTAGTTTTGCGCAGGCTTCGCCGCTTGAAGATGTCAAGAATGTACGTGGTCATAACACAACATTTTTTCAAGGTTTGTTGCCAGTTTCACCAGACTATCCTCACGATAGTTTGCATGCAACATCATTGGTTTGGAACAGGTAGCGACCAACTAGTGATATGCAATTTGATACCTAGCTAGCTAGCTAGCTATCCTCAGTTCAGTGGTTAGGCGGCTATGTTAGCTGGCTAGATGTAACGTTATTTGTCTTAAATCGCTAGCGATGCTTTCTGGTTTGTGTATGTGGCTACCGTTCGTTTGGTAGCTTGTTTTCCGTGTTTGGCTATGCTCTTATTTCCGTCCAACGAGATCCACTCAATAGTCATACGTTAACTAGCTTGATAGAACAAGAAGCCTTACCGGCTAGGTAAGTCAGCTACCGACTAGCTAGCTGTTGTTTGCTAACTACGTTTGTAATCGAGAATATCGGACGAAAGCATACGAGTGAGGTTAAGTTAGTACGTCGTTAGCTCAATCAGTATAGTAACGTTAGACATTCAAATAACATTTGAATTAACCTAAATGCTGACAACACTCGCAGGCTGCTGTATAGCCAATTCATGTCACGAATTCTGATGAAAGACGAGGTCTTCAAGTGTGCCCATAGATGGGGCCGTTTCTATAGAGTAGATTGGATATGTGCTTAACGAATGTATTACTGTATTATGAATGCAACTCATCATCCTAGGTGTAAATTTAATTCTACACATTCCTGAAATAATAAATGTATAGACGAGTCAACTGCTATGTAGGAAACATGTAACGTTAACTAAAACTTGGACTATTTCCCAGTCAGGACACATGCTACCAAGGTCTGTATGTGAACATGGTCAAAGCCCACCCATTGCCACTCCGTGACAAAACGAGGACTAATGCCTCGAATCAACAAGACTGTGGTCCTGGCCCTTCTTATTGCAACTAGTTCGGTGTTTCTCCTGTTCCAGCTTTACTACTACAGACAGTATGTGTCAAAGGTGAGTTGTCCCCATGATGGTTTCACTAAGGACTACTTCAGCTTATCAATAAATCTGACACTGACTCTAGGCCATTTATTGTTATGCATAACATATTATGCCTAGTTAGAGTAATGGTGCTAACCTGAGTACTGTCACCAAGTCAATAAATGCTGCTTTGTCATACGGTGATAGTTTTATTTATTTTTATTTTAGTATGGAATACAGTCCAGTGGCAAAGCTATTCAAACAGGAGGTGATGCACATTGGGTAAGTGGAAAATTACTGTCATAGCTGCCCAGGATTTTAGAACATGATCCTCAGCCTTCAGAACACTGGTATCAGTGCTATTGTTTCATTTTTTAAAAGGCTGCAGAACAATTTCCCCTAAATTACCTGTGGATGCTGCGATTCCATCAAACCGTTTTATGCTTTTCATTTGCATTCCAGTTTTTGTATATAATTCCTGAGTTGTTTTATTGGGGGGTTCCATGCAGCAGGTGGTGAAGAAGTTTCTGGGGCTGGTGACCAAATACAATCTGCCTGTGTTCCTGATTGACACGGCCACCCTGGGCCTGCTCCCTCGGGACTCTATTCAGCCAAGGGACAACCAAGCTGAAGAACCTCTCTGCAGATCCTTCTGCACCCACAGGGACTTCACCACCTTTGCATTGCTTGCCAAGCTCTGGAAATATGATGTAAGGAGCTGGGTTTTGTCTGATATTTCTCTTGGAAAATTGCATTTGTGTTTTTTGTACACCTGATAAATTGTTGTTGGATTGCCAAACTTAAAAGGTTTCCACTTTCAAACTGAAGGGGCTAGTATAGTGGACTGTTTTGTTACCATAAAGAAATTATAGAATAATATTGTAGGATATTGTAAAGTTCTGCAAATCGAATGTTAATGTTATTGAAAACACTGAATTGCATTGTTACAATATAAAACATTGGCATCAATTTTTTTTTAAAGTAAAAGGTAAAATTATAAAATGGAAATTCACTGTACAGTATGAAACATTTTTAGTACATTTAAATGATTGTCTTTGGGGGTCACTACCACCTATTAAACAAAAGTGTATCACTCATAATTGGAACCCATAACCCTGTGGCCACAGTACCACACTTGCAGTTATTTAATCTGATTGAGTCCCTGTGACCAGCATGTGAAAGTGGGCACCATGTGTGTGAACATACAGGCAAGCCTGGTCCAAGCAGCTGCAGAGCGCGGTCTAGAACTACTGGATGTACGGGGGAAGGACCCCCGCCTGGTAGGTCTGGATGACCTTTCCGGCACAGAGATCCCCCTCCACTTCCTGTTCCGCCGCAATGGCCATGCAATCCACCTGGTGGTGTTCTACGAACGCAGCGGGAATTATCTGTGGCATGGTCCACTGCGACTGAAAGCCAACATGGACAGGAAGTTTGTGTCCTTCCGGAAGCTGGACTACGGCCGCCAGGCCGGGGCCTATGACAGGTGAACAGACAGTGAGCCTCTGTTTAAGAGTTCAAAGCCTGGCCTCCCGGGTGGTCTAGTGGTTTCAACGTCCGACGCTGGCCACAGCGACCGGGGTTAGATTCCCCGTCGCACCAGAGTCGGCTCTGGCCGGGAGTGCCACCGGGGCGGCAATTGGCTGTCCGCCCCAAGGAGGGGGGAGGGAAGCCGACACAGTTCGCTGCGCACAGGAGTGCTTCTGGGGTGCCGGAATTACAGTCGACAGCACGACGAGTGCTGTCTCGGAGGAGGCAGTGCTTCGCCGTTGTCACTGCCGGTCACAGGGCTACGGCAGCGAAGTACGAGGGAGGGGATTGAACTAAGCGGGAGTAATTGGCTACCAAATTGGGAGAAAAATGGGAGAAAATCTGAAAATAAATTTAAAATTAAGAGTTCAAAGCCTTTCATATTTTCCTAATTTAGTCTTTCTCCCAGAATATGGAATATGGTTCAATTGTGTGATCACTATGATATTATGTGGACAAAAAAATTTTGGTAAAGGCTAGCGATTAACAGTGAGCCTGTACTACTGTGTTTTCTTGTGTCAGACCAGAGCTGGTTCTTGCCTCCGTGGATGGGCTGGATGTGCGGATCCCAAAGAACATCTCGCGCTTCCTTAGTGAGCATGCCCGGGCCCGCTTTCTGGAGTGCAGATACAAGGATGCACGTGCCTTCTATCAGGTCTTTTTCATATTTATTTACATGTTACTTATTGATGTGCATAGAATTAATTATTACTAACTTTTTTATTTTTTGAACAAGTATCTACTCACACTCTTTAACCAAACTCAATAGTTCTGTTGAGGTGGAACAAAAGTGCACACAATCTGACTGCAACTAGACTGGAACCACAATAGGCGGTAGTATTAAGCACTAATAGTTTAAAACTAAAAGTGTTCACTGGATGACTCAAACTCGAAGAGAGTTCATATGCCATCAGTTTTATTAAGGGAACACTCCCAGATTTCAATAATTTTATGTTTTTCCTTGCCTCAAAAAATGTGGTTTGAATGTATGGGCTATACTCTCTTCACTTGCAATTGTGCAATATGATGTAATAAAAATAAAATTGACACCATGATGGCCTATATTTTCTGACACGCTTATCGTTTGTGAATCAAGGAATGTATACGTTGGCTATAAAAATATGATAGATGTTTCAGATATCTTGTTTGTTTCAGATAACTGTTTGAAGTAGATGCAGTTGGGAGCAAAAGACAAAAATAGGAAAACGCAAAGGCACAGCCAATAGACATTACCATCATTATTGTTAAAAATATGTGCATAATTTGTAGGCAGGGCTACTATATGTGACTATACGACATTTGGTGAAAATCATGTTTGCTCAGGTGTGTGATCTATAGTTTAATCAATGCCATATGTGCAAATAACATACTATAAAATGAAAGTGAAACTCAACCTTCCCTGAATGATCCTTAACGGTTCATAGTACTGTCTCTGTTTAACCACACCTTGTGTCTCCCTGCTCACCCCTCAGCTCTACCCCGATGACACTTCTCCAGAGGCAATGGACTTCAGAATGAAAGCAAAGAGTCTGCTCCACCTGGCTGCCCGGACGCTCACAGACCTGGGGGTGCCCTTCTGGCTAAGCAGTGGCACCTGCCTAGGTGAGATGCTTTTTCCCTTTACCCGTTGAGACACGAGGCCGCTGTCAGAAACATTAAACTGCAGGGGAAGGAAATAGAAATGCCTGCTGCGATTTCTGTGCTGCTTAGGGTGCCCACACACACACACACACACACACACACAGGGAGAATTGGTGGCTAAGAATTGGGAGCTTTGTGATTGGACAATTCTCTCTGGTGTTTGATGCATAGTTTTGCTATTAGTTTCCATGCGATGCAAACGGCAGCGACAAACCCGGATCAAGTCGCACAGCAGACTCGCTGCCTGTGAGGTAGCATTAAAGGAAGCTCCAAAAAGGCAGCATGGTTCCAGAGTGGTTGGAGGTGTGGCACCTTTCATACTTAAGTGACAGAATCTCCGATTGTCCGGCAAGCCCAGAAATTGCCACCTTTTCACATTGCTGTGAAAGTGTTTTTGGCATTTTCTCATTTAGTGACAAAATATAATTTAACATATGGTATTATCAAGATGACACGAAACCATGTTTCAGATTGCAGTCTATTCAGATGGTTTTCAATAGAGGGCAATTTAAGGTGTACTTAAAGATGTAACTGATTGTTCGCTTCGGAATTATAACTTGTTACTCCCTCTTACCCCCCCAGGGTGGTTCAGGCAGTGTAATGTCATTCCCTACAGTAAAGATGTTGACCTGGGTATCTGGATCAAAGACTACCGGCCCGACATCATCCAGGCTTTGCAGAAAGCCGGCCTGCCTCTCAAGCACAAATTCGGAAAAGTATGTTTCAAAACGTACAATATTATAATAAACTTTGTTTAAATTTGTTATTCAGACTTCAAAAACAATGTGAATGTGTCATGTGAAGTTCAGTCGACTTATGGTGATGGTATGCGTTTGGATGGAAACGGTGAGCTTGCACAATTTTAATATGTCATGTTGTGCTTCGTGAAGCCCCCCTTTACCACAGTGACTTGTAATACGCAACTTTGTGATTTGAATAACCATCAGTAGTTAAATAGGGACACAAAATCAGGAAGATGATTACATGGCTGGTGGTCTAGATGGACTTAAAAGAGCAGACAACCTTTGTAATGACCTGCCTGAAATGGATGTTTTGAGTTCTCGATTTTTGTGATTTTGCTGGATTCTCTATGCTGTGCTGACATGTGCTGCCTAGATTTCTGTGATTTTGCTGTACTCTCTCTGTTGTGCTGACATGGGGGGTGCTCGCCGATTGACTGTAGGTGGAGGATAGCCTTGAGCTGTCCTTTCAGGGCTTGGATGTCAAAGTGGACATATTCTTCTTCTACGAAGAGGGCGACATCGTGTGGAATGGCGGCACACAGGCCAAGAGTGGCAAGAAGTTCAAGTATGTGGACCAACATTTTGGTACCCTTGCTTACGAATAACATTGCTGTTTTGTTTCACTTTTTTAGTTACTTTTTTTAAACGCAATATAATAAAGACAATCAATAGGGCAATACAATACACTGACAAAAAACACATTGAAACAGAATAAAGAACCATGTGAAGGGGGTCCAGATCCATGGACTGGGGTAGGCGTGGGGGTGAGGGTTGATGGGGCAGCTCACACTTCTTGCAGGATCTAGGGCTCGGGGACGAGTCAGAAAAAAGCAGTGCTATAGCCAGTAGCATTATGTGAGAGCAGGGGAGCACAAGCATAGGAAATATACATATATATATATTTATACACATATAAATGTTGAGGAGGACAGTATGGAAAGTTTCTCACTCCATAAGACACTAGGGCACAGCCTTCTCCATCTCTGCACCTAGACTATGTTTGGCAGTAGGCTAGGCTGAAAATATATGTTTTCATTTTTGTTCATTTTATGATTTTTATTATCTTTAATTACTCTGCCCTCCGCCCTATTTCTGTTATTTTCTTGATTGTAAAACCAATCTGATCTAATCTTAATTTTCATAACAAAACAATCACATCCTGGGCACATTCTAATCACTATCACAAAAATTGTTGTTTTGTTGTTTTTTGCTCAAAAAAAGGCTGTTTGCTTGATGGCAGGGTATAGTAATCAACCCCTTCGTCCTTGGCAGGTATGTGTTCCCGAGGTTCACCCTGTGCTGGACGGAGCTGGTGGAGCTGAAGGTGCGAGTCCCTTGTGAGACATTGGACTACGTCGAGGCAAACTATGGCCCAAACTGGAACGTCCCAGTAAAAACGTGGGACTGGAAGACTTCTCCCTCCAATGTGAAGGAGAATGGGGTGTGGCCTGTCAGGGAGTGGGATGAGGTCATTCAGGTGTACTGATGTGCACAGAATTACGTTAGGTGTGTTACTGGCGGTATACCAGGTTCAAAAACAGGGAGCCTCCGGTGACTGATGTTTGGGGTACTTTCAGCCCCCAGTAACAGAACCAGTTTACACACCTAAAATCCTGACTTTCACCTGGAATGGTTGTGAAAATTGGTGTTCAGTCTCTGTGGCTCTTAAGAAGAGGTGACCACCACTGGAGACTAATGTTTGAATTTATGGAAAGTACTACTGAATGATCTGTAATATATGTGGATGTATGTACGTATGTATAATGAACAAAAGAAAAAAGACAGGGTTTTTAGTTTTTTTTCTCCAGAAAACGCTAGACAAAGTGTGTTGTAGTTTAGAAGGCTCTTGAGAAGGAAATTGTGTAGTAGAGCTCCAACCATTTCAAACAGTCATATCATTTCTACAGTTTTTTTGAGTGGTACGGTATCAGTGAACTGTAAGTGTCAAACTAATTTGTACTGCAGACTGTCAGTCAGAGATGGGATCTCCATAGTGTTCCCTCTTGGGCCCACAACATTTATATAGGGAATGAGTGGGTGTTTGTGAGTGGGTGTACATGTCACATGCCTGCATTATATTGAAATGTAAGACGGTTTAAGGTTGGAATAGACTAATTCATGTGCTGTATCTACCTTTTTTGTGTTAAATGTTTTGTATCAATATTTTATTCTAAATTGATTCTTTCCAAATTAAGAATCAAGTTTAGCTATTTATTTCTAAAATACTTCAGATAAACTAGTACAATAGTAAAGGAAATTAGTGCTGTAGCTGAAAAATTTAATGTATGACTTTGAATACCATAACGACCAAACTGCTCATTTCTGGTTCTGTCTGGTTATTTGTCATTCTGTAATGCAGAATTCTTAAAATGCAGTGAGCTTCTGGCTTCTATTTTCCCAGTTTGGTAAGAATGCAGATTTTTTTTTTTGTCTTGATAGCCTTTTGATTGTCTCCATATTTACTATGGAAAATGTTTTAAAAAGTCTCCCTTGAAAAGTACCATTCTGTATTGTATATTGTGTAACCTTGCCAATGGTGATAGTTCTCTGAAATTCATCTATTACGCCTCAAAATGTTTGATATGCTATATTTTTGGGTAGATTTATGCATTGTCCCATTTAAACAAAATTGGCAGATTGCAGTGTACTTTGTTTCCTAGTATGCAGCAACGTATTAGGGTGTTTTTTCCCCAAAGCACCATACTAGTGCAGGTTTAGCTGCATATTAGGTTCAGGGAAACTTGATTGCAGTGTACAATTGGAGATGCGTATCGGTTGATTCATAGCAAATCTCCTGCTATTCCCCAAACACTGACATCATTGGTCCAGAAAGACTTGGTTAGCCTGTAGTTGTGTGCACACTTCATCATACTGATTTAAAGGGGTAGCACACCGGAAAAAGCAGAGAATTGGAAGGTTTTAATAGTTGACGTGGGATGCCTATTATTCTTGAAACATCTGCAAATCAATCATTTCAACACAGACTCATTTCAAAGCACTTAAGTATGCTTGCAAAACCTTATGCTGAATGAAGTGCTGCACAATCCAACGTCCTATTCCCCAAATGTTGTTTGAGTCAACCGAGACTCAAGTAAATGTTAGCACCACAATTAATTATTGCTGCTCTGTCTCCATCAGAATGCCATTCGAACGGGACTATCGTATAATAAACCATGGTCATGGTATTAATGATTAATGATTGTGTGGATACATCAGGTAACCAGGTAATAAAAGTGAATGAACAGCTGTTATTAATAACAGTATAACTTTTATTAATCATTCAGGCTGCTTGGACCCTGCGCACGGCTATTGAGAATCGTATTGTGACATTCTGGGAATGGTTTCTCATCCCAAACCAGTGTAACTTGTTTTGTCAATCAATGGAATAAAGCAACTGTTGAACAATGGTAATTTGACTAATTGGTAACCTAATTATTTTTTAAACTCTTAAATGACAGTGTTTTCGTTATGACACGAGGCAAGTACTTTTTACGTAGTGCAACGCCACTGCGCGTGACCTAGAGCCAATGATTTGGATGGATAAAAAGTCATATTTATTAATATATAATATAGGAAATATGTATATGGTATATACAATAAAATTAAGATTAAATATTTTTGAGGAGCAAATGTTATAGGTTTTATATACCAATTTAATACTTAAGAAGACATATACTTGTGGATTTAACTAGGAACCTAGGAGAACAATTGAGTCGTGGAAAAATGAAACAATATGGCAGCTCACTTGGCACGGATTTGACGATCGGGGATTTCCTGATTCTTTATCCCTTACGCCCGCCATCAATGAACGTTACCTGGTGCAAGACACCTGTTATACAGAGCCACGGAGGAACGAAGGCCGGGAGAAGTGTTGGGGAACCAAGCCCTCTCGGAGGACGGAACGACCAGGCACCGATGGTGACTCGCAGACGGCGGGTTGGCTCTCACGACAGATGCACCACACCTGTTTCACAGACTTTATGCCCAAACTGTGATAAGACCCTGAGATCAAATGCAAAAGCGGTCGCATGTGACATATGTGATAGATTTGTGCATATTAAATGTGGACTGATATCAGATTATACATACAACAAAGCAGTCAAATTAGATAAGGATATTCTATTAGTGTGTAATGTATGTTGTCTACAAACGATTCCTAATATAGGCTTAATTGAGGACAGAATTGATGATGTATTTACTCCAATTGAGGATGACCAGAATTACACTAACGCACAATTGGATCAGGTCGATTTTGACTGTTTTAACAGAAGAGGGCTGCATCTGGTACACTTAAATGCACGGAGTCTGCTACCAAAAATAGAAGAAGTAAAACTGTTAATATCAAAGATTAGGCCAGCGGTTTTGGCAGTGACAGAAACATGGATTGACCATACAGTGGACGATAATGAAGTAAATATTCCAGGTTATAGCCTAATCAGACGTGATCGAAATCGTAATGGTGGAGGTGTTTGCCTTTATTTAACTGACGCTCTACATTATAACCGCAGGACTGAGTTGGAGAGGGAGGAATTGGAGATGGTTAGTGTTGATATAACCTTGCCCAAAAGCCGTCCCATTCTTGTCGGAGTATGCTATAGGCCTCCAAAGCAGCAGAACTTCTATGAGCAGTTTGAATCAGTTTGCAATGAGATTAATTTGTCCAAAAATGAAAGTATATTTTTAGGGGATTATAATACAAATGTACAGACATCAGGCAAAAAGAATGGACTGGTAGATAAACTGTGCAAACTTACCAAGCTTTTTGGATTGAAACAATTGATAAAGGAGCCAACACGTATCTGTGTCAACAGTAAAACGACTTTAGACTTGATTCTGGCGTCCGATCCAGAGAACATTTCTCAGTCTGGAGTTTTAGCCTACGGCATCAGTGATCATATGGTGACATACTGTACCCGTAAGCGCACTAAAGTCCCCAATGTCCAAAGCGAGTTTATTCAAACAAGAACAATGAAGCACTACTCCAAGGACCGTTTTATTGAATCTCTTAGTGAGATAAGCTGGATAGACATACTAAACAGTAAAGATGCAGACGAGGCATGGAATTTATTCAAAGGAAATTCCTCTCTGTACTAGACGTATTGGCCCCAACTAAACACGTACGAGTCAAGCAGAAAACAGCTAAATGGATTACTCATGAGATCCTGGAGTGTATTCGGAACAGGGATAGAGCCCTGAGTAGGTTCATAAGAAAAGATCAGGAACAAGACTATGATGATTATGTCAAACTAAGGAACCAAGTAAATTACAAAATAAATAAAGCAAAATCAAACTACTATATGACCACTGTCAATGAAAATCTTAAACAGCCTAAAAACTATGGTCTGTCTTAAAGGATATTGGATCCACTAGTTCAAATAAAGCAAAGTCTCAAAATCTAAGTATAGAGATCAATGGCGCCCGCTGCCAGGAGAATATGAAAATTGCAAATCACTTCAATGATTTTTTCACCACTGTTGCTTCATCCTTAGTGGAGAAGTTGGAACCCAGCAAGGGACGATATGGCTCTTCTTTCGTTCAAAACTTTTATCAAAGTTTGAACTTAGCAAATGACGGATTTGAACTAGCAGAAGTAATGGAGACCGATGTTATGGATATTCTCAACAAGATGAATACAGCTAAAGCAACAGGACTAGACGAAATGCCAGCTAGATTTATCAAAGACAGTGCCAGTGTAACTGCAAAAATATTGACCCATATAGTAAATCTATCAATAAAGACTGGAAAGTTCCCCAAAGATCTGAAATCAGCTAGAGTGGTTCCTCTGTACAAAAAGGGCAACAAAAGCCAGGTTGGCAACTACAGGCCTGTGTCAATCCTGAACATCTTGTCAAAAGTTTTTGAGAGAATAGTGTACATCCAACTAGAAGAATATCTCCTCAAAAACAAAATACTGTTCAAGTACCAATCAGGTTTTAGAACTGCTCATTCCACAGACACCTGTCTGATAGACCTTCTAGATCATATAAAAATGGAGTCAGAGAAAGGCAACTACACAGGTATGGTCATGCTAGACCTGCAGAAAGCATTTGACACCGTGGATCACACTATACTCTTGATGAAACTAAAATGTATCGGACTAAATGATATATCAGTGAACTGGTTCAGATCCTACCTATCTAATAGAGAACAGGTGTGTAAAGTAGGAGAGGCTCTATCAACAGTCAGGGAAGTTACTTGTGGAGTACCACAGGGTTCCATTTTGGGTCCTTTATTATTTTTAATTTATATTAACGACATGCCAGCAGCAGTATCCTGTAGGACAATGATTTATGCAGACGACTCCACCTTGCTTGTATCAGGAAAAGACCCAAACGACATCGAGGTAACTCTCAGTAGAGAACTGACCCTAGTTAAGGACTGGCTGATAGATAACAAACTCTCATTGCATTTAGGAAAGACAGAGTCCATTTTATTTGGAACTAAAAGGAAGCTCAGGAAAAGGGAAACGATCACAGTACAGTGTGAAGGGAACATCATAGAGTCCAAAACAAGTGTGAAATATCTCGAATCACTCTTGACCAGTCTGTCTCCGGAGAAGAAATTGCAGTGACAGTCCTATCCAAAGTCTCAAAGAAAGTTAAATTTCTATATCGATACACACGTGAACTAAACCTAAAAGTTAAAAAATTATTAGTTGCATCTCTAATCCAGTGTCATTTTGATTATGCTTGTTCTGCATGGTATAGCGGTCTTTCCCAAAAACTCAAAAATAAACTGCAGGTTGCACAGAACAATGTGTGTAGATACGTGTTAAACGCCCCTCTCAGGACACATATAGGACCGATAGAAAGAGAAGAAGTAGGATTACTACCAGTAGATAAAAGAGTAAAACAACTAAAGCTAAACCACATGTATAACATTGTTAACGACAGGGCCCCTGAATATATGAAAGGTCATGTGGCTATGGTAAGAGAGCTACACGATCATAACACCAGGGCTAGCATTATGTCTTGCAGTGTTCCTAAAGTTAGGAGTAAGATAGCAAGAAGCTCATTTTTCTACACAGGTATTGTACTTTGGAATGAACTACCTCTGCCTACCAAGCAAAGTCAAACTAAAAGCATTTTTAAATCTAAGGTAAAGGCTCAACTATGGAAAGAGCAAATGGCTCATCAGCCATAGGGCAGGAAATCAGATTCCAGAGCTAGAGTAGACAGGGGGGACTAAAATTCTAGTTCTTCCTAGTAGGCTATATGTGTTGTGTTTTTATGCTTTTATGCTTTTATGTTATTTATGTTTTTTATGTGTGTTATGTCTTCCATCGAGGACCACCTTGGAAATAAGTGTTTTAATTAATGCTTTTAGGTGATATCCTCAGGAATACGAATGGGTCATGATTATTGTTTTTATGATGTGTTTTGTAATTTCCAAATAAAAATCAAATCAAATCAAAAGTTATAGGTGCATAGTAAAATATGTGGATAAAGTAGAGTTGTGAACTTCAAGTATTTTTCTATATCAACAGCGCTTACTCTCTTGTAAAACCCGGTCATGAGGAGGTTTATGTATGCTACACCATGAAGCAGTCCTCTGATGAGTGGGGGCGACGGTCAAAAAACGTAACTTGAGTCTCCACAACCAAGCCTGGAATCGCATACCCACAGCTATCAATAGGATTACCTGGCCATGGCACATCATTGCCCCACCTGCTGCCCATATAGCTATCTAATTCAACTTCCTTTTGACTTTCCAAAACAAGATTAGGTCCTGACATTTTTTTTGTTGTGTCTTGTAACAGGTATCATGTATCTTACTTTTTTTTTCCTCTTTCTTTTTGTCCTCCAGGTTTGTGCTCCGATAGCATAGCGGTGTAATGCACCTGTATTACCTGTTCCTTTACGAGTGTGAGCTGCCTGTCATGGTCGTGAACCCGACTGTACCAGACCGACCCTTTCCATTCATTTCTATTTAAATCAGGATTTACAGGATAAAAAAAACAAGCATTTCTGCAATAAAGTGTTACGACGCGAAATGGGCGTAACTCATTTATATCTTTGCTGATAAAAATTGACCTCGCTGTCCCCTGTGCCCTAACAGTGTGTACAATCTCTTCAGTGGTTGGAGAGGGCCGCTGAATCTCACAGAAACAAAATGTTTTGATTTATTTGTACATTTTTAACTTAAATCAGTAACAGTTAACAGTATTTTTCTTGATAAAAACATTTTATTTTAATTAATTTATATATATATATTGTGGTGTCCCTAGGGGTTGGGCGACACGCACGGACCTTGCAGAGGGCGTAGGCAGGTTAAATAACCCAGAGGAGGCAGTATTCAAAACAAAACAATCATTTATTCACCTAATTGACCAACACAAAACAGGGTGGGGTCTTTGGGGAAATTCAAAACACATAAAGTCCACAATCCTCACTCGTTGTCAATGTCCAAAATCCAATTCTGTAATCCAGGTCAATTCCTCACACAGTCCAAAAGTCAGTACACAAAGGGGGTCCTCAAAACAATCCGGGTCAAACACAAGAAACAATCCAAAAACACTTGTAAACACTCTCTCTCCAAATCCCGGCTAGTCAATAGACTCCACGGTTCTCTCCTCAATTACCACCCTACTCCTTCCCAGTGTAGCATGAACGAGTCCTTTAAATAGGCCTCCAACGGCCTTCAGCTGTTCTCCCAATCCCTTGACTCTGTTCAGATGTTGGGAAATGTAGTTTTTCTGGCTGGTGTTGAAGGACCAGGTAGCCATTTCCTTGGGCAGCCTTGGACTGCCACAATATATTTATTATTATTCTCAGTGCACAATATCACAAACTCTTGTCACTGGAGTCTTGCCACTCCCCTCCATATGTTTTCTTTACATTGTTCTTTACATTGCTCTTTTTCCCATAGAATGACTAAACCATGTCAGTAGAATGTGTAGCTACAAGAACCCTTCATTTACTGATGTTTTCTTTATTTTGGCAGTTACTAGTACGTCACATGCATAACTGTTTGCCTCACAGAGTTGCGTAACTCAAGGCTGCTGGAAGCATTCCATTACTCCTCCCACAGGCTGACTGCACAGCGGTTTATTACTTCTGGTTTGAGAATTCCACTCAGTCATGTTTTGCACTGGAAAGTTTGTGCCGGTCCTGCTGCTTGTGCTGTGCCTAACGCAATGCACATACAGCGGGAAGATCCTGCTGTGGCCAGGGGAGTATAGCCATTGGCTCAACATGAAGAGCATTGTGAAGGCACTGGCAGAGAAGGGACATGAGATAACCGTGCTCATCCACTCCGCTAGTCCCACCATCAAGAGCAATCAGTCGGACAGCTGCAGCTTCGAGATCATCCCAGTACCCTTCACCACACAGGAAATGAGTGACATAATGGACGAAACTCTCCGGTACTGGATGTACGATCTGCCGAATGACTCTTTCATCCAGGCCTCCTTGAGAATTATGGCTATCGTTGATAAGACATATGGGCACAACATGGCCTTCTGCCGCGCCGTGTTTGAAAACAAAGACCTACTGGAGAAGCTGAGGCGGACGCAATACGACGTCTTGGTGACTGACCCCATGTTTATGTGTGGGGAGCTCCTCGCCGAGACTCTTAGCCTGCCCTTCATCGTCTCCCTCAGGTTCTCCTTTGCACACACCATGGAGAGGCTCTGTGGACAGTTGCCTGCACCACCCTCTTATGTTCCAGCTGCTGGTCTGTCGTACACGGATAACATGAACTTCAACCAGAGGTTGAAAAACACTCTGTTTTATCTTTCTCAGGATATTATGCTTCATATTTTTTCTAAAATGAAATGGGATTCATTTTTCACTGAGATCAACGGTAAGGAATAAGATGGTCATTATTTAACATATTTCTTATTTTCTTTGTTTATATGGGTGCAGTTGTGAATCATAGCCACGCCAGGTAAGCAGTAACATGATATTTTGGTTACCTATATCTGTCCACATTATGGGGGTAAATTGAAAAACAAATTCTGAAAAGGCCGCTGACATGCCAATTTTCATGGAGTTTACCACATGTGACATGCACATACAGATGCGATATTTTGTTGCCTTTGTTATGGGTTACTGCCAAAATAAGGAAACTCCAACATAAAGTGTCTTAATAGGGCGTTGGGCCACCACGAGCTGCCAGAATAGCTTCAGTGTGCCTTGGCATAGATTCAACAAGTGTCCGGAACTCGATTGGAGGGATGAAACACCATTCTTCCATGAGAAATTCCATCATTTTGTGTTTTGTTGATGGTGGTGGAAAACACTCAGCCCCTTATCTTGCCCTGTAAGGGATTGAGTGGCCCTAAACCATACCAGCAGAATGTGTAGCTACAGGAACCCTTCATTTACTGATGTGTTTTCTTTATTGTGGTGGTTACCAGTATGTCACATGCATAACTGTTTGCCTTTTGAAAACTCACAGAGTTGTGTAACTCAAGTTTGCTGGCAGCATTCCATTACTCCTCCCACAGGCTGGCTGCACAGCGGTTTATTACTTCTGGTTTGAGAATTCCACTCAGTCATGTTTTGCACTGGAAAGTTTGTGCCGGTCCTGCTGCTTGTGCTGTGCCTAACGCAATGCACATACAGCGGGAAGGTCCTGCTGTGGCCAGGGGAGTATAGCCATTGGCTCAACATGAAGAGCATTGTGAAGGCACTGGCAGAGAAGGGACATGAGATAACCGTGCTCATCCACTCCGCTAGTCCCACCATCAAGAGCAATCAGTCGGACAGCTGCAGCTTCGAGATCATCCCAGTACCCTTCACCACACAGGAAATGACTGTCGTGATGGAGGAATTTGTCCGGTACTGGATGTACGATCTGCCGAATGACTCTTTCATCCAGGCATCCTTGAAAATTATGGCCATCGTTGATAACATGCATTGGCACAACATGGTCTTCTGCCGCGCCGTGTTTGAAAACAAAGACCTACTGGAGAAGCTGAGGCGGACGCAATACGACGTCTTGGTGACTGACCCCATGTTTATGTGTGGGGAGCTCCTCGCCGAGACTCTTAGCCTGCCCTTCATCGTCTCCCTCAGGTTCTCCTTTGCACACACCATGGAGAGGCTCTGTGGACAGTTGCCTGCACCACCCTCTTATGTTCCAGCTGCTGGTCTGCCGTATACGGATAAAATGAACTTCAACCAGAGGTTGAAAAACACTCTGTTTTATCTTTCTCAGGATATTATGCTTCCTATTTTTCTAAAATGAAATGGGATTCATTTTTCACTGAGATCAACGGTAAGGAATTAGATGGTCATTATTTAACCTATTTCTTATTTTCTTTGTTTATTGGGTGCAGTTGTGAATCATAGCCACACCAGGTAAGCAGTAACATGATATTTGGGTTACGTATAGCCAAGGCAGTAGAAAATATTTTAGAACTTGAAGGCTTTTATAATGCTACTCACTTATAAATTGGTCATATAATATTAATGTATCATCAGGTTGTTGTATTTGATAAGACATTTGACATTCAATCTGCACAACCAAAATGTTCATACATTTCATTGAATTAAAGCAATGTATCTAAACAGCACCATTTAGTTCCACTTGTAACATGAACTGACCTCTCAAAGCTGTTGAACAATGATACTTTGTCTTGGCAGAACACCTGCCCATACTAGAAAGAAAGAAATACTCACCCATGAGTCTGGGACATTTTCCTTTCTACTGGAAGTATGAGATTGGGTAAGGTGCGGTAGTCAGATCTTTGCCATCTGCAATGTTATACGTTAATTTCATATGTGCACATGAAGCTGAATAGAAAAGCAATGCGGAAACTGAGAAACCAATCCCAATTTAAAACAGATTGATTTAAAATTTTCACTGAAAGGTTAAACACATTTTTTACACTACCAGGCTCAAATGTTAATGATATGAGTCAATGGATTATCACAGTTTTGTTATCAGTCTGCAGATATCATTTTGCATAACAGCGCAATGCTGCACTATTTACTCACCTCTCACCCCACTGGCCTCTTCCCAAAACGCCTACCCTATTGGAATTTGAAACCCTGGGGTAATTACAAAGAGTTTGGACTGGAATACATTGCCAAGTGACAAACGGTTTTCCTGCATGCAAAAAAACCCCAACAGGTTGTTCCACCAGTCCTACTATGACCGGCACCAGGCTGATGTTCTCTGTTCCCTTGCTCCTGCTGTTTGGGCCTGTGAGTGCCCTGGTGGGGAATGTGCTGGTTATTCCAGGGGAGTACAGCCACTGGTTGAACATGCGCGTTATCCTGGAGGAGCTGGTAAACCGGAACCACAGTGTCACGGTGCTGGTGTGCTCTGCTTCCCCGTCTATCAAGTTCACAGAGGCAGAGCCTTACCGCTTCAAGGTCTTTGACGTGCCTTTCAACGCGACGGAGATGCACAGCATCTCGGAGCAAATGATCCACTTCTGGATGTATGAGGCGGCCAACGCCTCCATTTTGCACCTGGCCCTGAAGTTCATGGATGTGTTGGGGAGAGTGCACGCTCTGCACATTCAGATGTGTGATGCCATATTCCAGGACGAGGAGCTTCTGAACATGCTGAGGCAGTCAAAGTATGAGCTGGTCCTCGCCGATCCCATGATGCCGTGCAGCGACTTGCTGTCGGAGAAGCTTGGCACCCCCCTAGTAATATCCCTGAGGATCTCTTTTGGATACGTTTTAGAGAGGCTGTGTGGGCAGATGCCAGCACCCCCCTCGTATGTTCCTGCATCCCCTGTGCAGTATACAGACAGGATGAACTTCGTGGAACGCTTGAAGAATTTTCTTTTCTACTGCCTTCATACAACAATATTTAATTTACATGGCATATTCAACATGAATAAATATTATACCAAGATTATGGGTAAGGATTTTACATTACATTACATTACATTATAGGCATTTGGCAGACGCTCTTATCCAGAGCGACGTACAACAAATTGTTAACCGTAGTCAAGAACAGTTTAGCTGAAAGCCACCCTAGTGGGAAGTACAATTCCTGGGTGCTAGGAGCAACCACATAGTTAAACTAGGACCCTGTAGGTAAATCTGTAGCCACAATTCAGAGGTAGCAGTAAAGCACTCAATGCAGGAAATAATGCCTAAGCCTAATACAATACATAAACAAGTAGACGTGTAAACTAAGCGACTATGTCCCTAAGTTAACAAAAACCGGACTACGGGGAGAGGTGCACCCTGAAGAGGTGAGTCTTCAGTCGACGCTTGAAGGTGGCCAGGGTCTCAGCTGTTCTGACTTCCACCGGAAGGTCATTCCACCATCGTGGAGCCAGAACCGACAGGAGACGTGACCGGGAAGCGCAGGTGCGGAGCGGGGGAGGTGCTAGGTGTCCTGAGGTAGCAGAACGGAGAGGTCTGGCAGGTGTGTAGGGTTTGAAGATCTTGGTGAGGTATGTTGGGGCTGATCCCTTGACTGCCTGGTATGCTAGGACCAATGTCTTGAATTTGATGCGAGCTATAACAGGCAGCCAGTGGAGGGTAGTGAGCAGGGGGGTGACATGGGAGTGTCGAGGAAGGTTGTAGATCAGACGGGCCGCAGCGTTCTGGATGAGTTGCAGGGGTCTGATGGCAGATGCGGGAAGGCCAGCCAGGAGCGAGTTGCAGTAGTCCAAGCGGGACAGTACCATTGCTTGGACCAGGAGCTGGGTAGAGTACGTGGTAAGGAAGGGACGGATCCTCCTGATGTTATACAGGAAGAATCTGCACGCCCGGCTTACCGCTGCAATGTTCATTGATAGGGACAGCCTGTTGTCCATCACCACACCGAGATTCTTCGCAGGGTGATGATGTCACCAGGGTGTCACCTAGAGAAATGGAGAAATCAAGGTGGGGAGAGTTTAGGGCAGGAGTGAAGATTAGCTCTGTTTTACCTGGGTTGAGCTTTAGGTGGTGACTGTCCATCCAGCTCTGAATGTCCCCCAGGCAAGCAGCGATGCGGGTAGAGACCTGAGTGTCTGATGGGGAGAAGGAGAGAAAGAGTTGAGTGTCATCAGCATAACAATGGTAAGATAAGCCGTGGGCAGAGATTACAGAGCCAAGGGAGCGGGTGTACAGGGAGAAGAGAAGGGGACCGAGGACTGAGCCCTGTGGAACCCCGGTGGGGAGGGAGCAAGGCGGTGATACTTTACCAACCTGGAAGGAGCGACCGGAGAGGTAGGACTCGATCCAGGCGAGGGCTGTACCGCAGATCCCTGTTGCTGCCAGGGAGGACAGGAGGATGGAGTGCTCCACAGTGTCGAAGGCAGCGGAGAGATCAAGCAGGATCAGGATGGAGGAGAGGGAGGCGGCTCGTGCGGTGTGAAGAGCTTCATTGACCGAGAGGAGAGCGGTTTCTGTTGAGTGGCCAGGTCTGAAGCCGGACTGGTAGGGGTCCAGCAGGTTATTTTCTGTAAGGAAAGCAGAGAGTTGGTGAGATACCGCTCTTTCGAGGGTTTTAGACAGGAAGGGGAGGAGGGATACTGGGCGATAATTCTGGATAACTGAGGGGTCTAGAGTGGGTTTTTTTCAGCAGAGGGGTGATATGGGCCCTTTTGAAGGGCGAGGGGAAACAACCAGAGGACAGGGAG
Source organism: Aldrovandia affinis (assembly GCA_029706075.1). NCBI lineage: Eukaryota > Metazoa > Chordata > Actinopteri > Notacanthiformes > Halosauridae > Aldrovandia > Aldrovandia affinis. The sequence goes on along the minus strand of JAINUG010000066.1, from coordinate 2,910,014 downwards.
GAGTTCACAAGGGAGGTGACAAACGGGAGGATGTCAGGTGTGATCGCCTGGAGGAGGGATGAAGGGATAGGGTCGAGGGCACAAGTGGTAGGGCGGTGGGAGAGGAGGAGGTGGGAAATATCAGAGTCTGAGAGGGGAGAAAAAGAGGGGAAGCAGGGGGAGGGCACAGAGGGAGTGGAAGGCACAGAGGGAGTGGAAGGCACAGAGGGAGTGGAAGGCACAGAGGGAGTGGAGGGCACAGCGGGAGTGGAGGGCACAGCGGGAGTGGTGGGCACAGCGGGAGTGGAGGGCACAAAGGAGCTGCGGATGTCTGCAATTTTCTCCTCGAAGAAAGCAGCAAAGTCATCTGCGGTGAAGGGGGACTGAGGTGGGGGAGGAGGTGTGCTGAGGAGAGAGGAGAAAATAGAGAACAGTTGACGAGGTTTAGATAGAGAATTTTGAATTTTAGTTTGGTAGAAGATTGCCTTAGCGGCAGTGACAGCAGAAGAAAACACAGACAGTAAAGACTGATAGGATGAAAGGTCGGACGAGTGCCTGGATTTGGCCCACTTCCTCTCAGCAGCACGGAGGCTGACCCGGGAGGTGCGCAGGGTGTCGGACATCCAGGGACTAGGAGGGGATGAGCGTGCAGGTCTAGGGAGAAGAGGACAGAGAGAGTCAAGTGCAGAGGACAGGGATGAGATTAAGGTGGAGGAAGCAGTGTCAGTGGGGAGTCTAGAGAATGCTTTAAGGGGGGGAGGGAAGCAGTGACAAGGGGAGCGAGGGAGGAGGGTGAGAGGGAGCGAAGGTTACGACGGGCAGTGATGGTGGGTGTTGGAAGAGGGGAGGGAGGATGGGGGACAAGGGAGAGGGAGAAGGAAATGAAATGGTGATCAGATGTATGCAAGGGGGTAACCGTGAGGTTGGAGCAGGGGCAGTTCCTCAGGAAGATCAGGTCTAGGAGGTTGCCCACCTTGTGGGTTGGGGGGGAGTTTTGCAGGGAGAGGTCGAAGGAGTGGAGTAGTGGTAGGAAGGCAGCAGACTGGGGGGCCTCTAAGTGGATGTTGAAGTCTCCCAGGAGGATCAGCGGGGTGCCGTCCTCGGGGAAGGAGCTGAGCAGGGTGTCAAGCTCGTCGAGGAAGCATCCCAGGGGCCCTGGTGGATGATAAACGACAACAATAAAGAGTTTAGTAGGATAGGTGATGGAGACGGGGTGGCATTCAAAGGAGGATATAGACAGGTTGGAGAGGGGAATGACTGAGAACTTCCATGCGGGAGAGATAAGCAAACCTGTACCACCACCACGGCCGGATGGCCGGGGGGTGTGGGAGAAGGAGTAGGCGGACGAGAGGGCAGCAGGAGTAGCGGAGTTGTCAGGGCTGATCCAGGTCTCGGTGAGGGCGAGAAACTGGAGGGACAGGAGGGAGGCATAGGCAGAGATGAAGTCAGCCTTCTGTGTGGCCGACCGACAGTTCCATAGCCCCCCTGAGATTGTGAAGCTGTCACAAAGGGTCAGGGGGGGGTAGGAGAGGTTGGAGGGGTTCCGTTGTCGCGGGAGGGTGCGACGCTGGAAGCGCGTACTGAATGGGAGAGAGCAGACTGTTATGGGGTGCGGGCACATTCTGTGAGGGAGCCGGTAAAAAGAGATCACAGACAGGTGGACACAATGACGTGGTAATTGCACGGATTAGTCTTTACAATTCGCTGCAATCAAACTAACGAGGACTCAAAATTAAGAATAGCACGGCTAATCAAGATCCGTAATAGCAAAATAAGTACAAAGTAGACTACGCAAAGTTTACGAAACTACAGATAACTAACAGATCAGTCAAACTAACGCGGTAAACTCTAGCAAACCGAAAAATACTAAACACGCCAGATGTAAACAATCAGCGGATCAATTCAGAACACAGGCAAACACTTTCTGGTTCCTTGACAAGCTGGAAGCTCCTTATACCTTCGCTCTGACAAAGGTAAAAAGAGATCACAGACAGGTGGACACAATGACGTGGTAATTGCACGGATTAGTCTTTACAATTCGCTGCAATCAAACTAACGAGGACTCAAAATTAAGAATAGCACGGCTAATCAAGATCCGTAATAGCAAAATAAGTACAAAGTAGACTACGCAAAGTTTACGAAACTACAGATAACTAACAGATCAGTCAAACTAACGCGGTAAACTCTAGCAAACCGAAAAATACTAAACACGCCAGATGTAAACAATCAGCGGATCAATTCAGAACACAGGCAAACACTTTCTATGAATGCAGAATATTTTTATCCCTAGCAACTAAAAGACATCCTAGCAATATGTCAGATAATGTATAAATAATTCATTATCATTGTTCCTAAAAAGTTACAATAAGCCCGGGACTGTTTCTGTTTATCTGAAAATATTTCCGTCTTGAAATTAAAACCTATTAACTCTTGACTGGATACAATAAGCATAATCCCATCTGCACTCCATTTATAACTTTCAACACAGGTCGGTGATACGTTTCACCTTTACCAACTACAATGCGAACTAAATTGTATTTAACCAGTCTGACATATTGAGATGTCATGGTCAGGTAGAATGTTCACGTGTTTTATTAGAAAACAAAAAGGTGTGGTTTATTGAAAGGAAAATGCTTTTGTTTACTGCACATTGTTCCTGATCAAATGCTTAAGCCTGTGTAATGAATGCGTAAACTCGCGAAACAACTGTTCTTACCTTTCTGCTAGTTCACTTATTCTACAACAAGTCTACAGCTGGAAAGTATATTATTTTATTTATATCCTTGTCGCGTGACAAGAGCAATGCCTGTACTTTAAAGCTTGTTTTACAGTTAATTATTTATTTCCTGCTGAACTACAGGCCAGTAAACATCACTGTCATCCTGTTCTTCCTTAGTGGCTATGAAGATAGCACACAGAAGGTTACCTTAACTGTTTCTGCAGGGGTCATCTAAATTAGGGTCAGTCAGTGGCACACTTTTGGTGGATATCCAGGCATAGCTAGAAACACAAAAGGTACTGTCAGCTGAAGTTCTGAACATGACACACCACACACCCTATTTTGGGCCTCCAATCTGTACTGTACCTTTGTGTCTCATTGTTGGACTGAAAAGGTGAAAAGATGGCATAGATATGCTAGAAGAGACATTCAATACAAATGCAAGTAAATACGTTTAATTGGGGGGCTCCCGGATTAACACAACCGGTAAGGCACTCACCCGGAGTGCAGGTTGCCCACTGTGGCAGGCTCAGGCTGGGAGCCCCGCTCAGGGGCGGTGATTGGCTGTCAGCCCCAAGGGGAGGGAATCCAGCATGAGCTCACCGCCAGCACAGAAAGCTTTCCTGTGGGCAAAATGAATAGGCAAGTTCCACCTCAAAGGAAGCAGTTCATTGCCAGCCCTGGGGTTGTGGCTGGTCCCGTAGTTGTGGGAGGGTGAATGAAATGCTGACAAAAGTGTCTTTGGACCTTAGCGACAAATTCATGCATCTTATCTATTTGTGTGCTTATCTGCTATATATGATAAATGACTATATCACTCTGTCCTAGAAAGTAGGTATAAGGTTGGCCCTGCTTCAGTCTGGCATGTTCTCAGTGCCTTTGTTGTAAATTGCATGTTGGACATTGTAAATTCAACAGCCCTAACACAGGTTTCTGAACTCAACAGGTAAGCCCACAACTCTCTGCGAGACCATGGGGAAGGCTGACATTTGGTTGATCCGTACCTACTGGGACTTTGAATTTCCCCGACCTTTTCTTCCAAACTTCAAATTTGTTGGCGGCCTTCACTGTAAGCCTGCTAAGCCACTGCCTGATGTAAGGACAAACCTATGATATCTCATTTCAATTGATATGTCTGTGTAAGCATAAACCAACCCCAAGCTGTGTGTGAGGTTGAATAATATTACCCAGTAAGATGGGACACTGCATCGAGTATTACCATAAAGTTTCCACTACATGTTTACTGTAAAACTGCTAAGATTAAGACATACTGTTTTGGTTATGCAGGACGTAGTGGTTTTCATTACATTACTTAAATTATTTATCCTTAATAATTTTTCCAGGAAAGTCCCTTTGAAATATGAAATCACGGTGTACAATGGTAATAGCTGTTCTGTTCATATTCCATATGCATATATGTGCTTTCACACTGAATCCAGTTTAATCTGTTTTGTAAAACTCCAATAGTTTTTTTAGTTTTTTTTGCCTCATTGAGCAATGTGTATAAAACAATGTCTCCACAATAATGTTCTCATTAAGTGGTCTAATCTGATCATGCTTATTTCAGGACATGGAGGAATTTGTGCAGAGCTCAGGGGATGATGGAATTGTCGTGTTATCTTTGGGTTCGATGGTCAAGAATCTCACCACAGAAAGGGGAAACATAATTGCTTCTGCTCTGGGACAGATACCACAGAAGGTCAGAGGTCATACAACTTATAATGATAACTGACTATGTACCCCACACTGCCACTGATGTCAGCTGCATATTATTACTAGTAGTAGTAGTAAATAGATTTGAGTAATCTACTTTACTGCAGTTTCAATGCTCTTGGTAAAACTTCTGGATTAATCACATCTGAAATTGAATGCAAATTCAATTTATATCCATAAATTATATACAGTTACTGTTAGGGATTATGAGTGTAAAATCAACAGCATGATCATTTGTACACTTTTCATTCACATCGTTTGAAATATGATCTCATCTTCATTTTGTAAGATAATAATTTTGTAGTCCAACAAGATTATTGACTGTGCTCTCTGCTCCGGTCACAGGTTATTTGGAGGTACAGTGGAGAGAAGCCAGAGAATTTGGCTCCTAACACCAGAGTTTATGACTGGATTCCACAGAATGATCTGCTAGGTAAGTTATTTTATATAGTTCTATGCCATAGTTGGCACTGTATATTCAGCTCATCGGTTTTATAACTTGCAATTCAGTCCTCAAGTAAAAAGATGCCTATACAAAGTCCATATGAAGCCACCCGTGCAATGATTAAATATCATCCCATTGCAGTACAAAAACAATCTCAATGTATGCAATTACATGTCAATTTGAAGAAGAGGTGCTCGTGGTTTTCTCTTATGGATAAACTATAAAAGATGCATTGTGTTAAGTTAAATATTGTAAACCACATACTGTAAGTCATTCTAAACACATCATGACAGGAAATGAAAAAACAGAAGCAAATCTTATTATGTTTGTCCGCTTGTTTTGCAACATTTATGCTTCCCTGTTATCTTTCTATTGTAGTGTCACTGGGGGTTGGTGACACATGGGACATTTTCAGGGGGTGTAGGTAATCAAAGAAAGGCAGAGATTCCCAAACAAAACACTCATTTTAATAAATGAGTTCTCCAAAATACAAAATAAAGTCTTCAATCACTCATTTTACAACTAAAGAATCTTGTAAAAAAAAAAAACCCATAACTCAAACATTGCCTCCAAACTCCCTCTGACCTAGCCTCAATGCAGCACAATCAGTTATTTTATGTAGTCACAGCTGCCAACAGTCCCAATTGCTTGATTGCCAAGTGTGGGACTGCAGACTGATGGGAACTGTAGTTTCTAAGGCTCTAGTGGATCACAAGATTTAAAGGGGCAGGCAGCCATTTCTCTGGGCTGCCCCTTGTGATGCCACACTATACATTTCTTATTAAACTGTAACTTTGGTGGTTTGGTGACTTTGTAGTAGTACGTGGGATAGTTGAATGAAAGAGGGTACAATTGGTTACCAGATTGGGAGAGAAATCTAAAAAATATCCAGTCTACTTCATATGTTCAACTACACTGGCTAGAGAAACTTTTGAGTGGGTTTCAACTGAATTACAGGCTACAAAGCTATGTTGTCAAAAAAGCAGGGCCCTGGGCCTCCCGCGTGACCCAGTGGTTACAACGTCCGACGCTGGCCACGGAGACCGACCGGGGTTCAATTCCCTGTCTCGCCAGAGTTGGCTCTGGCCGGGAGCGGCGCCGGGGGTGGTGATTGGCTGTCCGCCCCAGGGAGGAGGAAGCCGACATGAGATTCGCTGCACATAAGAGTGGCCCTGCAGTATACCGGGTTACGGTTGATACTTGGGCGAGTGCGTCTCGGAAGAGGCGTCAGGTCACGTGTCGCTACCGGTTGCAGGACTACGGCAGCGAACTCACATTACTAGGGGGGGGATTGACTTAAATAGCAGGTCTAATTGGCTACCAAATTGGGAGAAAATGGGATAAAAATCAGAAACAAAAATCAGAATAAAAAAAAAAAATAAAAGCAGGGCCCTACCTCAAAGCTACACCTAGTGAAATAATACATTACTATTATATGTCACAGGACATGATCTGTGCCACAGCTTGAATCTCTTCACTCTCTGTGAGGGCAGTATAATAATTAACTATGTTTTTATATCATCCCACTGTGTCCCCATAAGGCCATCCAAAGACAAAAGCCTTTATTACCCATGGAGGGACCAATGGAATATATGAAGCCATCTACCATGGCATCCCCATGGTGGGGATACCCTTGTTTGGTGACCAGCCGGAAAACATGATACACATGAAGGTTAAGGGGGCTGCTGTCATCCTGGACTTCAACAACTTTCAGAGCAAAGACCTTGTGGATGGCCTCGACACCGTGATAAATGACCCATCGTAAGCTACATCATCGTCATTTGCCATGTCAGAACACATTCAGTGCCATATGGCAGTCGAGTTTTTGAAAGTAACCAGACTTATGGTATGGATCATTTCTATCAAAAGAGGGGAAGTAGGAAATGGATGTGGAACGAAGCCCATGGTGAAACAAAAATAATGAAAGGGGGCAAGTGAAAATGGTAGCTTATAACAAGTCAATGAGAAGTTCACTAAGATTATGAAATAAACCGCTTTAGAAGTAGGAGCTAAAACAGTCGAGTGCTCTGTAGAAAGTAAATGATCATGGCTACTAAGATGAAGATTGGCAACGGGCCATGTCATTTGCAAACACTATATGTGTGCTTTGAAAAAGACATGGTGATGTTATTAAAGATAAGATAGCGAGGTGATAAAAGTCCAATAGGCCTAAAAGGGATGAAGAGAGGTGAAGCAGGAGGAAGACAATGTTACCAGAGACCTAATCAAGGTTCAAGGAGACATTGCTTAAAAGTATGTGTCAGGCACATGAAGACTTGTTCAGGTTTTAATTAAGCCTGTATGAGATATTAATTTATTAATTTGTGGTTGACAGTATGGAGGAAATAATGTGCCAATATGAATTAATTAAATAAAAAGTGCAATGTCAACATAAATAATTAAATGGTTATTATTTAACCTATTTCTTATTTTCTTTGTTTATTGGGTGCAGTTGTGAATCATAGCTACACCAGGTGAGCAGTAACATGATATTTAGGTTACCTATAGCCAAGGCAGTAGAAAATATTTTAGAACTTGAAGGCTTTTATAATGCTACTCACTTATAAATTGGTCATATAATATTAATGTATCATCAGGTTGTTGTATTTGATAAGACATTTGACATTCAATCTGCACAATCAAAATGTTCATACATTTCATTGAATTAATGCAATGTATCTAAACAGCACCATTTAGTTCCACTTGTAACATGAACTGACCTCTCAAAGCTGTTGAACAATTATACTTTGTCTTGGCAGAACACCTGCCCATACTAGAAAGAAAGAAATACTCACCCATGAGTCTGGGACATTTTCCTTTCTACTGGAAGTATGACATCGGGTAAGGTGGGGTAGTCAGATCTTTGCCATCTGCAATGTTATAAGTTAATTTCATATGTGCACATGAAGCTGAATAGAAAAGCAATGCGGAAACTCAGAAACCAATCCCAATTTAAAACAGATTGATTTAAAATTTTCACTGAAAGGTTAAACACATTTTTTACCCTGCCAGGCTCAAATGTTAATAATATGAGTCAATGGATTATCACAGTTTTGTTATCAGTCTGCGGATATCATTTACTCACCGCTCACCTCACTGGCCTCTTCCCAAAACGCCTACCCTATTGGAATTTGAAACCCTGGGGTAATTACAAAGAGTTTGGACTGGAATACATCACCAAGTGACAAACAGGTTTCCTGCATGCAAAATACCCCAACAGGCTGATCCACCAGTCCTACTATGACCGGCACCAGGCTGATGTTCTCTGTTCCCTTGCTCCTGCTGTTTGGGCCTGTGACTGCCCTGGCGGGGAATGTGCTGGTTATTCCAGGGGAGTACAGCCACTGGTTGAACATGCGCGTTATCCTGGAGGAGCTGGTAAACCGGAACCACAGTGTCACGGTGCTGGTGTGCTCTGCTTCCCCGTCTATCAAGTACACAGAGGCAGAGCCTTTCCGCTTCAAGGTCTTTGACGTGCCTTTCAACGCGACGGAGGTGCACAGCATCTCGGAGCAAATGATCCACTTCTGGATGTATGAGGCGGCCAACGCCTCCATTTTGCACCTGGCCCTGAAGTTCATGGATGTGTTGGGGAGAATGCACACTCTGCAGATTCAGATGTGTGATGCCATATTCCAGGACGAGGAGCTTCTGAACATGCTGAGGCAGTCGAAGTATGAGCTGGTCCTCGCCGATCCCATGATGCCGTGCAGCGACTTGCTGTCGGAGAAGCTTGGCACCCCCCTAGTAATATCCCTGAGGATCTCTTTTGGATACGTTTTAGAGAGGCTGTGTGGGCAGATGCCAGCACCCCCCTCGTATGTTCCTGCATCCCCTGTGCAGTATACAGACAGGATGAGCTTCGTGGAACGCTTGAAGAATTTTCTTTTCTACTGCCTTCATACAACAATATTTAACTTACAATGCATATTCAACAAGAATAAATATTATACCAAGATTATGGGTAAGGATCTATGAGTGCAGAATATTTGTATCCCTAGCAACTAAAAGACATCCTAGCAATATGTCAGATAATGTATAAATAATTAAAAACAGATCATTGTTCCTAAAAAGTTACAATAAGCCTGGGACTGTTTCTGTTTATCTGAAAATATTTCCGTCTTGAAATTAAAACCTATTAACTCTTGACTGGATACAATAAGCACAATCCCATTTGCCCTCCATTTATAACTTTCAACACAGGTCGGTGATGCGTTTCACCTTTACCAACTACAATGCGAACTAAATTGTATTTAACCAGTCTGACATATTGAGATGTCATGGTCAGGTAGAATGTTCACGTGTTTTATTAGAAAACAAAAATATGTGGTTTATTGAAAGGAAAATGCTTTTGTTGACCGCACATTGTCCTGATCAATTGCTTAAGCCTGTGTAAAGAATGCGTAAACTGGCAAAACTACTGTTCTTACCTTTCTGCTAGTTCACTTATTCTACAACAAGTCTACAGCTGGAAAGTATATTATTTTATTTATATCCTTGTCCCGTGACAATAGCAATGCCTGTACTTTAAAGCTTGTTTTACAGTTAATTATTTATTTCCTGCTGAACTACAGGTCAGTAAACATCACTCTCATCCTGTTCTTCCTTAGTGGCTATGAAGATAGCACACAGAAGGTTACCTAAGGTTATCTAAATTAGGGTCAGTCAGTGGCACACTTTTTGGTGGATATCCAGGCATAGCTAGAAACACAAAAGGTACTGTCAGCTGAAGTTCTGAACATGACACACCACACACCCTATTTTGGGCCTCCAATCTGTACTGTACCTTTGGGTCTCATTGTTGGACTGAAAAGGTGAAAAGATGGCAGAGAGATGCTAGAAGAGACATTCAATACAAATGCAAGTAAATACGTTTAATTGGGGGGCTCCCGGATTAACACAACCGGTAAGGCACTCGCCCGGAGTGCAGGTTGCCCACTGTGGCAGGCTCAGGCTGGGAGCCCCGCTCAGGGGCGGTGATTGGCTGTCAGCCCCAAGGGGAGGGAATCCAGCATGAGCTCACCGCCAGCACAGAAAGCTTTCCTGTGGGCAAAACGAATAGGCAAGTTCCACCTCAAAGGAAGCAGTTCATTGCCAGCCCTGGGGTTGTGGCTGGTCTCGTAGTTGTGGGAGGGTGAATTAAATGCTGACAAAAGTGTCTTTGGACCTTAGCGACAAATTCATGCATCTTATCTATTTGTGTGCTTATCTGCTATATATGATAAATGACTATATCACTCTGTCCTAGAAAGTAGGTATAAGGTTGGCCCTGCTTCAGTCTGGCATGTTCTCAGTGCCTTTGTTGTAAATTGCATGTTGTACATTGTAAATTCAACAGCCCTAACACAGGTTTCTGAACTCAACAGGTAAGCCCACAACTCTCTGCGAGACCATGGGAAAGGCTGACATTTGGTTGATCCGTACCTACTGGGACTTTGAATTTCCCCGACCTTTTCTTCCAAACTTCATATTTGTTGGCGGCCTTCACTGTAAGCCTGCTAAGCCACTGCCTGATGTAAGGACAAACCTATGATATCTCATTTCAATTGATATGTCTGTGTAAGCATAAACCAACCCCAAGCTGTGTGTGAGGTTGAATAATATTACCCAGTAAGATGGGACACTGCATCGAGTATTACCATAAAATCTTTCATTTTCCAGATCGACTTGCACTAGCCAAACACCCAAATGTATATAGCAATATACATAGTAGTTTCCACTACATGTTTACTGTAAAACTGCTAAGATTAAGACATACTGTTTTGGTTATGCAGGACCTAGGGGTTTTCATTACATTACTTAAATTATTTATCCTTAATAATTTTTCCAGGAAAGTCCCTTTGAAATATGAAATCACGGTGTACAATGGTAATAGCTGTTCTGTTCACATTCCATATGCATATATGTACTTTCACACTGAATCAAGTGGTCTAATCTGATCATGCTTATTTCAGGACATGGAGGAATTTGTGCAGAGCTCAGGGGATGATGGAATTGTCGTGTTATCTTTGGGTTCGATGATCAAGAATCTCACCACAGAAAGGGGAAACATAATTGCTTCTGCTCTGGGACAGATACCACAGAAGGTCAGAGGTCATACAACTTATAATGATAACTGACTATGTACCCCACACTGCCACTGATGTCAGCTGCATATTATTACTAGTAGTAGTAGTAAATACATTTGAGTAATCTACCTTACTGCAGTTTCAATGCTTTTGGTAAAACTTCTGGATTAATCACATCTGAAATTGAATGCAAATTCAATTTATATCCATAAATTATATACAGTTACTGTTAGGGATTATGAGTGTAAAATCAACAGCATGATCATTTGTACACTTTTCATTCACATCGTTTGAAATATGATCTCATCTTCATTTTGTAAGATAATAATTTTGTAGTCCAACAAGATTATTGACTGTGCTCTCTGCTCCGGTCACAGGTTATTTGGAGGTACAGTGGAGAGAAGCCAGAGAATTTGGCTCCTAACATCAGACTTTATGACTGGATTCCACAGAATGATCTGCTAGGTAAGTTCTTTTATATAGTTAAGTTCAATTCAGTCCTCAAGTAAAAAGATGCCTATACAAAGTCCATATGAAGCCACCTGTGCAATGATTAAATATCATCCCATTGCAGTACAAAAACAATCTCAATGTATGCAATTACATGTCAATTTGAAGAAGAGGTGCTCGTGGTTTTCTCTTATGGATAACTATGAAAGATGCATTGTGTTAAGTTAAATATTGTAAACCACATACTGTAAGTCATTCTAAACACATCATGACAGGAAATGAAAAAACAGAAGCAAATCTTATTATGTTTGTCCCCTTGTTTTGCAACATTTATGCTTCCCTGTTATCTTTCTATTGTAGTGTCACTGGGGGTTGGTGACACACGGGACATTTTCAGGGGGTGTAGGTAATCAAAGAAAGGCAAAGATTCCCAAACAAAACATTCATTTTAATAAATGAGTTCTCCAAAATACAAAATAAAGTCTTCAATCACTAATTTTACAACTAAAGAATCTTGTCAAAAAAAACAACCATAACTCAAACATTGCCTGCAACAGGGCATGATGCCCTCCAAACCCCCTCTGACCTAACCTCAATGCAGTACAATCAGTTATTTTATCTAGTCACAGCTGCCAACAGTCCCAATTGCTTCATTGCCAAGTGTGGGACTGCAGACTGATGGGAACTGTAGTTTCTAAGGCTCTAGTGGATCACAAGATTTAAAGGGGCAGGCAGCCATTTCTCTGGGCTGCCCCTAGTGATGCCACACTATACATTTCTTATTAAACCGCAACTTTTTTACAAAATTACCAGAGGTATGACACCTCTCCAAAGTAAAGAGAACACATGAATACTAAATGGTTATTCACAAAGTGTCACTTACAATGAAGCCGGCATGAGCTTGCCGGAGCAAAGTGGGTCTGTGTGTATCGAAGTTACAGTCGACAGCTTGGTGAGTTCCATCTCAGGGGAGGCGGTTTGGTGACTTTGTAGCAGTGGTGGGCCGTCAGGGCCTGCAAGGCCTTCTCTGCTGGCCTAAAAAATATCTGAATCACAGACTGATGTTAATTATATTTTTTCCATGAATACTTATTAAATAATTCCAAATGGTCTGTCCGCTTCCTTTCATAGCTTTTCTGGTTGCGCTGCTTCCAGACATGTATTTTCATATTAAAGCATTTAACCAATCACATTTCAGCCATCATGTGTTGCCAGGGTCAAAGAAATCTGCCTGGAGGCCTTCACAATCAGTTCTGCAGACCCTGTAGCATAAAATAAGTGTTGATCAAACTGTTGCTTCAACCAATCAGATTTTGAGTTGGGGACACAAAGGCCTTCTAGAAGGCCTAGGTAACGTCAGCGTATTCACACCCTTTGATTGGATAGTCAGAGAGTGTCTGACTATGATGTAATGTGATTGGTTAAATGCTTTAATATGAAAATACACGTCTGGAAGCAGCGCAATCAGGGGAAAAGCTATGAAAGGAAGTGGACAGACCATTTGGAATTATTTAATAAGTATTCATGGACAAAATATAATTAACATCAGTCTGTGATTCAGACATTTGAGCGGACATTTTCAGCCCTAAAGCGAATTCAAACTTATGCCAGAAATACGACAGGGCAGGCTCGACTTTCAGCATTAGCTTCGATGGCGATAGAAAATGACTTCTTGATGGAACTGAAACACACGGATAATCTGTATGACAGAGTAATTGAACTCTTTTTGAGGAAAGAAAGGGGGATGGATTTTGTGTACAAATAATAAGGATTTCTGGTGAGTAAAATATTGCTATTTTCCTAAATAATATTGCAATTTTATGAGGTTATTATTGATGATTTTTTATGTGTGTCACAGCTGTAGCACCCCGGGTTTGTTTCTTCAGTAAAGGCATTTATTCTGGATACACGAGTTATCTATCTTCGATGCAACGGCAACGGGTGTCTGTTCGGTTTGTTTTTGCACTTTGTTTATTTATCTTTCTTCAGTCATGTTTCATTCTCGTTCTGTTCCACGTCTGTCATTGTTCCTGTTCGAGTTCCTCTCCTTGTCTTGTCATGCACTTCGGGAAATTCTATGTTTCGGTTTTTTAGGGAGGAGGAGGAACGCATAAAGAAATCTGCGTGCGAATAAAGCGGAACGTGAGAAGCGTACAAAGATAGGACGAGAGAGAATGACAGCGATAGTTAGAAGCGTGAGATAATTAGTGATTAGTAGTGTTAGTAACTTAATCTAAATCCCTAATGTTAGTAGATTAGTTGGTTAGTACTATATACATCTAACTAATATATACAAAGTGTAATTAGAAAGTAAGAAGGAAGTAAAACGAGATTAGAAACGAAGACGGAAAAACCGAAACATAGAATTTCCCGAAGTGCATGACAGAACGAAAATGAAACATGACTGAAGAAAGATAAAAAAACAAAGTGCAAAAACAAACCGAACAGACACTCAAAACAAAACAATAAGATGGCTTTTATAGCCATAAAATAGTTATTGAGGGGTGGATTGATTCAGACGGAGCACTACTGAAGGCCTAGGTGTGAAATGCACGGCCCGCCACTGCTTTGTAGTAGTACGTGGGAGAGACTGTTGAATGAAAGAGGGTACAATTGGTTACCAGATTTGGAGAAAAATCCAAAAAATATCCAGTCTACTTCAATGTGTTCAACTACACTGGCTAGAGAAACTTTTGAGTGGGTTTCAACTGAATTACAGGCTACAAAGCTATGTTGTCAAAAAAGCAGGGCCCTGGGCCTCCCGCGTGGCCCAGTGGTTACAACGTCCGACGCTGGCCACGGAGACCGGGGTTCAATTCCCCGTCTCGCCAGAGTTGGCTCTGGCCGGGAGCGCCACGGGGGGTGGCGATTGGCTGTCCGCCCCAGGGGGGAGGGAAGCCGACATGAGATTCGCTGCGCATAAGAGTGGCCCTGCAGTATACCAGGTGACGGTTGATACTTGGGCGAGTGCCGTCTCGGAAGAGGCGTCAGGTCGCGTGTCGCTACCGGTTGCAGGACTACGGCAGCGAACTCACATTACTAGGGGGGGTTGACTTAAATAGGTAGTCTAATTGGCTACCAAAAGGGGATAAAAATCAGGAAAAAAAAAATGGTTTAAAAAAAAAAAAAAAAAAAAAAGCAGGGCCCTACCTCAAAGCTACACCTAGTGAAATAATACATTACTATTATATGTCACAGGACATGATCTGTGCCACAGCTTGAATCTCTTCACTCTCTGTGAGGGCAGTATAATAATTAACTATGTTTTTATATCATCCCACTGTGTCCCCATAAGGCCATCCAAAGACAAAAGCCTTTATTACCCATGGAGGGACCAATGGAATATATGAAGCCATCTACCATGGCATCCCCATGGTGGGGATACCCTTGTTTGCTGACCAGCCGGAAAACATGATACACATGAAGGTTAAGGGGGCTGCTGTCATCCTGGACTTCAACAACTTTCAGAGCAAAGACCTTGTGGATGGCCTCGACACCGTGATAAATGACCCATCGTAAGCTACATCATCGTCATTTGCAATGTCAGAACACATTCAGTGCCATATTGCAGTAGAGTTTTTGAAAGTAACCAGACTTATGGTATGGATCATTTCTATCAAAAGAGGGGGGGGAAGTAGGAAATGGATGTGGAAGGAAGCCAATGGTGAAACAAAAATAATGAAATGAAAGGGGGCAAGTGAAAATGGTAGCTTATAACAAGTAAATGAGAAGTTCACTAAGATTATGAAATAAACCGCTTTAGAAGTAGGAGCTAAAACAGTCGAGTGCTCTGTAGAAAGTAAATGATCATGGCCACTAAGATGAAGATTGGCAACGGGCCATGTCATTTGCAAACACTATATGTGTGCTTTGAAAAAGACATGGTGACATTATTAAAGATGATGGCGACGTGATAAAAGTCCAATAGGCCTAAAAGGGATGAAGAGATGTGAAGCAGGAGGAAGACAATGTTACCAGAGACCTAAGGAATGGACGAGATGACTGGGCAGACAGGCTGAGGGAACTGGAGAGCAAGCTAAGCGTGCAGGCAGGCGGGGCTGGCAGGACGAACAAAGCTGGCAGACAGACGAGGAATGGACCTGAACACAAAGGGAGACAACAGGAACAAGGGTTAACATGAATTTAACTTGAAACACAAAGAATAGTAAACACAGAGTTTAGACACAGATTTCTAAAGTCAGTTTCTACCGGGGTAGAGAGAACAACAATATGATGATGAATGACTGGAAAACCGGGGTAGATATACTGCAGGGCTGATGATCTTGATGGGAGGCTGGTGTGCAGGAAGGGATGACGGGATTAGCAACAGGTGAGCATGATGAGGAGTAATGAGGGTTGATAACTGAATAATAGAAAAGAATAAAACAATTAACACAAACAATCACGAGGGAGAAACAAGACAAAGGAAAAGACGAGACAGGAACAAAGGGAATGTGACAGTGTCAGGCACATGAAGACTTGTTCAGGTTTTAATTAAGCCTGTATGAGATATTAATGTACTAATTTGTGGTTGACAGTATGGAGGAAATAATGTGCCAATATTAATTAATTAAATAAAAAGTGCAATGTCAACATAAATAATTAAATTAATATTTACTTATTTATTTCCACATGCCATTATTTATTTCCACATTTATTTATTTATTTTCACATTTAATTATTTATTTATTTATGTATTTCAGACCACACATTTTGTCTGTGGCATGCAATGGGAAATAATTAAATCTGTCAACATCATCCATCAAAGCTGGATTTAACATTGGTACAATTGGTTGAATTTTACAACTAATTCCGTCTGGGTCGGTCGATTTCAGTTGTTGATGATCACCATGTGATCACACCTAGCTAGCTTGCTTAGTATAGAGAGATCAGTAGCTAAGTACCTGTAAAATCTTTGTTGCTTAGTGACAGTATCAGGGTGCCAGCGCTGTCGAAAAGCTGCTCTGAACTACTATATATGGGGGTGGGGGGTGGATTGTACCAAAAATGGGGCGAACAATGATGTGTCGATGGAGGTCAAGGCTAGTCAAGTCAAGTCAAGGATCTAGCGGGTTCATATGGTAAAAGCATGTCGCATATGTATTTCGGGCCTAATCCATTAAGTGATTTGTATACATGCAAGATTGGCAGCCAGTGGAGAGACCAGAGGATTGGTGTGATGTGATCACATTTCTTAGTTTTGGCTAGAGTTCTGGCAGCTGCATTTTGGATGAGCTGAAGCTGACGAAGGGCACCTTTGGTTATGCCTGAGAGGCCATTACAATAGTCAAGTCTACTAGTGCCAAAGGCATGGGTAAGCGTTTCAAGGTCTGGTTTAGACATGACTCCTCTGATTCTAGCTATGTTTTTCAGATGATAATAGGCTGACTTAGTTATTGAGTTGATATGGCTATTAAAATGTAGATCCGAGTCCAGAATAACACCAAGATTTCTGTCTGACCTGGCCACTAGTTTGCAGAGATAGGGAATCAAGGTGAGCACTGACTTTCAACCTATCTTTATGGGCTCCAAAGACAATTACTTCAGTTCAAGTCATTGACACTCCTAGGCTTGTCACCCACTGGGATTCCTAGGCAAGTCACTGATATGTCTGTGCAGGTGACTGGCAAAGCTAGCGGAGGCGACGATCTGCACACCCATACAATAGAGGCTATGGTGGGTGATGCGGTGAAGTCACCCACCAAGATTTTTGTAAACTTGGTAGCTATAATTTATTTCATACTTCAGCTGCCAAGCTTGTATAAAAGAAAGACTTAGATAGTTAGCCATCACTGCTGTTAAATATTGTCAAAAACTAAGTTACGATAATTAAAATGTAGTCGGCGTGTATGTAGAGAACGCTGTTGTGTGAGGCAGTTCATATCATTCAGGAGGCTTTAATTAAAAGCTCCATACTAGGGTTGTCAGGTCCTTTTGATAAAACCAGCTGAATCAAAACCAGCACAATGTATCAAAATGCCCAAATTTCCATTGCCAAAACCCCAAACACTGCTATTAAGTCCAACAGAATTACAACCATTGTGAAATAGATTGTAAAACTATAAATTGAATGAATGATACTATCATAAAAACCTACACTCTGAATGTGTTTCTCCGTTTTGCTGTGGTTATGAAGATCACTATGAAGAGCATGCTTGCTAGTTTGTTGGCGTTACTGCTGGCACAGAGTAAGAGGCTGACAGCGGTCTGTCGGACCGGTTTGTGGCTATAGTTGAGTGTACATTTCTGTGCCATACAGCATGTCCTATTTGTGTAGACAGTGTTTGAAATGAGGGGGGTCTGGGGGCATCTGGGACCACCCATAAGCCACAAAGGACCCCCATAAGAAATGCATTTTTCAGCCTGGGGTTTAATGGTCCCTGCTTTTTGTCCATATAGGACAGGTTTCCCTTGATATTACACTACTCGTTTTTCATTACAAAGCACACAAAATGTACTAATTATTCATTAAATTGGCCATGATGGTCATAATGTGCTTTAAAAAGAAATTGCTGGCATGTTTTTAGTATCTGACACATGTAATGTTTGTCTTGCATTTAATGAGGGGCAGATTTGGCACAATAATATCCATTATGACCTGTAACTCACATCAACGGATTGACGGACTACAATGAATCAGAGGATGATTCATTGTAGTCCGAATTACACTCAACACCCCCATTTTCCAGTTTTTACAGAAATTTAAGCAGTTCAAGTCCAGTGAATAACCTGAAATGGTACAAAGGTAAGCAGTAAACTGCCAGAGGTTAAAAAAAAGTTTAGGTTACCAAAAACTGAAAAATAATGTAAAATTCAGAGTTATAAAAAAGGCCCTTTTCAGGGAACAAGTAATGGGTTAACGTGGGTTAACAGTCACTCTGTGCAAGTCGCCAACTCTGGATCCAGCAAAAGAGCCCCAGACCATCACGCTTCCTCCTCCATGTTTGACAGTTGGTGTCACACACTGAGGAACCATCTTTTCGCCTACTCAACGGCATACAAAAACCCTGCGTGATGAACCAAAGATTTCAAATTTTGATTCATTGGTCCATAAGACCTTCTTCCAGTCTTTAGTAGTCCACTGGTGGCGCTTCATGGCCCAAGCAAGCCTCTTTTTATTATTTTGCCATCTTAGCAATGGCTTTCTTACTGCCACTCGACCTGTCAAACCTGCAGCTCGCAGTCTTCTCTTTACAGTTGAAACTGAGACTTCCTTACTTCAACCAGTGTTAAGCTGTGCTTGAAGCTGTCCTGTGAGCTGCCTATCACGCAAGCTGTTGACTCTCAGAAACTTGTCTTCTGATTTTGTTGTGGCTTTGGGTCTGCCAGACCTCTTCCTGTCAGAGTTTCCTCCAGTTTCCAAGTGCCTTTTGATGGTGTAGGAAACTACTCACTGCCATAAAATGTACATTATTTTTTCAGTTTTTGGTAACCTAAACTTTTTTTTTAACCTCTGGCAGTTTACCGCTTACCTTTGTACCATTTTAGGTTATTCACTGGACTTGAACTGCTTAAATGTAAATAAAAAATGGAAAAAGGGGGTGTTCTAAAACTTTTGACTGGTAGTGTATGTTCAACATTGCCCTCAGTTTCAGAAACTTCCTCCTCTATTTCACTGTCATTATCATTGTCTAAGAGTACAGCGAGGGCTTCACTGGCTGTACATGAGTCTTCTGCTCATGTTCCTCTTCTGACAATTGCTTCTGAGTGATTGAGTGAGTAAATGGTGAGTGGGACCTTTTTTATATCAGTGTTGCCCCTCTCAGACAGCAACAGAGTGGATTCCCACAACTTAGATCTGCATCTGTCTCATGTTATGTCTATGAGGCATTGGTAAGCTTTTTGAAGATAAAATATATTTATAAATATGCCTTTAGTTCAAATAAAAGTAAGAAAAAAGTATTTGCATCTATTTGGGATAGTCTTTATGCTTGTGGTGAGAACAGTGTATGTGTGTGTGTGTGTGTGTGTGTGTGTGTGTGTGAGAGAGAGAGAGAGAGAGAGAGAGAGAGAGAGAGAGAGAGAGAGAGAGAGTGAGAGAGAGAGTGAGAGAGAGAGAGAGAGTGAGAGTGAGAATGAGAGAAAAACAAAGTGTCCCTCTTATTTATACTAGCTGCTAGTTCATAAAGGCCTATTCTCCTTTGTGGCCAAAAATGGCGGAAACATCAAAATGGGGTGCAAAGTGCATATAGAAATAAACAAAAACATCAAGATGTCAATATTCTGTATAGAAGTTCATGACCCCAAATTAGGCAAAGTCACCTGGCCTCAGGCTAAAACAAGTATGTTAACCAGCCTTTTTGTGATGATAAACACCTAAATTCGGGTCAAATCTGTCTGACACAATACAAGGGGCTGTCTGTTTTTTCATGTTCTGTCTTCAATGGTTCTTACTTTTGTTTACTAATCAATGGTTCAGTGTTACCATTTTGAGCCTTTGTTGTACTACTTGTGTCCTTTTATTTTAAATAAAGACGTAGCCTAGTACAGAAATGGAATAGTAAAATCTCTCGACTCTTAATTCCGTGGCGTTCACCGCTATATTATCATGTTTAAAAACATGTTGGTTGGAAGCTGAGTGCAATGTAGGCGCTCAACCGGTCAATCAAACAAGTAAAATGAACGACTAAAATGAGAAAAAGAATAATTACTCCGTAAAAAGAGTCGTTTAATTCGAACTGCACATCCGTGCACATCGAACTGCACATCACTAATAGGGAGCCAGTAAAGTGTGGTGAGTAGTAGTGAGCTAGCGTCCGTTGCTAAATTATGGTCGTATATGTAGACTTGGTGAACTTACTATAGTACATCGTGTAAATTTATTTAGAATGTAGATTTGTGTTGGAATATTTGTAGCGTAAGAGATACATTCCCCAAGTTAAGAAACATAACAAGCCAGCATAGAAATGTTTATGTTATAAAAAATCTTTGATGTCAGCGCATAAATCAGATGTATTTTTAAAAATCTAATTAAGTAGAAAGTAGGCATGCTAATTCAGTGCAAAGGCGCTACGCCAGTGTATGTGAAATATAACACGATTTCTCTATTTTTAATGAGAAGTCGAGGGGTTTAATTAATAGTAGAATTTCCCAAACATTTAATTCCATCCATCCATCCATCCATTGTCTAAGCCGCTTATTCCTGGTCAGGGTCGCGGGGGGGGGGCTGGAGCCTATCCCAGCATGCGTTCCGGGCGAGAGGCAGGAATACACCCTGGACAGGTCGCCAATCCATCGCAGGGCACACACACCATTCACTCACACACTCATACCTACGGGCAATTTAGACTCTCCAATTAGCCTAACGTGCATGTCTTTGGACTGTGGGAAGAAACCGGAGTAAACCCACGCGGACACGGGGAGAACATGCAAACTCCGCACAGAAAGGCCCCCGGCCTGGATTCGAACCCGAGACCTTCTTGCTGTGAGGCGACAGTGCTATCCACTGCACCACCGTGCCGCCGCTATTTAATTCGCTATTTTAAAAGTGTGAGGACAATTTTGAAACCCGAGTGACCTGGCAGGTTGCTATGCTATCGATAGACATGTGAGCTAGCTACGATGTCAACCCTGGCCTGAACAACAAGCTGCCTGTATGGGAAATACCCCCATAAAAGCCTATTTTCTATTTACTTTTATCTATCTCACTATAAGCAAAGATTCTTATACAAAGATGGGTCACAGTCATGATGTTGTGATAGATGGCCAGTTGGTGATATAAATAATCAGGGTTAAATTGGTTTGTGTGATTTGGGGAATTTTATTTTGCGTTTTGCAGAATGTTTACAAGATAGCTAGGTCAGTTTTGATGCAGTCACTAACGTTACCGGTTGCAAGATATACCTTAGCCTAGGCTCAAGGTGAAGCACTTCAGCTGGGTCTTTTTTAGTTTTTATCTAAATGGTATAAAATATTGACCCATCTGTCTGACTAATAAACCTGTTAAATTTCAAGAAAAAATGTGATCATTTGTTTCAATGTAGCCATATAGTTGTGAGAGAAACAAACAAATGTGTGCGCGTGTGCATGCACATTATTGGAAATCTGGGGGACCCCCCAAGAGCCATTGGTTATTTCCTACACTGGGTGTAGGTGGAAGTTGACTAGTGCAGATTTGAAGTCAGTTTAGCTTGTTTCAGCCAAATGGTTAAGATTAGAACTTGGGTAAAATTATCTGATATTATATCCTGTGTTTAGGGGCAACCTCTGCCTTGAACTGTAATATGATTGAGCCGATGGACACTGGCTGATGAGTGAAATTTAGTTTTCAATGATTCATTTATAAAAAATTCAACCCGTGGACAAAAAAATAAACCCGTGGCAACATTTAATTACAATCACTTACATAAGTAATCCTGTACTTGATCTATCACAGGGGTCAGGGGTCGCAACATTTGCTTCGATTAGATTTGCTAGTACCAACATTTCTCCCGCTACAGCACGAAAAATCTCATAGACATCCAGCGCAGGGGCGCTATATTCAATTCAATATTCACTCAGTTGGTAGTTTGTATCAATAAATGATTAAAAATCTTACATTCAATTATTTATGTTGACATTTAACTTTTTATTTAATTAATTCATGTTGGCACATTATTTCATCCACATGACATTACAGAGAACTTGTGGATGTTTATCTACTCAAGCTGAATGCACTTTTGTAAGTCGCTTTGGATAAAAGCGTCTGCTAAATGATTGTAATGTAATGAGGTGTATTTTATGCATAATAATGTTGTGCGTGTGTAATACAGTTGGCCTGAGGGTGGCAGTCATTACCAAAAATATATAGAAAAGTATATGTTAGAGGATTATACATCAAAACAAAACGTGGTTCTGTGTGGCTCAGTAGGTAGAGCATGGCGTTGGCAACGCTTAGGTTGTGGGTTCAATTCCCACTGGGACCACATATCCTGAAAAATGTATGCATTCACTACTATAAGTCACTTTGGATAAAAGCATCTGCTAAATGGCATATATATATATATATATAAAGAAACAGGATTCTGCCTCCTGAGTTCCATATCCGTTGAGGCACTGGTGCATAGTGCAGTGATGCACTACATGGCCTGGATCTAATCTAGTGTCAACCGTGGCTGAGTTGCACTGGGGTAAGGCATAATTGAATAGTGTTGTCAAGGGAGGGTGGGTATCACCTTTGATAATTGCACATTAGCAATTTGATTGGGCACCTGCTATCAAACTGTAACATAATTTTAACTACACAGTCCTCTTCAGCAGTAGCTCGGGTGGCTTAGCCAGCAGTTTACAGAGTGAAGAGAAATAGTCGTTGACTTCACACATTTCAGAGGATGTGCTTGCTGGTCCTCTGCCTCCTAAAATGACAATAATGTTGTAATGGGGACAAGACAGCCCACAATACAATACAATTGGACACCCCAAACAGAGAAAAAAAGTTTGCTGATGACAATGAATCAAAACAGAAATCATTGATTTTTTTCTATATAGTACAATGTCTCAGAGGGAAACATTAAATGTTTACTGAAAATACATACTATATTTACATTATATTGTCAGTTGACTGTTAACCCCTGCTAGAATGTTTCAGAGTATGATTGTAAACTCCATATATGTTGACTTCAAAGTTATTCTCAAAAAATGTCATTCTTCAAAATGTGACCCTTGTGGTCAGCCTCCTGTAAAAAGCTTGTTTGTTTGTCTGTCTGTCTGTGTACACAACAGGTACAAAGAAAACGCAATGAGGCTGTCAAGAATCCATCACGACCAGCCAATGAAACCCCTGGACCGGGCTGTGTTCTGGATCGAGTTTGTGATGCGGAACAAAGGGGCTAAGCACCTGCGAGTGCAGGCCCATAATCTCACTTGGTATCAGTACCACAGTCTGGATGTGTTTGCAGCACTTCTGGCCACAGCGGCACTGGTCACTTTAATCTTCTTCAAAACATGCAGATTCTGTCTCCGGAAGTGTTGCCTGAGATCAAAAACAAAGAGTAAAAATGATTAATTTTGTATTTTATGTAACATCTAACCTACATATGCAATATGTCTATTGTTATGTCTTCAGATGTGACTTTCTTTGGTCAAGCCAGTTATTTGCTGGTGATTTCCAGTTCTCATACTTAGTGGAGTAAATCAGTGGAACCAAAATATTCAATAGATTTGTTAACAGTAAATTATTATAAAGATTTTTGGGACCACCTGTCACATATACAGTAGGCTACCCTCCAAAATTATTCACACCCTTGATAAAAATGAGCAAAGATGGCTGTATAAAATAAACAATAGCGATCATGAGCTATATTGTATGCTCAAAAATGTGAATATTATATGATTTCATACTAATATAATTGCTCAGAGAAGATTTATTCATATTTTTCCAAAAAAGATGTTGCAATTATTCACACCTCTTGTTTTAAATAAAATAATAATAAAAAAAAATAATGAACATGGTACTTTTTTAAGTTCATCTCAGTCATATTGTGTATTGTGTGTATTGTGGTTTCCTATGACTTCCCTTTTCACTGGGGTATAAAAATGAGTAGCATGGGGAAAAACCAAACAAACATCACCATGAGGGCCCTATTTTGGTGAATTAGGACAGTGTCGGTAACGCAGATGCAAAGCGAAGACGGTGGCGCAATTTCTGTAATTTCGTGACTTAGGACGATAGCACACCTCCGGCACAGCTGTAAAAGAGGTTGGATTAACTTTTAAAAAATACATGTGGGTGTGGTGGGGGTTTGGTTTCATAATGGCCAATCAGAACACCTATTTTCTATCCCTTTAAATACCAGTGCGCTAACGCTATAGCAAATTGGCAATTTCCTGACATGGATGACAGTTTTGCACGGCTGCACCAGGAGCGCTTCTCAAAAGAGGAGAGCGAGGAGGTGCGGAAAAGGTGGCGCGCGGATCAGAGGGGGAAAACAAGGTGCACATTAATTTGTTATTTTCATGATTTGAGTTTATATTTTGAGACCTACATTGTTAAAAGAAAGTGTTTTATTTTACCATCTCTTTTTTCCTTATTTGTAGGCTTTCCAACTTTAAAAAAAACTAAGTTTCTTTTCTTCTAACTTAATGTAATTGTTAAATGGAAAGCAATAAATAACAAACTCACAACTGCAACTAGGCCTGTTTCATTTATGTTCGTCATGCAGTAGGCCTACATGCGTCACCCTGGAGTGTGCATCACAAACCACCTGGATATTAATGGAGTGGACCCCCTTCCGATTCACATAAATGATACCGTGATCAGATGGTGAGCGCAACTGCACATGTGTGCACCCAAGACCCCAGGGAATCCACATTACGTATAAAAATCCTGTTTAGTTCTCTGCTGGCTGTCGGGTGTAGGAAAAGTAATAAACTCATTTGCATGTTGGACAAGACTGGAAGAAACTGCATGTGCAGCTGAACTGATAGCCGTCTGGGCAACACCGGCTACCAAACCCAGGGTATCGCTCACAGTATCGCCTTCGGCGTCCAATTATGTTCTCCATTTTCTGTAGTGCAAATGGAAAGAATAAAACCCTTTCACATAAGAAAAACAATGTGCATACAAACATATATTTATTTAACAGGTGTATCTTACTGAACGATAGCAATGGATGGCCTGCTGGCTTCAGTCTTTCATGTCCGTGCATTGAATAACCACAAGCTGTGGTGAAATAGTTTTTAGCTTAATTGATTACACTTGCAAGTTACCCATGGATTGGATGATTTGCCTCAACGTGGGGGGAAATTAACAATATTCACAAAACATTCTCATGTGATTTCAGATAACCTTATGTTCAAAACAACCTTATGTTCATACGTGCACATCAATGAAGTCACCAAATTGTACAGAGCGCCAGCATTTGCGCTAAGAGGTGGTCAAGTTGGACATTAACGCAAACTCATTATTTGACACCAAACTTGCATAGCGCCGACTGTTTTCACTGTCACACCCCCTATTGCGCGGACCAACCCATAGTCGTGAAAACGCCTTCATTGCGCACCAAAAAATTGCCAAACTCAGCAGATGGGAAATATTCAGTTTGCGACAGACGAAGCTGGCAATTTGCCTGAGCTAGGGCATAATGCCGCTTAGCGCTGGCACGAAAATAGGGCCCAAAGTGTCACAAGTCAGAGATGGTTAGAAACAAATACATTAAAAACTATGATTAGCATTTAGCATTTGGACCGATGCTAAGACTAGCTCCGATATGTTGGGCCGATGATGATCAATCATGTGGCAGATAAGCGATGTTTTGATGTGCCACTGAATAACATGTGTTATCAAAGAGGGGAAATGTTGGCTACGTGTACATTTTTCAAAGTGACAGCCGCAACAAAGTAGGAATTTAGAACACATGCTCTGCCAAAGTCTTGTGTGGAGGGAGCAAGTTAAAGAACTTTAAAACCACAGATCGAATCATTCATCTGAATGGGCAACACCCCAATAAGTGCGAAGGCTTACTCAAAGCAAGATGTGAAAAATCCAGCCCAACCTGCTGCTTCGTTGTCGGTTGCGCAGTTGTTTGCTAAATATGACGTTTTTACTAATGTGAGTTTGGTGCGATCCAAAGAGATGTAGGGGTAGACAAATGAATGGAAACACCAAATAATATATGAATATTCACTAATGTGGAGCTGGGCTGCCCTTTGGCTTCAGCTTCGGTTATACAAGTGCAATCTGTTATCAAGATAAATGCTAAGTTTTTAACTGTTTCGAGTGGGATATTGGACCATTCTTCAAAAGGAAAGCCTCCATTTCTTTGAAAGATGAAGGCAGTGGAAATGTACTCCGTACTCTATGTTCCAGAACTTCCCATAAACGTTCAATGATGTTTAGATCTAGTGTTTGGGGAGGCCATGGAAGGTCTTTGAGTTCATCCTGGTGTTCATGAAATTGCTCTTGAATCCATTTAGCAGTGTGTATGGGGGCATTATCATCTTGGAATATGGAAACATCTTGAGGAAACGGTGTTTGCACCATACGGCGCACCTAGTCATCTTAAAATGGCTTTGTACTCTTTGGCCATAGTTCAAGCATGCAGAGTAATAATGGGACCCAATGACTCCCACGGGATGGCTTCCCATATGATAGACAATGTGGGTTGAAGGCTTCCTTTGGGTTTCTCCCAACATAAACCCATCCAGATTTAGAAAAAAGAGTAAAAGACAACTCATTAGACCATATTACCTTCTTCCACTGCTCAGATGTCCAGGTTTAGTGCTCATTACTGTAGTGTGGGTAGAGGATGGAAGAGCCACCCGCAGATGTCACGAATATCTCAAAGCTAACCACGAGTAGTCAGCCACTAAGTCTGCGAACAGATAAGGGAGCAGGGGAAAAAGTGGATGGACAAAGAAAAGAAAACTCCGGGCATAAAAGTCCACGGAAAATAATAATAAACAGAAAACAACCCAAAGGGCGAGAACTCTTCAACGAAGAGGTAAGAAACTCAAATGATTTTAGAGACTTTAGCTCTGAGAGTTTTAAACCCCAAAACAAATAATGAATCTCGAAAAGGAAACGCCACCAGAGTGACGAGCAATAAACCTATAGCTAGGAAGGAAATAATCCTCCTAAAAAGGCACCCACAGAGTGGCAACGCTAACCCTTTTAAATGAGATGATAAATAGTACCTTCTCTCTTTAACTGAGAGACCACAGGGTGGAAAACTAATACCTAGTTCTTAGTACCGGTTAGAGCATAACAATGGTTTACACAGAAGCATTTGTAAGAGGAAAACGCAGGCCTTAAATAGTAGGCGGAATAAACACTGATAATCCACAACTGGCCAAGATCGGAAAACACACCGACAAAAGACCATATAAGGAAAGTGGAAATGACAATGATTCCTCACACAAAACAAAAGAAAACAGACCATCACATGGTCAAGCGCCCTCCAGTGGCAGAACAAGGTAAAACCTTGACAATTACACCAGGTTATGTGTTGGTGTGCATTGGCCATGGTTACAAGTGGTTTTCAAATGGCAACCCTATCATTATTATTAGCTTTGTGAAGCTCACAACATATTGTTGCGACTGGGTCACAGAGGTGTTGATTCAGTTCTGGGATCATTTTTGAGGCTGTTGTTTTGTGGGTTTTAGCAACTATCCTGTCTGTCTGTCCCTGTCGGTGAGGTTCGACTTGTGACCACCTTTCCTCTTTCCTGATGCAGTTTTTCCTTATTTGGCATATGCCATCATGATTTTTGACACTGTTCCCCTTAGCAGTCTAAGGTTTCCTAAAAGCAAATATAGTTTCAAGTCACTATAAGGTGTGCTGCGGGAGGCTTACATGTACCAATGACGTACGGAAAAATGCTAATTTTGGTGGATGGTGAAAATTAGAGGGCATGCCTAGCAAAGTGTGTGATAACAATTATTCCTTTGCAATTCCAGTACCCCACTACCCCACAACATAAGGATTATGTGTGAGGTAATTCCCAAACTCTGAGATGTGTTAAGGGCCAAAAAACATGATTTGGAGCATGCCGTAAGGAAAATGGTGCATGAGATGGGGGGGGCAAAGACCGTTCAAGATACGATCTAATGCTTTAATCTAATGCTTCACATTTTAAGTGGGCCCTCTATTATAAGCATGAAATAAATATCTTATTCTTTTGCAATTTAGATACTGCACTTGTTAAGGACTAGTCTTGGTGCAAAGAATGTGGTTTGCGGTTGTAGTGGGCGTGGCTTTGGGGCCATGTGAGTTCAGACCAGGCATGTTATGTGTGCTGAGTTTTATTCCCATCGAGAGAAGTGGCGATATAGAAGTCCATCCTGGAAAAGGGTGAGGCGAAATAAAATAATGCAAAGAAAATACTGGAAAAAACGAGGCTTCCCTTCAGGCTTGGAGTCTAAAAAGGTTAAATAAGTGATAAATGGCAGATGCCCTCAAGACAGTATGCTCACGTTGCTGATTGTCGAATGAGACGCAATACAATGGGGAATTTTGTGGAATTGCACTTGAGCAAGGATGGACACCTCGGGCGTTACCATGTGATTAAGTGGAAATGGTTGAATACGGTCGATTTCTTCTTACTGTAATCAATGGCACAGTGCTTGGATTTGTCGTACTGAATAATCTGATTTGTTATGATAACTTGGATTTAAAACACTAATGTTTAGCTACTTTTCCTTTATAATGTAGTAAATGAATTGATAATTAGATGGTTGACAAATGATGAGATGTTATAAGAATTTGTTTAATATTCATTAATCTCATCACTCAGTCCTTAAATTAATTCTGATTCAGTTTATTTTAATGTAGCTTTTTCAGTTAATTTTAGACTTTGTCATTTTGTGCCATGAATACGTTAATATACAGTAAGTTAATGTTGCTTTTATACAGCATGTATATTTTATACATTGTTGTTTGGCTCTATGTTCAATCACATGATGCAATTATGATGTGCTTAAGCATAATTGTTAGGCACAATGTTTTTATCATTGCCTTTTTTTAACATAGTTTTTCACCTTAACATCTATCTTCTGGGATTCTGGAATGTTTTGTCCCAGTTTCCACTATGATGTTCTTAATATATTCTTCCATATTGACCCTGTAGGTTGGTCTGTATATGCACCACCATACAAACAATCAAATTAATACATGATCAACAGAAACATCAATAACCCATACAGAAGTCAGAAGCACAGTAAATGTGTATCATGTTGAAAAACTGTGCTAAAATAAAAGATAAGAGTAAAAATGCAGTGCTTAGCAATTATCCTTAATGGCAACATACATCATACTAAATGTAACGTAAAGCATACTGTAGCGATACAGGTGGGTCGCTGCATGTAAATGTGTGTGCGGGGCATTGTGGGGGAACACTGTTGTATGTTTGTTTGTTCCCCCTTGTGTTAATTAGATTCATGTTTGTTAAACCATGTTGTATGTGTTCTTGTTTAGCATTTCTGTATGTAAAACTGATGGTCACGGTGAGCCAGAAGTTAGACCCACCGCGACTGGTGTGTGTTTACTGTTTAGGGTAGTCGCCTGAAATTCTGTGTTAAAAGTGTTCATTCGTTGACTGAAGAGTACGTCCTGTGTGACGTACTAGCTTGTTGAAGAGGCGCACCCAGCGCGTCCTTTTAAGGTCTGTTCCCAAAGAAAGCTCTTAAGACAATATCTGGGGTCGTGCGGTGTATGGGGCAGGGATATTGTCACCTTTTATTATTAAAGTGGCTATGGTTCGTAGCCACATTTAAACTGCTGCCTGACTCCATTCATCTTCTTGTTGCACCCCACCGCGCATGCTCGCTACAATACCATTTATCTATAAAAAACAACATAATCTTAAATCATAACAGACAACGATTCGTAAGAAATTTTACACAACACCATATTAGATTCACTTGCTTACTAGGCAGTTTTACAAGACAAGGCCCTAATTCTGGTAACGAATGAAGTCTGAGCAGGTCAGAAGAAAAGGCACATTACTGCGGTTCTTGCAGAAGTAGGTAGTTTGTACCACCCCTATGGGTGGTTTTATAGCAATAATGCAGGAAATAATCATTTGGAAATAATTTATTTCAAAATTAAATACATTTGGATGAACATGAACATGAACATGAAATTTGGATGAAGATGAACATAATCTTGTATATGATCAATACGGTACTGAAATTAACAGCCGGCTCCAGAATAGCATACTAGCATATTAATTAATGGATTTCAAATGCTACAACTTATTTACAGATATAACGCCCTGGTAATTTGTCATGCTGTAAAATAAAACATAACCAGCCAAACAAAAAATTAATCATAACTATTTTGCACATCGAACTAAAGATCTATGCTGTGTGTTTTTTTAAACAAACCAGCATGTTAATCATATAAGTAACCAAGGGATGCTGGTCATTAATGCAAGGCCGTAACCATGGAGTCAGCATTGGGGGGGACCAAATCAATTTATTTATATTTTTTATATCAGCTAGGCTATATATTGGGGGGGACATTTTGAGCATATCTGAATATTGGGGGGGATGTGTCCTGAACCTGTTTTTTTCCTGATATTTTAACCTCACAAAGATTGTCATACAAATGTGTATGATCACGAAATCTCTGGAGTCAATCCAGTTCACAATTATGCCACTGAATCCTACCGAATGTGAGCAGTAACCTAGTGTATTACAGAGTAATCTCAAAAAAGTTAAAAGAATGCATCTTTAAGATTAGGCTATCAGCGAAGTCGGCAAAATTTTTGAAATTATTTAGCCAAATTTTAAAAACATGAAAACGATTATTATTAAATTATGTGATTATACGTTATGTCACGCCATTACCTCCTTTCAATTCTACGTCTTCTCTTGTCACGTGACAACGTCCGATTTGCCAGTCTAGTCTCTCTCTGAAGGGAGACGCGTACGCCGCCATTTTAGCTGCGGTGAGATGCGCACGATTGTCAAGAAACGCAGTATTGAACTCTAAATTCTAATAAATATACGTGTTATATATGTAATCACAAGAGGAGGCAAAACGAGTTCTCTGAAAGTACACGCCAAGCAGAGAAAGGGGAGGAAGATGGCGGTCGACAGGCGAGACGAGAAAGGTAGTTTCGATAACACAGCTAAGTTAGCTGGCTAGCTATTGTTGTGATTTGCTTTCCATGGCATAACGTAAGCGGTTGTTTGCCATTCAAAACGACGTGGCTTGACATACACGGCTGCCTATATCATGAAAATTTGCGACGGTGTTACTCGATGGGGTCGTTGCAATATGCTACGCCCAATGTAAGTTTAGAATGTGGATTTGCAGTGTAAAATGGTCGGAAATTTAGCTAGCTAACGAACCAGAATACGACACCGATAGCTAGCTAGCTAGCTAGGTGTGCCGCAGTATAGCCAGCTACGATTTAATTGCTTGCTAGCAATGTTTTCACGATCAGTGGTGTGGATGAAAAGTCAAATAAATTCAGATTAATTATGACCTCTTAACCTTGTGAATGAATCTTTGTTGAGCCGTACGTTAGTTGGCTAAGTAGTGAACGTCGGAAAATGCTTGTATTTTGGAATGCAACGTTGGCTAGCTGGATAATATAGCTGGATAAGCTAACGACCGTAGCTATAACTAGCCGAGCTGCTGTGGTGGCCATTCATGGCGTCATAGTTGCATTGTCACCATTGACTTGTTTATGAAAGATGCCTGGTTAACACGCTAGCCATGGCGGACAATTCATAACAGGTCGAAATTTGAACCTAGTTGCTCAGTTCTTAAGCTTGTTGGTTAGCTACTTGACGTTAGCCATATAGTTCGTACTAACTATAAAACAAGGTTGAACTCTATGCAACGTTAGCTCTGTAACGTCAACGTTAGTTAGCATTAAGTTGCCGTGTTAAGATTTGTAATGTTGCTAAAAAAACGACATCACACAAACATTGGCTAAGTTACTTAGCTAGCTAGTATATCAACATTTTTGTGAATTAATACCCGATTGGCTGTTGCAGCTGCCATCCAAATAGCCGATATTCAATCCTCATAACTTTAAAACATTCTATAATGCCGTATTCTGTATGGTTTTAATTGTCACATTCTAGCTGGCTCGTGACCTATCGTAAGATGCGCCATTACTTGATTTTTGTGGAGCTTAGCCCGTGCAATTTATTTAAGTTAATAAATATCTGGCGTTTTGTTCGAGCACGTGTTATAACGTTACAATATGTGCTATAACGGAGAAAGGGTAAAAATGCGGCACTATCTGCTCACCCTGCTTCTATCTGAGGTACCACTGTCCAGGTCTGGACTTTGATATTTTTTAGTCCGCTTTGGCCTTCGTTGAATGGTACTTTGTTCGGGTACCATGGTAAAAGGCCAGGGCACCACGGTCACAGAGAAAAGAAATACACAATGTGTTTGTTTTGAAGCTAGTACACCATCATACAAAGAATTTATTAAAAAAAGAAAAAACAGATCAGTACAGTGGAGTTTTTTTAGAGGTTGTGTTTTAGAGGACACATTTTGGACACACAGATTTGTTACTTTTATATCACATCATACGTATTCATTGCATAGACGATTCATAGACAGCTCTCAGGGCACATACTGCTGGACTGGCTGCTCTGATGAGGGCACACACTGCTGGACTGGCTGCTCTAATGGGCACACATACTGCTGTACTGGCAGTCCAATTACCATTCAGTCTTTAACTCATCCTTTAAAAAATATATCCAACTTTTGACTCTTTGCAGCTGATATTTAGATTTGCTTTTCTTTGTAGCGTACTAATGTTAGCCTTCCAGCAATATGTTAGTAAGGCTAATGACATTAGGCAGTCATTGATACATAAAATTAGTTTGACAATCCAGTAGTCCATCATAGACCAAAAAAAGTCATTTTGGTCAATGGAGAACATTAGGGGGCGTGGCTGCCAAAGTGTACGTGTGATTGCTTATTCCTTGTAAATTTAGATACAGTTGCTAAGAACTAATCACGACACAAAGGTAAAGCTCTGCCAAGTTTGCCCTGGGAGGCTTATTTATTTACAAAATTATCTAAAAATGTTGTTTTTCCAGGCATATTTGGTGTGGCCATCTGGCGAACGCTTCCAAAATGTTCCATGGCCTTCGAGCTTGGAAGCCTATACTGTCAACAATTCGTTTCACCCACCCCTTCAGGCTTGGAAGCCTACTGTCAGCAACGAGTCAACAACAATAGGCTCCACCCACCCTTTTGGCTTGGAAGCCTAATAAAAGCACATATTTGTCAGATTCTTCTAAAAAGGTTCTAGCTAGCCTTAGCTCACTATCTAGCAACCTTTTTTAGAAGAATTACTAAACCAGTTATTGTTACAGGGGGGAAAAACAGCTAGCTAGCTAGGTTTAATTAGCCATATGCAAACTAGTTAGAAAACTGAAACATAATTTGTTCAGCAAATTGGTTAGGGAAGATTTCTAGCCAAATTAATGAGCACTCCACATATGACAAGCTACAAACGGCAGTGCTTGTGTGAATTCTAGCAAAGCAACGTCATACTATAAAATGGCAAACTCATCAGGGAACTCCACAATGTAACTGATTATTCTCCATGCAGAATTTTTTGTTGAGGTCTCTGTGAGGTGTGCATTTCAGGAAATTCTGTGATTGTAAGGAATCATTTTTTCTTGATTGGAATCTTGCTACAAGATGACCTCCTTTCATATGATTGGAATCACAGCATCACAGTGATTTGCCAAACTGCGGAAGTTAAATTATTTTCACCTTGTGTGAATGGCGCTGTAGTCGAGATTCATGCTGTTGGCAGAATGGCACCATGTCGCCCTCTCTGAAAATGAATGACTTTGGTTAGAGCAGCTTGGGAATGTTGCCCTTTTTTTGACCTTTTGACCTATCAAAACATTTGGAATTTCCTAATTTTGCCATCCATATTCATAAAATGTTACAAATTGTTCTGTCAGGATGATTGAATAAATTGCAATCGCTATGTTTAAGAAAGGTGGGTAGAATTAGGATTAGCTGTAAAAATAAGTTGTGAAGTTTTGGAGATAGTTGTCTGAATTGTTTCCTTGTGATTTCTATGTGGTCGCTATGACCATGAGTTTTATGGCACATTGTGTTTTGGATGTAATGGGTGTAAAAATGATCAAACTCAGAAATAAAGGTAGCCTGGATGGCTTATCCTGTTAAGGTACTGTTCTTATGTGTGGCTGAGCCTCACAGTCTGGTATCAAATCCAGACCATGCAATTCTGCGGAGTGCTGTGTAAATGGTAGCGTTTCCCAGGGAAGGAGGGATTCCATCAGCAGGAATGACTGTGTCTCATCGCACACCAGCCACCCCTGCTGGTCAGTCGGGTGCCCACAGTCTGCCTGTATAAAGCCACACATGAAGTGTCTTCCTCTGACTCATGTCTGTCAAGCTTAACATGCAGACTGCAGTGTAAAAAGAAGCGGTGGCTGACATTACATGTTTTGGAGGAGAGCATATGCTTATCTGCGCTTTCCCGAATTGACAGCAGTAAGAAGTGGAGTTAGAGTTATCTTTCAGAAATGGGAGAATCAGGCTCATTTGAGTGTCTTTTGGGCTGTCCAGTTCTCAGAACTTGGTTGGGCAAAAGATAACATTTTTCTGTCCTGAAGCATAAAGTCTTACCATAGATCAGTGGTGTCCAATCTTATCCGAGAAGGGCCGGTGTGGGTGCAGGCTTTTGTTCTAGCCCAGCACTAAACACCTGATTCAACTAATTAAGGTCTTGATTGTAGACCATGATTGGTGAATTAGTTGAATCAGGTGTTTTAGTGCTGGGATACAGCAAAAGCCTGCACCCACACCGGCCCTTCTCGAATAAGATTGGACACCCTTACCATAGATGTATCGTCACAATTACATATAACAAGATCATCAACATTTATCGCTTTGTAGATGGAGAACTGAACGTCCTGGATGACATCCTGACTGAAGCACCTGACCAAGATGATGAGCTCTACAACCCTGAGAGTGAACATGATGTAAATGAGAAAAAAGGTAGCCTATTGAATGCATGTCATTTTACTGAGAAGACTATAAACGTTTGTATTTCCTGCAGAAGCTTATTGTTAAAGTGTCGGAAATTAATTTTAAAAATACATAACGCTGTATACAGGCATGCGTAATCTTTAAATTCTCTTTTTGCAGTAACATTCTTGAGTCAGATTCCGAATCAAAGTATGGGAAATGGCAACACCTAGCAAAATAAAATTCAACAAACCTTTGTGCTTGAGTGCCTTAGCAATGGCTTTTTGGCGTCTTCTCTAACTTGATTAAACTGACAGCCATTTCTTCAAAAAAAAAAGAAAGATGTCAATCTGTTGAAATGCCATACAGTTGAACTTCAGTTATGGATTATGAGATTGGTCAGCTGAAGGAAGTATGAAATTAGAAGTCTATGCAATTACACCATATCAAGCTCCTCTTATAACAATATTTTACAACTCAAACAAGTCACACTTCCCATTGACAAAACCTTGAAATACTATTAAAATTAGGCAATGGGGCATATCTGACCACTATTTCAAAATGATACAAGCTGGAAAAGACAACTGTTTGAGATGGCAAGTGTGTGATCTAAATAATGGCCAGAACAAAAAAAAAAAAAAAAAGATTGCTTGTCACTGAAAATGAGATTAATGAAGGTTCTAATGAGACCTTGATTACTGCTGCTTTGGTAAAAATGAAGGCTGTATAAAATAAACATGCTCAAAAAATGGAAATTATATTCTTTTATACCAATACAATTGCTCAGAGAAAAATATTTTGTTTAACAAGTTATATTTCTTTCCCCCAAAAAGATGCGTGTCACAATCATTCACGCCCCTAATGAGTATTTGAAGTTAAAAACCAACAGAAACAAGACAAAGGGTTGTTGACCTTAAGAAATCAGGAGTTGGGTCCAAGCACATAAATTCTCCTTTCTCAAACGATTCTGTTTTCTTTAGATTCTTTATATCTCATCCTGCTTAATCATCCCATTGTGTTCTAAAGCCAAGCCTAATTTTGTGATCTATTTTCATCTAAAAATGATCTGTTGCAGGGTCCAAGAGAAAGAACGATCGAGGGGATAACTTGGAGACCAAGAGGTTAAGGTCAACAGGGCATGGAACCCGGCAGGCAATTAAAAGGTCCATACCCACAGGTGGGGCCAATGGGAAAAAGCTGGTGACCACAAGGAGTAGACACTCCACAGACTACAAGGGAGAGGACTACCACTATGAGAGAAGCGAGGAAAGGAAGAACCACGCTGTGCGGGGGGAACTTCCAGGAGTGATCCCCCAAATCACACAACGAGAAGCCCCTGACCCGCAGGAGAGAGCCCGACAGACGGCCTAAGCCTTTAATGCCCGAGCTCTCAGAGGTAGGAAGGTCTACTGGTTTTGAAACTACTCTAAAATTCACAGCTTTGCTATAATGCCATGCCATGTCATGTAGAATGCCGGTAGTTTGATTGAGGGCATTCAGGGATGTAAATAAGCCTCTTTTGCTACTGGGTAATTGTGTTGACTAACCGATTAGGTACTACGATGCTGAGAAGCTAATTCATGCTTTCATATCTAGCCGGTTAGACTACTGTAACTCACTCTTCACTGGTCTTCCCAAGAAAACCATTGAAAGACTCCAGCTCATTCAAAACTCTGCAGCTAGATTATTAACCAAAACTAAAAGGAGAGAACACATTAGTCCTGTCCTAGCTGCTCTACACTGGCTTCCTGTAACCTTTAGAATAGACTTTAAGGTCCTCCTTCTCACTTCCAAAGCTCTAAATGGACAAGGACCTAACTACATAGCTAAATCTCTTACAAATTACACACCAGCTAGAACACTGAGATCATCAGATGCAGGTCTATTAGAGATCACCAGAAACTGTCATAAGAAGGTTGGTGATGCGGCCTTTTTCAACTACGCCCCAAAATTATGGAACACATTACCCATAAATATCAGGGAAGCCAACACACTAGACATTTTCAAAAGACAACTTAAAACCTATCTTTTTACCAAAGCTTTTGATTAACTCTGACTTGCACTACTAAATTGATCTTGCACTATATATATTTTAATCTTCTCTGATTACGCATTCTGTGTAAAGCACTTTGAACTGCAATTCTTGTATGAAATGTGCTATATAAATAAAGTCTTACTTACTTACTTACTAAAACAGTTAAGTGTTTGTAATTGGCCTTTTTTCTATTATGTAATGGAAAAAAACTGTCATTTAAAATAAGTTACTTTATCATTTTATTTCTAGTAACTATTATGATTATTGTTGTTGGCTTGTCAACTTTGACGGATTCGGTTATGCTTAGCCCTGTTTCATGAACCACAGTAACTAAAGCAAAATCATTTTCCATGGATACATAACCAGTACTATGTTGTCGGTAGTCAATAAATATATATATATATTTTTTTTTAAGTAGTTGATTTTACATCATTGCCAAACTGTTGCAAATTTCTAGTCTACACGTTTCCAAAGAAGCTGTTAAATGTCACAGAGTATTAGTAAATAAGAAAGCTAACTATTTGACTTGCTTGCTCGCTAGCTAGCAAGTACAATAACTCACTCATCTGTATAGCGTGAGGCTAGCCATGAATAAGATTATAAAAATATCCGGCCAGGGATAATAAAATTTGTTCGGCTTGTGAATTGTATTGTCCTGTCCAGGTTGTCCTGTTTTAATGAACTCTTGTACCAGCTGATGATTTTTGATAAGAACTCTTACCAGCTGATGCTGCGTATTACATTTACAGAATTTTGAATTATGCGCACATCCACTTTTAAGTTTGCAAGGACCCTGTTTGGTAAGCTACTCCATGAATACTCATCTGATACTCTATTTACATAGCTACTTTAGTGATGTTAGTTACTACATGTCAATTCACTTGATCAGTAATGATGGACCTACTTATCGGGGTACAAGCCGATTTGCAACAAAGGGCATTTTTTATTTCCCATGAAAATTTTTGCATTTAGGCTGCAGTTCAAATGCAATTTTAATCAAAGTGGGCTAGTAAGATTATGCTATCAACTCCATGAATACACCTTTTGTCACCAAAGGGTGAATGCCGGTCAGATAATGGTTCCCCCTGGATTTTATGAGCTGCTGAATTCCTGTTTCACCCAGAAGCTGCGGCGCACCAGTGAGGAGAGCGTGGGCAGGGTGAGCCACTCTTCCAAGGAAGAACCCAACTCCGAGGATTACGCCTCCGACCAGGACACCGGGAGCTCCGCCGAGTCCTCGGAGGGCAACCGCTCCGACCTGGAAGAGGAGGAGGTCATGGAAGATGAGGAAGAGGAAGGCGAGAAGGGCGCAGAAGAGGACGACGAAGAGGAGGAGGAAGAGGAGGAAGGCGAGGAGGAGGAATACGAGCTTGAAGAAGGGGACCAGCGGGAAGGAAATGAGCAGAACGACTACGACACCCGCAGCGAGGCCAGCGACTCCCAGTCAGACTCCGTGTCTTTCTCCGAGGGGGAGTCTGTGCACTCTGGTTCGGGCTCCGATGCCTCAGGTAGGCCATTAACGACCCAGTTCCCTAATTAGCTTCACACGTGCCTTTGACTTTCATTTATGAAATGTTCCCACGTTGTTATTGGGAGTCTGTCAGTGATTGGATAACCACTTGAACTCTTAAGTGCAAAACTGGAATTCGGCTTGGGAAAACCAGCAAGACAAGGAGCAACTGAGTCTTTTTTTCCGTGATAGATTGTCACATGTCCCAGAGTTCAAATGGTTAACGTAACTGGTCAGTTCTGACTTTTAACGAAGAGCACCAACCAGCAATGAATTTTTGCAGTCTTTTTTAAGAGGTTAGTTCGCCGATTTACTGTTAATTGTAACTGATCATTTATTTTATACTTTTTAGTTTTGAGTCTCTTTTGAAGAAGTCAGCAGGTGCTGGATACTGAATTATGGTTACTAATGCTCATGGGAGTGCATGGCCTTCGTTTCAGAGAATATGTTTGTGCTAATTATAGTTCATACTATGTATGTTGGCAGAACATTTCACTATAGGTTGCTACCTGGATGTGACAAATTGGAGATGAATATTAGGACAGTGAAGAGAAGTCCTTTTAGGTTGCCGATTAGCCTTATAAAAGCAGTCCTTTATATACTTAAAATGGACACACTAACGCAAGGGACATGTTTTCCGATTTACTGTTCAGATGAGGAAAGAAAAGAGAAGAAGCACGCTAGAGGGATATCTCCAATCGTTTTTGATAGAAGTGGAAGCTCAGCTTCAGAATCATATGCAGGTATTAAAGATCCCCAAACAGTTCCATTTTTTTTTTTAAACTTAAGTACCTTTTTTAGGAATTTTTTAGAATATCGTCCTCTCAACAGTGAGATATTGTCTACTGCTGTGAATTAGCGTAAACTAACCTGCTTTTGCCCTTTCTGATGACTTGTTGTACTATGGGGTGCAGCATAGTGACTCCCATAGATTGGTTTCTTGCAGTGGGTTCAGTTGTGGGGATGGGGATTGTGGTTGGTGGTTGTTCAGCGCGAGATTCGTTATGAGTATCTTTCATATTTGTTAAGCAAACTTGTAGATTGTTATTCAATCTCGAGATCAGCCCGGTCGGTGCGCTTGTTCATAATCTTCTTGTAAACACTTCTTCTCTTTGAGATTGTGTTGCTGAAAGTTTTCCCACTCATTTTATTGTTATTGATGCTGTGGGCATACACTTTGCACAGTTTGGATAGATTGTATTGTATTTTTTGCCTCATACCTTCCAGGTATCCGTAATACATTCCATAAAGAATAGTATGTTTCTTGTACAGTGCTAAGCTGTAGTTATGAAATAACATGCACACTTGATGTTGTCTCTCAGGCCATTGTCCATATCTTCTCATTTTATCATTTCACAATCTGCACCCTGCAACTCATTAGTTTTAGGTGCCATGAATAAACTTCCATTTTCCATTATAAAATTGTATTTTTGATTTTGGGGGAAAGGATGATTTTAAATATAATACCTTGCATACGTTAGACAGAATACTATGGGTTTGCAATGCCATATTTGAATATTTTAAGTGTCAGCTGGAGGGCAACCAAGCAGCCTTGTCCTATCTTTTACATAGAAAGTGCCTGCAGCCTGCCAGCTGGCTGGCTAACGTTAATAGCAGGCTACCACGGCACTAAAAGTTTTAAAGTATCTAAAAGTTTACAGTGCACACAAAATAAACAATATTAACCAAATTAACTTTACCTTTGACAAAGGGAGAGGAGCATACTCCAGCATGAGGGCACTCCTCAGCAGTGGAGTTTAAAGAATGATTTAAAAGCCATTTCTTACACCTTCATTTGGTGAAATCCCATGTGTTACTCCCTTGGTTTGTAATCAGATGGAGGATCCTAAAAAAAAATCCCAATTTCACTATGTGAACTGTTGCTGCAACTAAAACCAGCACAGGTTGCACAGGCATTTTCAATGTAAAAGATCGAACGAGACACCTTGCTTGCCCTCCAGGTGACAATAATGTATTGAAAACAACCTATACGGATGAACACGTTTAACTTAAGCCCTTCTACTTTTGAAGGCTATTGCCATGAACACAGGCTGAACCAGATAATGACAATAGCTTAGACATTGATGTTGAGTCTGCATTGGTACAGGTAGCATTGCGGTAGCACAAGAGCATACCAGATTTGGTGATTTCAAATGGGAGAACACAGCATAATGTGGACAGGGATTAATATATATTTACTAGCATGTAGGACTACAAATGTAAAATGTAGTTCTAATAAGCTACAGAAGATATGGCCAGCAATTAATGAAGTAAATGCGTTTTGGAGCAACAACAGTCCTGTGTATTCCCAGCATTATACATCTGTGCTTTGATTGGTGGTGTTCAGAGGAGTTTGTTTACTGGATAAAGTTCTGTGTTTCAGCTTTCACATGAAAAAGTGAGTAATAGAATTCACACCAGTAGTTTTATAATCTGCTTGCAGTGTTGCATTGTTAGCCATTTAATTTCAGTTTAATAATGTTGAGTAAACTTGCAACACTGCTATGACCCAGCTAACTAGAATAGCTTTGTTCCTTTGTCCCTTTCTTGTTCTTTAAATTGTATTTAAATAACCAAAAACATGACGTGGCTTACAGAATTATGCACAGTTGGCTAACAAATGATCTAGCCACAAGGCTACTACAATCTAATGAAAAACTAGTACCTGTTTACTAGGGATGTTAACCGTTTACCGATAAGAACTTTTTGGTAAGAACCTTTTTGTTTTTTCCTTTAATGGGTAATAATGGGAGGCTCATCCTGTTAATCTAATGACTATCATATCCCGTTAGACTAATGTTGCATAATTTCCTTACTTGGCGTTCTGTGAGCAGAAGGGCTTTGGCTGCATAGCTAACACCACCCAAGCATCTGTTGTTTGTATCAGATTTTTACTTATAATCGATATTGTTTACATTTATGTTTACAACGTTTACAAAAAATATCTGATTTAGTACTTTTTGTGCATTTTAACATCCCTAGCGTTTACATGTTAGTTCCCAGAGTACCTGCTAGCTGCTTATTTAGACAGAAAAATGCTTACAATTTGAACTTCAATTACCAGAGTATAAGGTACACAGTATAATTCTCTAATTATTTCCTTGTGGGAAGAATTCAAAATTCATTTTCTAGCATAATGTCTCCAATATTTCAAATGTTTTTTTCCGCTATCTGGTTATACTACAGAATCCTATGTTTACGTGGGTACGTGTATTTCAACAGCATGTATTTTTAAATCACGGGGTTGCTTGGATCACTATGAGAATCGGACAGTTTCACCTCATGGCCTATCGATCAGTGCAACCAATCTACATCTTGGAAATTTCATAATTTAATACATAGAATGAAATAAAGTATTGTCAAACTGATTTAATGGTTATTATGGGCTAGTTTGCGCGATTGCTAAGTGTTTATCTGGTTTTATTTCCCCAAGTAGTTCTTTAAACATTGCTCTTACACATTGTATTTTTCTTGATGGTGTGAATTTGATAACAAGAATAATTATAGGGCAGGGTTACTCAAATCTGGCCCACGAATCCAGATTCGGTCCTGCTTTTTCTTTCTCTCAGGTAGTTAACTGAACAGTGATTTCCCCAGAGTGTCTTCACACCTGACTCCCAGGTAAAGTGAGTGTGGAAAAACATCAGTGCTTAGCCCACGAGGACCGTGATTTTACTAACCCTATTGTAGAGGAAGGGTATGTTAAAGTTGAACAGATTTAGCTACCTGTTTCCCATAGATATTTAGAGTGAGCCTGCAAATAATTGCATGGCTTGAAATGACGACACGCACAGCCACTGGATCAGTGGTTTGTTGCTGGTAATGTAGTCATCC
Organism: Aldrovandia affinis; assembly: GCA_029706075.1. Taxonomy (NCBI): domain Eukaryota; kingdom Metazoa; phylum Chordata; class Actinopteri; order Notacanthiformes; family Halosauridae; genus Aldrovandia; species Aldrovandia affinis. The sequence continues at coordinate 2,867,850 of JAINUG010000066.1, read as the reverse complement.
TTACCAGCCACTCTGGCAGGTTTTCTCTTAGTACTCAAGTAGAGTTAGACGCTTAAACAACTAAAAACAAAACGCGAAAGGAGAGACTTTTTATTTTATTTTAACTGTAAATTGAGTAGAAAGCTTATGCAACATATCTGTCCAGGAGTAATTGATTTGTGATCAGAATAGGGACATTTTAAGCTGTCATTGAACATTACATTTTGAAGGGTACCAATATTGACCGCCTCTAGAAAAAGTTAAACCGCTCAAATCCAGTGTTGCAATGAGTCTTCACTCAATTACGCTGGCAATGTCCATTCCATCAGGGGAGGCTGTTCACAGGGTTGTGTAGATGTGCGAGTGAGTAGACTATTTTATTGGGCAGGCTAGCTATGTATCTACTTTGGCTATAAAGCTGCACAGTACAGTATAATCCAGAATATCCAACCCCGTTTGGACCGGAGGTAGGTCGGATGCGTGAAAAGATGGATCATTTAAATCATTACTATGCGTAACCTATGAAATAATGTTTGACTAAAAGATTTGGCTTAGAGTTATCAAACAAATGCTAAAAATACAATTGCATAACTTTCTCCATTTAACTTTCCTATCTTGCTGTAACTCAATTTGACTGATGACAACAGTGCAGCATTTCAGGACTGCGCAGTTTACCTTTCAATGTTCGGCACTGCTGGCGTGGGGGGGAAATCCTAAAAGTCAGTACTGTAGCTCCCGTAATTTTTTTGTTTGTCATGTGAATGATCACGTTAATAAACATTGTAGTGTTTTTTTAAACAGGGTTTTATCTCAAAACTTGCCTGATTACCTAGGCTATGTAAAAATGTGCTGCTCTAAGAGATATTGAAAGTACAATATTGTGATTTGAAAGTAACTTCTTAATTTTGTACATGATTATTGTGATGATTGTCCTGATTAAATGTCTTCATCCACCAGTTGCCCTGGCTGGATCGAGCCCTGTTATTGTTTTTAGCATGATAATTGGTTTGTTTTGTAATCATTTTCTATGTATAAATGATGTAATGTTAATACATTAATATCAGTAAGTAATATTAGAACCAGTACACCCCTGTCTGGTCTTCCAAAGTATTGTATTCCTTTGTTATTTTTTGCCAAATGTAAGGGAATCCAACTGAATCAACCAAGCAAAAACCAGGTCACTCTATGATCAATGTGCATCAGTGGCAAAGCAGGTCAGATTACTACCTTTCAATGCACTGACCAGACAGCATGTGATCCCTCCATGACAGATTCCTTGAATGTACCTATCAGTGAGGTCCAGGGAAAAAACAACAACACTTTTTGTATGCTTTCATTTAATTAAAGTATTCTAGGTTTTGTCGCAGTTGGCAGTTGCTATGCATTGGCTGTTTTATACATTCTCTAATATCTGTTCATATTTACTAGTTTGGCGGCATAACATCCCCACCTGTTGACTACCTCACATAGTGTAAAAGTTTGTACTTTTAAATCAGTTGATTTTATTTATTTATGCAATGAACTCAATAAAATATCTTAAGTGTAATGCATTATCGTGCCTAATCTCAGCCTTGTATGTGAACCTTTCAGTGCAGGTTTTGCCTCATGATTTCCTCTTTGGTTTAGCCTAGCCCTGAAATGTCAGCAGAGCTAGGTTTTCTTGCAAATGATCACACCGTGCATGGGTAATGTATTGTTTTGTTTTCTAGGCTCTGAGAAGAAGCACGAGAAACTTCCCTCCTCAGTTCGAGCTGTGCGCAAAGGTAAGCGTTTTAGGGGATAAAGTGAGCGGAAATTGAAGTCTTCACTATAGCAAGTTGTTGAGCCTGAGTAACTGAAGTACTATATGTAATTTACAGAAGTACCCTTCTTAATTTGCGCTTTCTCCAAAATGCCTTGTCTTTTTTTTAGATCAGACAAGCAAGCTGAAGTACATTCTGCGGGATGCCAGGTTTTTCCTGATTAAGAGCAACAACCATGAGAATGTTTCCCTGGCCAAAGCGAAGGTGTGTTCTACTGTACCAAGATGGGCATCCAGTCAGCAACATTTTGAACTATGTGAAAGTGCAATATATGCCAGACCTGCCAACATTATGCATTTTGCATACCAGGCACACATTTTTAGGTAAAAGTAAGCGGGTATCACTTTCAACTAGACAAATAATGAGGTTTCATTTAAAACATAGTTTTGATAGGGAAGGCGTTGTGTTTGGGCCTGACAAGTTTGAACTAGCATTTTATCACCAATTTCTCGCTTGTCACTTTTCCAGCTCCTACGGGCTATGTAGTGAAGGTTTCTAAATGGACAAAATCAATGCACCGAACTCCCGCCCACAATGTTCGTTATGTACAGTTATTTCAAGAAGACCTACAGCTTACCCGTGACTCCAGTAGCCGATAATCACTGTGTTAAAGGTCAAGTATTAGCTAAAATAGTGGCGTAAATGCTTTGTTATCGATATATATTGAAACGATAAGAAATTGCCGCAAAGAGAAAAATTTTCCACACACACACACAGTAGTTGAAATAGTCCTCCATGCTATAATATGCATTGCACTTCTCTGTAGGTGGTCACTGTTGTTTTCTCTATCATCCTTTGTAGGGCGTTTGGTCCACACTGCCAGTTAATGAGAAGAAGCTGAATGCCGCTTTCCGCTCAGCGAGGAGCGTTATCCTGATTTTCTCTGTCAGGGAAAGTGGAAAGTTTCAAGGTAGAACACCACTGGCTCCGCACAATGCGAAAATGGATGCGGATTGTGTTTTGAGACCGTCACGTCCATTGTCCCATTTATGTTCTCACGCAGGTTTCGCGAGACTCTCATCCGAATCACACCATGGGGGATCTCCAATTCACTGGGTCCTGCCTGCTGGAATGAACGCCAAAATGCTGGGAGGAGTTTTCAAAATCGACTGGATTTGCAGGTAAAAAGGAAATACAAATCATGACCATATTTATTCTGGTAATGTGGAAGTGAACTGTTCCTGTTAAACAAAGCTTATCAAAGGGTTTCGTATCCTGCGTTCAGGGTATTCTGTGTTAAGATTGATTGACTGAAAAAGTGTGTTGGCAAGGATCGCAACAATTTATGGATGTAGAAACTTGGTCGTCTTAAAATTGTTACTCTTCCCTCCAATAGTAATAGTAATGTGGTATGCGTTTGACCATCGTCAAAGGGGTGAGGTGACTACTAGCCCCCAGCTGTCAAACCAGCGGAGACTAGCTTATTATCTTACATTTTAGCTGTCCAGTCTAACATGCCAGTGTATTTGTCTCAAGGATAAGACGGTAATTTGCTAACATTATAGGTAGCTACTGGTAACTGCCAAAATAAAGGATACACTTGAGTAAATGAGGGATACGAAGTGTATTGAAAGCAGATGCTGGTGTGGTTCCTGAGTTAATTAAGCAATTAACATGCCATCATGCTTAGAGTCATGTATAAAAATGATGGGCAGGCCTAGTTGCGCATTATTTTGGCTACCATGGCTAGAATTAGATGGGTGAGATTTGGGGTGTGATTGACAGGAGCTTGAATAAGAGCAAGTTATTAAGAGCAATGTATGAAACTTATCAGTAGCTTCTTGGTGGTCTTTTTGATGAAGCCAGCCTATTGACCATATTCTGGTTTGAGATATCAATTCTGGTAGATGGTGTGCGCTTCCAGAAAGCAGAGAATGTTGCGTCCGCTTCATCTAAATGGCTCTTCCATTAGAATATGTGAATGGGTATGCATATTATTAATAATAGAACAATAAAATAAAATAAATAGACTAACAATATGATAATAAACAATAGGCATAGCACCTTCATACCTATCATACATAAACATTATTTGCAACCTTGTTGAGCTTTATGAAATCAAATTTCTCACGAAATTAGGTTGCTCTCTCTCGTTCTGTGGTCACCAAAAGCTAAGAACCAGGGTATGCGCTTCCACTAGTGATTTCCTCTAGTGACTTCTGTAATAGCATTTTTAAAAAGACATGAGAATCAGCAAATGTTTGGCGAAGAGCATTAAATAAATCGTTAAAAGATTAGTGGTTTATAATACACAGCGGTTTTAATTTTGACGGTTAACCGCCAACCAAAATTTTATGACCACGACAGCCGTATTTGCAAGCTATTCAGAAAACTTGCCAACTAGCTCACCCGTTCTTATCCTGAGCTTTAAAAATAAAAAAGGGGTTTATCTGAAATCACCTCAACAAAATGTGATGTTATTGCCATTATAGTGCATGTATTATTCTTGTATGTAACAGTAACCAATTTTTAACCAACCAATGATCGAACATTGAACAACTATGAAAGGTCTTGATTATAGGTCATAAAAATGGGCTGTGAATTCAGTTCAGAACATTTCTAATGTCTAATTTTGCCTCATGGTTATAAATGCAGACGGGAGCTGCCCTTCACAAAAACTGCGCACCTCTCCAACCCATGGAATGAACACAAACCTGTGAAAATTGGACGGGATGGTCAGGTGTGTTTTTGTATTCCTTAACTCCTCCCCCATCAATTTGTTACTGTTTTAAGTTTGCAGTTTCCCATCAAATTGAATGAGCTCATGCATTGTGTAGAATTTGCATGATGAACTTTCAACCAGAGGTGTCAACTTAAAGATTTAACAGAATTGTAGCGGTAAGGACGTTCGATGCTGTCCACGGCGACCAGGCTTCGATTCCACCTGGATTGCGCCAGTTCCGATCTGGTCGGGAGTGCCACTAGGGGGCGACAATAGGCTGTCTGCCCCTGGGAGAGGGGAGGGAAACTGATTTTAGCTCGCTGCATATACGAGTGGTCCTGTGTGTTATGTGACCGTGGCGGGTGCCGGCTCGGAGGAGTCAGTGCATCGCCCACTACCGGTCTCAGGAATATGGCAGCGACCTCTCATACGAGGGTGGGGATAATTGACATGAAACAGAGGGGGTATAATTGGCATCTAAAAATAGGGAGAAAAATGGGGGATAAAAGCATAAACAGAAAAAAAATATATATCTAACAGAATTGTACTTAAAATGACTCCAGAACGTGGGTGGGCGAATTCCGTCTTGAAGGAAGCGGAGTTCACTGCTCTCTTAGAATTAGCTTGCCTCGTAGAGACGAGCGGCGGACCCGTGGTGGGGAGGGTAAATCAAAATAAATTGAGGGTGTAATTGGCTACTAAATTGGGAGAAAAACAGGAGCATACAACAAATAAATAAATACAAATATTTTTTAAAGACACTTTTGTCGTTTGTGTATCCTACTAACTTTCTTCTGTTGTTCTTCCCCCCCTCTCCTCCCCTCTGCCTCATGAAGGAAATCGAGGCCGAATGTGGAACCCAGCTCTGCTTGCTTTTTCCCCCTGATGAGAGTATTGACTTGTATCAGGTTATTCATAAAATGCGTCACAAGAGGAGGATGCACTCGGAGCCCCGCTCTCGAGGACGCCCACCGCACAGAGAGCCCGGCCGCGACCTGGGAAGGTTAGAAATGTTCTTTGGACTGCTAGTAAGCACATGTGTCGGCGTGACGTGATGGAGCTCTCGCGCCATTCGCCCGATACTCCCCCCCTCCCTCCCCCGGGTGCTTTCATCACGAAAGAAGAGGGAATCTGAAATCCTCAAATCAAGCTGCACGGACATCATGCGGCTTCATTGAGGATTGATGGCAGGATTTATCCGCTCTGGGTTAATTTCATCTTTGTTGTTGTTGTTGATGGTGGTGGCGGCGGTGTTCTATTGTCCATAATATCTTTTCACTTGAAAAGGATCATCTCTTCATTTGAAAGTCATAATGTCCCAGAGGTGTGAACTCAACTAAAATTGTTTAATTCTAGTTAGTGGCAGTAAATATTGAATGCATTTTGTTTTTGGTTTGCTTAATTGAATTTCTAGAAGAGCTGTTTTTAAATTTGTTCCCAAAGCCTTTTCTTTCAGGAATATCCCTGGGGATAAACCTTATCATATGTGGGACTTTTTAAACGGAGCCGTAATAATTAATCTGAAGATGGCGCATCGATTTGAGGGGGGCGAATGCTCACTTAATGAAAAAAAAAAAAAAAAAAAAATGCTTTCAAGAGGAGCATTTTTGCGGGACTGTCTCAATGGTTCTCCTTCCCCGTCCATGGCATTTTATTAAATATACATAGATGTGTACATAATGTGATGCGGGTGTAGCCACAGAGAGAAAAAGAGAGCAAGCGTCCTCCTACCAAGCTGCGGGGAAGCGGTAGGCCAGTTTGGAAAAAGAGAGCTGTTGGCCTTTGGGAGACCTGGCAACAAACCAATGAGGGGGCTGTAGCTGTGTGTGTACAGTCTTTCCCACCGGCTGTCGCAGTGCCATTGGACTCAAGTGTTTTCAGGGATCATCCTAATTGAGCACTGCGTTATATGAACTCTGTGTTGAGAGGAGAGAAACGGGGGGTTAAGCCTTTTCCCAAGCAGATGTTTTTAAATTAAATATAAAATGGTCAACAAAAGGAGATCCATTGCCAATGAACTGAAATGCCCAATTCTCCTTAAAGTCATTTTTGCCCCCAGCCCACTCCCCACCCGTCCCCCTCCCCTCCACCCTCCCCTCTCTGCCCTGAGCAAGCATAACAGGAAGTGTGTTGGTTTGCACTCACTGCCCGCAACCCAAAAAGGACTGAATGTTGTGGTGGTGCTAAAGCCCGTGTTACAGATTATCCCCCCCCCCTCCCACTCTGGAATGTCCTCGTGGTAGGTAGGAGAACCCAAAGGAGTATACCCATTTCCTTACTCTAAAGGACTGAGCTGAAGTAAGATAGGAAACCTGGCAGATCCCCTCGCTCCCATTTCTTTTAAAGGCTTCAATGGACTGAGAACCCAAGAGAAGCTGTAAGCCAAGGGGGTTGACCTTTTGGTTTATTAAAAAAGGCCGGAGCTCCTCTTGTCTTTTTGTTTGATTGCAATGGACTTTCATCCCTTCTTTGCCTTGCCAGGCCCTCCTTGTTATATGTTTGTGGCTGTAGACCCTAAATCATAAGCTGGACTGTTTATGAACTTTTACTGTCATAATTATTGCCAACGTTAACAGTCACAAAACTACAAGAAAGCGGTATGTTGCAATTTTAACCAGCTTCTTTGAATTTGCTGTAGACACTGTGTTTCTGGGTTGTGGGCTTGAAAGTGGTTTTTATCTAATCTAACCTTTCAGATAATTAAGTAGATTAGTTGCTGAAAAGCTCAGCATTTTCTGGAAATCTCTTCAATGTTTTCACACATTTTGTTTTAAACGTATCAGTTTTAAGCACTGACTAAATTAAAATAAGGTAATGACTATTTAAATGGAATCTGAATATTTTGAAAGCATATTCAGTTTGTTCCGATGGTATATTTTGAGGTAATTTGTGTCTTGAGTATATTTTTATTGAAAAAGAATGGCTCCTTATCAAAGCACTTAAAGTGCCAAATTGCTGGGCTTTCCTCACTTTCCTCATTGTATACCATAAGCTAGGGTGTTTGTTATTGACAATTACACCAGATCTTCTCTAACATTGTCTTATAAATGTGGATGCCAGCAATGATGTTATAACAAGGGAGCAGTTTTGCACACCCCATACTGGTTCACTGTAGAGGATAGCAGGAATCCTGGATTGTGATGAAGTGAGCAGACTGAATGGGCTATCGAAATATGAAAAATACAGGAGTGCCTGTGGTTTAATTCCTAACAGCATGAAGGAGGTTACTCAGAAATTAAAAGTTAGCACATTCAATTCTCAATTGAAACAATTAAGTGTAACAATTTATTCTATCAATCATGTTTGGTGCATTTTGGAGAAGTATGCCATATATATATATGTATGATTTTCATTGTAAAGAAAGTTGTGATGTATTGAAAGCATCAGTGTTGAAACATGCAATATCAGGAGAGTAGCTGCTAATCATAAGTAACACTAGGTTTTGCCCAGAACTTGAAACTTGTATTATCATTCAAAGATGGATCAGTGCATAGGCTTCCATGTTGTCCTTTTCATAATATTAAGTGCTGTATTTAGAGTGCCTGTTTGAATGAAAGTGAATATGAAAAGGTAAGATATTGTAATGTATGTTGTGTGAACGGCATTTTTCTTAATGTTTACCTAATTCACGTAGGCGTCGTCCAGAGGAATATGACATGCACAACAGGAAACGACCAAGGATTGACTATCCACCAGAATTCCCTCAAAGACCAGGTTAATATTTATAAGACTTGTGATATCAGGGGTTTTTAAAAACTCATTCATTCCACTCTAAACTGAAATCAGGGCGTGTTTTGTATTCAGGTTCATCGTATTTCAACACCAGTGTCTGAAAAAGTACAAGTGGGGAAGACTGTGGTGGTTAGCATGAACTAGGGTTTTAAGCATGATTTGTCATGAAAGCTTTTGCTAATTCTATGAAGTTCTCAGTTATGTATAGTTTAAAATGAGCTTAACACAGTCAATTGTCTTAAAATGAATACAAATGGTTTATGAAGCTTTATGGTTGATAAAATTGCTAACATTATTTATCTATATTAATGTTTGGAAACCTCCAGGGCCATTACATTTTACAAGTTTCCATCAAGCACGTGTTTTCTATCAGACATTGGTGTTGCAACTCCATTTTACGAGTTGCTAAACAGTAGTATTCTCTGCCTGCCCCTGCTGTGGTGATGTATAACAAAGCACATTAAATGACTACAAAAGTGTAGAATTTTCATTCTGATGTATGCTAACTCACCCCTGTTTGTAAATCTGGTTTTGTGTATCTGAATTTGAGCAAACTGTTCTTTGGAATATAATTTTCTGTGTTTGAGTTTCAACAACCATTTTGTTCTTGTTATTGATATGGTTGTATTGTCTGCTGAGTCATTGTACAAGAATGATGTCCACATCATTCAACTCAAATAGCAGTTAAATGTTGATATTATGCATATTTGTGCTGCTTAAATGTCGCAAATGGGTAAGTGTTCACATGTCTGTAAGAAGTGCTACTGTTGAGCAAACTATGAGAATTAATTTGAGAATTATGGACTGTGACGTTACGGACTGTCAGCCAGTGTTGTATTTTATGTACTGTAACTCAGTCCATTCCTTGATCTGTACAGGTTTCATGCAAGACCCTCGTAATCAACCTGTTGACAGGTAGGACAGGCAGCAGATTTTTTTTCTTTTTTCTTTTGATCAAACCAAAAGATGGTATATTAACAAGCAACTTTGTTTCTAACAGACGATTCACTGGAGTGCGGAGGGATGTGTTCCTTAATGGGGTAAGTCACTCCTCGTATAGTTTTGTATTGAAAAATAACCTTTTTTGTGTTGGCTATGCCCCAAATCTATGTTTTTAGGCCTTGTGTGAATCTAGCACAAATATTTGAGTTGAATACAGACCTGCATTTTGCTATATTGGGGCAGTCTGCAGTATTTAAATTTCAAGGGTGGCAGCTCAGGCTAATGCAAAACGATGTTGTGTAATGCCTCATTTATGAGTGGATTTGTGATTGAACTTTACCATTTCCATGAACTCAATCATTTTTCCTATTTTTCAACTGATCAAAATTCAAGATCAAGGGGCTCTTACAGGTTCTCCTGATTTGCAGTCGCTTACTCGACCATTTGTTCATAGGCACATTTTTCAGTCAGGCTTAACACAAATATGCTGAGATCACCAGAACCCTGTTCATTTTGTGTGGCAAGGGCAGACATGAAGGTCACAGAGAATCCCGATTTTTTTTCCTGGTATACAACTTCAACAGTTGTGCAGTTTTGTATATTAAACTTGATACAAATCTTGTCCCGAACTGGCAAAACTATAGCTATCAAGATTGCAGTTGGAGGCTTCTGATAGATGTTTTGATGAAATAAACATCCACAAAGTGGTTAACTTTTACTCATTTCAGGAGGGCAGTAGTGGAGCAGTTCGTAATAATTAAGTTCACCCAGCTCTCTCTACTCTTGTACATTGGAAGTCCATCTCTGGAGATCCTTTCTTTCAGAAGCTGCTCCATACCAAACTGAATGGAAATGTATGTTAGTATAAGATGAGACACTTAATACGGTATAAAAAAATAAAAGGGTAAATGTAATATTGCATTATTTCCTTTCTCCAGTCTTACAATGATTACATGAGAGAATTTCATCATAACATTGGGCCACCACCTCCTTGGCAAGGAATGGTAAGTAGTTTTAAACGTGTTCAGTTGAAACCGCATCTGAAATGGTCCGTGTACTTTTGCGTTCTTTCCTTTTTCATTTTTCAATCAGAAATGAAACTCAAACAAATAAACGTATCTTACATGGCATCCCATTTCATGGTATGGTCTCTCAGTTGCCCTAAGGACTTGTCCGACCCAACTCTCCACAGCTTGAATCCCTTTTGCTTCCCTATAAGCTCATTTCCTGTACAGTGTTACACAACTTATTTTTTTTCTTTTGTCTTTTTTCTTTTATACTTTTACCCCTTCCAAATTTGGAATGCCTAATTTCTATTTGTAACCCCAGCTATCAGTCCAGGAGAGCGTAGACAAGCACATGCTCTCTTCCGAAACACGTGAGGTCAGCCACCACTGCTTCTTTTCACAATGGGGATCACAAGTTAAGCTTGCACAGACCTGAGTCGGAGGAAGACTCTTCATGTGCAGCTTTATACAGGCAAACCCCAAGTGCTCCATTAACTAGTGGGGGTTGCTGGTGAGCGGACACCCCACTGACCGAATCCCTCCCTCTCAGGGCGACGCTTCCGCCAATGTGTTGCCTCGCAGGGCTGCTGGCCACAGTCCGCACTTGCACAGTCGGGGTTCTATACCGGACAGTGTCTTAACAGGATGAGCCACCCAACAGCCCATGTGACACAAGTCTTAACTGTAACTCTTTTCACTTTGCAGGCACCATATCCTGGAATGGAGCAGCCTCCACATCATCCATACTACCAGCACCACCCTCCCCCACCCCAAGCTCACCCTCCATACTCTGGTCACCACCCAGTGCCACATGATGCCAGATTCAGAGAGAAACGGGTTGTACGTTCCTTCTCTTCAAGTCTGGTAACACATTTTCCATATTAAAGGCCAACTTCACCCAAAAGAATCTTCAATTTTATGTTTTGCCCTCTTTCCATAATCACTAGAAATCATTTTGAGGCAGCTTATATCTCGTTCCGTGAATTAAGTGTGTGTCTTAACGACATAAAAAAGCAAGTCAGGGAAGTGATACGAAAATGCATGGGTTGCTGCATGTGTGTTCTCTTATGAATTTGTATTGAGTTAGTTGCAATGCGTGGTCTCATGGCAAGTGTTCGCGGTTGTCCTGGACGTATTGATCCCTTTACATTACAATAACATCAACATTTTGTAAACTTTTACAAAAGATGGAGTGATCCGTTACTTTTCCGCACTGATTCATTTTCTCAGTTTACTGTGTACGGCTTTTGCATTGTGTGCAAATAAGAAAGTAATTATTGGAGACTAGTTTCAGGAAGCTGAAGAGCTGCAGAGAGAAATGCTTTTTTATCATTTTAGTTTGAATAATTGCTGTCTTCAAGAAATCTATATATACCTTTGCATTCATAATACAAAAAGGACAACGGGCAACGCAAAAAAATGAAAATGGATAAAATTCTCCTTTATTGGCTTTTTCTTTCTTTGTCATAGGTTTCACCAGGCCTAATTTCCTTCCTCAGTGCCCAGGCGCATATCTTATTTACATTCCCCCAATTCCAACAATTCTAGTTAACATTACCATAGATACATTTTTTCAATGGCCCCCTTGCTAGCCTGTTGTGCAACAATTCTTCAAGCGAAGCATGGGGCTTAGGCTTATTGGGTGTGAACTGGGTAGCAGTCTGATTATTTTCAGGTATTGAATGGTGAATAGTTGTCATTATACAGGTAATTGCCAAAACATGGCAACACTTGAGTAAATTACCCTTTAAATGGGTGCAGTGTGTCTCCATCCGGATAGGCCCGGCCCTCCCCTTTCCAATGAGCCCCACCTGGCTGGGACTCCTAGCCCTGGCCAAGGACGTTTCCGTGTCCCCTCCGGATTACCAAAGTGTTGCCTTTATTTTGGCAGTTGCCTGAAACACAATAGGGAATGGAATACTGTTAATGTTTGACAATGACCGCACAGTGGAAGAACTTCAGATATGTTCTTAAATTACAAATAGCCTTTGCAAAACACAAGGCCAACCACAACACCTAGCTATAGGGACAATGATTTTCTTCATATCATTAAGATCAAATTTTTTTTTTAATATTTATTTTTAAAGGTACAATATATTTAACCAGGTGATTATTTTATAAATATATGGTTGCTATATATTGCTATAGATTTGATGGGCCAGTGGGAAAAGTATTCCAGAAACTTTAGAGGCTGTTTTCTCAAAAGTGGATTTGCAAGTTAATCAACGTTGAAATAAGCGTAACTTGCTCAAACAAATTGCCGTTTTCTGTACATGATGCATCATTTTGAAGGTCTGTACAGGCGCTCCCCGGGTTACACAAGGGTTCCGTTTCCTGAAGGCTTTCCGTAAGTCGGGATATACTGTATACTGTATTTAAGAGATTTAAAAGGACAATTTTAATCAATGATGTATTTTCTATCACTTTTAATGACGGTCTGCCAATGCCTCAAAAGATGTAATGCCATGCTTCTGGTTGTTTTGAAGCAAAAAATAAATAAATTACGGTAAGACTTTCCGTAAGCCAAGGTTTGCGTAACCCGAGGAATGTCCGTTTATCAATACACGGGGATAAAAACAAAATGTGCAACTTGAGCCCCATTTGCTGGAGCCGGTCCCATATATTGAAAGACAACTCCTCTGTCTCCTGTTTGTTTCGCAGCATGACTATGACATGCGTGTAGATGACTTCCTGCGGCGCACCCAGGCGGTGGTGAGTGGCCGTCGCAGCCGCCCCCGAGAGCGTGACCGGCAGAGGGAGCGTGACCGCCCCAGAGATGCTCGCCGGGACCGGGAGAGACACCGCGGACGTGAGCGAGATCGAGAGAGGGACAGGATCCGAGATCGGGAGCGGGAGAAGGAGAGGGGGCGATATCGGAGATAGTGACAGCATTGTGGGGCTGTTGTTTGTGGTAATTGAACTTGTACCCCTTTTTTTCTTTTTTTTTTTTAACTGAATTGTACCCTCTGCGCAAATTGTGCCCTTTTTTTACACTTGTCTTTTGAGAGCCTAAAGCCCTGTGTATCATGCATGCAGTGTAACAAAACTGGAAGAAAACAACCAAAAATGCATTTTGTTTTAGTTCTTTGTGAGGAGATGGAGGCGTTTGGTGTGCTGGACAGATGTTTCTGAAGTTTTTTTAAGGTTTTTTTTTTTTTTTTTTTTAAATAAAGTTCTGTACACTTCTACCTGTTCCTTGCCTTTAATGTTACCCAGTCTTGTAGTTGTCTTGGAAAGAAGGGTTTGTAACCCTGCACTTGCCACAGTGTCTGTATTGTACGTATTGCACATGGTTCAATGAAGATATTGCTACTAAAGGGTATGCAACTGTACTGAAACTGGCAGTGTTGTAGCAAGTACATTTTTTATATCCTTTTTGTTTCAAGCCATGTACTTTCCTAGTGTTTGAGTGACAGAAGCAATATTGACACTTCCCTTTCTTTTGTCCAAACCAAGGCTCAAATCAGTGCTGTTTCTGTACAGTGACTTGCAATCTAAAGGCGTTTGTTGTTTAAAAAGACTAGGTGTATCTTTTAGTAATACTTTTTGTATAAAAAGGAAACAATAAAACAAAAGAAAGCCTGCCTTTGTGTTTGTCATTTTAAACATTCAAACTGTCATATTCAGAAAGCATAAAGCGGGCATCTAGACCAAGGTGCAATCATGAAAGTTTTTACCTCTACAATGTTTTTTTTTTTTATGTGAGGGGGGGGAGGGGAGTTCAGAATGACACTTCTGTAGAGTGAAGTGTGTTTTAACGCGGCAATCTCATTCCAACCAACATTGCATTTAAGGCAGTGGGTTACAAAGACTCATTTAAATTGCTATAAAGCAACTCATATTTTACAAAAAATACTTTACTGAAATTTTAGGTTGGAGAAGCTGTAAGGCACTTGGTAGGGCCAGGCCTACTGTTCTTAGCCTCAACTTCAAGCAGAAATGGTGTTGACGCGTAGTGAGGAGAATGAACATGGCGCAATGACGCGTCAGATTTTAAAATGTTGGCAGAACCCGAACCATAGGCATTTACTCTTTGCAATAGTATAGTAAACTATTATTATTTGTACACATTCCCCAATAGGTTTGAAAAAAAGTAACGAGGTTTGCAGGCAAACTGAGGCTTCCAAGCTCCATTCCATAAACACTTCCCAAAACACGTACCGGAGGAAGCGCCTTTGATTTGATTTTTGACTTCACAATTCATGAAGGTTATGCAAGCATCAGGAAAAATCTATTTGAATTGAAATAATGCACATTCGCCATACACAAGAGGCCCATAGAGTCACGTGACATGGCATGTTTTGTTTGAGGTCTGGAAAGTAATATTTTTAACCTATTTGCCAAGTTTGAAGCTTATGTAAGCATCAGATCAAGCAGAATGCCCCAAAATCATGTAAAATGTATAATTAAGGACGTTAAACGGCATAACCAACAATCCATATGTGATAACGATTATTCCTTCACAATTCCAGTACCCCACTACCTAAGGATTATGTGATACAATTCTAAAACTGAGATGTGGGCTGCTGGAGGCTTGCGTTTTAAAACAAAAGCCAAAAACATGATTTTGTTGTAATGCAAAATGTTGAACAAGATGCAGCGTGGCAGGGAGACTGCACAACATAAAATCTATGCAGTCGAAGTTCTGCCAAGATTGCCCATGCTCATCAAACCATTCTATGACCACTTGAGCCCTGTGGATGGGGGCATTGTCATCCTGGAAGTGACTACTCCCATCAGGAAAGAAATTATTCACCATAGGATGAAGGTGATCACTCATAATGGTCCACTCCAGCCGGTCCATGTATTTGTTCAATTCCACCACCAGTGCAAAGGATTTAACTAGTTAACTACTTAATGATTGTTGATCAGTTGAATCAGGTGTACTGGTGACTAAATTTAACACATGCATGGACTGTGTGGTAGTTTGCGAGGACAGGGTTGGGAACCACTGCTCTAAGGGGTTCAGTGGACCTAAACCATGCCAGGGAAATGCACCCCACCCCATAACAGCTACCACAACCCTTCACCGTGGGAAGCAAGCACTTGGGCCTGTGAGACACATGCACTTTTCAGGCGGCTAGAGGAACTGCTCCCCCTTACCTCCAGACACTCATCACACCCTACACCCCAGCCAGACCCCTTAACTCAGCCTCCTCTGGCAAACTGTCCCATCCCTCTGGGCGCCTGGCAGCCACTCCTCACGGTCTCGCCTCTTCTCTGTCCTGACCCCTCGGTGGTGGAACAACCTTCCGCAATCGGTCAGGACCGCGGAATCACTTGTGATCTTCCGCAAGAGACTCAAAACCCACCTTTTCAGACTCCACTACCACTGAATCCCGTACATCTACCCAATTGTCATCACCACTGGCTACTTGCTCAACACTTCTTGTATATGTATCCCTGCCTACTCATTTAATAAAATAAATTTAAAAAATGACTAACCTTTTCCTTCCCAGTGTTACAGGTATGGTATGCAGCTGCCTACAACGATGACTATCACTGTATTACTGCACTGATCTTGTGCGCAAACTATGATTGTTCTTACCATGTATTAATGCACATCTTGTAAGTCGCTCTGGATAAGAGCGTCTGCTAAATGCTTAAAATGTAAAATGTAAATGTAAATGCACTTGTTGAGAAGAGGGCGAAGGATGAATGATCTACCCATATGACTTCTTTCCACAACCTATCTGTTCTTTGCACCACTTTACTCGCAAATGTGCATTTTTCAGTGTGTAATATGGGGTTTATGCACCTCAACCCGACCACTGTATCCCTCTCTGAAGTTCTCTACAGACTGTTCTTGATGAATCTGCTTGCTCATGGCCTAGATTGATATTTGCAATCAAAAATGTAATTCAAAGTTGCTCAGCTGTTTTGCCTTGCTTCTCGAACCTATACATGGACAACACGGTCAGGGTGTATGCGCTTTCAACCACAGTTGCTCCTAGTTAATGATGATTAGCCACTTTTCCTCGTGAAACATCAGCAAATTGAGCAGTCTTCGTCACTGAAGCTCCTGCCAAACAACAATCACCCCTCTTTCAAAGTCACTGAGATCTCTTCTTCGAGCCATTTATTTTGGTAGTGAACACAATTAGTTAGCTGTATTATCAACAGAACGGAATTGCATGTTTTAAAATCAAGCAGCAGGAAACTCATAGCGTACCATAACTCTTTTTTTGTTTGTTCGGCTCTTGGAACTCACTAACGGGGTTATCAGGATTATTTAAAAATCCAAAACTAAAAGTGATATGCCTACCACTGCTAAAATTAAATGAAATGTCTTCAACAACGCTTGCGTTGAAAAATGCAGCCCAAAACAAAAATGAGCCGGTTACGTACGTAAGTACGACACATTTTTTCTATCGTAAATGCGAAATCTCTGAAAACTGGGAAAAAAAGAAAATGCACAACGTATTTTTGCTGGCGTCATGTCATGAACTACATATCCCATCAGCCCAACCACTGACTCTTCATTGAACGTATTTTGTCCGGCGACCGAGTGCTGACATGGCTGCTCCCATTGAATTCTTTCGGCGAACAGGTCGCTGGACAAATATTCTCCTACTTTTGGGACTTTTCATCCCATCAGCAACCGCTCTCATCGACGGACTATATTGTGGGACGGAGATATGCTACGACGTTCTCGGAGTTACCAGAGAGGCAACCAAATCGGAGATAGCTCGTGCCTACAGACAGCTGGCCAGAAAGTATCATCCCGATAGATTCCGGGTCGGGGATCCAGGACTAGCTAACGAGACTCCAGAAAGTGCACAACAGAAATTTTTGGTCGTTGCAACTGCTTACGAAACGCTTAAAGTAAGTGAAGACTCGCTGGCATATTTCTTCACATTGCACCTTGTACATGTACACAGGTAATATGTTGTCCACCCCAGCACGCTAGCTAGGAATTCTATTTAGCTAGCAGTAGCTAGCCAGAAATGGCTCGGTATCTTGCAAACTTAACGTTGCTTTTCTTGTTGATAGTGACACGTAGGTAGCTAGCAACTGAGCCCAGTTATAAATGTGGGAAAGTTCATGTTTGCTTGCGTGCCAGCGTGGCATGTCCATACGAAATGAATGGTCGCTAACCATTTTCCCAGTATGGGTATTTTTTAATGCCAACATTAGCAACTTAGTGCCAACTAGCTGCCTAACAGTAAGCTAAACTTCCACGTTTTGTTTTCGAGAAATATCAGGTTAGCCAACGTTACCCTGCTAAAAATCCTTCCACAACATGAATGGTGATGGCAACGTCTAACTTTATGTTAACGTCGTGTATTTCATATTGGCACCCAGCTTTCTTGGCTGAATTAAAGATAGTGTAACGTTAGTTCATTTTTGCTAATACTATTTGTAGTAGTACGACAGAGCCATTACTAAATATGAGAACTAGAGGGGAGTGCTTCAGTAATACAGTACATAAATGCCATTATTGCCAGTCATTACTAGTTATCACATAATGGTACGTCATTGGCGTTTAGATAGCTACAGGTAAGTAGCTTGCAATATGAAACTTGTAATCTGTGATTAAGGGAGCTCTGAAAACGCAGGGAAACAGTCTGCAGAGAATGTCTTTCTCCCTGAGAAACAGCTACTCCCTAGCTGTAAATTGTAAAAAAAAAATGATGATTTTTTTAACGCGGTGGACTCCCTCTTTCTAGGATGAAGAGTCTCGAAGAGATTATGATTACATGTTGGATCACCCTGAGGAGTACTACAGCCACTATTATGCCTACTACAGTAGGAGGCTGGCACCCAAAGTGGACGTTAGGATCGTGATACTTGTAACTGTGTGTGCCATATCAGTTTTCCAGGTAGGTACATGCCTTTTCATGCAGTGCATACGGTTCTCTTGATTGGTAAATATTGTTAATGCGTGTATATTGGTAACGCAGCAGCGTACAACTAACTCAACGTCACATTATCTATGCTTTCTCGCTGCATACTGCTAGGGCGTCCTGGCCCCTGCATTTTCAGAACACAACCATGAATCCCTTACTATTCCAATGCATCTCTGTCTATTATGAGACCTCTAAATTAATTCATCAGAGCTGACTGTTCCAACAGACCTCAAGAGCCACCTCTTGAGGAGATCGACCAAATTTTGTAATGTGTTTGGATTTGAATTCACTACCAACTGATATTAAGAAATGCTGTATTTTTTGTCATTTTACCTAAAAAGTCCAAATATAGTTGTGGCTTAAGGAAAATTAGATCTGTCACCATCAATCAACATATATTCTCACGGATACATCAGTAATACTAAAGATCCCAAATGCTTTTGTACTTTTTATAAACCTTTTTATAAAGCGAAAACCTGGAAAATATTGTAAAATATGAAATGAATGAGATTAAAAAAAAAGAAAAAGTTACACACACATGATAGGTTTTTGTTGTCCATTTTTTTCCCATTTTTTCCCAATTTATCTATCTGCCACTAGGGGGCGGATAGCCAATCACCGCCCCCTAGTGGCACCCCCTGCCAGAGTCGAACTGGCATGGCCGGTGGAATCGAACCTCGGTCACAGCAGGCAACCGCCACCCGGGAGACACGTGATAGTTTTTATTGAATGAATTTTAGATTTTAAGCTATTTTTCAACTCACTTTAATTGTTGGATGGCCTCAGAATGTTAAGTACCTCACCTGATTACCTAACTGAAATGATTAGCTATATTAGCTAAATGCAGTGTCTTCATGTAACAAAATGTGTCAGTCTGTAGATACCTTCTGTATCCATTGGCCCTGGATTCTCCCAATGTTTAGGGCCATTTGCTTGTACTAAAGACTCAGCCTGTCCTATCATGTCTTGTGCCCATTTGGTGCATTCTGCTTGAGATCATTGTAACCAGACAATATTCCAGATTAAGGGGATTTCAAACATATGCTTGAAATGGTAAAAAAAAAAAAAACATTCAACCAATCAAACCCACTGGCATAACCAAAATGAATTCTTAACGGCTTTCTGCACTTTTCAGTACTATAGCTGGTGGAGCAGTTACAATGAAGCCATCAACTACCTGTCAACGGTGCCAAAATACCGCATCCAGGCTACAGAACTGGCCAAACAGCAGGGCCTGTTGAACAGGGGTAAAGAGAAGGGCAAGAACCGGCGATCCAAGGAGGAGATCCGGGAAGAGGAGGAGGAGATCATCCGCGACATCATCAAAAACAAAATCGACATCAAGGGGGGCTACCAGAAGCCCAACATCTCAGACATCCTGCTGCTGAAAGTGATCCTCTCCCCTTACTACATTTGTGCCTATGTGGTGTGGTACTGCTCCTGGATCTACAGGTTCACCATCTGTAGAGAGGAGTATGGGGAGGAGGAGAAGCTGTATGTCATTCGCAGGAATATGAAGATGTCCCAGTCACAGTTCGACAGCCTGGAAGATCACCAGAAGGAGACCTTCCTGGAGAGGCAGCTTTGGGTTAAGGAGAACTATGAGGTCTGTATGCAAGTTTAACTTGTTTTGTCACACCTGTAGGACCCAGTGTTGGTTTCCACAGTAGGGTGCACTCCTGGAGGGTATGATATTTGTATTTCACTCATTGATTGGTTCTGGAGCTTATAGTCTGCGTGCGAAATGCACAAAATTTCCTACACATAAATTGTTGCGCTTTTAATAAGGAACATAAATCCACACTTCACAAGTACAATTCTATATCCGACTCCTATTGTTGATAATTTAACCTTTTGATTTATAACCTGCAAAATATAATAATTTGTGCTATTTATACATATTGGAACATTGAGGAGTTGAAGCCAGCTGTTGAAGCCGAATGAAGTTGAATCTGTTGCCTGGCCAAACAAATAATTGATGACATTTTAGAAAATTCTGCCAATTATTGCCTTCATTTGGATTACTGTACTTAATGTAGTTACTTAAATCTGTGTGATAGCAACCAATAGCATTCAGGAGACAGCGCCGCTCAAAGTTGACGCATTTTGGATCTCCCACTCTAGTTTTGAGATATAAACTATTTTGATATTATTATTTTTTTTACACGAGAAGTTATAAAATATTTAGATAAACTGTACATTTGTAAGCTTTAAAGCAAGATCAAAATCACCCTTCTGTCTATCCGTGTTATAGTTAGGGCCTGGAGAAAATCTTGGGCTGTTTCACATGCATTTCAGTCCTCCACCCTTAAGGGGTCGATGGAGCCTCTATTTCAAGCTACGAGCCATTCAATGAATTGCGACAATCATCTCAATAATTATTCAATTACCACTTAATCAGGCACATGAGAAGAATGACATGTTTGTTGACATAACTTATAGACGTATGGTGTACAGGCAGTCCCCGGGTTACGAACGAGATCCGTTCTTAAGTCTGTCTTTAAGTCGAATTTGTATGTAAGTCTGAACAGGTACATACAGTTCTTATTAATCATCACTTAGTCAAATGTTTGTCTTAGTATAGTATTTATTTTACCTTTCTGTGCATATAAAACACTTAAGAAAAACTTCCAAATACAATAAAACATCTTAAACATAACATTCAGTACATAGTAATACTGTAATAATAATAATACTGTAATATTAATAGTAATAATAAAAGTAACTATGTACATACAGTACTGTACTGTAAAAAACAACATTAAAGAAAGGCTTCGAGCCTTTTCTTGCACTAAAGAAAGATTAATAGGCATATTATGCTGATTTTGGTCTTCTATCCACGTTATCAATAGCCTTTCCATCTCAATAATTAAACCACTGCGTTGCTTGGTAATAATTGTGGCATTAATCGGGCATGGCCTTTCACATGCTCCATTATTCTCCCTTTGTCTTTTAACATTTTTCCGATCGTTGACTGGTTGTAGCCTAATGCTTTACCAATGGCTGATGGCGTTTCACCTCTCCGATCTCTTTATTATTTCAACTTTACTTTCCATGGTGATTGTTTTCCTTTTCTTTGATGCATCACCAGCACTTGCATCGGATTTACATTTTGGAGGCATCGTTGTAAGGGTAAGAGAAAGAGAAAAACGGGACTGTGATCTGACTTAAAAAGAACTGCTGGGGCCTGGCGGATGGCCCAGTGGTCTAGTGCACCGCGCTTTGGAGCGGTGTGCGCTGCCCGTCAGAGACGCGGATCGAAACCCGCGTTTCTACCAGACCGGCCCTGGTCGTCAGCCCGATCGGAGGCAGCATTTGGCTGTCCGCCTCCGGGGGAGGGGGGAGGGAGAGCCGGCACGAGTCCGCCGAGGAGAAGGTTAATGGAGTCCGTGGAAGATCTCCGTCTCGAAAGAAGGCGGGGAAATAGGTCCAGGAATACGAATCTCGTTCCCGGAGGATGGGCGGCGGACTCGTGAGGGTGGGGAATTGAAAATAAAATAGAGGGTATAATTGGCTACCAAAATTGGGAGAAAAACGGGAAAAAGGGAAAAAAAAAAGAACTGCTGAAACCGTGCAATGTTTTCATGAGCATCACAAAGTAGTGCGTGCGTTCGTTATTACGAACCATTTTATTTAACAATTTTTAAAAATATAATAGGCTTTATGGCAGTCCATTCATAAGTACGAGTTGTCCGTAAGCTGGATGTTCGTAACCCGGGGACTGCCTGTATTAGACGATGCTGCAATATATTAAAAAGTACACCAAGAACATTTTAAAAAAAAATATATATATATTATAATTTTTTTTACATCTTTTTATAGAGGTGGGAAATGTCGATATAAAATGAGCAACCTGCCCTACAGTGTTAACAAGTATTGTAAGATAAAAAAATTATAAAACAAGTTATTTGCAGCTGAATTGAATCAATAGATGGTACAATCGCCCACCAAATTGGAAAACGGGAAAAAATCTGAAACAAAAATGTATAAAAGAAAAAGAAAGAGGTTACCTTTTTTAATTGAGCAATTAAATGTTTATATGTGCATTTTTGGAAATGCGTTATGAAGCACAAAGCTAAATAAAAAAATAAAAAGCTCAGGAATTCAGTTTTGGAAGCAGTACGCCTCATGACAAAAGTGCAGTGCTTTAACCACTACTCCATTTGTGTTGTCAGGTGTACAAAGAAGAGCAGGAAGAGGAAATGAAGATGAAAATGGCAATGGATCCCAGATGGAAGAGATACCGTCGATGGATGAAGAATGAAGGACCTGGCCGTCTGACCTTCATCGATGACTGACTCAATACACGTGTGCAACCAGTGCCAGTTCATACACATGCGCACACAATATGTACATGCCTGTGTGCTTGTGCACATCTACTGTGGCTTTCACATTTATTGGCACGCCTGTTACTAAAAGTTGATTTAACAAAAGAAACAATCAGTAAGTAATTTATTGTGGAAGAATAAATAAAAATAGGTCAAATTGTAATATTATAGACACTGCACAAAGCAACAGAATGTTTTTAACAACGATCAAACCTAGGGGAATTTTGTTCCCATATTCAATATGATTGATTCTGAAAAGGTCCTCATCCGAGCAGAATTTCACCAGCTCCTCCAAAGTTCTTTGTTTGGCTTCCGAACTGTTTTTGAGTTTTAAACGACTGTTCTGTCGGAGTAACATCGAGAAATTGTAATTAGTTTTGGCTTGACTCATAAACCGCTTTCCTCATAGCACGTTGTGGTAACATATTTGTGCACCTTTTCCTTCCAGTAACCTCAAACTTGAGAATGGTCACAGCAGAGGAAGCTGTTCGGTTCAGCTTGTAAATAGTTTTTTATAGTTGCCACTCATCTTGTCAAGGTCAGTGATCCTGGAATTTGCCTGTTTCAGACGACTGTCTGCTTTAACTAGGCCTGTACGGTGATAATGAATGCCAGTAATGGAATTTGTTTCAGTACCTAACCTCCTTTGATAGCTGGTTGTAACACAGGTGTTGGTTCTAGAAGCTATTAACTGACAAATTGACGCAATATTATATTAATGGGATTCTACAAAGTGGGGAACCTTTTAGGAAAACATCCAAGTGCTAAATACACTGCTGCTATGTGTAGTGTTGGAATTGTAAATATTTTAATTCATGAAAAAGATATTGCGTTTAGATTTGTTCTGTATTTTTTTAAATTATCCATCAAGAATACTGATAAATATGGAGGCCATTGTATATATGTGCATCATTGTGTATAGATAACTGAAAATATATAAATACATGTTTATATAAGATATCTACAAATTATTTTCATAGTTCTATTAGGGTTAAAGGTGAGTGGTTTGACTCAGGAATCTGCATTAGATGACTCATTTTTTGGTATCATAGCTTTGGCTTGGATAGGGAGGAACGTAATTCAAGTTTTGCAGTGCAGTGGACTAAATCACAAAGTTACGATGAGATTATTCTTCACCACTGGGGTCCTCGCATTGATGTTAATTCTTAACAGCAGTCATGTCACCTCCTATGCTTATCTTAGTTATTTGAAGTTGCTTCTAGTAATCCTAAAAAAAATAGTTTTTAGTTATCGCTACCCATGGTTCTTCCCATATTTTGACTCCTCAGAACCTGCAGCTGCTCTTTTAAAACCTAAACAAATGCACAATACACATTTTCAGTATGCACACAAAATCCAGTGTTTTGTATGGAAGTCAATCCCGATGTGTGTGTAGCCGAGTCATTGAACAAGTATAGTGTTTTGCAACTTGCATGTTGCATGGTATCAACCAGCAAGCCTTGCATGTCCTTTGTCTTTCTAAAACGCTTGTGAACCTGGCCATAAGGCCATTTCATTACGGACAGCTGTAGCTGATGTGTAATAAACCAGTGTCCATTTTGATGGGGAAAAGCATAATTTCCCCAAAACCGGGATTTAGTAAAGGTTTCATTTCTGACAGGATGCGAGCCCTGAAACATCCTGATAAATGCACAGTGCACTCAAAATATCAGTCAAAACAGGAAGTTTAAGTGGTTTTAACATGTGCCTCATGTTTACTGGCAGTTTACTGGTTCCTTTTGTATGATTTCACACAATGTTTTTTTGCCAGTTTACCTCTGCACATATCTGAAAGTTGAAAAATAGAAAACATGGGACATGTGTTTTTGTTTTAGGACTGGAGTGAACAATATATCAGTCCAGTTTTGGTCTTGAATGTTCCACACATGGTGGTTACATGTCCTCATGTTCACATTGTTATATGAGGTTCTCCCAATTGCGAAGTCTTCAGTGTGGCTGTGAAAATACAAATGATTAAAATCAATCCTTTGATCAGTCAGTTGACCAATAAAAAAGGTATTGCAATTCAAAGAAAATATGGATAAACAATTGGTAAAATTATGGCAGCCGATGCAATGCTTTGTTTTTCATATTCAATACCGCTAATGCCTTAATGCTGATGTCAATTTAACAGCATTCTTAGAATGCTGAGAATGCTGTTAAACAATACAGGTCAATCTTTTTTAATAACAAACAAAACTTATAGTATGTGTAAAAGAATGTCTTTGCCAAGTGTAATGGTGTCAGTAGTACTTTCCATAGGGAGTTTGTAGTCCATGTTTCCAGTCACCGAAACAGGATTTTGGGCTGACGTCTTAACATAAAACCCACCTGCGGCTATGCATTTCCAGTAAAATGAGCGAAAAAGACCCCATGGAAACTCATACCTCTGATTACCGTAAACCCATTCCACCTCATTTAATGTCCTGCCAATGCATTGCTGGATTATTTCTTGTTTTTAATGCAGGTGGATTGTTGTTAATCTGGGATATATCTTGATAACTGTTAATTTATTGAGCTATGAGCCCTGATGAAACAAGAGTGTACATACTGTTGCTGCTGATGTACAGAGAATGTTTCTCAGAGTGAAATAAAATCTGTTTTGATATGGCTTCTTTGTGTTTTAGTCGTATCAATTTTTATTTCATAATTGCAACGGTTTGGGCCAGCTATACAATGTACGAGTGGCATTCAAAAGTGGAACAGCTGCAGTAGGCCTAAATTAAACGCATTTTGTATGATGATTTTTGAATATTTACATCTAGGGGAATTCAAGGAACAATCGATTGCTTTTAGTATATGTGGCCACTAGATGTCTCTGTAGAACAAAACTAAATGATTTAACGTTGGCACGATTATGTTATTTTTTATGAAAAAAAGTATCTGGAAGTCTCATGTACCATGCACGTCTCTCAAATACCATGTACGTTTCATATATCGTCATGGTCCATAACGCATTTAAGATTTATGTACTTTTAGGAGGGGAACAGGAAAACCATAGAAAAATACTGACGTGTTTACATTGAAAGTTTCATTATTTCAAAATCATTTTGTGAAAAAGGTGCGAATTCAGTTTGAAACAAATAAAGTAGAACGCAACTTACAGGGAAATTGTCACAAGAGCTATCGTTTTTTTCCGCTACTACAGAGACATTTAATTATTTTTATCTGATTAATAAATTGTTTCTTAAAATTTGAATTGAATAACATTGTTATTAAACTCTCATCTACTGCTTTGGGGTTATTAAAATGAATAAAGATGATCCTATATATTTATCTAATAAGAGTTACTGTATTGACATTTTAAAATTTGTGCCGTTGCCACATTCATTTATTGTACTAGCAAAATATTTATGAACTTATTAGAAAATATAAAAATACAGAACAAATAGGTTATCTACACCCATATTCTTCTTGGTCATCAAGATGATATGATTATCATGATTAATACAATAATAATAATAATGTAAATAACAATACTAAAGCATTTACGTTAACAGCAATGCGAAATCTTTTGGTCGAATTGTGCAGTTAAGAGCAATATTCGATATTCCAGGATATATCGATGTAAAGTTTCCTCCATCGATTTGATTCCAAAACAACCAGCGAATAGAGGACTGTACTGTAAACAGCTAAAGTCTTCTTGCGTTGCTTTACCCGTTTTCCGTTAGTTTGGAACCCCCTCCCTTTCATTGTTGCTTCCGCTTTAGAGATCTGGGTGGGTTGTCAGGCCAGTTCCTGGGGAGACTTTGCCACTCGCTTCAACAACATATTGTTAGGAGCAACAAAAGCAGCCGGCACTTGTCCTATGCGTTTTATGGAAATAAAAACCATTTGAAATATGTCGTCTAATTCCAACCTGACCAATATGCGTCGGCTTGTGGAACAACTGAAGCTGGAGGCCAGCGTGGAGCGGATTAAGGTAAGAACCTACCAGAGTACCTGCAAAAAATATTGTAAAAGTTTGCTGAAGGAAAGTAAAAGCCAATCACATCATTCAACTTGAAATAGTTAACAAATAACGTTCTGGTCTGGTTTTAGATAATGTTTTTTGAGTTGTCTGCGTTCAGTACACATGTTCACGTTGCTACAGGTTACCAGTTGGAATGGCCGTGCAAGCATCGCTGTTGTGTCTGTCAACATAGTTCTTGTAAGGTACTTAATTCCTTAAAAAAAAGAAAGAAAGGAAAAAAATCTGAGCCTACGGTTCATATCGTGCTGAAATAAATATGCGACACCGTAAAAAAATGTAAAAAAACATAGTCCAGCTAAACTAAAGAAGTAACGATAGTCTAATGTTATTAGTACATGTTATTAATCCTCCAAAGTATCTAGCGCTAGGTAGAGTACGTGGCAACGCAGACTATTGAAGTAAACGGTAATTTACAGAGTTACAGTAGCCTATATGACGGACTCAAAGCTGTTCAATGTTTTTCGAAATTAGTGCCATCCTGGGTGTGGAGAGACATTTCTTGATACTCGTAAATTCCCAATGCCAGACAATTAGGCATGTTGTCACAGCAGCGCATCCTGGCGCGCAGTCAGAAGAGACCGTTGAGATTTGGTTGTGTTCCACAAAAGTTGCGTTGACAATTCTGACAGGCTACAAAGTAAGCTTTCACTAACAACAACATAGTCAGCATTCCATAACTGTTCGCTATTCGGGTAGAATTGGTAAGCTTGATGTAGCAGTGGTGCTACTGTTAAATGGACAATGGGATATTTTTACACTGCAAGATGTAACAGATGTACCACTGTTTAGTGTGAAAATATGTGAAAAATGACGAGCAAGCGCGAAGAAGACAGTAAACAGACCATTCTGAGTTAATGTGTACAAACCTGTCATCTCTCTGGTGGAGCTCGTATGCTCCTATATTCAGACTAAAAATAGCAAAGGGGTGGGGCTTGATTATAGGGGACAACAGTGCTGTCATCTATGGATAATTTAACTTCAGTGAAAAGAAAATCCCTCTGAAGAATTCAAATAGATCTTACCGTTGGCCTTTATTTAAAGCTGGAAATAATGCTTGGTGTCTTTATGAGAGACATGCTCACTTTGTCCGTTCATCTGAAATCCTGTTCATTTTCAGTCATGGTTTCTGGTTTCACCCGATTTTTGAAACTTTGATTAACACAGCCTCTTCTGATCTTCTCGTAGCCCTGTTTGAGCAAAGGTGGTTCAGTCTACCTAAATGCTGAAGCACTGGTACTGGTCTGAACATACTTAAAATACACCTTTTTTGCCAGAGACAATCCCTGAGTTAGCTTTTACGGTTGTGTGACAGATGTACTTATGTCTTTTATGTTCTTTGTTTTGTTTTGGATGACTGCTTGTAAGTTGCATGTTCCTATTGTTCTTATCTTTTGTTTTCCTCTTCCTCGGGCTGCGCCCCGGGCTGATGTAACTATTGGTTGGGGGGCGCAATATAAATAAATGAAATGAAATGAAAAATGAAATGAAAACAAATGCATGGTTTCAGGGCCATGCAATAGACCAGCAATGGCCACAGTGTTCCACACCCAGAACTCTGCTATAATGCAGCTGTGATGGGTGGCAATCGGAGCGTGGCCCACACTGTTACAGGTGACTGTGAATAACTGAACACAGCACAGTAATAAAAACACATCTTCTAAAGTGACTGAAAAGTTGGCGTCAGGCCAAAATGTATCAGATTTCATACCCACCTTGTTTATGATTATACTAGCTATATAACCAATGAAGGCCAAGAGGAAAAGAGAGAGCTCAACAGCATCCCCTCCTCTTTCATCTGCTATTTTCTAATCATATGTGTAGGATTAACTGGTGTTAGTGTACTAGTGCACTAGTGATTTTAAAGAAGAACATTTCTGCCAATTGCTATATAATGATATCTTGGTAGAAAACTTGACGGCCATTATTAGTCTGTGGAGATAATGTAGACCTATTGTTGTTGCTGAAATTGCCAATGGTGCTGATGTAACGAGGCCACCATTAACGGAAATGACATTTCTTCTCGTTCCCATAATATAGCCTGCCGCAGCAATTAGAGACCTACTGTGTTTTTCATTTGAGTCGGGAGGAACTGCCACACTATCTCTAGTAGAGATTTGTGGTTATTTTAAAGACCATCTTAAAGGAAATGGAAGAAAGCACTCTGCCTGTGATGCAGTTTGGTTATTTAGATCAATTTCCGCTGTTAATTTCAGGTCGACATCAATCTTCATGTGAGCTGGTGCTCTGGTAAATTTCTGTACACTGTTCTCTGGAGTTCGTAAAAGCACAGCGGTCCATTCCCATGTGTCCAGATCTCTCCCTGCCCCACATTTTGTCACCGTTGCTTTTTCCCACAGGTTTCCCAGGCTGCTGCGGAGCTCCAGCTCTACTGCCTCCAGAATGCCTGCAAGGATGCCCTGCTGGTGGGGGTCCCCACAGGGAGCAACCCCTTCAGGGAGCCTCGCTCCTGCTCCCTCCTCTAGAGCGCAGGTAGCCGACCCCTTATCCCCTTGCCATTGTTGTGCTTTTGCCATATTCAATGGCCATATGCCAGATTCCACTTTAAGCCAACTACTGGGAGATGTTCTGTCAAAAATTATCTATGGCTGGCCTCTCGCGTGGTCTAGTGGTTTCAACGTCCGACGCTGGCCACAGCGACCGGGGTTCGATTCCCCGTCGCTCCAGAGTCGGCTCGGGGCTGGATAGTTGGATTAATAAAGCGTACAATTGGCCCAAAAATTGGGAGAAAAACAGGGAAGAAATCAGAAACAAAATAAATGACAAATAATTCTGAAACGACGTAAATTGACCCAGCACAAAACTTCCAAGTACCAAATGCAGAAAGATTTGTGAGGCCTACCATTAGGAGTCCATTAGTTTCTCACAGTAATAGTGCAGTTGCTTAGAGCCAAGCAGTCACCATAATGCACTTCTGTGCTTAGTGCTAGTGGTTTCAGCAGTCCAGTATTAGGGTTAGTTTGATGTTTTCAGCCGTAGTGCCTGTATCTTTGGGAATTCTCCCATGTGGTGGGATTCTTAAGAGGCAGCTGTGGGCTGGGAGTATTTTTATCTCTGAGTGTTGCTGCCGTATCCGGTAGACATGCTGAGGAAGATGACTGGACTGCTGTGTGTATCCATGTGGCAGCGAGGGTTCCACAATCAACAGGAAGTCAGTGAATAAGAGATGCAGGAAGGGGGAAAGAAGCAAAGCACTGGCAGCTGGGAGCTATTGTGGAAGCTGCAAAAAACATACGGATATACTTTGGTCCTGTGCGTCCCTCTTTACCACAACAGTATCTGTGCTGCTCAAGCCGTTGGGCGTACCCTCGAGCTTATCTCACTTGATCTAAGATAGCTTGTGATAATGTTCGATATTTTCATATGTTAATAAACACCATATGTTAATCACATTATGTAAATCTGTTTTTAAATCATGTTTATACTGTGTTCATATTATAATCACTATTGCCAAATTGTATAGTAGAACATATCAGAGTAGATAGTCCAAAAAAAGGAACTTAAGGGTTTGTGGGTTGTGTCAGGCGGAGTGTAGTATAATGGTTAGGGAACTGGGCTTGTAACTTGTAAGGTTGTAAGTTCACTTCTTAGGTGGAGCACTGCTGTTTTACCCTTGAGCAATGTACTTGACCTGAATTGCTTCAGTAAATCCAGCTGTATAAATGGATTACATGTAAGAAAGGTAAAACCGTGTAAGCTGCTCTGGATAAGAGCTTTTGCTATCTATTTTTTATTTATTAGTTTATTTTTAAGGGACAAGCACAGAGCACATTGATGCACTGTGCATGTGTATAGCTGAAGCTAATTTCCAACACCAGTCCCTTGATGAGCATTGATAGTTCAATCAATCAATAAAATAATAAAATTACATTGTTACAGTTTAAAATCAATGCATATAATGACCGAAAACAACCATACATGACATGACAAAAACAAAAAAATAATTGTTATGATTACAATTTTGGCCAAGTTTTAGCCAGGACTTGATTGTTGTGGAAAACGTTTTAAAATCTTGGATTTGTTTTGAACTGCCAGGTAAATAATTCCAGAGTGTCGTGCCTTTCATTGAAAATGCAGTTTTCGCAAAGGAAGTTTCGCAATGTCTGATTCTACAGTTTCCTTCCGATATGCTTCGGGTGGTAGTGGCAGAAGAGTGAAGTGTAGCTATGAATGTATTGAGAATGGGTGGAACTAGATGGTAGAGACATTTAAATGTAAATGTGAGGTTGGAGTAATTAACAATGAACTTTCATTGTTATTTCAAAACTTGTTTTCACCGGTTCATTTGGTTTTAAACCATTGCGTTCCAGAATCCAATTGTTTTTTTCATGACTGTTTTTTTCATCACCGATTTGAGTGTTTGTGCTTAGTTGGTCGTTGAAATAAAAAAAGGTTTATGTGTTGCAGGGCATTATGTCAGACCGGAGCCTGGACAGATGCTACATGAACTTCTGAGCAGCCTGGCCTTAACAAGGAAGCAAACACACCACATGGAGAAACTTGCTTTTCCACACAACTATCTGTTTATTTATTAGTTATTTGACTTTGCTCCTCAAAAGCACTTTTTTTTGTTTAAGTTTATATGGTATTATATCAATAAATATATTTGGTGGCATTTCTTTGCATGACATGGCTAAATGTTTACAAGTGTGGTGGATGGAAATGTTTTACCTGATGTTTTCAGTGCGGGAGGTTTTTCCTGTGTTGACAGTGAGCTACAGTTCTAGAATTACAAGGTGCAGACACATTGTTTGCAGTTTTTCTGTTTACTGTCATGGGTAACAGTGAAAGACCATTATGAAAACAGAGGTGATCTTAATTTATAAATGCAAGATGAGGGACAGGGCAGATTACTTTTAATTTAGGGTTGAGTGTTTTTCCATAGGGATTTGGTGTGTCTGAGCTTCCAGGTCATCCAGCTTCAGTTTTAGCTTGTATGACTGATATTCACCACACTGCTATTAACCAGCTTCACTGCGTAGTGTCCATACTTAAAAATGTATTCCAAATTATGGTCTGGCAGGGAGGAAATGAATTCTTTCAGGAACAAAAATAATTGATCCTACTGTACACTGACACTGTTGGTGGAAGATTCCATATGAAAATATAGGCCAGTTTGTTGCACTTTACAGGGAGACCTAAAATCCTTGAGAGACAACTTCAATTCAAGGGAATTCTTATGAGTGCTTATTTGGGATATTCCATTTTGCTCATGAATAGGGGCCAGACAGACTCGTTGGACATTCCTCAAGATGTTCCCAATAGACTGTAGGTTTTTTTTGCAGGCTGAAAGGATTTGTAGCCTTTAACAACATTGGTACAATGCTGGTGCCTGTAAATTGGCTAAATTGAGATAGTCAGAGAATATTTTGTTATGTGTGGTGCTCAAACCTATAACAAATGCCTTATGCCTTAGCTATCATTTTTGAAGATATGCTGATGGATGTGTTCTGTTTGTTGCAGTGTAGCAATTTGGGGGGAAAATCCTTGTAAAATAGATTAAACTAAATGTTGGTTAGTCAAACAATATTTGTTAGATTAAAAACTGGTTGGTTATAAGGTCATAGCCAAAATAAATATTCCTAAATCATATTCTTGTCTTGTCTTCATTCATTAGTTGTATACAGCTTAGTATTTCAGTTGCTTTTCTATAGGGAATCAATGGAATTTGTTTTTCTAAACTCATTCGTTTTTATATGTTCATACTTTGAATATGACAGAAACATTATTATTTGTATTATTTATTATTACTTCATTAATATGCTCATGCAGTCTCATAAAATGTGATTTAATTTGGGCATAGTGTAGTAGTGCCAAAAAATGGCAGGAAGTTTTTTACACCAGTAGTAGAAGTGGAGGCCCTGGGGTATTTAAGCCCAAGCTTGATGCAGTGCTGGATATTCTCTATACTAGGTAAATGATGAGCCAATATTGGCTGAATGGCCTGTTAATGTCATTACAAATTATTATGTTCTTATGTCTTGCCATCCTTTCGATCTGGAAAACATTTTGAAAAACTAAATGTTTCTAACCTATTTCTATCCTGTTTTGCATTCCTCCAAATTTAGAATTCCCAATTGTATTGGTAGGCCTGTGCATCACTGCAGTGTCCTGTCAATTGCATGATTGCCCCATATCCTTTTTACACTGCTGACTTAAACCCACTGTTGCCATGTTAGTAAATACTAACGTGAACAAATGCTTGTTTTACCTTAGAAAAGACTGTGGTGATTTGCTGATTCTGATCAATAGCAGTACTCTGAAGCGGAGACTGAACTAGTTATGGGTGAAACCCAAGGAAAATAAAGGGGACCATAAAACGAATAATAATAATATAATAATAATGTATTACTTGTTAGTTATATTTACTACCCACCAGCTAGCTAGCTAACTAGATCTAACTTTGATGAGGTTAGCAAGCTAAATGTTAGCTAGCAAGAATGTTTTTTTTGTGCTTGTTTGCTAGGTAGACAACCTACTGAACATGTCTGGAAATTGGACCGACTCTGAGACAAGGGAACTTTTGTCTATCCGCGCAGACCACGAAATTAACCGGCATCTTTGTGGCACCGTCAGAGATGCTGTGGTCTACGGCAAAATAACAGACATTCTATGTGAACGAGGTATAATGAGACAGAAGGCCCAGATCATTAGTAAACTGAAAAGTCTGCATTAAAAAAGTCTTCACATAAGTACACTACCAGTCAAAAGTAGAACACCCCCATTTTCCAGTTTTTACTGAAATTTAAGCAGTTCAAGTCCAGTGAATAACCTGAAATGGTACAAAGGTAAGCAGTAAACTGCCAGAGGTAAAAAAACCCTGAAAAATAATGTAAATCTTTTGGCAGTGAGTAGTTTCCTACACCATCAAAAGGCACTTGGAAACTGGAGGAAATTGACAGGAAGAGGTCTGGCAGACCCAAAGCCACAACAAAATCAGAAGAAAAGTTTCTGAGAGTCAACAGCTTGCGTGATAGGCGGCTCACAGGACAACAGCTTCAAGCACAGCTTAACACTGGTCGAAGTAAGGAAGTCTCAGTTTCAACTGTGAAGAGAAGACTTCGAGCTGCAGGTTTGACAGGTTGAGTGGCAGTAAGAAAGCCATTGCTAAGATGGCAAAATAAGAAAAAGAGGCTTGCCTGGGCCATGAAGCACCGCCAGTGGACTACTGAAGACTGGAAGAAGGTCTTATGGACCGATTCATCAAAATGTGAAATCTTGACATTTTGAAAGGTTTTTGTAGGCCATCGAATAGGCGAAAGGATGGTTCCTCAGTGTGTGACACCAACTGTCAAACATGGAGGAGGAGGCGTGATGGTTTGGGGCTCTTTTGCTGGATCCAGAGTCGGCGACTTGCACAGAGTGACTGTTAACCCACGTTAACTTGTTCCCTGAAAAGGGCCTTTTTTTATAACTGAAATATACATTACTTTTCCGTTTTTAACCTCTGGCAGTTTACCGCTTACCTTTGTATCATTTCAGGTTATTCACTGGACTTGAACTGCTTAAATTTGAGTAAAAACTGGAAAATGGGGGTGTTCTAAAACTTTTGACCGGTAGTGTACATCAATCTATCAAGAACTATCATGTCATTTGGGAACAGACTCTACACTGATTTTTTCCGTATAGAAGACCTATATGGGAACAATGAAAAACACTACCTTACCTGGATAATTGAACCCAGCATGGTTGCAGAATCCATGTGGGAAAGGGGCTTATGCTTCAAATAAACAAAAGGAAGTGGAGTATTCAAAGCAAGCCCTAGTTACCATGGTAATTATATTGCACATCTGTAGGGTGGTGTAATGCTGTTCACAGTCATCCTGAGTTTCATATGAATCATTCCACATTAAAATATACTGACTTTTTTGTCTTGAGAGAAATATATAAACTATTAACACTAAATATTTTAATATTTTAAACCACATCTAAACATTGAACCTTTATGGGAATTTTCTGGAGCGTAGAATGAATGCGGAGTAGATTTTCACTGCCTTCATCTCTCAAAGAACTGGAGGTTTCCTTCTTGAATAGTGATCCAATATTCCACTAGAAACATGTATAAATGTATATAATAGCATTCCAAAAAGGATTTAAGCTGTTCCCAACTCATTAGTTAATGAATATGCATATATTGTTTCCATTATTTTTGTCTTGTTTTAAGTAATTGAATGTTTCACTTACATGTTTAGAGTTGCAGGTTCACTTGTTTTTAAATGTATATAGGTGGGAGCTGGTGTCCCATGTGTATCCATAGCCAGAGCCTGTGAGGGATCTATGTCCTGTCATGTCTGACAGAACTGATGACTCCCCTCTACCAGCCTCTGGGAGGTGTGGTCAGCATGAGAAAAGTGGATGTGGTATTAATACGCTCATCAGTGAAGCCCTGAACTTTCCGGATTGACTGGGAGTGGTCACCACATGGAAGGACGACCAGCTTTGAGGGGAACTCTGCTAGACAGATTTTTTTGGGCAACGAATCAGGAAGCCTCTGGCAGCAATGGTCTTCCGAGTTGTTCTCCTCCATACCACTCACAATTGTACTCCCTTCTTCTTCTGGAAAAGGGTGCCAAATAATTGTGACTGATAATAATTCCCCTGTCTCCTACTTCATTCTTATCTGACCCTGATCACAGAGGTTCAGACCATTTAGAATAGTGGTTATTGTAAAAAGCAATGTGTTTTATTGTTTCATGTTCTAAAAATGTTGCAAACCCCTACAGTCTCTGCAGCAGGCTGTCAAAAAATGTGAACAATAATATAATTTGATATGATAACTGGAACAAAAAGAAGTAAAGGGTTCTATCAAACACAATAGCATAAGCATAAACACTATAAGCACAGGCAAACAACAAAAAGCTGTTTTACAGAAAGATGCACATTAATCAGAAATCAATTCCTGCACTTAAAAAACCTCTTAGCAATTACATGCCTTTGCAAAGTAATCAGCATATAGCAGCTTGTATCGACTTATGCAACAAGTCTTTCATGCCGTCCAAATTCAGCATTTGAGACAAAGTCACGATGACTCAAAGCTGTGGTTACAGCTGAGAGCACTCAGTGTTTGGTTCCACTAAAATGGTGTGCACTTCATTTGCTTCATAAGCTCAGCTCCTTAGGGGAACACAATGTCCGTGGCACCAGAAAAGACGTCACAGGATGTCTCTTCCATCTGTCACTGGCTTCCTTTTCCTTTTTGTCTAATGAGCATGTCTGCTATCTCCTCTGTGATCCTCCTAGAGCCGTAAATGTGAGGGAGCCTATTGGCATGAGGACATTACTTCCTGTTTGAGTGTGAAACATTCCGGAAGCCTTTGCCCAGATAACTTGTATTATACATGTATCTGTCTCATTCAAGGGTTTGTGGGTATATATATGGAGGTAACAGGGATATACTGGCATGGAAAACATAGACCGCTTTATAGGATGGAAATCACCAATGCTTGGTTTAATTACACTCTTAATACCGCTTGCACCACATAAATAAACCCTTCAATTTAATTTTACTATGAACTCTTCATGAGCAAAGGAGAAAATATCAGCCCCTTTTACACAGAAGAAATCGGAATCAGAATAAGATAAGAAACCATGATAATTCTGCTAAGATTAAACAATCAATATTTAAATAATAGGAGGGAGTTAGAGTGTCCATTCTGGTGAAATGATACATTTCATTCATTAAATGATATATTTTAAAATTGAGTCATTTGGCAGATGCTTTAATCCAAAGGGACAGAAGTGCATTTTCTCATTAGAGAATCATCACAAGAGCTAAAGATCAGTAAGCTGCAGCCTAATCATTTTCGTCAATATTCATGCCGCAAAACAAAGGGAGAGAAAGGTTACATTATTATTATTTATTATAATAAATGAATTATAATAAATAACTCCTGGTCCAGGCCCTGTGATCTCACATCTAGACTACTGCAATTCCTTGCTGGCAGGCCTGCCGGCCTGTGCCATCAAGCCACTGCAACTAATCCAGAATGCTGCCGCTTGTCTGGTGTTCAACCAGCCGAAGTTCACCCACGTCACCCCTCTACTCTCCTCTCTGCACTGGCTCCCCATTGCAGCACGCATCAGATTCAAATCACTGGTGCTTGGTTTTCAAGCGGTTAGAGGTACTGCTCCCCCATACCTCCAGTCACTCATCACTCCCTACACCCCAGCCAGACCCCACCGCTCCGCCGCCTCTGGTAAACTGACTGCCCCATCCCTCCGGGCGCCTGGCAGCCGCTCCTCGCGGTCTCGTCTCTTCTCTGTCCTGACCCCTCGCTGGTGGAACGACCTTCCGCAATCGGTCAGGACCGCGGAATCACTTGCGATCCTCTGCAAGAGACTCAAAACCCACCTTTTCAGACTCCACTACCACTGAATTCTGTACATCTAGCTAATTGTCATCACCACTGCCTACTTGTTCAACACTATATACCCCTGCTTACTCCATTTAATTTAAAAAAAATGTACTAACCTTTTCCTTCCCATTGTTACACTTATGGTACGCAGCTGCTTGCAATGATGTCTATCGCTGTATTACTGCACTGATCTCTTGCGCGAACTATGATTGTTCCTACCATGTATTTATGCACATCTTGTAAGTCGCTCTGGATAAGAGCATCTGCTAAATGCTTAAAATGTAAAATGTAAATGTAATGTATTTATTTATTTTATATATATTCAATTGAGGTGTAGTCTGAAATAATGAGTTTCCAGTCATTTTTGGAAGATACAATGCTAAATTTCACCATTTGGTGATTTGCATTGTACTGTAATTTCAATTGTAAATCATCAAAATGGGGCTTGCACCCCAAGTCCACACTTCTAAAACAAAATATTTATTTACAGCCTTTTTATTTAAAAAAAATGTGTTGCATTTTTTGTTTTGCCAACAGACAGTAGCTGGTGCTCATTAACATTATAAGAGAAGATACAAATGCCTTGGACTGAAGTACAAAGACATTTGTTGCATTATGGGAGTGAAACATGCTCACAGTCATGAAGACAGAAGATCATTAGCTTTGGTAAAAACACTTACAAGGAATAGTTTCTACTTTCTCCTACAAGGGGGTGAGGACCAATTGTGCCTAGTTGAGCGTAGTGCTCAAACAGTCTTCATTGAAATGTCAGGTGTATTATTCGCATTACACTTTAACTCACATGCTTGCTGTTTTGATCTTGCCCACTTGGCTTGTAACCAGTGGAGAGACATGTCTCCCATCTCCTGAAACTTATCACAGCGTTATCTCTAACAAAGCAACACTGCGGGAATACCAAGAAAATAGAAGAGCCATAGCAAGAGAGAGTAAAGAAGACTCCCTTTCTATGTTCCATTGTGATGGCAAAAACAGTTGGGTCTTATCAATTCAAATCAAATTAATTCCAAACTTTGATCCACCTGCCTGCACCTGCATCCACCTGTTTGCTACATGTCACACTCTGAAAAAATAGTAGGTTGGGTTTGGTGAGATCAACAGATGGACCAGTAGTTTTGTTGGGAGCACCATTCCACCACCAATGATAAAATGACAATATAATTATGTAGGAAAATATCAGGTATAGACTTCTACAGAACTGACCTGCTAATGGCTTCTTTCAGCAATGAGAAGTTACTATTTTCAGACAAGTAATAAATCAGATTTGAGTGGTACGATAACACGTATACCTCCATTAGCTTTCAAATTTGATCAGAACATCATAGTGGATGCATGGATAGAAAAGCAATGCTATAACAATAACATATGAGATTTTGTGACTAGCTAAATAAATAAAAAGCCTCCAATATTCAACCATTGCTTAAAAGGTTATTTTTCTTCAGCCAGAATGTATACAAACAGCTACAAGTCTATAATTCACTTTACTCGGTATCAAATAAAGTAGGTTGGTTTAAATGGCTAAGCAATTGCATTGCAATTATTATTATTATTACACTTCTAGGGCTGGCAGTGTAGTGTAATGGTTAGGGAGCTGGGCTTGTAACTCAGAGGTTGCTGGTTCAATTCCCGTGTGGGGGCACTGCTGTTGTACCCTTGAGCAAGGTACTTAACCTGAATTGCTTCAGTAAAATATCTAGCTGTATAAATTGATTGTATGTAAAGAAATGTAAACTGTGTAAGTTGCTCTGGATAAGAGCGTCTGCTAAAATGTAAATGTACTTTTTTTTCGGTAGAAACCCTTATTCAGACTGGCTTTACAGTGCTTACACTGCACATTCTATGGAGGCTCATTCTATGGAAGCACATTGTAACGGACATTAACAGAAAAAATACCTTAAGATCCTGTTATCTTGAGATAATAACTGATCTTCTCCAGATATTAGGTCTTTCTTTTTTTTTTTTTTTTTCTGGGCCCACCACCACCCTCTTTGGGGGACAACTCTTTTTTATACACACATATACATACACATATACATATATATATACATACACACACATATACCTATATACATGCATATACATTTTAAGTGTATTTACAGATTGTGCAGTTCTAGACACAAACGTGATGTCCGTCCCCCCCCGGAGCCCTCCCCTCCTCCCACACTACCCTTCCCCCCACCCCTCTTGATCCTACCACCACCCCCCTCCCACCCCAACATCGCTGTATCATCCAAGCAACCAGACAGACGGACAGACGGACAGACAAACAAATAGACTCAGACCAACAAACCTAGAGATAGACACACAAACAAGCAGATGGAGGACAGGACACCGCACAGAGCGAGATGCACAATATAACACAAAACAAAGGAAAATGGAGAGAAAATAAATTAATATATATATATATAATAATAATAATAAAATGAAGCAATAATAAATATGGTAGTGTATGGTGGGTGTTTCTATTCTAATGTGGGTATATGGATTTATGCATGTGTGTGTGTGTGTGTGTTGTTTCTGTGTGGGATTATAGTTAACAGTTAACAGGTAAATTTAAGGAACTGATGAATCGGTTCCAAGTTTCTTCAAAATGTATGATTTGGTTTTGGAGAGAGGTTGTCCATTTTTCCATTGATATGTATTCTGTGAGAAGGTTCAACCATTGTGTGATGTTTAATGTATTTCTGCTCTTCCAGTTCAAGAGGATAGTTTTCTTGGCGATAGTTAGGACGATGAGTATTGGTTTGGTGTTTTTGATAGGGGGTTGAGTGTTGTGGAATGTCGCAGCCCAAAAGCAGGGACGTTCTGTCAATGACTGCTTGCCAGAAATGATGAGTGGGAGGGCAGAGCCAGATGGCATGGAAGTAGCTATCTGGGGTGTTCAGCGTACAGTGTGAGCATATGTCAGAGTCTATGAATCCCATCTTAAACATCTTGTGCTGAGTGATATGAGCTCTGTGAATTACTTTATATTGAATTAGTTGTGCATTAGTATTGTTCGTCATTGAAAAGGTGTTCATACAGATTTGTGTCCAGAAGTCGGTGTTGGTGCTGATTGAGAGGTCTTTTTCCCATTCTTTAATTGGTAGATATGTTGTCAAGTTGATTGTGGATAGTAGTTTATATAGTTTGGATAGAGTTTTCTTAGGATTTGTTATTTTATTAATTTCTTCTATTAGTGAGGGTGGCTGGAGGTTATTATTTATTATATTGATCCTTGATTTGATGACAGATTTTAATTGGAGATAATGTAGATACTGTTTTTTCCCAACATCGTACTTCTGGACCAAATCTTCAAATGTTATGAATGTGCTGTTTAGAAAAATGTGGTGTAGCCAGGTGTGTGATAACTTTTTGTTTCCATGTGTGAAAGATAAGTGGTGATTTGTTGAGTTGAAAGTCAGGGTTATGCCATATCGAGGTGTATTTACAGGGTGTCAGTATGGACTTTGTGATTTTGTTGATTTTCCACCAAGCTGTCAGAGTCGTTGAGATTACGGTGTTCCTAAAACAGTCATGGTGTTTTATGGCTGTACTGAGGAATGGTAAATCTGTGATTGAAATTTCCTTACACTTTCCTGATTGTTCTATTTCTATCCATGGGTTGTTCTGTTGGTTAGGGTGTATCCAATTTTTGATGTATTGAAGCTGGTTTGCTACATAGTAGTGGTGGAAATTTGGAGCTTCTAGACCTCCTTGAATTTTGGTTTTCTGTAGAGTGGCCAGTTTAATCCGGGGTTTCTTATTTGCTTATTTGCTTGTTATGGAGTCTAATGTTTGAAACCAGTTGGTGGTGGGTTGGGTCGGGATCATTGTGAAAAGATAGTTATAGATTTTAGATTTTGGGTAGAACAATCATTTTGATGGTTGCTATTCTGCCAATAATAGAGACAGGTAGATTCATCCAGCGGTTTAAGTCATCTTCGATTGTTTTTATGAGTGGGTTGAAATTGAGGTGGAACAGCTCTGACAGCTTGGCGGAAATGTTAACACCCAGATACCTAATGTTACCAGTGGCAAAAGGGAGGGGTGGTTTTTGGGGTGCGGCATTCCAGCTATCTCCACATAGTGGTAGAACTGTGGATTTAGTCCAGTTTATTGAGTAGTCAGATATATCCGAGAATGTATTTATGAGTTTAATGGCTTCTTGTAGTGAGTTTGATGGGTTTTGTAGGTAGAGCAATATATCATCTGCATAAAGGCTGATCTTGTAATTTGTGTTGTGGGTTTGGATTCCCATGATGTTGTTGTTTTGACGTATTGCTGCGGCGAGAGGTTCAATAAATAGGGCGAACAGTGATGGAGATAGTGG
The DNA here is from genome assembly GCA_029706075.1 of Aldrovandia affinis. NCBI lineage: Eukaryota > Metazoa > Chordata > Actinopteri > Notacanthiformes > Halosauridae > Aldrovandia > Aldrovandia affinis. Next base: position 2,826,872 of record JAINUG010000066.1, on the reverse strand, counting down.
GCATCCTTGCCTGGTCCCCCTGTGCAAAGTGAAGCTCTGTGATGTTAAACCGTTAGTAGTGGCTGTAGCCATTGGTGAGTTGTATAGTACCCTTATCCAATGAATAAACAATTCTCCGAAAACAAATTTGTGTAAGGTTGCAAATAAATATTTCCAGCTTACCCTATCAAATGCCTTTTCTGCATCCAATGATGCAATTATTGTTTTCATATTATTTTGTTTTGATATGTTCATTAGATTGAATAGACGGCACATATTGTTTGATGAGTGTCTTCCTTTAATGAATCCTGTTTGATCTGGATGGATTAGGAGTGGGTTTATGGCTTCCATTCTGGTAGCTAGTGCTTTGCTGATCATTTTTATGTATGTGTTGATGAGTGATAGGGGGCGGTTGCTGGAGCATAGGGTTGGGTCTTTGTCAGGTTTCAGTAATACTGAGATGAGGGCTGTGTTCATGTGTGGTGGGATTTTTGAGTTGTGTTTTATTTCAAGTGTCATTTTGATAAACAGTGGTGATATTGTTTGCCAGAAGTGTTTAAAGAATTCAGCAGGGAAGCCATCAGGTCCTGGAGCTTTGTTGTTTTGCATCTGATAAAGTGCTTTTTGAAATTCATTGGGTGCTAATGGTGTATTCAATTCATCTGCTTGTTCTTTGCTAAGTTTTGGGAGGTCTATATTATTCAGGAAGGAGTTCATGTCTGTTGAATTTGGTTCATGGACAGAGGTGTATAACTTGCTATAGAATGCCCGGAAGGTGTTGTTTATGTCTTGAGGTGACTGCATGGCCCTCCCTGCTGAATTCTTTATCACAGGAATAATTGATTTGTCTTTATTTAGTTTGAGCTGGTTTGCGAGATGTTTTCCAGTTTGTTATCATGTTCAAAATTGTAATGCCTTAGTCTCTGTATCAGAAATTGTGTTTTTTTATTTATAATATCATTTAATTGAAATGTGGCTTCTCTGAGTTCAATCTGAATTTGTTCTGTGGGATTATTAGCATAGGAGTTATTCAGTTGTTAGATTTTTTGTTCCAGATTATTTTCAAGTTCCCGTTCCTTTTTTTTCTTATGTGATGAGTATGAAATTATTTTCCCCCTCAGTACTACTTTGGCTGTTTCCCAGAGTAATGTGGATGAGATTTCCAGAGAATCGTTTATTTCCAAGAAGGATGCCCACTCTTTTTTAAAGAATGTGTCAAAATCAGCATCTTTAAGCAGAGATACATTGAATCGCCATCTGGTGGGAGGTTGTTTGAAATGTTTAGTATTTAACTGAAAGGAGATAGGGGCATGATCACTGATTATGATGGGGTGAGTTATGGTATCAGATATATCAGATATAATTGAATTGCTGGTAAGAAAGAAGTCAATGCGAGAGAATGATTGGTGATATTAGGTCTTTCTCACAAGATATTTTATTGTCCCTTTAGGAGCTATGTAGTAACAAATATTAGTATACATCTAGATTTTTATTGGAATTGTTGTTCTCCAGGATGCCACAGCTTTGTGCGACTTGGGGCTCAAGCCCACAACCTTCAAGCCCTTCAGTCTTTGCTATTCATTTGTTAAAATTGTATTAATAACGCAATATTTATTCATAATAACAAACCCAAGGTTGTATCTAGAGAAAGGTCTTTAGTCTTATGCATTTGGGACATGTGAGCAAGCACATTACATGGACCCCAAAGCTATCCTGTTGTGCTGAATGTTGTATGTTTTATGATTGCCCTCTGCTGGTAAGAAATAAGGTCCAGCTGACGCAAAGTGCTACCACAAAATGAACTGGAGATGGTGAGTAAACATACGGCGTCCCGGAAATGTTGCACAGACCTTTCGCCTCTGTGCTATTTATGTGTTTAGATAAAACTCATTGTATGCTTTTCCTGGAGCAATGCGCTGTCAAATTCCTGCACCTTAACACAATATTGATATACTAGCTCAGTACCTACAGTATAGATGATGGACACCTAGTTACGTTAGAATCTAGAAGTATCAGCAGTATGCAAGTATGCATTTGTGAGGTAGCACATGGCAAATTGTTTAGTACTTGCTGGCCGTGTGATGTCACAGGAATTTTCCTTTGACATATGATGAGGTCTACAGGCGATGCATGCTGTGTTTGAAAAATAATCGCGAATGTATTTCATGCGATTAATGTAAAATGTAAAATAAAGTATTTTCACCAATATTAAGAACAGAATTATTTCATCTGATTAAATTCGTTTGATTAGTAACATGTTTCCTTTAAATTCTTAGAACCTATTTTTCATGTCTAAATTTCTGTCATCTGCTTGCCTGCAGTTGCATTTTTCTTCTACCTTATTCGGGAGAGGCAACAGTTATTGACACTATATAGAGACAAATGCTGTTTTGTTTCAAATAAATAATGACATTGTCCACTGTGTAGCAGTTATATTCTAGTCTATTCTAGAGCTATTACAGGTGAAGGACAAAGTAGATATAAGAGTGACTTGAAGCACATAACAGTCAAGATTACTTCTGTATATGGTTATGCTTTCCAACCACAAAAAAAGCTGAATCACCTCATTAGTCAACATAATTTAGGAACTTGCAACTGCCAGTTCTGTAAGTAGGAATGCAGAATAACCCTGTGTCCATATCCATTTTTACCTCTTAACTAATTAGTCACTATTCTACCAGTTCTAGTTCTACCTACATTGTGGTATATATCTGTTTGAACAATTGTTCTTAAACAATTGGCTACCTAGCTTATTTGGTGCTAGCTAGCTTCTAGCTGGCTTCTTAGCTTCTTATCTTCTTATATTGGTGGGTCTAGTTACCTACACAATAGTCACTGACACCTAGTCAATCAACAATCATATAGCTACCCTTATTATATTGTTAACATATTAATGTATTATCTTTAGTAGTATTTTAAACCATATATTTTCCTCTCTGCTAACACATATTTGAGGTACACAATTCTATGAATAGAGAAAAAAGGATGTGTGACATGTTTTCCTTTCCTGTAACATGATCTATGAACTATGCCACCCATGTGGCACAGAGAATGTTCCCTGATGTTACTCAGTCAGGTCCATACCAATCCGGAGCTGTTGGAAATGATAGTATTTACTAATCACCAGCCTGATGAACACCAGATAAGTCTAAATGTGTTGCTGTGTGCTACCTTGTTTTCAAGTAGCTAGTCATTGATTGTCTGTTCATTGTCCATCTGTTTTGAGCAATACCCACACATTCAGTGTCATGCCTAACACTGTTTAGCAATAAACAGATGGTAATCCTTGATTCACCGTAAACAGGCTGTCTTAAATGGCATATGACCTGAATGGTTTATCTGTAACAGCTGACTGCAGTATAGACGCTAACCTAATGGTAGCTGGTTCCTCTGTGTCCTGAACGGGTGAATCACAGCCCCCTGTTTGTACAGAGACATCCTCCTCTCTCTCAGCTCCCTCAGAGCATCAAGTCACTTTTCAGGTGGTCCACTGAACCAGAATCAGTGTCCTACATTTTGGGATCTAATTTTGGGTGTGAAAAAGAATTATTTTTTGTAAATACATTTTTATCTCTGTGCAATAAAATGGGAAAATCCCACCAATTGGAACCCTCCGTCTTGGAGGCGACGCTACGGCCAAGTATGTGCTCCCCTCCCAAGTATGGGCTCCCTCCGAGATGGTCAAGAAATATTCTTGTTTTTACTTGTGGTTCTGTGTGGCTCAGTGGTTCCGTGTGGCTCAGTAGATAAAGCACGGCGTTGGCAACACTTAGGTTGTGGGTTCGATTCCCATTGGGACCACATATACTTAAAAATGTATGCATTCACTACTGTAAGTCGCTTTGGATAAAAGCATCTGCTAAATGGCATATATATATTCTGTTACTGGGGGGCTGTTTAACAAGGTGTTATATCATTAGTGCATGTGAAGATGAGTTGTAAAAGGTCTCAATCATCTAATCATTCCAAATGTACTATAACTTCCTCTTTGTCAGTTTTTGTTCCTTCTGAGAGGATGGTGCAGGCAGAGGTAGCTGCTGAACAGGAAAAAGCATTGCTTTTAATACCCAGTCTTTTGTTTACATTTTGTCTTTGAAAAAGCAAGTCCTCATTTCAAATTGGACTTCACAGTAGTCTTTTCTCCTGGTTTCTCACAGTATGTGTTATGTCGTGCTGACTAAACAGATGTGATTTTTTTGTTTCACCACTAGGTGGACACCTTCAATAATGTGTACAGTAAAGGCATCTTTTGAGCCTATGGGACAAGGTTGAAAATTTGCTTTTTGCAGTACTGCCTATAAATGTTTTGGTGGAGGGCGTCAGTTTCAGCAACATGGGAGTGGCAGGGTTGCCTTTGTTTTCCCTGTTGTGGAGGCCTTTGGAGCAGGGAGACTTTCTGGGGACAGGTTTGGCACTCTCACAGGGTGTGAGAATTAACTGTTGCCCGGAAGGTTGCTCCAAAGGCCATCATTTATTTAATTATTATTGAATTGGTGTTAATTTGAATTAAATTGACTGATTGGTTTTGTGTGTGAGAATGTGAATTGTTTGGTGTTGAGTGATTGTGATTGGGTGAGTGAATGATAGACGGGTGATTGCCTCACGAGTCCCACCTGAGCCAGGCAAAAAGTAAGCCTATTTAAGAGCAGGTGGAGCGAGTGGGGGATCAGTTAGTCTTCGTCTTGTCATTTATGTGTGTATTGTAGACTTGTTGGTGGGTGTTCATGTGGGCATGTCGTTTGCGAGTGTTGGTGTTTGATGTGACTGTCGGGCATGGTTTTGCATGTCTGTAATCCAAGCTTCTGGGAGGCGGAGTCTGTGTGAAATCTATGTTGAGTTCTGTGTGCGTTGGTCAAAAGTGACTGAGTAGAGTGCTTCCTGTGTGTGGGAAAGCGGGAGAGAGGGCACCCTGAAAGAGGGTCCGCCTCTAGCCCTCAGTGTGATTGGAAGAGCAAGAGGGCACCTTGAAGGAGGGTCCGCCTCTCACCCTCAGTGTGATTGTAAGAGAACTCGCACTCGGGCAGTGGAGAGTGTTTCTGGACAACGGGCCGAGAACTCTCACTGAAAGAGTGGAGAGTGTCTCGGGGCTGGTCGCCAGAGAACTCTCACTGTGAGGAGTGTCGAGGGTCTCTGTGTGTTTGGGGTAAAAGAGAACTTGGACTGAAAAGTTTGAGTGTCTCTGTGTGCATGGGTTTGGGTTTGGGAAGCACTTGAAAAGTCACTGGATATGTGTGTGCCTGGGGAGGTTCTAGGGGAACTCCGGTCTGAGGAGGCGCGGTGTCTTGAGATGTGTGTGTTGGGACAGTGCGTAGAGTTCTACCCTGTCCCGGTGAGTGTTGATGTGTGTTTAATGTGAATGTATGAAGGCGGTGTGGAAAGCCATGATCTGTTTGTTGTGTGTTCCCCAAAAGGGGATTCCCCCTCGGAGGAGGTGGGCATTCCTTAAGTTTTGATTATTTTAGTTAATTGTTTTTGCCCGAAATCTTCATGGCAAATAGGATGAAGACTTTGTTTTATTTTAACCTGCTCTCCCACTGTCTCTCTCCTGTGTCTGGGGGGGGGAGAGACAGAAAAAAATAAAGATCCGGTCTGTAGACCGGCAAACCCCACTCCTCGGCCACATCTTACCATCAGCTTCTCTGCTCCAGTCCAGGGATTGTCATGTGGCGTGTGACAGTTTTCTACATTTTTCTCATTTGCCTTGTGCATCCATGTATTCAGCACAGTTGTTTCATTTTATTGCCATTTTTATTTTATTTTTAAGTTGTCTTTGAACTATATCTTTCACTGAAAAATAGCTTTACGCTTTGGAGAAATATGCTGTGCCAAAACAAGTACACTATATCTTGTTTTACAGTGGTTTTAACAGTACCTCATTGTGTTTCCATTTCCTGCAGTTGACTCAACCACTGTCATCTTGTTCATATCTATGGGAAATGTGTGGTCACATATCTGTTCTCAGTAAAGCAGGTCAGCACCACAAAAAGGAAAACACAGAAAAGACTAATGCAATGAAAATCTGGCCTACATGTGACTAAATTAACTGAAAACTATTTTTTTTTTAACTGTTAACTTCTACCAACGCATATTGAAATTTTGCCTTTAGCAACTGTTTTATTTTATCATGCTCATTTTCTCTTGTGGATTCCTGTCCAGCGCCTTCCACCTTACATTTATTGAACTGATTGATCCATAGGATCTCCAGGCCCAGTTACTTCACTGAAAATGCTCTCCTGCTATCTTCCAACAGACATTGTCCAACATGATTTTGGCTTGACCGGTGTAACCAGGATAAAACAAATTCCAGGCTTTTGGTATTGAAATAAAACTTTTGGTAGTGCTGACAGGATTGCCGTATATGGTGCAGGGCTCTAAATGAGTGCTCATACTGCAACAGGAGTAATACCAGAGATTCTAGATATTTATATTGTATTTGGTAACACGGACAAGCTCCAGGACAGCAATGTATTCTAGTGTCTTAGCACACAGACACTGTCAGAAAAGAGAGGAATACTTTATATCCCCAGTCCTGGATGGAGTCTTACTGACTGTATAAGGGCCAGTTTGGTGGCATATCTCAGAAAACAGATGCTTTATTGAATTTAATGGGCACCTAAGGCTGTTCCCAGGAAGGGTTAAACCTACGTAATATGTTTAGATGCATGCACAAAGCATTTACGAATAAGCCATAAAGAAGCTCATTATTCTGATGGTGGTTGGAAAGTCATTCCTTGTACCTCATTTCCTAATATGTATTAGATTGTTGCATTAGTCATTTCTATGCATTACTTATAAGGGTTGAGGGTAGAAGAAAAGTGTTGTGAAGTCAGTCATATATTTAAAATGAGCATTTTTATATTTAATTTCTAGAAACTACCTTTTTAAATGTTAGTCTTTGGTACTTGGCTGAAAGCTGAATGAAATTCAGCTGACTGTAACCAACTTAGTATAAATTATTATTTCTTCAAAGCAGAAAAGCTCTCAATAAATGTTATAATAGCATTTCAAAACCAAATTTAAGCTTAGAATGAAATATTTGGCTTTATCACAAGTCAAAGGCTCTATCCTTTCATCTCTATGGCAGGGGTCCCCAACTCCAGCAGGAGTCCTGGAGGGTTGCAAGGTATGCTGGGTTTCTTTTGTTTGAACTTAATCAGCAATCAATTCAGCAATCAATTTAGACGGCATTTGGCTGTCTGCCTCCAGGGGAGGGAGGAGGGTGAGCCGGCACGAGTTCGTCGAGGAGCAGGAAAAGGCGTCCGTGGTAGAGTTCCATCTCGGAAGAGGCGGAGCTATCGGCCCGGAAAGAATGTCTCAACCCAGAGGACAGGCGGTGGACTCGTGGGGGAGGGTGAATTGAGATAAATAGAGGGTATAATTGGCAACCAAATTTAAAAAAAGTCAATCTTTTGATTGTATCATTAAAAACTGTGGCCAAACAAATGAACATTTTTGATACATTTCATATATACCTTAAGTAATCAATTGGGCCTCCATATGTGGTCAGTATAATTTAGTTTAATATGAAACCTGAACAAGTTGGAACTTGTTGATTGCTTTCTGTACCTCTCTTCAGAGGAGAATGATTTGTAATTGCTTGATGGCCACACTTCCAAAGTTCCAGTCCCTGGCTTTCTCCATTGCAATACAATTGATACAATTCTGAAAACAGACTTTTACATCAGAAAGAGATTGAGATGCTTAGATGGTTTTCTTTACCCTGTCTTTACAGAATTCAATAAAAATAGAATAATATTAGATAATATTAAAATAATGTTAATTTTAAAGTACAATGAAATTAGTATAATTAGATTGTATATAGGTATGTTAGGCACTTTTGATTTCATATGGAACTATGTCTCTCAAGAGCACCAAATTAATTGTCTTTAACCAATGTTAAACCAGATGTATTTCCTACACCTCCTACACCTAGGTGTACAACTCGTTTTACACCTAGGTGATACATCAGAAGGATGGTAAGATGAAGAAGTAGCAACTGAATGCCAAATTTGAAAGCACCTTTAATATTGTATGTAGTCATTAGATCATGGCTGAATGCCTGTAAATTAAAATAATCCACTATAACGAATAGTAATAAATTATCATAAGTCAGACAGGGGCCTCCTTAGACTACCCAATTGTATGTGTAGGCCCCTCTCATCACTGCAATGTCATGTGTTAATTTTGGAAGGCACAGAAAAACACACGCTCTCCTCTGAAACGCATGTTGCCCGCCACTGCTACTTTTCATTCTGCAGTCTGCCAGCTGAGCTGCGCAGTCATTGCGTCAGAATACATTTGCTATTGCTAGAATAAGCCTGCGATTCTGTGGTGCCACTGCAGCTGCACAGAGCCTCCTCCTTTATGTGCAGATCTGAGATAAGAGGTATAGCACAAACCCTTCTCACAACCAGCATGAATGCGCCTCTGTTGACCCTCTGTACTTTGTCAGAGGCTCATTGAAAATAGCTGAATCTGTCATCGCGTTTCCGAAGCTTTGAAACAGATTACTATTTAATCACTCCAGAGAGCTTTTCCTTCAGCCAAAGTTTTTCATATGGAGTGGGACCATTGGGCACCAGTGAAGATTGCTGGCAGGAAAAATGGACATATGATTCTTGTCTCTGAATGAAATCTAAATGAACAGGCAGTTGAACACATTAACATATTAAGGGTGACAGAGTTATAATAATGATATTTTCCGCCATATTTGTATCTTTCTCTTACCAAGATCGTTTGATTCGAGTTCAAATTTGTTTTCGTTTGTTTGGAGATATTGTGTGAAATGTCTGATAGAGATGTAATCGCACTTGGACGCGAATTAAAGCAATCTTACCAAGACCACGGTCATACGTTTACAGTGTTGCTGTTGGTCCACCATCAGCGAAGCTTTAAGCTGTACAAAAAGCACCATACAAATAAAGTTATTTGATACTGTCCCCTACATAGGGAGAATGACAAGCCAAAAATGTCTGAATGGCCTACTCGCCAACACAATGGCCTGGATTCTATCAACATTTGCCCACAATTTTGATTCATGATTAAATGCAAGTATTCGCATAATGTTTAGCAAGTTCAACAATGTCTAAAATTACCTCACTAAACTGTGAAGAAAAAAATATGAGTTGCATTTATTTGTAAGTCATGGGCGTGCATCTGGCATCTTGCATTTATTTGTAAGTCACAGGCGTACCTCTGGCATTTTGTTTACCTTGATATAGGTGAGGTTCCCTCTTAGGCAATATGGGAAGCTCTTGGGATAAACACTGCAGGGAGCTGCTCAATCACTGGTTTCTCAAGGGTGAGGCCTCTGAGGTATATCTGTTGCCACATGTTCCTGGTTTTGTCATAGCTCTGCTTTTGTTTTTTTGCTGTTCACTGTGATAACATACGTAAGTGTTGGAAAGCAGGAGTACAATTGCAACACATTAGGTATGAGACATATGGGAATGCTTAGTTAAATACCTTGAGCTCACATGAGGAATGTGAAATAGTGACATAGGTGTGTGACAATTTTAGGCAAAGACAAATTAGATGTGTGAAGGAAATCCATGCTGTGGCAACATAGTGAATACCCATTTGGACGGCACTGGAATAAATAGTGAAGAATGAAAGGAGTTTGTTATCTGCTTCTCTTGGTGAATGGGCAAGTTATGAGTGTATGGTTCAAATGCATACAAGGAACTACCTCAAACTGGTTTGCTCTTATGTTAAAAGTCCCTCAATCTAATGTGACTAAACCTCGATTAATTTTTCAGCACACTGGACAGCTGACATGAAGGGATTTCCACTCTCATTTTTTTCACAATTTATGAGAACAACAGAAAGAAAAAGAACATGCAACAGACTCATGCTAAATAACAAGGTGCACAATGTGAGTTGTGGAATTGTTAGTAGAAATTCCAGCCAGAGCTGCCTGGTATTGGCTGCTGTGTAAAGAATGCTGTCATAGTGCAGTTAAATGGGTGTGTGTGTTGGGAGGTGACAAATAGCTGAAAGTAAACATGGTTGTGAAATGCAAGCACAAGGCACAAGGTGAGACAATTAAATTTGACAGTGACAGGATATTTTACTTATCCTTAAATTCGTAGTTTTGTGAGGTCTAAGTTACCAGCATAGTTGTGATAAAAATGTGTTTAATAGCCATACAAATAAATATAAATACAAAAAATGATCAAATGGGGCACACAGAGGGGAACAACATGAAACTACATTTCAATTGACTTTGTGAATCCTAGATCAGACCTGGAGATCATGTTATTTAAAGGTTTTTTGGACGTACCTCCAAACGACTCTTCTCTTCTTTGCTGGTCCCCTTCATTAATTTATGTTTTTAAATATGTATATATACTGAGGTATTGATACCACTCAACAAGCTTGTAGATTTGAATGTCTAAAGTGTAGTGTAAATAGGCTAATCAAACATATGTGGCAGGTACACAACTGCAGTCCACAGAAAGTCAGTGCATTGTTGTTGCATGTTTTGTTTTGTACAATATTGCCAACCACAATGGATGTCACTTTGATCTCACAGGGGACACATTGCAGGACCTGAGGCAATGCCATCGAGAGCTGCATGTGCCAATTGCAGAAAACACAAGGGTAGAAGAAACATCATGATGGGAGAGAAGGGACATATTGGCTGTTGAACCGTTTCCAGCATGTACTTTTTTCTAATGTGTTTGAACATGTTTTCTGTTTTGTTTGATTTACAGTTTTCTTTTTCTGTCATTTACTGAGGACAGGTGTTGAAAATTAGCTTTTGGCTATAAACACTTGCAATGCGTCTGCAATGCTTGTTTTTCAACATTGCAACAATAATTTTTGCTATGTCCCTGAAAAAAAACAGTTAAATATTTTAATTGATTAAATTATAGAATGACAGGTGAAATCCGTGGGTTCCCAATTGCTGACAATGTGGACACAGCGCAAATGTATGGAAGCCCATTTCCGCCAATGTGATGAAAAAAGAAATATCCTGTAAGTCATTATAATGAGTTACTATCTCAATATTTCGACTTACTATCTCAATATTTTGACTTACTATCTCAATATTTCGACTTACTATTTCAATATTTTGACTTACTATCTCAAAATAATGAGAAACGTTCTCGAAATGTGCATAGGGCTATGCGTTGTTTCCTCATATGCGCCAAAGCAACAGAAGCAAGTGGGTGAGACAAAGCTTAGCAGACCCAAATGGATACCGTCATTGAAGACTTGTGATGAGGATGTCTTTCACTTATGTATGGAACTTATGTTACTGAGCACAACCTGGCAATGTCTGATGATATTGACAACGTTTTGACAAATGTAGTACTGTACTGTTGCCGTGTATATGGTGCACACTTTTACAGATGCATCTATACATACAGGGCATGCGCAAGGCAGTCCGGTGCTCCGGGCAAGATAACGAAAGTGCGCCCCAATATGTGCACTTCACCAAGCACAAAGATAATAAAACGCCAAGTTTACAAAATGGCTTTATCAGCAAAATAATAATAGTAATAACAGTTCATAGTAATAATAATAATAACTAGAATGGCACTCGGAGAGATGCAACACAGAAAGATACATTTTTAAACATAATCTGGCTATATTTCAGAATATGACGCCAGAAATAGTACACAGATAAAGGTTCATATAAACATCCATTTCTGATAACAAAACGCAATTATTAAAATGTGGCGTTTCTCGCATTTTGGAACGAAACTCTTAATTGGTTACAGTGTAAATTGATAAAGCATGTGTTGGCTAGAATGCAGAGCCAAAAAATAAAACTAGACACTTTGGCAGTCTAAAATCTCGCAAATATTTAGTTCGGCAAACAACGTACATTTGTAAGTGCAACTAATGCAGCCTGTGACCGCTTTCACTTTCTCTCACTAATGTAAGTCGAAATATTGAGATAGTCGAAATATTGAGATAGTAAGTCAAAATATTGAGATAGCAAGTCGAAATATTGAGATAGTAACTCGAAATATTGCGATAGTAACTCATTATAATCACTTACAGGATCTTTTTTTCCATCACATTGGCAGAAATGGGCTTCCATACAAATGGCAATGAGCCACCTATAATTTCGTAAACCATCAATGGTCCAGTCAAAAAAATACCTATGCACTACAAGAGTTTCAAATGTTTTTTTTCCACCTTCTGTCCAATCATAGCACTTCTTTGCGTCTATCCAATTTCGTTACCGCTTTTTCATGTTGTCAACCCCCCCCTCGTCAGGGGCGTGTCAATACGACAAAGATGAAAAAAATGACGCCCCCTTCTCCCGCAGTGCTCAATTCTTGAATTCTTGTCCAGTTGCTTCTGCGCTCGAAAGAACAAGCACCTTCGCCGGGGTTTAGGCATTACAGGAGCGAAATGGCCCTTCTGGAACTCGCCTTGCAAGGGCTTTCACTCTTTGGATTCATTCTCTTTATTGTGCTGTGGCTCATGCACTTCATGTCCATCATCTACGTGTAAGTCAGGTCATTTTATTTTAAATCAGCCTTATGATGAAGACCGCAAGCTTACGGTTTTCTCCATTCGCAACTAGCTAGCTAGCAACGAGCGTTAGCTACTCTAAACCACTAACGTTAGCTTTACTGCTTACTACCTGCTTATGTGTCACGTTAGCTACCCGTTAACGTTTGTTTCAGGGTACTGTGATCTCATGGCGCTGCTAGTTTTTCACATTGTAACGTTGATGACCGCTAGTACAATAAGCGCAAATGTTCATAGTCGTATGTAGCTAAATGGCTAACGTTGTTCTTTGACCCATCGCGGTCTTGCCGAAAGCTGGCTAGCCGTGGTGAACTGATGACATTGGTGATCATTCATGACTCTTCCTCCTTGTATTGCCGCTCCGGCACAACAACGTTCGCTAGCAAGCTAACTAGTGGGTTCCGCTAGCTAGCTCGCAAACAAGCAAACGATGTTTTGAATAGCCTGCTAGGCTTTTTGATTTGGCTGATATTTTGAAGAGAAGCGGTATGCTTGGGCAGTGCTATAGCTATTTAGTGCCATCACAGTAGCTGCCAGCTATTTAGCTAGGTGGCTACGTTACCTGTGTAATTGACTTCAGTCATAACCACCCTTTCTTGGTAGTCAGTTCCGTTATATAAGCGAACGTACCTTGCTATCTAACGTAAATTAGCTGGCTGCTAATGGTAACATTAGCTTATGTCTTCGAGTTGCTAACGTTACCTAGCTAACTTCGCTATGAATGTGACATCGCACGTCACTGTCACTGCAATGTCCAAAACCGTCGGTGTAGCTAATTAGCTAGATAGTAGTAGCTACCTAACGCTACTAAGTAGCGTGCAACAGCGACGACTTAGCCCGCAAAGAATCGAGACAACTAATATTTCTAACTTAACGAAGGGTAACCTTAACCAGTTAACCAGCAAAACAAAATGTCCAGTTCTTTTTGTGACCGGGTGCTAGTCTGCTGTAACGTTAGTGCTAATGTCCTTAACTTGGCTAGCTAAATTTAGTTTAGAGCAAACGAGTCCTTAACTGGCTGTCATTTACTAATGCCACACCACTTTGTCAATATATAAGTTAACTACGTTAGCTAGTTAACTTAGTCTATGGAAACGTTTATATAAAAACAGTTTGAGGGAATGGAGCGTATCCCTACGTTAGCTGACTAAAGTTTGGCTTACGTCGTTAGTCGAAGCGCACACAATTCAGCTGTTGGCTAACGTCAGTTAGTCAGCAAGATAGTTGTAGAAATGATTCTGCTACCGAATCACTAGCGCTAGTTAGCTAGCACCAGCTAGTTGTTGGATAGCATTTTGTTAGTTGCTAGTTAACGTTAGCATGTGGCACTGTGTAACTGCTGGATAGCTAACGTTAGCTAGCTTGCTAGCTGGCTGTATTCTCATGAGTTATTCGACAATCTAATCCATAATCGACACTAGTTAGGTAGGTCCAATGACCAGTTAGCTAGCTATTGTTATCTGTTGAAATATTTTGACAACAAAAATACTTTCAACTCCATTAGCTAAAGTTGCTAAAGTCTCACAACACGTTTTGTCAACTTGATCCAATCTACTTTCCGGCGTCCAGAGACGATATTATTAGCTACCTGCTTGTAATGTGAACTCCATTCATCTCTAACATTTTCCTTTGTACTTTCAACCGTGTTTAGGGAGATGTCACATATACTGACGAAAAATGCTCTTATCTAGCTAGCTAAGTTTATTGAACTGGAAAGCTAGTTATCAATTCAATATTTATTTGTGCGTAAACATGTGTTTTTTAGGTGTCATTGTTTGGGAAAAGGTTTGGTTTGCTGGAAAGGTCTGCAAAATCAGGCGACATTTAATTCAACTTCCTCTGTTTGCAGTAAAGTAGACTTTACAGTGATATAAAGTAAAGTCGGTCCCGTTTTCAGGCTTTCCCGTTTCTCCTGCATGGCCATAGTTAACGATAACTTCGATAGATGGGTAGCGCTAGGTTATGTAGCATGATACTAGCTTTCAAGACTTGACATATAAAACCTATACAGCTTTGCCTTACTACCAGCACAGTCATCACCCATTTATTTATTGGCTATAATAATTTATCAATTCATAATTAGTGGTATTTTTTTACCTTCAAAGCAATTAAGCAATAGGGGAGGTTTCAATGCAATACCAATATAGATATTACCATATGTCCATGCCCCTAATTCAATATTGAGTTCAATAAGTCTTTATTATCTCTGAAAGGGATTTTTGCAGCCTAATTATAAGCCACAGAATAAAACACAGAGCATATAACACTATGTTAAAGTATCCATATTTGTAACTCAAGGATCTCAAAAGTGCAGTACGTTTACTCAGGGAATAGGGGAGGTTAGACATATTCCATTGGGGCATAATGAAGGTGTAATTGCCAAGCCAAAGGGAAAGGCATTTGAGAAAAAAAATTAATTCATTTTGGAGGCGGGGACCTGTGTTCCGCTTGGGTGGCCAAGGGAATTGCAGTGGAAGTGGCCCCATGGTACGTTCATGCGCGGAGGAGGAGCATGCAGTGCCACCACTAATCTGTCGACTTCAGAAGAGGCGGGCGCAAAACTGGGATCATTTTAAGTTTGGTGTTCAGCAGGAATGGTGTTCTTCCACTTATACTGTTCAGGTGATTTTGGGAAATCTCAGGTTATATGACATCATAAGGCATATCAGGGGATAGGGCGTGTTAAAATCAAACCGTTGGACCATTTTACCACGCAGCTCTGATACTGTTTGATTTGACGAATGCCTAGCTTTCTAACCACCTTGTGAAACCTAAAACTTGCCAGGATTTAATATATTATTATATTTGGCATAATAGCTATTAGGTAATTTGTTGTGTAATGAAATGGAGATCATCTTTTCCTGTCTCTTCTCATTTGTATAGCTAGCTTAGCAGGCCTTATGAAGTTCCATGTGCAGCTGTTATCTGCTAGCTAGTGACAGACAGGCACAGCCTTTAGTCTCTTACTAGCCAGGTGGAGTTACCAGAAGATTGCATTTGTTAGCAAGATTGCTAATGCAGTCTCTTGGGGATTAGGCCAGAGATTGTGTTGCTGGGTGCAAGCCACTTTGGGTAGCTACCTAAACCGCTATCTCTTTTCACAATTCATGGGGCAGGTACTGTAGCACGCAGCAGACAGACTGATACTAGATCTTTTACTAACGAGGTATTTTGCTGGTCTATGACAATAAGAATAAATGGGAAATGATTGTGATGATTGATGATACCAATGTCGAGGTGATGCATTGTCCTCAGTCATATGCCTAATACAACTCAGATCTACAGGTAGCTCAGCCACGCTGTCATTACAACAAGCATCTTCTTGAGCCGGATCCAGGTACATCAGGGCCTGGAGTTTTCTTTTAGGAAAGCAAGTTGGAAAAACATTGGGACTGGGTGCATGTTTAAGTTCCTAGCTATAGTTCCTGGGATTTTGCTCCCAGTCCTATGGGCTATGGTCCCAAATGGTCCAGCAGTTCGCAAAAAGCTGTGTTTCAATGGCACACTTAAACACTGTGAGGACAGAGTGTGATGTATGTGGCAGAGCCTCTTGCACTGTTGACTCCTCGCCTTCCACTTTTGCTCCTCGCGGCAGGGTGTTTGCTCCAGCGGCAGCTGCAGTTTGTAGCTGAGCAAACCGCGGCCTTCTTCCCATTGAAAATAATGACAAAGGCTACAGCCTCGCGGCTTTCCCTTTGTATGCCCCCTTATGCCCCTTTCACACAGAATGCACCATTGCACAGAATCAGCAGGCATGTATTATTGCCAATAAAAGCTGTGTCTACAGCCACTCAGCATGCAAAAGCTTGCTGCTTATTTCAGGTTTCATTGTTGCACTCGATGATGATGTGTTTGTGTAAATACTTTTACCTTATCTAGTTTATTTTCATTATTGTAATCGTTTTTGGAGTAATGTCTGCTTCTTGTCACTGTAGAAAACAAAACAATTCTTTCTCCTCTGTATTTTATAAGTATGACAGTTCTGTATGCCTCCAGCCCCTAACTTGCCTGGCTGACATACCTGCCATCCTAGTTTTATGTGGAGCAAGGCTCATATTTCACTCATCGCTTTTTTTTTATAATTTAGGGGCGGGACTCAAGCTATCTCCAGTACAGTGAGAGAAGGAACTGAGTGATGGTCATTATCCACAATTTTCTTTGTCACCATAAACTTTTTTGTGACAAGTGAAATACTCGCCCTGTGCTTCTGAGGTGCATCAAGGTGTCCGTTTCCTTTTTATTACATTGTATTACAGCAATTCTCAGGGAAGTGAATAGAGCTGACCCCATTTAGTCGACTGGTCGATTGTTTGGTCGATGGGCTGTTGGTCGACCAAGATTTGTTTTGGTCAAACAGTCGCAAAAAAATAAAAAAATGTGCGCCACAGTTTGGCGTGCTTGCCAGTAGAATAATGCATTCTGGATGCCGCAGGTATGGCAGTGATAGGCCTATATATGGCCTATATATGTTCTCTTTAAATTATATTAGGCAGTTAAGGTAATAGTAATGTTGTGAATAATTCTGCAAAACTAATAAAAGTTAAATTTTATAATAAATGTGTTTTGCTAATTGTATGGTTTATATATTTATAACTAACATGCGTAACACCCCCTTTCATATAGCCTATATTGTATCCTTCTTGTTTTAGGCACACAAATGTGCATTTTAATTGTAGCCTAAGATTTGCCTACAGTTAAGATTAATGATATTGGCATACTTTAATTACTCATTTCAGTATGGCAGCATTTCGTTTTAGTCGCGGACGATCCAAAAAAAGTGGAATGTAAACTTTGCAAGCGCAGGGTTTATCATTAATAAAACGAGGAGTAGCCTTTTGCCAAAAAATGTGGACAAGCTAGTATTCCTGTGCCATAACATGAAACGACTGGGGAAGTAGGCCATTGGATGGTCTCCGACTCGAGTAAGTTATTTTCAATAGGCTATAGCCACTTTATGTTCAGCTTTAGGCTACAATTTAAGACATTAGGCTATGTGTGATCATTTGTTTGTTAGCCAATTTTTTTGCAAAAGAGATTTTGAATCCCAATGAGACCAACCTGGTTAATTAAATAAAACATAGCCTACGCTTTAGAATGTGTTATAGTTGTGGTCAAATAAAAGCATCAGCCTATTTTGTGGCCGTACCACAACTTCACAAGCGCAACGGCAGGATGGAGAGGCTCGGAACGGAGACGTTTTTTATTTTTTTTTTTTTCAGGTAATTTTGAACTCCGGCTCCATAAAGTCATTAGCCTATTGTTACTCATTTGTGTCATTCACTTAAGAAAGTTGTAAAACATGAGACAAGCGCAGTGTGCATATAGATGTATTTATTAAAACAAATAGGGTGTGTCAATCGAAAAAAACGGCCGACCAAGATTTGTTTTAGTCGGGGACAGCCATAGAAGTGAAAGCAGCCCATACATTCACATGGGAGCAAGCAGGACTTCCTGATTTGAACTACTTAAGCAGTGCTTGGTGCAGCATTTCAGTTCTGGCTACAGGAGCACCTATGAGACCACCGCAAAAATCTAAACAGTTTTTGTAGAGGTAAGGAAAAACAACAAATTCTAGAAATCTGGAGAATTGCCCTTTAACCATTTGTTTAACCTAGCTATTTGTTTTTTGCCAGGTTTCATAACTAGGTTGCAAATATATTTTCTCAATTTTTGACTGAAACTTGGACGATGCCATGACCAGTTGTGTTTTTTTAGCAGTGAATATTTTTTCCCAGGTCATGTGCTTTGTCTGGTGTTATTAGCCTTGTGACTGGTTGCTGCCTTTGGCCAAATGGGATGTTTTGAAAGTAACCATTTGTTTCTTAAAGGGCTGGCATATAGAAGAAACATTGGATATTTATTATTAGAGTTTGGCAGACTCATCACAGCCATTGATCAAGCAGGGGGTAATGAGTGTTAGTTAATGGGATCACTTTCACCCATACCAATCAAGTGGCCTCAACCCCAAAATACCTTGCTATACAGTACATGCATAAATACTTATGTATTACATTTTATTTTGTTAACCCAAAAAGATCTTACCCCTTTTGTTTAGGAACGTGTGGCCATAAAATGCATTAGGTACTTAACCTATGACTTCATTAGGACTTTCAGTGATTGAGAAATACAGGGACAGTTTGGACCCTCGTGACATTTTATGATTTCAACATGAAACTTCTGCAAATTAACTGCAGGAAGCTTTCATCACAAGCATGGGAGTGAGTGGGGGCGTTTGTGTCAGAGTGATGGCCACTGTTAGACTGAAGTCACATTACACACTTTTTTCTTCTCCGTGTGCCCTGTTATGTGCAGTGCATGTTGTGCTTGTTATTGTTCCATCGAGGGTGGGAATTCCCAAACTCGGTCCTGTGGAACTACTGTATGCAATTTTTTGTCACAGCCAATCTTTAGGTCAATTAAGGTTGTTGGAAACGTGTTTAAGTTCTACCATCAATTTTGCCTTAAACTTTTAACACAATGCAGGTTTGGCTTGTTGCCATTTGCTCTGTCATTTTCCACAAATGGTTTAGTTTCAGTGACCCAAGTGTCCACAATTTCTGGAGGAAAGTAAGACCCCACTGATTTCACCTGCCATAGAATTTTTTTAATTGATTAAATTATATACCTTCTTTCTAGAGGAGTAATTTGTCATACAGAACATTACATTACATTTTTACCTTTTTGCATTTGAATCTGATGCGTGCTGCGATGGGGAGCCAGTGCAGAGAGGAGAGGAGAGTAGAGGGGTGACGTGGGTGAACTTTGGCTGGTTGAACACCAGACGAGCGGCAGCGTTCTGGACTAGTTGCAGCGGCTTGATGGCACAGGCCGGAAGGCCTGCCAGCAAGGAATTGCAGTAGTCCAGACGTGAGATCACCAGGGCCTGGACCAGGAGTTGAGTGGCCTCTTGGGTGAGGAACGGTCGGATCCTCCGGATGTTGTGGAGGGAGAATCGGCAGGTCCCAGTGATCGCTGCAATATGGCTCGAGAAGCACAGCTGGTTGTCCAGGGTTACTCCAAGACTCCTGGCAGACTGGGACGGAGACACTATGGAGCCTTCCACGGTGATTGACGCATCAATCATCGGGGAGCCCTTCGCTGGGAGGAAGAGCAGCTCTGTCTTCCCCAGGTTAATCATTACAGAAAATGATTATACACTAATGCAGAATTAGGCCTTGTGACTGAAAGTCCTGGGTGCCTTAAGAGGGTAAATCATCCCTCAATAGACATGAAAAGTGTCTAAGAACAAAGTTCTATTTGCAGCTCAGTAAAATTCTGAGGTTTTATGGATGGGACGAAAACCAGCATACACAGTGGGTCCCCAGGGCTGCATTTTGGAACCACTGGTCTAGGGTCTCCTCGGTTCTCATGTGACAATATGGCTAAAGGAGGGACGAAAGTCTGAATCTCACATTCTAAAACGACAGGCTTGACTCCCCTAAAGCAATATTATCTGGTGCTGCTTTCTTTTCAGTATGGGATGAATAATCACCGAATCATCTTCCTTTATGTGGTGGAGAGGGCATGCTTTCTTTGTAGCTTACTTCTGTTGTAGCAAGAAATTGGAACGTCAATCTTCAGAATGTAAGCATACCATGCAGGGAAAACACTACTTCTTTTTGTATGAAGAGTAATCTTCCTTTTTGCTTTTTTCAGGTGTAACTACTTGTGGTTGGCCTGTGAATTGCTTGTTCCTTCCTGCCAAGAGTCGCTGCATGCATGCAACCTGTAATCTTCACCTCTCCTGTACAAGGGGAATGATGCCATTGTTCACCTCTTAAAAGTAGACACAGGCCCTTTGTGCAAGCTGAAATGCAACTGGATGTGTATGCTTTGAATGTGAAAACGTGGCATCAATCAAGCGATATATGAGAACTCACAGAGAGGGGGTTGGGTGTCACTTGGTTCTTGGAAGAATGGTGCATCAGTCTGCAAATATGAAGCCATACTGGAAATTTGACCCGTGTGTGTGTGTGTGTGTGTGTGTGTGTGTGTGTGTGTGTGTGTGTGTGTACTGTAGACATCTGCAGTAAACGCAATGGATGATGCTTGCGTGCTATAAAAATAAATGGAACCCTTTCCATTCCAAATTTCTTTTCCAGCATCCCTGAAGAAACAGCATTTTGGCTGCTTTTGTAGAGCTTTGGGGTGTTTGAACTCCTGAGTTGTTGTGTTGCATGTATTCAGTTGTCCACAAGGAATTTAATGGTTAATGAGGTCACATGCACAGCACTGTATAGAGTGCTCAATTAGTTATGCAGGCAGGTGCAAAACCCAATAAATTACAAAAATTGAACTGGTTCCTTCATTAAATATTAGGCAGTAAAGTGATGCTCATTAATTATATACACTACCGGTCAAAAGTTTTAGAACACCCCCATTTTCCAGTTTTTACTGAAATTTAAGCAGTTGAAGTCCAGTGAATAACCTGAAATGGTACAAAGGTAAGCGATAAACTGCACGTTACCAAAAAATGAAGAATAATGTCAATTTCAGAGTTATAAAAAAATGCCCTTTTCAGGGAACAAGTAATGGGTTAACAGTCACTCAGTCACTGAGTCGGCGACTTGCACAGGATCCAGCAAAAGAGCCCCAGACCACACGCTTCCTCCTCCATGTTTGACAGTTGTGTCACACACTGAGGAACTATCCTTTCACCTACTCAACGGCCTACAAAAACCTTTCAAAATGTCTTCCTTACTTCGACCAGTGTTAAGCTGTGCTTGAAGCTGTTGTCCTGTGAGCCGCCTATCACGCAAGCTGTTGACTCTCAGAAACTTCTGATTTTTTTGTGGCTTTGGGTCTGCCAGACCTCTTCCTGTCAGTTTCCTCCAGTTTCCAAGTGCCTTTTGATGGTGTAGGAAACTACTCACTGCCAAAAAATTTACATTATTTTTCAGTTTTTGGTAACCTAAACTTTTTTTTTAACCTCTAGCAGTTTACCGCTTACCTTTGTACCATTGCAGGTTATTCACTGGACTTAAACTGCTTAAATTTCAGTACAAACTGGAAAATGGGGGTGTTCTAAAACTTTTGACCGGTAATGTAGATCCATTTTGTTTTGCGTAAGGAGGTTTGACGTCATACTGACCTGAGTAGTTGACTTGCCTGATACAATCTGGGATATCCATTTCTGACACACTTAATAGACCAACACATTCTCAGGTTTGTTGATGCATCATAAAATGAGAACTCTCGTCTAAGATTCACATGTTAAGAGACCTTCTAAGGAAGACTGCGTTATGTTGGCCTTCACATCGCCAAATAAAGGTGAGCATCTTGAAATGTGAAGATATAATCATATTTTGTGATTTTTCGTAATTGACGTTTTGGCCCATGGGTTTCTAATTGATTTTCTGTGACAGCTTTGCCCTGTCCAGGATATTCTGAAAGGCCTAAAATAGCAGCTATCCAGTTGTCCTAGAAGTTGATTTAGACAACCGAATTATGCCGACAAGTTGGACAACAAAATATATGGCTCATTTAAATTACTTTTCAAATGTCATATTTCCCTGCTTTCTTCATTTAGAACAGTAGGTTCCCACTCAACAGATATTTGACAGGATTTTAAATTGGCTTGGCTATGAGGTTGTGAATGAGGTTGTGTTGAAACTCAACATACTACTCTGTCTAAACTAGGGATGGGCATGAGTGCTCGATAAGGACATTAGTATTAATTTATTTTTTACATAAATAAATAAATAAATAATACATGTTAAATGCTTTAATATAATTAAGACAATAATTTGTTTTGACGGTGCATTTTCAGTGGGGGGAGTGACCGTTTCCACTATTTCAGACTAACGTCAACAGCAACAGCAGGGCTAATATTTGGCTGCACACTGAGCATGTGGAAATGCTTGTTTTTTAAAACGAATAAATAGTAATCATATATATCAAAAAAAAAAAAATTATTTGTTTTCTGATTTTATCCAGTTTTTCTCCCAATTTGTTAGCCAATTACACCAGCTATTTTTAGGTCAATCCCTCCCTCGAACATCTTGTCGGCTTCCCTCCCCCCTCCTTGGGGCAGACAGCCAATTGCCACCCCTGGTGGCACTCCCGGACAGAGCTGACTCTGGCGCGGCCGGGGAATTGAACCCTGGTCGCTGTGGCCAGCGTCAGGCGTTGAAACCACTAGACCATGCGGGAGGCCAATAGTAATCATCTTTATTTAACATTAATATAACTTGACTTAAAAAAATTCAAAAGAATAATATAAAAGAATGTTGCCTATATAAGACAGCCGTGGCTACAGCATTTCGCTGTTAGAATTTGGTTAAAGTTACAGAAAAACTGTTTATGTTGGCTTTTTAATTGATTGTCTAATAGGTTAAAAGTAGCCTGGTTTGGAGGAATGGGTCCCTAATGTTCAATAAATTATTTTCAAATGTGTTCTTGTTGGCTAATTTACATAAATGTGCATGCATTAGATATTCGCATTAGATATTATTATTATAGTGTACTCGATCAAATAATTTTGAGTACTCCATAATGAAAATTGTGGACGTGTAAGCCTATTCTGTAGGGCAGATGCATACAGTAATGCATTCCCTGTATAGCAGTCTGTGAGCACTTTCATAAGCTAAAGGTTAATATTCAAGTCTCCCCCCTTGTTCAGAGTGTACATTATGATTAATGTATACAGGAATGCCTTGTTTAATTAAGTGGGGGCATATTAAAATGCATCTAGACTGGTGTTCACACTGCACTGTCACTGCTACTGAATTCGTCACATGCTGAAATGATTAGCTTAGCTTGTTAAAGGTGAAATTGCAAGATTTTTGCAATTCAATATTTCAGAATTTGCTGCACAGTTGCATTATGTTCATATTGCTCCAATGACATTTGATTTGTGACCATATAAGTAACGTTAAAGGGAGTTTAGACCAGTACATGCGTTCCCATTTGGCAGTTTTCATAACAACCAAGTTGGTGGTGAACAGATTTTTTTCTCGAGAGCAAGTAGTGCTTCTGTAATCCGAAGAGCGGCTCACAACATCCTCATTATATGGGACACGGAGAGAGCATGGCGTTCCACCGAGATGAAGCTGGAAAATTGCCAGTTGACATGGGAGCTGTACAAGCAATGCAGACGAAATAGAAAAGAAAACGCATACAGTCATAGACACCCAAGACGAGCAAGGATTGTGGTTAAGCAAAATTCATGGCCACGCCCCATGCTTTTCCACACTTATGGGGTGTGGCCATGAATTTTGCTTAACCACAAAAGCGTTCTAAGAAGAAAAAAATACATTTTCCGTCAGTTGTGTAGGGACAACGAAATCACGCACTTATCAGAAACTTCCTCCCTGTTTCTGTCACCAAACATGAAGAAAGTGCAAAAATGTTTCAAAGCACAAATGGCTGTAGGTACATTCATATTGATGAGGTCATATCCAAGTAACCAAGATAAAGTAAACACCAACAAGTGTCTTAATACCACCACAAGCTGCCAAAACAGCTTCAATGCACCTCGGCATAGATTCTACAAGTGTCTGGAAGTCAGGGACGCAACACTATTCTTCCATGAGAAATTCCATAATTTGGTGTTTTGTTGATGGTGATGGAAAACGCTGTCTCAGGCACTGTTCCAGAATCTCCCATAAGTGTTCAGTTGGGTTGAGATGGCCATGGCATATGGTTGGCTTTCATGCTCATCAAACCATTCAGTGATCCCATGTGTCCTGCGGATGGGAGTATTGTCATCTTGGAAGAGACTACTTTCGTCAGGAGAGAAATGCTTCACCATAGGATGAAGGTGATCACTCAGAATAGCTTTGTATTTATTGGTGTTTACCATGCCTTCTAAGGGGTTGAGTGTACCTAAACTATGCCAGGAAAATGCACCCCGCACCATAAGAGCTGCCAGAACCCTTAATTTACTCGTGTTTCCTTTATCTTGGCAGTTACATGTGAATATATACTGGTTACGTAATGTATATGCAACCATTTTGATCTATTGACCGATATTAGATTAGTTTTACCGTATTCTTTGGTTTTCTGCTTTGTGACATCCTTCTGCTTTGTGACGTACTGTCAGGTTAAGGTTTAGAATTATATTTATCAAGAATATTTACTATGATTTATTGTGGTCATGTCATTGTGCTGTGACTCCCAATTTCTTCTGTGATGTGATTATTTTTACGATAAAGTTCAATCTGTGAGAGTTTTGTTTGTAACATAATGAAATGTATGCCTTTTAGCAGACGCTTTTATCCAAATGCATACATCTTTCGGTATATGTGGTCCCAACGTTTCTGATATTTCCTCTGTCTGATGTCACAGTGAATGTTTAGCTTTTACAAAGTTCTCTTGTGATTCAATGAAATCATGAGCTTTAAGGTTAAATGAACGCTTGTTCTGACCCTGCTGGTGGTTAACACGAGGTAGGCCTAGAGGTGCGAGACTAATGCTCAGTGTCAGCACTTGGGTTTCTCAGGCTGATGCTGACATCTCAGCATCTACAAGGATCGCCAGTTGCTGTCACAATGACCGATGAAGGGAGAGAAAAATCTTCACTGTTACAAGCACTTCAATGACTGCAATTACTGCCAGGTGTGCATGTGTCTGCTTGCGTGCCATTGAAATTTATGTTGTGCTATCGAATTAGACCATATGTAGGTCAACTGCATGGAACAGTTGCTACCACTCTACAGCTATGTTAAGATGAGCTAAACTGAGATGAAATAGTTTTTCTCTGTTTTTAAATGTAGCTCTGTAGGTCCGTTGTTTGAGGATTACGTATCGTAAATGGAGCATCCATGGCAAAAAAAAAAAATTGTTTGCCTAAATCGGTTTAGGCTGTTGTCCCCATACGTCACCTTTTTTCCCCTACAACCATACTTTGAATTTAACAAATACAGTTGCCAGTATATTAGTGTGTTCTTTATTAATTGAAACAATCTGTGAAAATGTAGGCCAACAATCTATAAAATTGGAAAGAATGTGGCCTTTGTATTTCATTGAAGATGTATTTGAGCTGGGGATTTCACAGACGTTAGGTGTGCACTGCAGGGGTGATGTCCCAACTGCAGGGGTGATGTCCCAACAGCAGAAGATGTGGGAGTGTAGGCCTGTGTGCCAAAAGAAGAGTGAATATTTGACACGAATCCGATGAGCATAATAACCTTTGGAAACCTATTCAGTTAACCTGATTGAATGATTATCCAGATAACCAGGAAACGTGATTTCTTTGCAGATCTCGATAGTTTGCTCTATCCACAGCAGGAGATTGTGAAGATTGTAGCATTGTGGACTCATTGAAAATGGTGCAAGCAGAAAACAAGCTTTGTCACGCTGTTTTATTTCTATACCTTGGAAGTTCAAGGTCCACATCTAGCTCAGCATAACTACAAAAATGAAATGCGGTCTTTCCCTGGGTAATAGCTTTCACTCTCTGAGCGCGTCTGAACTCGCTTGGCTTTCAACCTCACTGTCAACGAAGAGGATGCCCTGAATGGAAGCAGTACTGACTTGCAAGTAATACTGAAATCCCTAAGATTTGATTACAAATGATAATTTCGATGCAAAACAAGTAAATGCAGTCTCTCAAAGGACTCTTGCCTGGCATATAATAAGTCTGTGGTTCCACTCAATGATGCACTTAGAATGTTGCATGCCAGCTAGCGGCAACAGTGTTCTGTTGGTGTTTATGAGAGGTCTGGCATTTGAAAGTCTATTCATTTGTTCTCTTCCTCCTCCATTTTTTCTCTTATAAACCCTGGTACATAATGAGAGGCGGCCTTGGTAAGATATTCTGGGTAAGAAACGAGAAGGTAAAAGTAGAACACTTCTTCAAATCCATATCTCTTTGCTGGCATGAAGGGCAGTGATGACGTGTTTCTTATTTTACCCAGGAACCTTATCTGGAAAAGGTGTGTGGTGTCTAATGATTTTATTCATATATATATATATATGTATATATACAGTACTGTGCAAACGATTTAGGCAGGTGTGAAAAAATGCTGTAAAGTAAGAATACTTTCAAAAATAGAAGTATTAATAGTTTATTTTTATCAATTAACAAAATGCAAAGTGAATGAACAGAAGAGAAATCTAAATCAAATCAATATTTGGTGTGACCACCCTTTGCCCTAAAAACAGCATCAATTCTTCTAGGTACACTTGCACACAGTTTTTGAAGGAACTCGGCAGGTAGGTTGTTCCAAACATCTTTGAGAACTAACCACAGATCTTCTGTGGATGTAGGCTGCCTCAAATCCTTCTCTCTTCACGTAATCCCAGACAGACTCGATGATGTTGAGATCAGGGCTCTGTGGGGGCCAAACCATCACTTCCAGGACTCCTTGTTCTTTACGCTGAAGGTAGTTCTTAATGAAATTGGCTGTATGTTTGGGGTCGTTGTCCTGCTGCAGAATACATTTGGGGCCAATCAGACGCCTCCCTGATGGTATTGCATGGTGGATAAGTATCTGCCTGTATTTCTCAGAATTGAGGACACCATTAATCCTGACCAAATCCCCAACTCCATTTGCAGAAATGCAGCCCCAAACTTGCAAGGAATCTCCACCATGCTTCACTGTTGCCTGCAGACACTCATTATTGTACCGCTCTCCAGCCCTTCGGCGAACAAACTGCCTTCTGCTACAGCCAAATATTTCACATTTTGACTCCTCTGTACAGAGCACCTGCTGCCATTTTTCTGCACCCCAGTTCCTATGTTTTCGTACATAGTTGAGCCTTGTTTCCACGTCGGAGGTATGGCTTTTTGGCCACAATTCTTCCATGAAGACCACTTCTGGCCAGACTTCTCGGGACAGTAGATGGGTGTACATGGGTCCCACTGGTTTCTGTCAGTTCTGAGCTGATGGCACTGCTTCCGATTTCGAAGGGAAGTAAGCATGATGTGTCTTTCATCTGCTGCATTAAGTTTCCTTGGCCGACCACTGAGTCTAAGGTCCTCAATGTTGACAGTTTCTTTGTGCTTCTTCAAAAGAGCTTGAACAGCACATCTTGAAACCCCAGTCTGCTTTGAAATCTTTGCCTGGGAGAGACCTTGATGCTGATGCAGTATAACTACCTTGTGTCTTGTTGCTGTGCTCAGTCTTGCCATGGTGTATGACCTGTGACATGAAACTGTCTTCCACAACCTCACCTTAGTAGCAGTTTGGCTGTTCCTCACCCAGTTTTAAGCCTCCTACACAGCTGTTTCTGTTTCAGTTAATGACTGTGATTCAACCTACATATGAAATTGATGATCATTAGCACCTGTTTGGTATAATTGGTTAATCCCTGACTTTGTGCAAGTGTACCTATAAGAATTGATGCTGGTTTGAAGGCAAAAGGTAGTCACACCAAATATTGATTTGATTTCGTTTTTTCTTCTGTTCGCTCACTTTGCATTTTGTAAATTGATAAAAATAAACAATTAAAATGTATATTTATATTTTTGAAAGCATTCTTACTTTACAGCATTTCTTCACACACACACACACACACACACACACACACACACACACACACACACATATATATATAGGCTGTACAGTTGCACTAGGGATGTGGAAAATTCCCAAGGAATCAGAATGACTTGAGAATTACTAGAAAAACAGTGCCTTTGTAATTTTATCATTAATAATATTTTGAATAATATATTTGTTGTATAATCATATCTTAATATTAATGTAAATAGCTTAGTAGTCTAATTCATGTGGTCTAACTCATAGTATTTTGGCATTCCAACACTCAAATAAAGCAATAAAACAAGCAATGCCATTTAAATGTGTGCATGCTTGTGTTTGAGTGTTTGATTCACTGCCAACAAAGTGACAAACACATGTGTTTATAACAAGCTGGAAAAAGAACTCTGGTTGTAAAAACTAATATGCTGTTGATATGAAAGGTGTGGCAAATAGGATTTCATCCACTTTGATGTTTGTTGTTGAAAAATGAAAGCACTACTTCTTTTCCCAAGGCAGGATTCCTTGTAATTTCCCTTGAACATATTTCTGCATTTTAAGTGAACAAAACAGGAAATGTAGTGATACCCTTGCTGTGAAGGTTATCAATGGGGGTGACAATGTTTTGCATGTGGAAGAAATGTTGAAGATGAGGAATCTCCTCGGAGAGCATTTCCATGACCCTAATGCCACAGAGTAGAAGGGTGTGAGCTTGAGCGGCACTGCTCCTTAAAGGAAGTGGTGCGTGAGAGAGACATCCGACAGAGCCCGGTCCCTCTATGGAGCTGATCTCCTGGTACTGGGTCAGTCTGGCCTTTATTAAGATCAAACTGCCCTTCAGAAATATTCAGTCCATTCGGGCTTAATCTAAGCCTATGCCTTTGCTCTGATTCTCTTTATCGATGCCCCGCCGAACATGCTAGCGTCGGTCTGTAGCGGGACTGCAGAAATCAACCATTGTGTCTGACCATTCTGCAAGTAATGCAACTATTTGAATTCATATAATGTTTAGTGATCATGCCTGTCAGGCAGGGTGACGTTGCAAGGAGGAACATTGTAGCAGGATATTCTGTCTTGCCAAGAGGCCTAGCCTTTTGGTATGTTGGTATGTTGCTGCATTGTGGAGGGGTTTGGTTCCCAGCAGGGGGTTGGTCCATCCTTAAGCTTCTTGCTTCCTCGGAAATCCCCATGCTCTCCACAACATTATATAATTCCCACATTCATTAACAAGTTCCTGACTGATAATTCCTGTATGCTATAAATTATAAACTCATCACTTATCATAGTATCCATTAACGTTTTTCTGAGGTTTTATTTCTCGTCAATCAATTGCAGTTGTAGCCAGTTCCCTTATTCCAAACACTCCAGAGGTTGGGCTTTGACATTCAAAGAACCTCCAGTGTGCCAGTGAAACATGGTATAGGGAATCATTTTAGTGCAACGTCAGTAGGGCTGACCCCATTTAGTTGACTGGTCGATTGTTTGGTCGGTGGGCTGTTGGTCGACCGAGATTTGTTTTGGTTGAGCAGTCGCGCGAAATAAAATAAAAAAATTAAAATATTCTCCACGGAGCATGAGACGCCTTGATTCGCGCCACAGTTCAGCGCGCTTGTCAGTAGAATAATCCATTCTGGACACTGCGGGTATGGCAGTGACAGTCCTTCACTCTTAACATAGCTAGGCCTATATATGTTCTCTTTAAATTATATTAGGCAATTAAGGTAATGGTAATGTTGTGAATAATTCTGCAAAACTAATAAAAGTAAAATTTTATAATAAATGTGTTTTGCTAATTGTATGATTTATATATTTATAACTAACATGCGTAACACCCCCTTTCATGTAGCCTATATTGTATCCTTCTTGTTTTAGGCATGCGAATGTGCTTTTTACATTTTTATATTTTAAGCATTTAGCAGACGCTCTTATCCAGAGATGTGATGTGCATTAAGACATGGTAGGAACAATTATAGATCGTGCAAGAGATCGCAGTGCAGTAACACAGCGATATACATCATTGCAGGAAGCTGCGTACCATACCTGTAACACTGGGAAGGAAAAGATTCGTAAAATTATTATTATTATTACTATTTTTGTGTATGCGTGCCCCCTCATTTTAATTGTAGCCTAAGATTTGCCTACAGTTAAGATTAGTGATATAGGCATATTTAATTACTCATTTTGATATAACCTAAGAACATAATGTCAAAGAAAAAATCAGGAGTATGGCAGCATTTTGTTTTAGTCGCAGACGATCCAAAAAAAGTGGAATGTAAACTTTGCAAGCGCGTTTTCCAAGGCAGGGTTTATCGTTGTTAAAACGAGGAGCAGCCTTTTGCCAAAAAATGTGGACAAGCTAGTGTTCCTGTGCCATAACATGAAACGACTGGGGAAGTAGGATGGTCTAATACAGTGGTTCTCAACCTTTTTTGTGCTCTGTACCACTAAAATATTTTCAACAATCCCCAAGTACCCCCTACCCATAATATATATATAGGCCTATATATACATATATAGGCCTATATATACCTATATATACATATATATATAGGCATATACCTCACGTGTAAGCAGCCAACACAGATATTTTGATTTAAAAAACACATTTTATTAAGATTCACCATTAATAATTACAAAATATATTTTGATAAATAAATAAATTATAATTTAAGATTCATCATTAATAATTACAAAAAATAAGAGCCCAGGGTCTGGCATCTAACATTTCAACTTGAAATGCTTTTCACCAACAAAATACAATTAATTTATATTTATTTTGAGGTTTCAAAAAACATTTCCAAGTACCCCCTGCAATTCCCCCCCACGTACCACTAGGGGTACGCGTACCCCCGGTTGAGAAACAATGGTCTAATATATGCCATTTAGCAGACGCTTTTATCCAAAGCGACTTACAGTAGTGAATGCATACATTTTCAGTATATGTGGCCCCAGTGGGGATTGAACCCACAACCTAAACGTTGCCAACCCTGTGCTCTACCAACTGAGCCACAGAGAACCACACTCGAGTCTCTGACTCGAGTAAGTTATTTTCAATAGGCTATAGCCACTTTATGTTCAGCTTTAGGCCACAATTTAAGACATTAGGCTATGTGTGATCATTCGTTTGTTAGCCTATTTTTTTGCAAAAGATATTTTAAATCCCAATGAGACCAACCTGGTTAATTAAATAAAACATAGCCTATGCGTTAGAATGTGTTATGGTTGTGGTCAAATAAAAGCATCAGCCTATTTTGTGGCCGTACCGCAACTTCACAAGCACAACGGCAGAATCTGCAAGGGCAGCATGGAGAGGCTCGGAACGGAGACGTTTTTTCTTTTTTTCAGGCAATTTTGAACTCCAGCTCCATAATGTCATTAGCCTATTGTTACTCATTTGTGTCATTCACTTAAGAAAGTTCTAAAACATGAGACAAGCGCAGTGTGCATATAGTTGTATTTATTCAAACAAATAGGCTGTGTCATAGAAAAAACATTTCGACCAATTGAAAAAAACGGACGACTGTTGGTCGACCAAGATTTGTTTTAGTCAGGGACAGCCCTAACCGTCAGCCATGTAGTCAGACTATTTGATCGGATACCAATGTAATGTTAAAACTAAAGCACCAAAAAACTAGTGGTCTACCTTCTTTTTTTTTTTTTCAGTTTTATCCCATGTTGCTGGCTAAGAAGGAATGTTCCATTTTCCTTACACTCCTTCATGAAATCCTAGCCACACAACTGCTCCCGTATTAATCCCCTCTAGCTAGTCAGTAGCCACCCCTCCATGTACTTATAACTAGGGCCAATGCAAATTTCCTTGGTTCTCTCTCATTAACCTGCAGTTCCGTCCTCCAGCACCAAGAGGTCGACTTTCTGAGGTTACTTGTTAAGCAATCATGCGGGTATTGGTTGCATATTTTATTCTCAATATGATATTTTCCATATAACAGTGTTGTGTACAGGTGTAATTATACTGCTGTATGATGCAGGTATCATTGCATATTATGCAAGGCTATTATTGAGCAGAACACTGGTTTACAAATCAAGATTTACAAACCTGCAGGGCAAAAATCCTGGAAGTTATTAGATGGCAAAAAAATCTGGCCAGATGGAGATTTTGGGACCGAAACCCCAACCCCCAAAAAAAAAAAAAAAACATATGGTAAAAAGATGCATGGTAACCCTAACAAAAACAATTTGGCAAGTTTAGTGATCACCAAAATGAACTCCCCAATTGTGTTTGCGAACAAAAAAGCAACAACACCAGCCTTTGTGTCAACGCTAAGAAAAAAGGCTGATCTTATCCAGGCCTTCATGGTCTGTACATTATGAGAAAGATTCTTCGATTGTTTAGTGTAGACTTTTGGCCTCTAAACTACGTCTCCAGAGGCAGAGCTTCCTCAGGACCGTTGGCAGTGTGCGTGTTGTGGCAGACCAACGACCCTAATGGGGTGTGCCAGGGTGCAGGAATGCGGAGGTTTGTAGCCGGCGAGGGAAGGAACAGGGATGCATTAAGAGCTTCTGCTGAGACGTGGCTTCCGGTTTGGCATGCACATAAATGCCCATTAGTGGCTCCGCTCCCGTTTGTTTCAACTTGTGGTTTGAACAGGGCCAGCTGGGAGCCGACGGTAGCTAAATAAGCTGCAGTTATCACGACACACTTGGAGACGAAAGGGCTTGTTACTGCCGGCTGTTACAGAAACGAATGATTGAGCTACCACGCTAGAAGAGAATCTGCTTTTTTCAATTAGCCTAAAAAGGGGTGTAGCTGAGATGAAGGGTAAGGACCAGTTTGCAGGCATACCTATCTGAATTTTGAATGCTGAGAGAAATGTCAGCTGTGTTTAATTATTCACTGGAGGCTGATCATGCATCAGACTAAGTGTCAATGCTCCAAACTGCTGCCTTGGTGGTAGCCATTGTAGTGCGTGCCAAAAAACACGGCCTTTAAATCCTCCTGTCAATTTCGATGTTTTCTGTATTTTGCCCTGAAACATTTTGCTAAATGGCCTCCCAATTAAAACAAAAATCTACTCCATTAGTAATTTCACTATATCTTGTCTGCAAGTCTCATGAGATAATGTTAGTTCCATCTTTTGAACTAGATAAGGGATTAAATACTCCTTGCGTTTCACTGTAAAGGGGGGCGATACACAATGTATTGAAGAAAAATGACTTCTTTATGTGCTCAGACTTGATTGTGGAATGTCTGGGGGGAATGGCTAGAGAATGGGTTGACTGGACAATGTATTGAAGAAAAATGAAAACATCCATTCTTTTGTAGTGCAATGCTAGACTTGAATCACTTCAAGTGGAATGTCACATTTCAAGACTAATATTAATGGATATAAAATATGACATCATGGTTTTTACACAGGATTTATTTGGGTAGCTCATTTTTCATAAACAAAAAAAAAGAAGAAAAAGATCAGTTGTTAACACTTGGGAGTGGAATAGATCGCTTCCTCTGTGTAATCGTCAAACCCCTTCAAGTCTCTGGAATAACCGGTTTTGTTGTTCCTGTGTGCATTAGCAATACAAACCCCTTGTCAGATAAAAAGCATAAGCAGTTACTTCTGCTGCCGTTCGAGCATCAGCTCGTTGCCATGTGGACTGAATTGTTCACTGTGTACTTTGGCAGCCTATGTTTTTGGCTTTGAGAAACAACTCCACAGAAGCGGGTGGCTGGTAATTAGTGCCATGTTGGCAGTATGAACTCAGTCAAACGTCGGACTATACTATAAATCTAGCCTAGGCCACCTACCATCCTAGTCTACTGCACTGCGATGATGGAATTGACAACACTATGAGAGGAGGCCGTGGACTGACTGTGAGCCTCCGTCTCTCTCCTCTTTAGCCCACTCAGACCGTTGAACTTTGTTTACCTTCGAAGATTTTGTCTGATTTAATCCGATTTTCTGATCAGTCTGATGTAATTGCGTTGGAAACTGATTGTAGTTGTGCTTTGCGCTGTTAATAATACGGCAAAGTGAAAATACTTTTGTAGAATTATGCAGGGATGAGATGCAGTACCGTCTAGAATTATTCACAGAATTATTCTGTTTTGTTTAACAAGTAATATTTTCTTTCCCAAAAAGATGGCACAATTCTGTGCGTGTGCATGCATGCGTGCGTGTGTACACAATGCCTCTTTAAAGTCTACACCCCATCTCAAAAATTGTACCTTTTGTTGCCTTACAGCCTGAAATGAAAAGATATTAAATCAGACTTTTTATTTACGCATTTTAGCCTACAACTTCCAAGTGAAAAACTATTTCTCAAAATTTCTGAACACTAAAAAACTACAATAAAGTGTCAATTTAAAGTCAACTCTTTGATATACACGTTTCTAAATACATATGGCAAAATAAAGGAAACGCCAACAAAAAGTGTCTTAATAAGGTGTTGGGAAACCATGAGCTGCCAGAACAGCTTCAGTGCGCCTTGGCATAGATTCTACAAGTGTCTGGAACTCTTTTGGAGGGATGCAACACTATTCTTCCATGAGAAATTCCATCATTTGGTGCTTTGTTGATGGTAGCATAATAAAAGAGGACAAAGAACTTTAGTTTTTCAGGAAGAAAGGACACTCTTTTCACTCTCCTGTTCACCACATAAAACAGTGTGACTACACCAGCTTTACAGTTGTGATACACTGACAAGTGTGGGCTTTCTTTAAGGGAAGTTGTACTATCCTTCAATGCGTTTTTTTTGTTTTGCACAGGTTAACACACTTCACCTGAAATGAAAAGCTATACTTTAGGGGCCAGTTTTTCATTTTTCATTTTTGAAAGTGTTTTGCCTTGGTACTCGAGGCTTGTTGCCATCATGTCTTCCACGGCTCTCTCTCTCTGTGTCTTGCAAGAAAGGTCTGCTAGAACGTTGGTATATGTTTGTTGGGAACATGTTTTGTGTAGATTCGTTGATCAATAACTCACCGTCAGCCAATCCAAACACTGTAAATGTCTGTGCATCTGCACAGCAGGTGTGCAGCATTGATTAAAAAAAACAGGTCCATTATGTTGTTGCGTGGCCATTTTTCACTTGTTGTTGACTACATCTTGTCAGGCGAGCTAGTGAAACCTGACACTGAATGCATTTCTGGCTGCTTTTAGCATTCCAGAAATCGGAGCCATTATTGTCTTGTAAGCACTTGAAACACTACAAGATCAGTACTCTCAATTATGTGTATGATGTTTAGCGTGCATACACTGAATGTCAACAGGAATTGCAGCAAACTACTTGCACCCATTTTCAGTGCTAAATTGCAGGGGGGGAAACACTGTGTTCTAGCCCGTTATACGTTAGCCCATTCTAGCCCATTGTTTGATGTATTTTTCAAAGAACTCGTTTCAAAATTGCATTACGGCCTCTGCCCCAAGTAGCCTACCTCAATCAGAGGTGACAATATATTACCCAACGCGCCTGATCAGAATGAAATGCTCACGGGAGATGGACCTCAAAGCTGTAAGTTGTGCCATTTTTTTTTTGAAAGGTATAATGGCTAAAAGCAAAATTGTTCTCCACAAGGCCTCAAATCATCAAAGCGCAACTTGCCATTCGTGTTTGTATTGGGATCGTTATGGCCCCTAAGGTGGTTATCAAAACTGGCACCTAAATATGCCTTGCTATGGCTTTCATTTTCAGGTGAAGTCTGTAGCTGTGCAAAACGCAACAATATGTATTTAAAGAAAGCCCACACTTGTCAGTGTATCGCAACTGTAAAGCTGGTGTAGTCGCATTGCTTTACATGGTGAACGGGAGAGGGAAAAGTGTCCTTTCTTCCTGGGAATCTAAAGTTTTCTTTGTCATGTTAACGGTGAGTTATTTTGTCCAGGAGATTTTATCTTCCCCTGGCTATTTTGCAGCTGAAGTTAGTCCCTTGTGTGACCCAACGTGCCGCATGTCCATAATTATAGTGTTATTGCACTCTGCTGAAGCTTCTATGGAAACCACTCAACTCGAGCTTTGAGCGGAATAAAGAGCAAACAATGGGCGGGGCCGTGGAAATGACTTGTACAATGTTATTTTTATTGCACTCTGCATTTGCCCTGCTTCTCGTAACGTGCCTTTCTTTGACGCTACCAAACTCTCGGTGAGCCAGTGTTCCAGAGGCAGGCGAAGGGAATACTCTCAGTTCCTATTGCACTGCTTCCTCCTTTGTGTAATAACGACAAAGTTTGCACGCCAAAGATCGTGCCCTTTACTAATGTCCTCCCTCACTCTCCATTCATAGGCGTCTTCACTTCAACAAGAAGACCACGGACAAGCAGCCCTACAGTAAGCTTGCCGGGGTGTCACTGCTTAAGCCCCTAAAAGGAGTGGACCCCAACCTCATCAACAACCTTGAGACATTCTTCGAGCTTGACTACCCAAAGGTACCGCATCCCCTTGACAATTTACTATGGTTTCGCCGTGTATTCAAAGTCTGAAGATTTATGTTACGAGAACAGTACTCTGCCCAGAGCTTTTGTTACACAAGAAGTGGTGCTCAAACAAAGTTGAGTTTGGTTTTATGTGGCAGTTTTATTTTCTGCGGTTGGCTGTAACGCATTTGCGATCTCGTAAATCTCCTCATCCCCAGAGGACACTGGGGGCAGAGCGCTGCTTCAGATTTTTGCTTTTGGGAGAGGGTCTAAATGAGCTTCATGAACAAGTCTAAATCAGTTGAAATCAGTTGTCTTTTAAGGCTTTAGATCCAGTCAAAACATTTACAAGGCTGGAGCCTCCAAAGATGTGACAAACCTTCAGTTTCTCTATACTGGTGCCCTAGATAATTTGATTGTTTCTGTTCTGGATTGTCAGATTTTAAATTGAGACATAAAAGATGCTATGGCAACACTTTCAAACATCAGGGACATTTAGACAGGTATTGGACTGTAAACAGGGAATTCGACCCCTGGTCCTGGGGTCACACAGTATCTGCAGGTTGTTAATAAATATTGTCTGCATGTAAGAATTTGTATTCCAATTCATCTTGCATAGTAGTAAAACTGAAATCATCCCCCCCCCCTTTCCGAACACTAGTTTCTTCACGCCCCTTTGCTTGGTTAGAAGACTTCCCCGCCTTCTCACGTCTCCTCCACACCTCTGTCCATTCGAGAACATAGTGTGCCTTTCTTTTCTCTCGAGTTTACTTGGAGACTGAAAGAGGCGAGTGTTTCAATGTATAAATCAGGAGATCCTTTGACATCAAGAGTGGCCTTTTTGAACCGCTCTCGTGTTTACCACCAAGTTACCGAGGGCATCTGCACTGAGGAGCTGCTGTGCTTATTTGCTTTTGATAATGCATTGGAGATAAACCTCAAACGAAATGTGCACAGAAGGAGCATAATGGCCATGCTTTTAAACTGTGTACAAAATGACTGGAGCAATTTGCACGAGGCACAAGGACTGATGTTATGACTCATTTCTGTGACGCACAAGCCTGTTCCATGGGTGGGCTAGCTCTCTTCATAGGAAGCCACTCAAGAGGTGTGTTTGGGTTCTGGGCTTTTTATCTCACACAATCTGTGAAATCGATGAATGCATCAGTCATTCTCTAGAACAGGGTCACAGGCAAGTGTCTGTTTGCTCAACACACTGCACCACCTGATTTCACTAATTAGCTCGCTTCCTGGACCAAGGAGGTAAAGTAATTATTCGAAATCAGGTGGTGCAGTATGTGGTTGGAGCAAATACCTGCAGACACAGCGGACTTCGAGGCCTGGAGTTGAAGACCCCTGCTCTAGAATGATGTTCTGCCTGAGCAAGGAAGAGTGATTGGACGCGTGAAGCGGCGGTGGCTGTAAACCCATTCATTATTTTCATTGAGAGAAACGACACAATCGCCCCCTCCCCTCATTTCAAGACCATTCTTTAAATTTTTTAAGTAATTTGATTGTATTAAAAACCTTCTATATGGCTCCCATTTCTTGTGTCCCACCTACAAAAGCGTAAGGTTTAATTGAAAGAGTATGCTCAAAGGCATTAAAAACACCTCTGTGGTTAGCCCGGAAATATAAATCCACAGTTGAGCATTGCTATACGTTCTGTATTTGAAGCCCACGACCGCCACATTTCTCACATGGTTATCACTAGTGTTATTCACTAGCATACTTAAATTGCCTTTGTACAGGCACTATATGTTGAAGCTGTCCTATATAGCCAAAGTCAGCTGCCATTATGGATGCTTTTTATGAGGTTTTTAAATTCCTAAAAGGGAACAACAAAGTAAAATACCAAAGATTTTTAAAGATAAGTGGGGTCAGCAGAACAAGAGGCCACAGGTGGAAATCAGTTGAAGGCTAATTCCGCACAGATATTAGGAAGTTTTTCTTTACACAGAGAGTTGTCAATGCCTGGAACAGCTTGCCAGGTCTGGTAGTAGAGGCAGAAACGCTTGGGCTATTCAAGTCCAGGCTAGATGTAGTACTAGATACTACATTTTATTGGGGTTAAAAATTGGTTCTGTGCAGCTCAGTAGCTAGAGCATGGCACTGACAACACTCAGGTTGTGGGTTCGATTCTCACTGGGGCCACATGTACTGAACAATGTATGCGTTCACTGCTGTAAGTCGCTTCGGATAAAAGCGTCTGCTAAATGGCATGTATTAAAACTGAATGTCTGCAGTAGCGTAATATCAGATAATCGTTTGCTGTTCCTGGCCATCGTGGTGTGGCACACCCAGGCACTATGTTATTACAGCACTCTGGTGATCAGAGGTTGGGCTAGCACTTAGCAGGAACCTCAAAGTCCCAATGCAGTAGAACTTACGAAGGCACAAGCTGAAAACAAAGCAGTTATTGCTCCCAGATATCTGGCCCATGCGCACACACCTTAATTGATGCGGCCCTTTTTCAAGTCAGTGGAGTTATACGCCTCTGTGTGCCAACACCCACAGCCCTGTGTGTACAGCTGTGACGCATGCTTGGGATAAGCCATCGAATTACACACAGCCACACAATATACCTGTTTGAACATGGGCCGGAGAGATTTTTGGTCACTTTTTCCAGGTCTATTATAGAAACCGAGCTGTGTTGTGTTGGTGCCTCCGCTGGGCCAAAACACCCTCAGCTGGTGCTGGCAGAAATTAATTTGAATAGTGGCAGCGCTCTGTTTTGACAGGCAAATGAGGCTTGTTTGACTCTGAGGGTTGTGTTCTTAAATTAATCCAGTGGAAGTCTTTGGTTTATCACTGCAGTCATTTATTAGTCAAGTCCACTACCACTGAACACTGTCCATCTAGTCAATCTGTCGTCACCACTGTTTACTTGTTCCAAAAAACAAAACAAAAACAAAAACAAAAAAAAAACCACTAACCTTTTCTTTCCCAATGCTACAGGTATGATATGCAGACGCCTGCAATGATGTCTATTGCCGTTTTACTGCACTAATCTTGTGCGCTAACTATGATTGTTCTTACCTTGTATTAATGCACATCTTGTAAGTCGCTCTGGATAAGAGCGTCTGCTAAATGCTTAAAATGTAAAAAAAAAAGTAAATGTAAGTCTTTTTTGGGCCGTCTGCATGGTCCATGCTTGGTAAGTCCAACCAAACGCTTTAAGCAGGGTGAATTTATTTACCACTTGAGAATTTGATATCAACTTCAAGGTCCGAATGTGTGCATAAATTAATCGATGATCGAAAAGGAAAGTCCTTGTGTATTTTTGAAATCCACTTTGTATGCTCGGAAATCAGACCATGCTCAAGGAAAGAAACGTGAAACTGTATATGCCATACTTGAGACCGCTTTGATATGGACATGTAGCCTATTCATGTTTAGACTTTAATTGGTCCCCTTTTGCGTCCAGTGTGTTCTCAGTCGTGTTTCAGTAATCCCTGTGTGACTGATTGGTATAGCTCTGTTTTAGTATCTGATGTTTATGTGACTGGGCTGATGGTGATAGCCAGTGATGAGAATAAAATTGGTTTGTGCTTCAGTGCAGCAGAGGGCCCATTAAGCTTAATGAACCTCTG
Source organism: Aldrovandia affinis (assembly GCA_029706075.1). NCBI lineage: Eukaryota > Metazoa > Chordata > Actinopteri > Notacanthiformes > Halosauridae > Aldrovandia > Aldrovandia affinis. The sequence continues at coordinate 2,787,017 of JAINUG010000066.1, read as the reverse complement.
CCCTGTGCTGTCAAACAGTGACAGATTTTAACAACTGAACGCTTCTCTCCACAAGAAGGTTCTGTGTGGCTCAGTAGGCGGAGCATGGTGTTGACAACGCTTCGGTTGTGGCTTCCACAATTCCCATCGGGACCGCGCATACTGAAAAATGTATGCATTCAGTGCTGCAAGTCCCTTTGGATAAAAGCGTCTGCTAAATGGCGTGTATTATATTACAAGAAAAGCGTTTCATTGCTTCCGATCGGCGCTTCATTAATATCACATGATCGCTCTGTCCACATAGTGGTTTGGGTGGCAGTGTGTAGTAACCCAAGGGCTGCAGGATCATACCTTAAGTTGTACTCTTGAGCAAGGAGTGTAACCCAAGATTGCTTAAATTGCTATCTGTCTGGGTGTGCGGGGAAAATGGTCAATAATGGATAAGATGTAAGCCACGTTGAGCACCTTTGATAAGATCCTATGCCAAGCAAACACTGAAATTACACTATAGTTTAATTCCTGAAGCGTTAGCCTAGGTTCTGGGCTGTTTCCAGGCCATCCTCATCTTCGCTTTTGTACGGCTTCTATTCCCCTCCTCTCTTAGCACAGCTTTTCAGTTTATTCGAACGCATGCTGACCAAATGGAAACGTGTTGAATCTATGGCCGGTGTTTAGGTCAGGACTAAATCATTTTAAGTGTAAGTGTAAGTCCTTCCATCCAAAAGGGAATGGTGTCCTGGCTCTACCTGATAACAGTACGGTTTTGAATGCAAGCTGTGAAGTTTCATGGAGAATTGATTGGATTGTAACCGAAGCTCCCAGGAGACCCTTATCCAGGTCCGCAAGGCCGAACATGAGCATTTCCATCTTGTTATCCTTGTTACCGTGACTCAGGAAAACAACGGATGCAATCTCCACCTGCCAGAGTCTGGATTCATGGTAGAAAGAGTGCTGTATAGGAAAGAAAACGTGTGAGTTTTAATTCAAATCTGTCATGATTGGGGTGACTTGTTATTATGTGGCTAATCATTTGTGGTTTATATATTATCTTATATATTATGTTTTCTTATGAGTATTATACTGTACTATATGAATATAGTAACTGTTTGTACTGCCTGAATGGCTGCACATTAATTTGTTACATTATATTTGATGTATTTTATATCCTTTTTTCACCACAAACTGTTCTAAACACAGGCATACTGGTCCCCCTTCACATGTGCTATATTTCATTTCTTTCCACTTTAAAGGTGGACGTTCAGTTCACTCTGTAGTAATAGGCTATTCAGTTCATATGCTCCAGACTGCACCTCCCATCAGCCCCTTTGTGAATAGGACAGTGGCGCTGTGCATTTTGAATGCACTCCGGCTGTATGGTGAACAGTAGTGGTGTTTGCTAGAGTTGTTTCCAATTCTAATTCCAAATTTGAGAATCGATTATGTCATGCCAGTAGTTGATTCTGAAAACCATTTCAGTCAATTCCAAAACCAGGAAAATGAATACATTCACAACGTAAATGAACAATTTATTAAAATTATAACGAATAAGATGGTTTAGAAACTATACCACAAGTAGCTAATAAATAGTCAGTAGCTAATGTTAGCTAGCTAGATAATGTGTTAATATACAGATTTGAGTGTCACTATCTAGCAGTATTGCTAAAGTGATAACCAGCGGTTCATTTTCTTACAAGCTAGCCAATTTAATTAGCTAGCCCATAAGCAAATAAACCACAAGGAACATTGAAAAAAGGCAGCGGCTTCTGAACTGGAACCGGTGAGCTCTCCTATTCCTAGCCAACGTTAGGTCTAAGTATAGTTGGCTATTGATGTTCTGTATGGTAGCCTGGGTGTCACTGACTTCAGTAGTCTGCTAAATGTTGTGGGAAATTAGCTACGTTAAAACCAGCCAACCATCAGTATTATTAAGTTGAATGCTATCAATTAAACCCTACATTTGAAGGTTTGTAATGGTTGGCTCTCTGGTTACATTATGGATAGCTATACTAGCTGGTTCTGCCTGGCAAACGAGGCTAGCTAGCTAACTGTGGGTACTGGTTTTACTTACTGGGCTGCTAGCTAGCTAAGCTCTAACTTGTAGCGCTGTGTGCAACACTGACAGGCTCCCCTCGCAGAGCCTCTAAATCGGGCGAACACCGGTCGGCAAGTAGTGTGACGGCGTTTGACTGTCTGCAGACTCACACCACTCGCTTCCCCTCGTCAGAGACAACCCAGCAGACTTTCCCAGCATTGTGCCGTCCGCAGATGGGGCTTTCCGCTCCAATTTCCTGATTTAAGCAGCTGGCAGAGGAGGCTGGCGGGGAGAGAAACTCCAACAGTGAGCCCAGTTTCAGATGTGGGTCAAAGACAGTGAGCTGCAGATGTGCAAAGACACGAGGTGTCAGAAACCGCTATAGCTTGTTAGTCTCCTTTCACATTCATGTACAGAGTTTTTAACAGCATTTAAACAATCTTCATATTTGTGTGTTGTCACCATTCATCATTCATGGCATACTAATGATTTGACTTCAGTGAGTCAACACTAGAGAAACCCACCTGGTTTTGTCTTGAATAACATTAATACTGCAAAGTACCTTTATGAGGGTTCCAAAAACAGTGTGAATAATCACCGTTGCTGCTTTTCCCATTGTTGTCAATCAGTAAAAATGTTGAGGTCTTGACAATTTGCATGCATTAAAAAAGTATATGAAGTTAGTAAGCAGTAAGCAGCAGCATATTTCTTAGTTAAAGGAAGTACTGTGCCGTGACACAAGCATAATCTCCAAGTCACCCAATGGCAAAAAGTCTTTTTTCTTTCTTTCTTGTTTTTGTATGATTTTCACTCCATTGTAAGGTGCTTTGAGCAGAAAACAATATTTAAATGTGTGGCAAAATAGTGAAAGTTGGCTCACTTCAAGTTCAATGTTCTTACTTCTCTCATTTTGTTTGAGTATGTGTTCAATATTTTATTGAGGTATATTATTCATCGTCCTCCCCACAGTGCTGCGCCAGGAGTTTTTTTTTTAACTAAGTAGCTTATGTGAAGGACAGAGAGGAGTCTGATCTGTGTATATACATTTTGTCACCTTTTTTAACGCCAGTGGCACAACTGTAGCTACACATCAAAATGTTTCTGTTTTGAAATTTGCAGTGGAATTTCTTGAGCGGTGAACCTTATCCGACCTCCTGCGGCCATTCTGTACGCTTTCAGCTCATCAAGAACGCACCCTAGCATCAGGTTACAAGATTGGCCAGTTTTTTTCTTTCTTTTTTGCGAGGGCGCTGCATAGGGACAAACTGTACAAGAATTTACTGTCAAGAATTTCACAGCTGACTGACTGACATCATTCTCACCTTTGACCCCTCCCTGTACAACAAGAACCACTCCTAAGAGTCGGCAACATTCCATGGATACACATCACTTTTGGCATTTCTTGGAAATATCCCCATCGGTTCTTTTCCTTTTGCTCTGTTGCGTAAGATCAACATCGCTGAGGCTGTCAGTGATGAAACGACACACGAACGATGAACATGGTGCGGATTATTTTATACATGCGGTGCAGATGACGATTTCCTCTTCTGCTTGACCCTGAAATACAGCACCGTGATTCATATCATATCATGATTCATGTCGTGACCACCGCACCCTGAATGCAGCATTGTGAGGGACGTGCCAAAGCACGTCTCCCACCGGAGTTTGTAGCCATATCGTAATTCCTACCCATCCCTCTTCAGGCACCTGCCCTCCGACTGGCCGGCTCCTCCAAAATCAGATTAACGACACTTAATGGGACACAATAGGAATGCACTGCGTACTTGTCAATGAGTTGCGTGAGCGGGCCGGGAAGTCCCCTCCCCCTCGCGGGGGCCCCTGACAGTTGGGCACGCCGCTCTGCCCACCTGACTAAGTTGCGCCGGCTCAAATTATTTTCAGTCTGCCGCCGCTGCGTTTCAGTAAATCCAGATGGCTTGTCTTTGCGTGCGAAACTTTGCATCAAAGTCATTTTGTAGCCGGGTAGTCTAGATTACGTTCGCCAAACGCTGGGGCCGACGGGCCACAAAGCCACTCGTTCTTCACGCCCGCTTTTTAGACTCCACAACACTCTGAAGGCAGAGGGGAGCATGGTCTCACTGCTCCAGTCAGTTTGGTCATGGGTGACATCGAACGGTTAAATACTGTGGTAAACGGGTAAACGGGAAGCCTATCACAGGACTGGGTACCCCAAATTCCGGTGGAAATGGAAAAATGGAATGGAAAGTGCAGCGCAGTTCTTTATTCAGCCTACTCAGTTAGACAAGTTTCCAATTCAGAAAGTTTTCAGATAATCTGCCAGCGTTGCCTAGCTACTCGAAGGCTCTTGTCCGTTTCCGCAACCCAGCCCCTACCAATCTTCTCAATCCGCCGGGATCGTTTGTAGAAGACTGCTCAATCAGATCAGCATATGCAGCAAAAAAAAAAGCGTTTTGAGAATCTTGAAGAACCGTTCAATTTTTTCCTGAGATGGATGGATAAATATATAATCGCAGGTGTAACGTGAGCGCTCTCCTAACCGTGGGATACCGGAATGTTCTCAAATTTCACAGAATGAGATTTTAATCTGATTTTAAACATAATGCAGTTTGGAGGCCATCTTCAGTGCCTAATTGGATCACTGCAGATTAGTTTTAGGAAAGATATAAATGATGCCGATGCCATATGCAGAGTGGCAAGGTGTTTTTTAATTTTTTTACATTTTTTTATTTATTTAGGGTTGCTTGAACCACGTTATTTAATTTTGATGAGAATTTCATTTCCTCTGGGATGCGTTTGGCTTGTTCCAGTCTTCCGGCCTTTCAGAACCGTGACTCGCACGAATTGTGCAACCCAACTCAGCGAGCGACACACTCATTATTGATCGGCTTCCTGTGTGTTGAGAGTTTGCCAAATAAAGAAATATGGCCATGTTATTAGATTTTAAATCTTCCCCCTGACTCCGCACTCCCGGTCTACTGGAGTAGAACGTGCCTGCCGAGAATAAAGATTTACGGTTAAGTCTAGGTCTTATTCATTTTTTTATTTTTTTATTCTCCAAGCGTATTAATCCAGAGCAATTTATAAACCCAACGTGGTACAATATGCTAAACGCGTCACAAGATTCACATGAGCATAGACACAGTGCTCAAATATATGGTTTGGCTATCCGCCTCAGGGAGGGGGGAGGGAAGCCGACACACAGTTCGCTGCGCACAGGAGTTGTTCTGGGGTACCGGAATTACAGTCGACGGCACGACAAGTGCTGTCTCGGAGGATGCAGCGCTTCGCCTTTGTCACTGCCAGTCACAGGACTACGGCAACGAACTATGAGGGAGGGGATTGAACTAAGCACAGCGGGAGTAATTGGCTACCAAATTGGGAGAAAAAACGGGGTAAAATCGGAAAAAGAAATTGATAAAAAAAAATATTAATGTAAAGCACAAACACAAGTATCTGTAAGAGCAAAAAACTACCAACAAAGGCAGAAATGTGTTTGCATTCAATCCCAGAATGATTAGGAACTGGGATTAAAAGCAGGCTCTGAATATGTGATGGACCATGAAGTAATTGACACTAACTTTGATGCATTTTCTGTTTGAAATGCACACGACGATCTCGTCTTGCTCTGTGTGGTATGGCATGCTTACTGTCTGAGTTGGTTGAATGAATCTTGCACAGAATTTGAATTTTTTGGGCACGTCCGTACAATTTGAATACCATTCATATACGTGTAGTGACTTTTGATTAAAAGAATACTGTTCCACTGCAACAAGCCTTAACACAAAAGTGAGTCTTTTTGGTACAAAAATCTGGGTGTTCATGCCAACTGCACAAAATTATTGAATTAGCCCAGTCATTTAAGTGATCTGCCATTTTAGCTACATTTCTTTAAAAGCTCATGAATTTGCCGCTGAGAAACTCCCCTCAGACTCAAAAAACTGTGTGCAATATACGTCTGGCTAACAAAAGGTCTAACAAATAAGTTTGTGTAGCAACTGTACAAACGAAACCAAAGCAGGGGTAAGGCACTTCCACATTCCAAGGTAGGGAAAGCATCAAACCATAACACATAGGTAATGGTTTTTGGTACAAACTAGAATTTTCTCACTTTAACCCCACTTTCATCCTAACCCCCCACACACACACACACACACACACACACACACACACACACACACACACACACAGTCTCAGTGCCTTTAATACAGATTTTTGATGTATGAATGAAATGAGTTCCTGCACATGTCTGATAGCATACCTCTCTACCCACACTACTCGCTTGTATTTGCACATCTTGTTTTTACAATGGACAGATTTGAATGGGGGCAAGCTGGAGTCTGAGAAGCAGTAAAACTGCATGGCAATGCATTAGTTTCCTTCCTACCCTAGGCCTGCCCGTGACACTTTTTATATGCTGCTATAAAAACGGGAGCCATGAACAATATATGGAAAGTGTTTTTAAAGCTTAGCTTATATTATATAGTTTCCTGTTTTCAATTTTCACACTGTCAGCTTTGCCTTTCATCATTTCTCCACTTTTTTTTGCCAAAAATATACATCTTATTTAAAAATCCCCACAAAGGTGTTTTGACAAAGGTTCTTTGTATTAAAGAGAGAAACTCATTTCCTGTTTCTGCATTGGTGTGGCATGACCTAATAAAACTCAAACACCATGAAGCATGTTAGATTACTGATACGAGGCACTGAGTTGTTTAATTGACTTATTGACTTTATAAACTGTAAAAACAGTTACAGAAATAATAGAGTTAATACATGATTGGACCACAATGGTAGTCTTTCAGTTGAGTACTTCTGCATCAGTAGCGATTTCTTTAAGCTCTGCTTCCCCTATATGTTTTTGGGGGGATGGGAATTATTTTTTAAATACAACATTAATAAACATTTTTACTTAATATCTATTTTTAAATGTACCACAGATCGAGAGTGGTATTTCAATTCCATGGTATGCCACTTAGACTGAAATATTTTGTTTAAACTAAGCACTATCTCTCGCCTCATGCGCTTGAAGCTGTCATTGGAAACTTGGCTGGTCGCAGAAACTCTGGGTTTCTAGAAAAACGCTTGTCGTGTGAGGGTTGATACTGCCTGGCCAAAAAAAAAGTCACCACCTGGATTTAACTAAGCAAATAGGTAAGAGCCTTCCATTGGATAATTACTGCAGTGATTCATATGTTTTAGCTGGCAAGTTATTTAACCCTAACTGATGCAGTGAGTAGCTTCTCATTTCTTAAACAACCATGTCGAAAGACATATCCTGTGGTCGTGGAAAAGATGTTAATCTGTTTCAGAAGGGTCAAATTATTGGCCTGCATCAAGTAAACTAAGGAGATTGCTGAAACTAAAAAATTGGGTTAAGAACTGTCCCAACGCATTATTAAAACCTGGAAGGATAGTGGTGAACCATCATTTTCGAGGAAGAAATGTGGTCGGAAAAAAATCTTGAATGATCGTGATCGGCGATCACTTAAACGTTTGGTGAAATCATATCATAAAAAATCAACAGTAGAACTCACGGCTATGTTTAATAGTGAAAGTAAGAGCATTTCCACATGCACAATGCAAAGGGAACTCAAGGGATTGGGACTAAACAGCTGTGTAGCCTTAAGAAAACCACTTGTCAGTGAGGCTAATCGGGAAAAAAAGGCTTCAATTTGGAAGCATAAAGATTGGACTCTGGAGCAATGGAAGAAGGTAATGTGGTCTGATGAGTCCAGATTTACCCTGTTCCAGAGTGATGGGCGTATCAGGGTAAGAAGAGAGGCGGATGAAGTGATGCACCCATCATGCCTAGTGCCTACCGTACAAGCTTGTGGGGGCAGTGTTATGATCTGGGGTTGCTGCAGTTGGTCAGGTCTAGGTTCAGCAACGTTATGTGCCCAAAGAATGAGGTCAGCTGACTACCTGAATATACTGAATGACCAGGTTTTTCCATCAATGGATTTTTTCTTCCCTGATGGCACGGGCATATTCCAAGATGACAATGCCACGATTCATCGGGCTCAAATTGTGAAAGAGTGGTTCAGGGAGCATGAGACATCATTTTCACACATGGATTGGCCACCACAGAGTCCAGGCCTTAACCCCATTGAGAATCTTGGTCACAGTGGTCCGACTCTCCCATCATCAATACAAGATCTTGGCGAAAAATCTATGCAACTCTGGACGGAAATAAATGTTGTGACATTGCAGAAGCTTATCGAAACAATGCCACGGCGAATGCGTGCCATAATCAAAGCTAAAGGCGGTCCAACGAAATATTAGAGTGTGTGACTTTTTTTGTTTATTGGACTGGCAGTGTATAAGGCGCTTTGTTAGGAAATAAAGGAGATTATCATCATAACATCATCAGAGTAGCAGGGGCAGTCAGCATTATCACTGGAGCATCAGAGAAGGTCATGGTCAAATCAGCACCTCCCCCCACCTGGCCTCAGCCTCACCTGTTGTGGACCCCACCAGTCGCCACTGTTCTGCACTATTATTTCTTTAATGATAACCCCCCCCCCACAACACACACTCACACACACTTTTAATTTATTTTGGGATATATCCATTTAAAGTTTTGCGTCCACCGTGTTCCGCTCTTTTAAAATACGTCAGTCGAGACCAGAACAGCAGGAAACGCAAGGTAGTCAAATACCTGTTTTTAATCTGAAACGAGGAAGTAACAAAATCATTTAAAGAATCTAAAGAGAGGGTTGAGATTAGCACATTGGCCAATTTGTCACAGCCAGAAAGGGAACCAGAAGTCTGAGGGCGCATCTTGCGCATTGGTTATCGGTCACTGGATCTTGTGTGGCAACTCTGGTAAAAGCATCTCGCCCGTCTGACGAGGTTCTCATGACTCAGTCTACCCTGTCCCCTCACTTGCCTTTGTTTTCATCCGGCGAACAGTCGATCAGCCGGTCTTGTTTTGACGCTCCGCTTCCTGGGATTGACGATGGCTGCCGTAGAAGGAATGTGCTTATTTGGCAGATGCGTTTCCTGGAATACACGGGTCTAGTGTAGCAGCCAAATGCCAGAGGTGGGGCTTCCTTTCCTGCACTTGCACAGATCAGTATTGATTGCTCCATTAACGCTGTGCCGTAGTTAGGATCGGAACGCCCTTTTGCATGCGTGTGCAATTACGGACAATTATCGCATGGTGTTAATTTTGGTTGTAAGCCTTCTACTCCAAGAGATAATTTTTCACCAATTCAAAAGAAAACGGTATCATTCAATTATAGTCGACGGTGTGTCCTATAGTGCCCCTGAGGTTACCACACAACTTCTTCCCTTCTGTGCGATTGCCCCCAATCCCCTCCCCCCCCAATTTTTGTTACGCTTCATGAGTTTGATATGAAAAAAAAAAAAAAATGCAACAGTCACGGCTGTCAAATGAATTGTCACATGCAGGGGTGGAGGTAGTTTCTGTATTTCACGCCCCCACTCCTGCCACGCCTAATTATTAAACTAGCCCAGTTATTTAGGTGTGCTGATGTTGTGATCTGGCGTGCGGGTTCTTGGAGGCTTTTTGAAATCGGAGTTCCAACTCTGGCAACGACATAAACCAAAGGGGAAATAACCGAACGCGAAGATAAGGCCGCCATTAGTTCAAACGTCGATCTACACCCCTCAACTCCCTCTCTACACCTGCTCCTCCGGGTGACTTTATGAAACGTTTCACTGTGGTGTGATCCATGAGCGAACCGGCGTTGGTGAATAGAGCTGATTTAGCTAATTGAGCCAGGGTAATTGGAAACAAACACCTGCATACACACTGGCCCTCCAGGAACGGCGATGCCCTCCCCTGTTTTATGTCATTATTGGCCTCGGTGGACTGTGGGTACTGTATCGTTCTTACTTGGCCTTTCGTAACTGTGAAGTCTGATGGGGTAAAGTCTGTGTTTTCTTTTGTTGTTTCTTTAGCTTTTTTGCTGAAAGGTTGCTTATGTAATTAAATCATGTATTGCAATTTAAAAATTCCACCACCAAATCATAATCGGCAGCATTTCTTTTGTGCATTTATTGTTCTATATTTTTTTTCAATGTTTGTCAAAAGGGTAGGGAACAATCTCCTATATCTAAATGCCTGTACAGACTAGCTGGCCACTTGACATAGGAATGAGCTAATCCGGCCAAGATCAAACCACTTCTGAGGTGGAAACCTTTTCTCAAGCACAGAAAATCAAGTACACAAGTGATTTTTCATTTTCAAGTTTCTTCAGCCTCTAATGTTCAGCACGTAATAATGACAATATGAAGTCAGTCTAAGAGTTGGAATGTGTGGGAATCCCCATCACACTTCCACCATCATGCATTTATTTTGCTAATGGTTCATGCAGACTGAAGAGAATGGGAATGGATCAGACCTCCCCATGAATGATTAATTGAAGCATTCCTTCCATATTTCCACGCACTCCTCCCCCATTCCCAACCCTCCCCCATTATCCAGCACAACAGAGGAGCCATGACATCCTTGTTCTCGAAGATGCGCATCCCTGACCATGCAGAAAAGGGGGATTTTGTGTAGTTCCCAGGTCTCCCAAAATAGCCATGGCAACGCTGCTTCTAATTAATGTTGCTAAGCCCCTAAAAGTGTCGTTAATACACAATGGGTCTCTGTTGCCTTGTGGGCTTCAGAATGCAGTTGTCTGTTTGACAGTATCCATAGAGAGCGGGCCTGCTCTCTGTGTAAGGCCCGGGGCAAAGGATTACATCAGAATACTGTCCGAGGAAAAAATGACTCATCATTGACCTAGCATTATCTGCAATTATCTATGAGTTGTTATATTGCAACATTTGAATGCATTTGACGTAGTCGTGTTTCCAGTAATGAGCATGTTGACTTTCTTTTAGAGCTATAATAATTTAATTGAGGTTTTTTTCCAATTACATTGTTTTTGTCAAGGGTGGTTTTACATAACAATAAAATTGATGAAACATTAGTATTACATTTTTTTGAGAAGGACTTTTTGTATTACTTTCAGGCCATAATTTTGCTTCGAGAAACAAAACCAAGCGCAGGGTTAGCTCTGTGGACTATCTGGAGTTCTGCTTTTTACCACAGGGTGCATAGACTGCAACAATTGTGTAACTTGTGCTCTTAAAGTGTTATTTTTCAGGTTGTGCATTGTCGTACCTTCTGTCCCCTGTGTGTGTAACCTTTTTATAAGTTTACTGCAGGCGGGTGGGTAGAAAATAGAGATTTATTACTACTGTTACCAGTTGTAGGTGGAGCCATAACCCATGCATATTTGTGTGCCTGTGAACAGGGTAAATAAAAATGTTTTGAACGGATTTGGATGAAGCTTGCCTGTGGTACAAGGAAGAAATGATTGAATGATCTTGTGGCGAACGTGGGCACTCTGGATAATTGGGCTACTGCTGTTACACACCCGATTCTCACCCCTGTTACAACCACGCCCCCCTCAAACACTGACGAAAACCTCACATAAACACTCATGTTCACACGGTCACCCTCGTGTATTTAAACAACAAACGGTGTATCGCATGCATGGCCACTTAGCATGTCGCAAACAGACATTTATTGACGCTTATACACTCACTTGTGCACCGAAACACATATGTGTGCAACCTAGATGAGCGGGAATAACCTTTTATCGGTTTCTATACAAGTCATTTTTAATAAGGACGAACATCCCTTTTTGTCATTATTAAACCGTTTGTACCACCTTGAACTGTTTGTACCACCTTGAATGGTCTAGCTGATATTCATATTTATTCATTTCCGTTGCCAATTTTGAATGAAAAATGTCCTAGCCTTGGGAATGAACAAGCCACCTCTTTTTCTGTTTTTCAACAGTATGAAATTCTCCTGTGTGTCCAAGACCATGATGATCCAGCCATTGACGTCTGTAAAAAACTGCTCGGCAAATATCCCAACGTTGATGCCAGGCTATTCATAGGTAAGCTCTAACCAAGTGTTTTTGCTAGTAAAGATACAGGTCTTTCACATATTTTACACATTGATATGCATATGCGTGCTTAAAGCTACACTGTGGTGTCGAGTGGCATTCTTTGCAAACAAATGCATATTAAGTTTTATTTGTATGCGTGTAAATTACTATCAACAATTCCAGCTAGTTAGTATAAGATAAAAATGTATAGAAAAAAGATTAAAAAGCATATGAACACTTGGTAATTCTGTGTAGTCCTTTGGTGGTAATCCTTTGTGTTTTTGACTTTTTAGGCCTCTTTATTTTATTTAGGCGATAATTTACTTTCTAGTTTTAGCTGCAATTTGTTTTACTAACAGTTTTTGCTTCAGATGCAGAAAGCCATGCGTGTTTGCCATCAGAATTAAGCACTCGCACCCACCACCAAGGGGCATCAATGAATCCGAGGCACAATGACAAATTATCTTCTCTGTAATTGCCATTTAGGAATAGTAAAGTATCCAAAAACAAACAAACAACAAATGTAGGCTTTTTCTAACTGCCCGCAATTGAACTCAACTTGAAATGTGCAAAAGTTTGTTTGAAACCTTGCTACTGTTAGCTACATTGTAGTTTTCAAATTAAACTCGCACAGTATTTTCTGGTTTACAACCTCAGAAATGTTCTGGAGCTTGTTAACTTGCATTCTGCCTGTCTGCCTGTCAGTGGTTTCCAAAAGCTTATGTATGTATTTTTGAATATAGTGGTGGCCATGGTCCCTTGCGTAGTTTAGAACTGGTTTTCCCAATGCTAGGGGTGGTGTAAATGTAACAAAAAGCCCCAGCCTCTTAGAGGTAAAGCTTGAGTATATTAACTTTGTCTTAATATTGCAAGCTTGTAGTTATTCGCTCACAGTAGATGTATGTAACTGCTGTGGAAGCTGGTGTCCAGCTCTCGCTTCTGAGAGTAGCTGGCTCTGAATACCTTATTGAGTAGTGTGCGAGCAGCCAACTCTAGCTGTCTACCGCAGGTGTTAAGTTGCATGCTAAATACATGATAAAATGTATAGATGGGATTGTGTTCATTTATTTCATTACTTGCCATAAATTAATCAATGCATTGATACGTCATGGTTTTCAGACCACAAGCCATCGATGGTTTGAAAATGCGCAAAATCGCCAAACGTGCAAATGCCACAAATGCAAAATGAAAACACATTAGATTACTGTTCAGATTTCAAATACAATTTTAATCTTATCAGTCCTTGGCGTTATACATATAACTGGAACCAGGTTTATGATTTATACATATGCTGCATGTTTTAAACGTGACATTGAGGCGACGGATGGCGTAGCGGTCTAACGCCCCACACTTTGGCTGGTCCGGTGTGGTGTGCGCTGCCTGTCAGGGACGCGGTTCGAAACCCGCGTCCCTACCAGACCGGCCCTGGTCGTCAGCCCCGATCGGAGGCGGCATTTGGCTGTCCGCCACCGGGAGAGGGGGGAGGGTGAGCCGGCACGAGTCCGTCGAGGAGCAGGTAAATGCGTCCGTGGTAGGATTCTGTCTCGGAAGAGGCGGATCAATCGGCCCGGAAAGAGTGTCTTGACCCGGAGGACGGGCGGCGGACTCGTGGGGGAGGGGAATTGAGATAAATAGAGAGGGTACAATTGGGAGAAAAATGGGAAAAAAATTGAAATAAATGTATAAAAAATAAAATTTAAATTAAAAAGTGACATTTGAGAAGTAAAGATTTTTGTGCTTTGAAAGAAAGAAAGAAAATGTCAGAAGCAGAAGCAATAGAAGTTAATCGTTTGATGTAAGGGCACTGCAAGACTCATTGACTCATGACTCACCTCAGGTCCTCTCCACATTCATTGAGAGGGTTCTTGAAGGGGGCATTTGGATGTTTTTTTGGTAACTTTCTGGTGAAGAAAATGTGTTCTGGAAGCTTGTCTTCTACTTTCCTTGTTTTCTATAGTTTTTTTTAATGCTGCAAATGTAGTGATGGCTAAACCATTGTCATACTGTTGAAACAAAGAAGCCATCAGTTAATGGTTTATGAAAATCATGCTTTTCTTACAGAATGTGATTGGATCGTTCCTGTGCGCTGGAGTTTTAAAATCAGTGCCAAGTGTCTCTACAGTATCAGTAGTTCACGAGCGAGCCAGCTGGAAATGCTCTGCCCTGTTACCTACTTGTCATATCAGTTTCAACCAGAAGACTTCTAAGTACACATTAAGTACTCTGTATTGCATAAGCCGATATAGGAAATGTTTATTGGAAATTAAGAAAAATTGAAAAATAGGATCTTGGGACAGTGTATCCCACACTAGTGTTACCTCTGAAGTGAATCATATATCCCCACATTTGTACAGGACTGTGTCAGTTTTAGTTTGAGCCTCAACAAAGGGTTCAATTGGCTTTCATAGAATGATGTCAAATATCATGCTCTATTAGTGCTGCTCTTAAAGTACTTTAGTTATTGTAATCATCATATGATGTAATTTTCACAGACCATTCCTCACCATTTAAACTATAGCTTTATGTTCCTCAAATGAAAATGTCATTCAAATTCCAGAATCGTGTCTCCATTCATATTTGTCATTAAATTCAATGTTACGACGGTGATATCATTTGCTCTTTTGTGGTTGTACGACTGCTGAATTGAAGGATCTAAACTGCTACCTCTGAAGCACAATGAAACATTTGATAATGACCCAATTGTATTAACACAACATGTATGAAACTCAATTCCTTTTTTAGGAATTGTGAAGGTTTTAAAAAAAATTATTTTTATACATGTGGACGAAAGGCTTCGGCCTAATTTAATATAGCCATTCAGCTTTTGTTTGGCAAAGGTTTAATCAGCCTGCCTGAAAGCCACACGCTCGCAGTGCACCGTGTCCAGTGTTCACTCCTGTGTGATGACAGGCGTTTATGCCATTGCCGCACAGGTCCTGGCGCTCGATGTAATATCCAAGCCCCGGCTGAATACCTGTGCGTATCGGAGCAGCTGCAGGCTAATCCTCAGGATGTAGCTCGCCTCCTCGTTTAGCTGTGGTTTCACAGGAGACCGCTGCCTCCCCTGGTCCCCGAAGTGTGGCATTTCTCACAAGGTGACCCCCAAGTGTATTTGAGCTTCGGCGCAGCTGCCTCTGGATGCTAATGCCGTAGAGGGCCGTAGTTGATTCCAGCGCATTAGTACCATCTGGCAATTCAATTTCACACTCTCGAGGGCGTCCTCATCCTTGCCACGCCACTAACTCATGCTTCATATCCGTCTGTTACCTAAAGACACTGTCGGGTGGAAATGTCTGCTTGTTTAAACTATATATCTGCAACCATTGAAAATCAAGAGGTTTCACATTTTGCACAGGTACATTCAATCTGGCTGAAAATTCATTGACTCCTCTTAATACGGTGTAAATCAAATTTTAAAAAAGGTGAATGTGTCTCTGGATGGGTACATGTTCACAATACCCTTTTCAGATGTCCCAAAAAAATTGAGAGAAGCACAACAGAGCAGAAAATTCACCTTGAGGCTGATGTTAAGGGTCAACGTATCCATTGTTTTTCTAGCTGCAGTGGAGTTTTCTGAGAATTCGTTTCTCCCAATACATTCGGGTAAAGTAATGGTTCCCGTCAATAGGAACACGGTCCTTCAAAGGGTTCGATCCGCTCAGAAATGCTCTGATCTACTGCTTTTATACATTTACTCGTTATTGATGCCCCTATGGGGAGCTATTGCAAAATCAATGTCCTCTTTTCAAGCTTAATAATTCAAGCTGCCCCCCTCTTTAAAGCCATTGTGTGTTGGCTACTGTACAGCTGGGCCCCAGGGTAAGTGCTGCACAGTAATTCAAAAAAGACTGGTATTGTGAGGAGCCTCCAGCTGGAGTCTTGATCTCTCCAGCCTTGTCTGGATGGTCCGCACTCTCCCTTCGATCTCCAGAGCTTGACATGTCGCATCCCTCTCTCTTTTTAGGGGGGAAGAAAGTTGGCATCAACCCTAAAATCAACAACCTCATGCCCGGATACGAGGTGGCACAATATGACCTGGTGTGGATCTGTGACAGCGGGATACGAGGTGAGAGTTCTGGCATAAAACAGGGATTCGCCACATTTTCCAATCATGCATGTACAACAGGGAGAAGCCGGCAGCGGCTTCATCTAAAGAAGAACAGACGGACGAGGTCCCCTAAACGCCCTTTGAAAACGTGTTCAAAGAGCAACAGTTCGGTCTTTCATGTTATGATACATCTCTTTTAATGAGGCGATCCAGAATCCGGCTACTGGGTGGCTCATTCTGTTAAGGCACTGTTCTGATGTGTCGATGAGTCCCATGGTCTGGTATCGAATCCAGATTGCGCCATTGCCAACGGACCAGCAGCGCCGCAGGGCAGTGCGTACTTGACAGTAGCGTTGCTCGAGGAGGGAGGGATTGAGTCGGCTGGGTTTTGTCCGTGTCTCGTCGCACACCAGCGACCCCGGCTTGTCAATTGGGCGCCCACGGCCTGCCGGTATAAAGCTGCTCGCAAAGTGTCTTCCTCCCGCTCGTGCAAACTTCACTTGTTGACTGCGGTGTGAAATTCAGCGGCGGCTGACATTGCACGTTTTAGAGGAGAGCACGTGCTTGCCTACGCTCACCCGGGTTGACTGCAGAGGCTGCAATGAGTGCAGCTTTGAATGCGATTGGACATTCCAAATTGGGAGAAAAAGGGGGTAAAATAAATAAAAAAATAAAAATGAAATTCAGAATCCACTCGGGGACAGAAATTAACACTCTTTTTCCTCTTCGCAGTAAAACCAGACACCCTCACCGATATGGCCAATCAGATGACCGAGAAGGTGGGGCTGGTGCACGGTCTCCCGTATGTGGCGGACAGACAAGGCTTTGCCGCCACATTAGAGCAGGTGAGAGTTCTTCCAGAGAGGGCTTACTAGGGACATTTGCACTAGACATTTACGAGTTTTAAATGTAAACTCGGTACTGCTCTGAAATTTAGAAACTATCGCCAAGAGCTGCTTCTGGAAATGTTCACCCTACTGTGATATCTTCTATTTGAAAAGCTTCCCAAAGTAGATAGCCCAAAATAGTGTTGCCTATTACTTAAAATTCCCTGTTTGTTTTATTGAGACACAAAAATTGTATCAGGGCTTTATAGTCTTCCTCAAGTGAAATATATATATATATAGCTGCTTATTACATGGTTACAAATATTACTGATAGTTACACGGTGGGATATGACCAGGCCTTACAGACTGAAAAGAAACACTGTTCTGGATTTTTAACATTGAAAGTTCTATCCCTCTAGCGTTGAAGCCAATACATAGATATGATATCCATTTCTAAATAATTAAATGAAATGCTCTATTAGAAGAAGTGGACTGCAGGGTTTCGCCTGAAAGCATCTCTTTCAAGCGAGGGTAGATATGGTATGAGATTCTTAGTCAGCTTGATGGGCCTGATGGACATGGCCTGTGTTGTTAGTGGAAACAGTCCTACTCAGAGATAAAGAGCAGTAATTTAAGAACCCTTATCTTGCCATTATGCACAATGGTGCTTCGATCTCCATTTTCCTTTCACCTCTGTAATGGTGGTTGGGCAGGGGGATGGGTGTTATTGTTGACTGGTGTGGGAAATGATAGCCAGCTTGCTAGTTGAAAGTGAAACAACATTAGTTTGCTAGCTAGCAAGTTCAACTGTGGCCCTGGCATGGCATTGTGACTTTAGCTAGTTAAAGCTTGTACTGTGACTGTAGCTTTGGCCAGTAGGTTACTCTGGATATTGTGTGTTTTGTGTGTGTTTCTTTGCTTCCTGTGCTTTTTTTTGTCATTTTTAAAAATATATTTCAAATTTTGCTCCTGCTGTGAACCATTTCGGCTCTTCCGTTTGGTTTTCCCTTGTTAACACGTGCACTGAAATGCAAAGATTTTTGGGTGACCATTTCCTTATACGGCCTGTGACAGTCTGAATGTGGCAACAGAGAGTCAATGGAGCCTCACGTGAGATTACGGTATCCCCCATTCGTGGGGCACAGCCAGTTTCTCTGCCCATTTTCTTCATCTTCTCGTCCTCATATTCCTCCTCTTCCTCCACCTCATTGTAGTCATTGTTTTATGTGAGCCTTCATCCTGGCGTTTAATAGGTTCTGCAGGGTTCCATTGTAAACGCAACGGCTGCGCAAATGGCGCATTTCAATTATTTACTTTGGTTGTGCCATGTGTGACGGCTTCCTTTTGGGCCTAAGGGGACGGTCGTAACACGTGCAACTCACTTTCTGCCAGGGCACAATGGTAATGACGACGATATTATTATTGTTTTTAATATACCCGATTGCGTTGTATGACGTGAGCCTGCCGTAGACAAAGTTCTCTAGGTTGGAGCTTTTCAAATCGCTGCGCTTGATTTCTGCAGGTGTACTTTGGGACGTCCCACCCACGCTCCTACATCTCGGCCAACGTGATGGGGATCAAATGCGTGACTGGAATGTCGTGCCTGATGAGGAAGGACGTCCTGGACCAGGCGGGGGGGCTCATCGCTTTCGCACAGTACATTGCTGAGGATTACTTCATGGCCAAGGCCATCGCTGACAGGTGGGTGGACGTAACCCTGGAACACATTACACTGGAAGAGGGACCGCGTTACAGTTTTGGTCCGGACGTTTATGCCACAGAAACACTTTTCCATTTTGGGGGTTTGACGAAACTTTACTAGCGCGATTGTACATACAATGTTAACAGCGGCGAATGGGTTTGAGAGTACGGAGAGGAAGACGATGTCCCGTTTTAAAATGATATCTGTCTTTTGCGGGTGTGGTTTTTAGGATGCACAAACATGAAACTTGGGTCTATCGACACCACTCCTTTACTTATTTGGCTTGCTGCCATTCATGCATGATTGTTAGGTGTGAACCAGCAGCATCTGCCGGTGTGTTCAAGGAGACTTGGTCATTCATTTATATTGGTATGTTTTTATGGAAGGTGCCAAACCACGAGCATTCCAAACCACATCCTGTAAATCTGGAACCGAACGATACTCGCTACATCGGCACAGCAGGCTGGCTTGACTATCTGGCAGAGCGTTTCACCAGTGAATGCAGGAATACAGAACTCAATACTCAATTGAAAGGTTTAGTGAGGGGCATTTTTAGTGTTTGTTGTATTTTAGTCCTAAGCAATGAAATTGGATCAGAGGTTTGTAGGTGTGGGTGGGTGTGGATGGATTTTGTGAGATTTCTCACCATCAACTCAGAAGCTGTGTGTGCTTTAAGTTTCTGTGGCGTTTCACTAATGCATTAGTCTTGCGATCAGTGTCCATCTTGACGGGCTGAGCCCACAGCTGCTGAGTCATGATAAAAGCGGACAAATGGGAAACTGCCACTCTCCTTGGAACCGCGCGCCGAACTGAAGCGTATCTTCGACGTGCTTGTTTTTAAGGCCATTTTGGACAGTAGGGATCACGTGAAAGCAGGAATGAATAAAACTTGTATAAAAAAATGTATTTGTTTTTTTTCCAAAAGGAGTGATGAGCTGGGATCTTTTTAAAGCCTTGTAAAAGTGTTACTTTTTGTCAACAAATATTCATAGAATGGTTCAATGATTCAATGGGAATTCTATGCTTACCTTGAGGTTGTAGAATTCCATGAACTTGAATTGTTTGCAGTTTGTGTGTTTGTTGCATTTGTGAAGGCTGATGTATTACTTTAGCAGCTGAGACCAAGAGCTGACAAGTGGAACTGAGGTTAGCTTTTGCTGGCAACCTAGTTTTGGTAGCTCCTGTAATTGTGTAGAGTATTCATTCAGCAGCTAGCTAACCCAAAGTTATTGCTACCAAAGTCTGTGGATACGCAAGTATCAATGTGCACCACACCTGCTTTTGGAAGCTACCACCTGCCATCTTGTTTTCTACGTGTTATTACAAAGGCGATGGGTTTCAGAGACTGATGGCAGAAATAATAAATCACATTTATTCTACAATACATTTTTACTGTATCTGGTGCGTATCTCTGTTTGAAATCTCAGTGGGAAATCACTGGAATCTTCAGTGGAAAATGTCTGCATCCCACTTTAAAATTATGAATGTGATTTTAAACAATTTTATCATCGATGATTCCTTAATGCGTTAACCGTTCCGGTCTTGAAAAGTAGATAAATTATTATTATTATCACATTTTGTAAATAATCCAAAACATCCAAAACCTCTCATTGCTGGATGCGAAATGTACCAACTTTAATTTCAGCATTTGGTTATTATGATTAAATGGAACATTAAACCATAAAAATGCTTCCTTCCACTTCCTTATGACAAATTAAATAGAGATCTCAGAATAATTGCTCACTACTATGTTTTGAATTTATGTACCAAGATATTATGTATCACTAGGCTAGCCTAGGCTTTGAAGCCTTTGTACCATTAGACAGTTGGAAACTGCCTTTGGGTTAATTGCGCAAATATTACAATGATAATCCTTCAAGTAATCAGGTTAATTGTTTTATTTGTCGAAGAACTGTGTCATGTCTTAATAGGATTCAGGAGTGATGCGTTTCTCATCTTTGTCTTGCAGGGGATGGAAGTTCTCCATGGCAACACAGGTAGCCATGCAGAACTCGGGCTCGTACTCGATTGCACAATTCCAGTCTCGCATGATCAGGTACAGCCATTGTTCTCACATCAGCGCGTGACTAAGGATTGAGTCCTTCGGAAATCTACCATGCTCGACTTCTGGCTAACTGGTCCACTGTATCAATTGGAAAAATGTATACATCAAAAACGTTTGGTTACTGACTACAGCTAAAACTGTAGGGGGAAAAAAACTGCAATGCTCTTTGATTAATAACATTTTGAGATGGAAAATTTGTTTTCAAACTTGTTTGAGCGGGGAGGGGGTGTGAATAAGACACAGTAAATATTTGTGCTGTCAGCTCTGAAGCTGTGGTCTTGCTTTTCAGGTGGGCCAAGCTGCGCATTAACATGCTCCCGGCCACAGTCTGCGAGCCCATCTCCGAGTGCTTTGTGGCCAGTCTCATCATTGGCTGGGCGGCTCACCATGTGTTCCGCTGGGACATCATGGTCTTCTTCATGTGCCACTGCCTGGCATGGTTCATCGCCGACTATATACAGCTCCGAGGCATCCAGGTGAGGCGGAACGAGTGCCATTGCCTGGCGTGTTTGATAGTGTCAGCGTTGAAGACTTTGAGCTTGCTGTCAATTAAAATCTAAATAAATATTTTTTTTATATATATATATATATATATGTGTGTGTGTGTGTGTGTGTGTGTATACATACACACACATACAGAGGGTAGACAAAATCGTGGAAACATTAAATGAGAAAGGAGTTGTGTTTAAAGGAGTCGAGAAGTAACCAAATCTCAATTAAAAACAAGTCTACATGTATTTCATATTAATGTTAATACTAATTACCAATATGTTTCTGCTGTCAAATAAATGTTAAAATCACCATTTTAATATGTGAGTTTCTAAAGCAACATGAGAGATATAATAGATTTTGAAAGAGGTCAAATAGTTGGTGCCAGAATTGCAGGTGCGTCAGTCACAGAAGCTATTCAATGATTTAATCTGCCGAGGGGAACGCTGTCGAAAAGCATGATGGCATAGGCCAAACAAGGAAAAACTGCACAAGGAAAGAGTTGAGGCTCACCGACGGGGATAGATGGACACTTAATGGAATCGTTGCTAAAAACCCACAAAACAACAGCAGATGTTGGGTCAACTAGATCTGCTGGCCTAACCTCTCTCTCTCTCTTTGTCTCTCTGTCTCTGTCTCTGTCTCACTCTCTCTCACACTCTCACTCTAACTGTCTGTCTCCTTCCCTCCCTCCCTCCTTCTCTCTCTCAGGGAGGACCCCCAGTCTTCTCCAAGTTGGACTATGCTGTAGCCTGGTTCATCAGGGAGTCCATGACAATACAGATCTTCCTCTCGGCACTATGGGACCCCACGATAAGCTGGAGGACAGGCCGGTACCGCTTGCGCTGTGGGGGTACGGCAGAGGAGATTCTGGAAGTATAGCCCAAACGGGCCCAGAGACTATGCAGGAGGAAGGAAAAAATGGTAACAAAGAGCAATCTAAAAATACGGAGTGGGGAAAAAAAAAAAAAAAAAAGAAATCATAGGACAGTTACGGTTGTAAGAGAGGATTCAACTTTTGATAGTTTTTATGTGTTGAAGAAAATATGAAACAAAGTGTTGACTATATATAGTATTGGTGCTCCTGATTTTTCTCCCTGTTTTCATTTGGAAAGTTGGTGTCCTCTTGCCAAAAAACTGTCCCTGTGTGAAAGGGAAGGAGCGAAAGAAGAAATGGGTGGTAAAGTAATGCGGGAGGCAGAAACAAAGGCTTATGACCCTGATGGGGGTTGAGACGGGTGTGAGGGCAAACGGTATAAATTCGAACACTGCAGACCTTTTTTTTTTTTTTTTTTTTCTTTCTTTTTTTATCATGGTGACACATTCCATTAAGTGGTTAAGAACAACACTGTATTTATATTGTAGCCATAATATAGCCAACTGAATTCCAATTACAATAATGTTATTATTGTAGTGAAAATGTGACAACCTGTCAGTTCAGCTGATAGCTTACTAGTAAACGATAAAAAATGAGTGCTTTTGCAGTTAGTGGATGACTGCTGCTTTAGTACCGTGTAGTTATTGTCCACTGAAAGCAGTGTTTCCAATTTTATAACGTGAGGACTACTGAAAGCTTAAACAAACAGATCCACTCAGGACCACTTTGTGTTTACCAGTCAAATATTTAGAGCAATATTTTACCATAAAAATGAGGGATTGATTCTTACTGAACTCACTCTGGCTTTTGAGGTGTTTTTGACATCCGTAGAATTTCAAGACTGTTTTGAGAGGAATATCCACTCAAAACCCTGCCCTCAGTACTATATTAGCCAGCCAATGTGAATGGCTATTGGAGTGAGTCTTGCATTTGCCAACTGTGGAAAACAGGCATTCCCTGCAAATACCTTTTCTAAATTTGGGAGCTTGATTCCAGATGAACTTGGAAGGCATCTCTTGAATATATGAAAGATCATAACGCCTTTCTGGTAAAAGTCTTTGGAAGCACTTAAAACCTCTGTACTGGTGTGTATTTCGACTGAAGTCCCTAGTCTTGTAGGAATCAAAGTTGGGGCTTGCATATGTAATGGGTCTGTAGTTGTATTAGCTCATGTTAGTGTCTCTTGCAGACTCAAACAGGTTTCAACTGCTTTGTTAGGAACTGTCCTGTACCATGAAGCAGTCAGTATTTTCTCAAAACAAATTTCACTTCACAGAACCATTCAGCTTCACTAAGATGCTGAAGTCCAGTCAGTCCATACGTTTCAAACATGAATCTCATTTCATGACATTTTTGCCACTTTGATAAGTAGGCACTTTTCGCCTACATAATTACACAGTTAAGTATGTAAATGCTATATAATGACTATGCAAGTATGCTTTGTCATAGGACTTATATATTGGGTAAAAGGTCATTGTTTAGGTGAATTGCCTGTTTAGCAATTAATTGTCCTTTTTTGAAGAAAAAAAAGGATATTGCCTCTTAAAACAACTATTTCGAATGCAGTCTAACGTATGGCAAGTGTCTGATGGGCAGATAATTCCATCAGATACTCATTGATGGTTATTTTGATATAGTCGGTGGGACCTTAAGTTCCCATTCTAATGGTACATGCATGTACTTTTCTGCTGAAGAATTTTGTTTCGGAACACATTGAATAAAAGTGACCCATTCAGGTTTAGCAGTGGAGAGACCATTTTAGCTGTGGACCCCTGAAACTGATGTTCCAGTTGGGAACTCTAAATGGGTGCCCGTGAGATTCTCCCGGAACCGAACATAACTGAGCAGAACTATATAAAATGCTTGTTATTCAGTGCCAGACTGTATCTGAGCCATCTAAGGAAGTAATCACCTTACATTTAGATTATAGTCTTTCCAACAAGATATAATAGACTACATGAAAGTCTAAATGTTGTTTACAAGCGCTACAGTACCAACAGGGATAATTGAGTGTCTCAACTGAGTTCTGGGAGGAATGCTCATTGGTTAGTCTGTCTGTTTGTGTAGTCGTTCTTGGTAAAAAATTTACAGTATTGAATGATGTACATTGGGTTAATCTTGCATTTAACACATGAATTGGAAAAGAAAGCAGTCAAGGGAAACTCAAATATCTTACTATTGGTCAGATACTATTCCCAAACCATTTCTAATATTAGAAACACTTACTGAATAATAAAATGTTTGTACATATCAGAGATCGCAAAGGCTGTATTTAAGAGGCTAGGACTGTTTAGCAAAGATGGCTAGCTAACCATAAGTACAACCAAAAAACTGGTCCTTCGTAAGACCTGGTTAGCAGCCAAATTAACTTTGTTTTTATACTTTATCTTCCGGTCTGAAGGACATGCTTTTATCACTACATTCCTGCACTTGTATTCGGGTTATCTGGTGCTTGAAATGGTAGATTGCAGCACCTGTATCTTCTGTTGCTGATGCATTCGTTATGCAATTCATCGTATACAATAAATATAGTAATCCTACCAATGTAGTTGGTGCTGCCCTGGTGACTAGCACACACTCATTTGCTTGTCAAAGTGGAATGAATCAACACAATGGCTTGTTCCAGTTAAATTAAAGCATTTTACAGCTCCAGCTACCATGGAGACAGACGGGAGCGGTGTTTTGTTGGGTCCAGGATCCTTTGCACCTTTGCCATTATTTCACAGCCGCTGTATTGCTTTCAGGCATTGTGGAGTCCGTAGATTATTAACAATCAACTTAGGCGAGGCATTTGTCACAATATTACAATTTTCCATGATACGTCAACTCAAATGGTTATTTGAACAAACATTGCCTTTTGTGAAGTCATTTTCAATTATAAAAAATAAAAAAAAATGTTTCTAAAGTGTTTCTAATATTAGCAACATTCACTAGCCTGTATACATTTGGGATTTTGCTTGACTAAGTCCCTGTCTGCGTCTTTTTAAAAACATCTGTCTAAAAGGCCTTTGCTCTTCAGTTGAGTGGACTGCGTAGGATGGTATTGCTATAGGGTAGTGGGGAAATTATTTAAACTGCAATACAGGTACGTGCCTGGATGTTATCTGCTGTATTCTACATGTGGAACGATAATAGCTTATACGTATATATGCCATAACTTATTACATATAATAATTATAAATATATCTTGGAATGATACATTTCATTGTTTGTCACAGAAAGACCATTTCAATACATCATTTCACCTTTCAAAGCAATTTTCTTACCAAATGTGTAATTCAATGATAATTCAAATGAATGTAATGTTGCATGTAAATAAGTAAATGGTGACTGTTTAATTTCCAGTAAAACAGAGTACAGTGCCATGGTAGATGCCATTGTGGCACGGAGATGGGTAGGGTTGGGAGAGGTGGGCATTCCCTGCAGCTTTGTCGACTATCAAACCAAGTCTGCTGGTTTTTGCCTTCTTTGTGAATCATCGTCTTACTAAATAGCTTCTTTTTTTATTTTTTATCCACCTCATTGACGGAAAGTCTACAATGCACTGTATATCTCTTGTTTAGACTTCTCCATTTTTTCTTCTTATGTATGTGTATAAAGGTGTGTGTGTGCGTGCGTGTGTGAGTGAGAGCGCGCGCGTGTGTGTGAGTGAGTGAGTGAGAGCGTCTGCAGGTGTGCACTCTACTGATGGCCTTTTTTATAATGGAAAATCAAAAGGATTGTATTCTTGTGATGTACAGTGGGGAACTAGACCGTTTTTTTGTTGTTGTTTTAACTGGTTGCTTTTAGTTGTATGTGTATGTGGTAATTGATGGATGTGAATAGGCTAATGTGGAGTGAACAAGACTGGGAGCCCGTCACAACACTGGAAAGTTATGGTCTTGCACAGTTACAAACTGGCTCAGCCTTGTGCCAAGAGCGTTGTATTTCCACCCGTCAGCCAAACAGAGGCCGCCAGTAACAAACTCAAGGGCGGCTTTGTCCATTTCTTGCATGGCAGCATCTAGTCCAGGCCAGGCGATTGTACGCCTCGAGTGTCACTTTGTGAAATGCTTTGAGCAGCCCCTTGTATAGGACATGCGTTTTCTCCCCTCAAACCATTCCAGATCTCCCTTAGGGTAACTCTTAAGGGCATCGCCATGTGCCAGGCCAGCAGCCTCTACAGAAAAGCCTTTCTGCTCAGTTGCCAAAACAAGAGAGCCACACGGGACACGCAGATCGCTCAGAAAGAGCTTGATTAAGGGCAGTGCATGTTTAAGCCAGACGACAGAAGCCGCAGTACACCCACAGCGTCTGTGTGCCACACCATACTTAGGCCCTTTGTTTTCTGCGCCTTTGAACGTCGCCAACACTTCTAACGTGCGATCACTTTGCAATCGTGCCCACATTATTCCGCTCCAATGTTGGAGGTGCATGCGCTGGGGACCCGCAGCTAAATGGAGATTTTTCTGTGTCGCTGGCCTCCATCTTTAGCTTGCTGATGAGAAGCCTTCAGAAGCGCACAGCTGCGGATGGTGTCTCTTTTGATGCTTTTCAATTGGGCTTAGAAGTGAAAATCACAGTCTGTCAAACCGATCGACATTCAAGTGTAAAAATGAGTCATCTCAACGGCTGACGTAAAGCAAGGGGCCCGGTTTTATTTCATGTTCAAAGGTCTGGAAATTAAGCGAGGTTTCACTGTTCTCTGGTAGGTGCAACAATGTAGTTTAAAGTAGTTTAGCTCTTTTCAGGTGCAGATTATTTTTGGAGACAAAAAGTTGATCGTTTGCAGAACGATCAATGATTTCATATCCAGAAATAATTTTGAGGAACAGCTTCGCTTCAGGTATAAACCCAGAAAACGATGGGCTTAAGCTTGTCGTGTCGTACCGTGATGACAGAGCGGGCAGCAACATTGTACAGAGGGTGGAGGCGATTACTGAGGATGCGCAGCCCCAGTGAGAGGCAAACGGATTGTTAAAAACAAAAGGTAGTGAAACCACGGGAAGAACGGTTTTGGTTACTTCCGTTCACATCAACGTATCGTATCATCACATTCCTCATGCGGAGTATAATTTGACAGGATGAATATGCGCATTGCGTATGCTCTCATCAAATACTAATAGCTCTTTATACTGCTTTTCATTAACTCAATCCATTGCCCAAATCAGGCGATGCACACAAGTTTAGCACTGAACAGATGCAGCATGCCACACCATGCCATCTATCATTGCTGCCTGGTAGATATTCTGACATGCATAAGAGCATGTTTGCGGCTGCTGCTTTGCCAGTTTGTTCTGTTGTAGACCACAGTTTTACTGCTGTGACTGCCTTTTTACATGCACAATCATTTTGGGCATTAAGGGCAACCATATATTCAATGCAAAGGCTCCAGTCTCAGTAGATGTATAAAAAAAACAGTCTGGTTGTGATCCACTACAAATTTTTTGTATGTATTCTGTTCAGATATCTTGTATTGTTGGAAGATTTTTTAAATGTGTACAGTATATTTATGAAGTTTGGTTGATACCATTTCAAACACTGCTTTGAAGCTTAATTTATTCTCAAGCTGGACATATTTTTTCTTGATTTTTTTGTCTCTAGTTGATTTATTTGCAGTGTAAAAAAACAAGGCTGGACAAACTTCTGTATTTTTAATTTTTTTATTTTCATTTTGTAGATATCAATTGTTGACTGTTCTGTATTGTCCTAAGAAGCTGAATGTGTAATCCACAGCGGGAAACTGTGTTATTACAGAGAAATTAAAGCTTTACGAAAACTATTTTCAATCTGTGTAGACTTTCATTTTTTTTCCCCTTTCTTAAAAAAAAATTGTACTTTAGATTTTTTTTACCCCGTTTTTCTCCCAATTTGGTTGCTAATTATACCCTCTATTTATCTCAATTCACCATCCCCCACGAGTCTGCCGCCCGTCCTCTGGATAACGAGTCCATTTTTCCGGGCCAGTAGATCCGGCGAGACGGAACCCGACCACGGACGCCCTTCCTGCTCCTCGACGAACTCGTGCCGGCTCACCCAACTCCCAGGGGCAAACAGTCAAATGCTGCCCCCGATCAGGGCTAACGGCCATGGCCGGTCTGGCGGAGACGGGTTTTGAACCGCATCCCTGATAGGCAGCCACACTTGTATCGAACCAGCCACGACCGCACAGTTAGACCGCTATGCTATCTGCCGCCCCTGGTTGTACATTTTAAACTAATTTTTATAAAACGTGGCACCAATATCCACTTTCAAACCAAAAGCACTGTTCGATTGAAGGCAAACTGAAAACAAATAATTTTGTATTTGTATTTCTGTATATTTTTAACATGCATGACACTGAAAATCAATGCATATGCAGCTAAAATGCACCTTGGGGGCCGGGGGGAGAAACTGATGTAGGATTACATATTACCATGACCGCTATCATTTTATGGGTTGGATATAGATTTCTGATTTACATTTTTATGGCCCACAAAATAAAATGCATTCAATGCCATGCCAAAGCCATGCTGTAACCCAAGATTGCTCACATAAACCTTTGAACCGGCCACTATAAAAATGTATAAATAGAACAGCCCTGTATTATGAGGAGAAAATTATCTTAATGTTTCCACTTGTGTCCCAGACTTTCGTGGTGGACCCTTCTTTCTTCTCCCTTTGCGCCGTGCATGCAGGTAACTGGAGACTGACTGGCGTGCTGGCTGGACGGGGTCAGTTTCGTACGAACGCACTTTGATGTTGACGTCACTCTGGAGACCGGCACGGTAACATAGATGTGGGGGGAAGGGTGAGGGGAGGGGTTCTGAGAATTATGCTAATGTGAATGAGCAAAGTCCTAGGGGGAGAGTTGGCCCTTCTTTGGCTGTGCTGTATATCAGGGTCTCCACGTGATGGGGAAGGACTAGGGCTTGTGATTCAGCCAGTTCACGCCGATGCCCCCGTGCTCCACTGTTCCACTGGGGGGCATGGATGGTTCCCCTGGGGGCCACAGTCATATGCCACGGCTAATCCGGCTGCAGCATCAGCCTGCCTTCATCCCTTGATGCAGCTTGTCGTGTTTAACTGTTTCGAAAGCTGAACTTCTGAACTACATTTCAGTATTGTGCATCAATTTCTCAGCGAAAAATATTTGCGGCATAAATACTAATGCAACAGTATCAGCTTACCAATGGTGGGGAGAGGACAATGGAATCCCATCGCTGTGAGCTCTTGGTTATAGTCAACCAATGAGATAATTCAGCATTGAACCTGAAACTATAGGGGCCCAGATTGCACTTGCGGTTATATTAAATCAGTAACCTGACACTACTGTAAATCAGAGTGTAGCAAGTACTCTGACATACCGTAGTTCAAATATCACAAACCCTGCTTTGAGCTATTAATGTTAATGTGAATGCTGAGAAGCAATTTTCTTGCAACCAGTATTACCAGATTTCACTGCAACATTAGTGTGTCTCCTGTGTTTACTGGGTATTAAGAATAAAGTGGTGATTTGATCAAGCTTGGGGGCAGATGTGTTCTTTCAGGAAGTGACATCAGCGGATTAACCTTGCAGTCAGTGTTGGCAATAATCGTCTGACTGACTATATTATACAACAGGGTTGGGCCAGAAGCTTTTATCATGAGGGAAACAAGATTTTGTAATAAATTACCTATTGTATAAATGGAGTCTCATTTTAATGGTGTTCGTCTCAATTGTGCACTCTTTTCTTGACTTATTTTAAGTTTCTAAAATTATTTCTAATATATCATATTTAGTAGTCTAGCATTCCTTATTAAAACCAGTTTTACATTGATTTTGGTCATCTTAAATGTAAATTACCTTAGAGTATGCCAAACAATTATTCTTAATACTTATGTCATGATTAAAATGCTCAGACCTGGAGATGTATGCCTTATCTCATCTCTGACTACAAGGCTGTAAGGCAGGCAGGGAGTGGGCAGGGAGGCTAATATTCACAAGCTTGCCTTATTTGACACGCCTATTGACCTACGTCAGCAACAAGTCCTGTGTTTTTTAAATGGAAGACGTGAGAGTGCCCCAAACCTTAATAAATTGCAGCCATTTCTATTACTGCTCTTCTTTTGTTGGAAAAGTGTAAGGACACATTGGTTTTTTTATACATCTGGGCACAACACAGTGAGGTTTTACCATGTTAGATAACACCTATTGCTGTCCATCACGTTTGAGATGGCTACATTTGTTGCTAGTAAACAACCAGATTGCACCTCCTCTAGAGAGTGATGATGCTTACAGGCAGTGAGTGTCGATAAGCTGTTATTGGTGTATTAAAATGAGCTGGGTTTTCTGATGTCACAAATACTCCCATGTCAGCCAATAGGATTTCCCATGAAATATACATTTTTCATTGTAAATGTCTTCAAATGCATTTTTTCCAGCTTATTTCTTCATATTAGCTAATTGCACATGTTTCTTCATCTGTCTGAGCCAGAAAATCATAAGTGATCCTGGCGCAGCTTTATCGGCATATCCGCAACGGTCAGTTTTACAAGCTGCCATCTGGTTTCACCCAAACATCCTATTTGAAGAAAAACAGTGATTTTGACAGTTCTATTTCTTCTCCCTCATCTGTCTACATCTTGTTTGGAGTGGAAAATAATTGTCTTACTTGCAATGGTTCCAGAGACAGACAGTATAATACCTAATTTCTCAAAAAGGAACAACTTTCATGCTATAGCTCTGTAAAACTAAAACGATTCTTTGTTGCAATGTTTTAGCTTTGCAGAACTTTAGCGTATGAGGTCTTATTTTCTCAGAAATTAAGATATAACATTCAAATGATTATTACACCTTGATACACCAGCACAGAGCCACCTTAGATTTCCTTTTCATTCATATGTCCTTATTTCTTAAATTGGAGAAAATCTCGACCCACCCTTTATTCACTGCTCTCTCTCATCAGTGATATACATACATATACACACATGAAATTGTATTTCCAACTTTTTCTTTTTGCTCCTGAGAAAGATGAAAACCCCTAAGCTTCAGCACCTGTGAGTACCCACGTGTCAGCTGAATATATTTGTACCAGTTGCCACCTTGTTTGTGCAATTTGTGCCAAAGAAGAGTAAGGGTTGACTTTTTCCTAGTGAGAAAAGGTGGAGTTACTTTCAGCTTTTTACCAAATTACCAAATGCTTGTACAGTGCTGCTTGAAAGTTTGTGAACCCTCCAGACATGGTCATTGTTTTTGTAAAAAAACCCAAAAAAAACCTTATTAAATGTATATCCAAACACCAATTTGTAAAGCAGACTTTCCAAATAATGGACACAAACAAAAAAGATGTATTTTCATTATTTATTCAACAAAAGTGGTTTATCTCACAAAAACTGAAAATTTGACATGTGCAAAAGTATGTGAACCCTTTTAGTTAGTAGCTTGTGGCACCTCCTTTTGCAGCCATTACTTCAACCAAACGTCTTCTGTAACCACTGACCAGTCTCTCGCATCTGCTGTTGGGGATTTTTGCCCACTCCTCCTTGCAGAACTCAGCCAGTTGAGAGAGGTTGGAGGGACATCTGGCATGTACCGCCCGCTTCAGGTCTAGCCACAACATTTCTATAGGATTGAGGTCTGGACTTTGACTAGGCCATTCCAGAGTACGAATCCTCTTTCTGTTAAGCCATTCCTTGGTAGTTTTGCTGGTATGCTTTGGGTCATTGTCTTGTTGCAGAACCCATTTTCGCCCAGCTTCAACTCCTGACTGATGGCAGGAGATTCTGATCAAGAATTTGTTGATAGGCATGAGAATTCATGTTTCCCTGGATAATATGGAGTCGTCCAGGTCCGGAGGCAGAAAAGCTGCCCCAGACTTTCACATTTCCACCACCATGCTTCACTGTTGGGAGGAGGTTCTTTTCTTGGTATGCAGTGTTGGCTTTTCTCCAAACATAGCGGTTTTGATTGTGACCAAATAATTCTATCTTGGACTCATCTGTCCAGAGAATGGACTTCCAATAGGCCTCTGGTTTGTCCAAGTGTTCTCTGGCAAAGTTGAAAACGGGCAGCTTTGTTCTTTCTTGAGAGCAGAGGCTTCTTTCTAGCAACCCTCCATGAATGTCATGTCTATTCAATTTTCGTCTGATTGTAGACGCATGTACATTTACCCCAGATGCTGCCAGAGAGGTCTGCAACTCTCTAGAGGTGATGTGTGGGTTGGCCTTTACCTGATTTATTATTCTTCTGGTGCTTCTTGGTGATAGTTTTGATGGGCGTCCACTTCTAGGCAGAGTTGCAGTCATGTTGAATGCCCTCCATTTGTAAATGATTTGTCTTACAGTGGATGGATGGAACTGGAATCTTTTGGAGATGGTCTTATAGCTTTCCCCAGACTGATGGGCTGTCAGTACCTTCTTCCTGATGTCCTCGGATATCTCCTTT
The DNA here is from genome assembly GCA_029706075.1 of Aldrovandia affinis. NCBI lineage: Eukaryota > Metazoa > Chordata > Actinopteri > Notacanthiformes > Halosauridae > Aldrovandia > Aldrovandia affinis. Next base: position 2,754,715 of record JAINUG010000066.1, on the reverse strand, counting down.
CCTCTCGGCATTGTTGATCTGTTTAGGTACACCTTGGCACTACAGTGGTTTGGTTGGTTTCCTCTCTCTTTTAATCTGTGTTGCCCAACCCTTTTCCTAAGGATGTCTCATTTGATTGGTCTGCTTAATTGATTAATTAAGCACCCAAATGTGTTTCACCTGAATCTATTACCTACTTGATTTTACCAATGCAGCTGGGGGTTCACTTACTTTTGCACATACACTAATTCCATGTTTCATGTAGTTTTTGGCTACTCACACAATTCCCTCTAAACAAGTACATGCAATTGATAAACATAAACCTGACATTTCATATATAGAAAACTGGTGATGATAAAATAAGAAAATCATGATAAAACAACGGAAAACTCTAAACTGCTCAAGGGGTTCACATACTTTCAAGCAGCACTGTATATGCTATAGGCAAAGTATTTTGCTAATGCTGTTGGCATTCCACATCCATTCCATATCTTTTTCTTTCCCTGTGTTACAGGTACGGTATGCAGCTGCCAACAATGTCTATCGCTGTGTTACTGCACTGATCTCTTGCGCAAACAATGATTGATCATACCATGTATAAATGCACATCTTGTAAGTTGTTCTGGATAAGAGCATCTGCTAAATGCTTAAAATGTAAAAAAAATTAAAATGGGACAGTGGACTATACAGACCTCCTGCTTTTCAGTTTCTGTAACTGACTAATTTACCAGTGGTTATATTATTGTGTAAGTTACGCAATAGTGTAACTTTTGCAAAAGGCCTGCAATTGAGCAACTTAACTATTACCACCTACCACCTGGCAGCATAATATATGTGTGAAAACCGAAAGGAGTGGTAAAAATCTGATCCCCTGGAGACGAGACAAGTTTCAGCAGGCCCTTCTCACACCTTTACTCAGTCCAAGTGCTCTTTGCAATGCAACAATGTTTGCGTAATGTCAAAACTGTCATTAAAAGATCTCATAATTCCAGTAAAACCACTGCTGATCTGAGTGGTGATAGCATGAAACCAACCATGGAATGACCAAACACATTTAATTGATTTCACAACATCAATATCCATTTTAGATACACTGCCTGTCCCCAAAAATAGTCACACACTCTAATATTTCGTTGGACCGCCTTTAGCTTTGATTACCGCACGCATTCGCCGTGGCATTGTTTCGATAAGCTTCTGCAATGTCACAACATTTATTTCCGTCCAGAGTTGCATAGATTTTTCGCCAAGATCTTGTATTGATGATGGGAGAGTCGGACCGCTGCGCAAACTCTTCTCCAGCACATCCCAAAGATTCTCAATGGGGTTAAGGTCTGGACTCTGTGGTGGCCAATCCATGTGTGAAAATGATGTCTCATGCTCCCTGAACCACTCTTTCACAATTTGAGCCCGATGAATCGTGGCATTGTCATCTTGGAATATGCCTGTGCCGTCAGGGAAGAAAAAATCCATTGATGGAAAAACCTGGTCATTCAGTATATTCAGGTAGTTAGCTGACCTCATTCTTTGGGCACATAACGTTGCTGAACCTAGACCTGACCAACTGCAGCAACCCCAGATCATAACACTGCCCCCACAGGCTTGTACGGTAGGCACTAGGCATGATGGGTGCATCACTTCATCCGCCTCTCTTCTTACCCTGATGCGCCCATCACTCTGGAACAGGGTAAATCTGGACTCATCAGACCACATGACCTTCTTCCATTGCTCCAGAGTCCAATCTGTATGCTCCCTAGCAAATTGAAGCCTTTTTTCCCCGATTAGCCTCACTGACAAGTGGTTTTCTTAAGGCTACACAGCTGTTTAGTCCCAATCCCTTGAGTTCCCTTCGCATTGTGCGTGTGGGAATGCTCTTACTTTCACTATTAAACATAGCCGTGAGTTCTACTGTTGATTTTTTATGATATGATTTCACCAAACGTTTAAGGCTCTTACCTATTTGCTCAGTTAAATCCAGATGGTGACTTTTTTTTGACCAGGCAGTGTATATCCTCTGTATTTCATAGGACATATCAACCCATTGCCTTGTGCATACCTTGACAGCATTTTGAGCCAGACAGGAGGGAGAGATGAGAACATCACAGTCAACCTCATGAAAGTGCTTATGAGGCAAAGACCTTGAGTTCCACAGTGTGTAACCAGCATGATCGTACACACTGCATGGACAGATTAAACCTCCACCCAGGAACTTGGATGCACAGGACACAGCCAAATAATCTCAAACAAACGAAGGAACCATAATACAGTTTGGAAGAATTGGACACACCTTGCAGAAAAACCAGTCCAACTTCTCTCCACCCCCTTGAGTGGGAACAGCGATGAAAACAACAAAAACTCTAGCACACGAACTGAAGGCAGCCCATGGGAAATGAGGGGAAGGCTTACAAACAGGGATAGATGGAGACCTGTTGTACAGGTCCTGTGTTCCAATGGAAATGAGGAGCAAGTGAAGATTCTATACAGGTAACTGCTAAAATAAAGGAAACACGAGTAAATTAGGGATACAACATATATTTAAAGCAGATGCTTCTACACAGTTTTGTTTCTTGAGTTAATTAACATCCCATAATGCCTAATGATCATGTATAAAAAATAAAATATGCTGGACAGGTCTAGTTGCCCATTATTTTGCTTACCCTTGCTAGAAGAAGAGATCTCAGTGACTTTGAAAGAGGGGTGATTGTTGGGGTATGTTTGGCAGGAGCTTCAGTGACAAAGACTTCCCAACTTGCTGATGTTTCATGAGGAACAGTGGCTAAGGTGATGCTAGCATGGAAGTGTGAGGGAAAGACATCATCAACTAGAGGCAACTGCAAAAACTGCGAAAGTGCATGCTCCTAAACCGTGATGTCCGTGCATTGGTTTGAGATGCAAGGCAAAACAGACGAGCAACTCTGAATCAGTTGACTGCAAAAATCAGTCTAGGACGTGCGCATGCAGTTTCATCAAGAACAGTCTGTTGAGAACTTCACAGAGAGGGATAACATGGTCAGGTTGCAGTGCATAAACCCCTTATTAAACCTACAAATGCACATTTGCAAGTGGTACAGAGAACACAGGCAGTGGTCTACTATGCAGTGGGGGAAAAAGTCCACCGCATAGTAGTCAGATCAGTCACTTTCATTCTATGGTGAAGCATTTCTATCTTGATGGGAGTGGTCTCTTCCATGATGACAATGCCACTATCCCCAGGGCATGAATGGTCACTGAATGGTTTGATGACAATGAAAACGATGTAAACCATATGCCATGGCCGACACCAGATCTCAACCCAACTGAGCCCTTATTCTGGAGTGGCGCCTGAGACAGTATTTTCAACCACCATCAACAAAACACCAAATGATGGAATTCCTTGTGGAAGAATTGTGTTGCATCCCTCCAACAGAGTTCTAGACACTGGTACACTGAAGCAGTTCTGGTGGCTCTATTAAGACACTATGTTGTGTTTCCTTTATTTTGGCAGTTACTTATGTCCTCTCAGGTAAGACATGTGGTTGAATAAGATCAGCATGGTTGCATTACCTCCCTCCACCCACAATGCTGCAATGCCCCTTAACCACAACGCCTTAACATAATTCCATACTGTTTCTTCCCCCGCTGGCCCAAAGCAAGACCTTGTACAAGAGCATAAAATAGTACTTTCTCTTGAGAGGGGCAACCGCTAAATTAAAGAATGCCTCAATTATTATACATAATTGGATACAATTTTACAATGAACAATGTCTACAACACAATAATTTGCTCTGCAGATAAATTCTGAAACATTTTTGAAAAAGTGAGAAGTTCAAGGACTAGAGAGCATCTTGACAGCACTTGTCCTGAAGCACTAACACTCCACTTACTCTCCTGACAGACTGATAAATATAATCGGATGAGATATAAATAAACTCATTACGCTGTGCTTCAAGACAAGGCCAGTACAAAAACAGAGAGTAAAAGGTCAAATGCCAGAAAGTCACCATGACAACCACAGATAATTGAGGCCTTGTACAGGCTTTATAGTCATTTCAAAGATACGCACCATGAACCTCTCGGTCCATTTATTCTGTGGTTGTAATTCAAGTCAAGGACACTGTTCAATAACACAACACAGCGATACCTCACCAGGGTTATAAGCCTGCAAAATTCAAGCAAGTCAAGTTCATTAATGACTGTACTCACTGTGTTTAGTATCCCAGAACATTTCGATATTGGTGCATGAGTTATTCCACAGGTCAGTTGATCAACTGATTCATTAGTCATGTGCTTGGTTATTAATTTTCCATCCTCCCTCATGCTCATGCTCATGCCAAGCTATCCTGTTGCTGCACAACAGTGCGTATCATGTTCTTGTAAGAATCCGGAGCATATACAAAAACATAGCTAGTGATCATTCTAGCTGCTCTGGGAGCCTAATATATTTTTAGATGCATTTCATCGGAGGTAGTATATTCGTGAGACAATGTACGTCTACTTCATTAAACATCTAGTGTACATGTACAGCATGGCTCTGAGTTGTTGATTTAGTTGTGACCGAACCCATGATGATCACACAACATGTAGCCTACCTGGTTCTCCTTTTGAGATGACTGCACTAGTTCTTCTGCCATTAGTTTCAGCCACTGACCAGAGAAGGGGTGGGGCGTACTGACTTCAGACCAGCACTCACGGGAAACTTCCACCTACACCATGCACCTAGCATTCAGGGCACTACCGTCAACTCCCCAAGATCTGGGAGATGTTCAACTTTGATATACAGTAGTAGTAAAAACTGTTTTAATTCACATGTTTTACAACTGACAATAATGGTGTTGAACTGCATACATATTATTATCAATTCAACACAATTGTGAAATATGCTATATTGAGGGGATTTATTAAGGGACTTTTTCTCTTTGGTGGAAGAAATAGGTGAGGAGACACCCCACGGCTGTAGCGGCCAGCTGCCCCTGTCTACTATGTGTAATTAGCTAGTCCTTTTATATTGACAGACAGTAGGTTAAGTCCAAAGCCAACGGTGCCATTATGGACTAGTGGTATTGGACTACTATTGCACTCCTATATTACACAAGGACATTGCCGGAGAGAAATTAATACAGGCTCAGAACCATTGCTCTATGTGCAGTCGAAAGTCAACAACAGGAGTAACCTGAGAACACTCACTGCAGCAACAATGAAAGTCAACCTTTTTTAACCAAACAACCAGGTTTGGCAGGCCCAGGTTGGCATTTCAGGCATTGTCTCCTCAGTACTGAAAGGAAAAATAAAAGACGAATAATCTCATAGAAGAATGAAAATAAATCAAACTGCGCTCACTAACTATCACAATTTCACAGCCTGTCAAAGAAACATTCTACTGTTTATAATATTTTAGAAATGAAAAGTATTATTATTAGCAATGTTTAATTAGAAATACTTTTCATTTCTAAAATATTATAAACAGTAGAATGTTTCTTTGACAGGCTGTGAAATTGTGATAGTTAGTGAGCGCAGTTTGATTTATTTTCATTCTTCTATAAGATTATTTGTCTTTTATTTTCGTATGATTTATTTTCAGACAACATTCATGATGTTTAAGAAAGTTTCCCCACAAAGAATAATTACATTTTTACATGTTACATGTAATAATTACATGTAATTATTTATCATTTTGGCAATTTTCAGATTAATAGCTACTGTAAATTAATATGCAAACTTAATACATAGGTCTCCCACCCCAATGGCCATTTTAGTTGTCCACAGCTGCATTACAGCTTTCCTGCTGACAGTCCAGTGAGTCAGCAAACTTTAGACCTACAGTAACTAATTTAATGAGGTGTACCATTGCTGTCCCATGACTCTGAGTGAAGAGGCTTGAATGACTCATACTTTCTTGTAAATTCGATCGGAATCTGTTATAGTCCATATAAGCTGAACGTTTCGGCCGACAAATGCCTCGACGTTGAGTTTATGTACTAGCTCTGTCAGAATTTAATTAAGAAAATCAAAAGCAGACAGTAAAGAAACAAACACATTGACGTTCATCAAGTACTTTCTCTACACGTTAGAACTCAGAAAAACAATTGGCTCCGTGACCCACTTATGGTCGATACGCTCAGTTGGAATGGAAAACCACTAGAGATAGAAAGTAGAAGAAATTAAAAGGAAAACAAAAGTATATCCTCCATTACAGCCTGCTCCAACTGTACCAGGCACATGGCTTTAGGTGTGAGGCTATTAGCGGGTTTGACTGGTGCCACGGAGGCTGTGGCTGTATCTGTCTGTCAGTGTTGCGGGAAGAGATGATGCTTCTCGAAAAACTTGGCAGCGATGTGCCCCTGCTTCGCCAGTTCTCAAGGGGGGCCCTCCACTCCACACTGAGATCAGAGAGGGCCGAAGTGAAAGTGAAGAGGGTGAAGTTGAGTGCTTGTGACAGGGCAAGAGCTCTATTGTGCAGAGAAATGTTGACACATTGAGTGGCCTCTATTTTAACACCATGCTATCGCCTTCTATGTTATCCTCTTTCTTGTTCCATGAAAGCTTTTGCTCAAGTATATCAATTCTCAGATTTCATTAAAAGGGTACATCAACTCAAACCTAGTTTCAAAACAAGTTATTCGTAAATTCACTTTCACACGTATTTAGTAGGAAAACAAAATTTGTCGGGAAGACTCATTGCTTTTTTCTTTGAGCAGGTTCACCGGACAAGAAGCCTTTCACTACACCAGCCTCCATTTCTAATTAATTCTGCTTTGCTTTCCACCCTGGAAATACACACAGAGTAATTAGCGAGGGTGTGCTATCTTGTCATCAGCAAAAACGCTCCACATTCAAGGTCTGACTGTGAGTCATCAGGCCTGATGGAGAGGTCTCAGATGAGCCCAGTGACTCACTGCTGAGGAGGCATGCTGCATGACAAAAGCTACCATCCTGCTTGTTGTACTCCAAACACACTAACCAGAGGAGAAAAGTACCCAAAAGTACCCCACTACCACTGACTCACTGATTTTTACAAATTGTCATCACCACTGCTTTCATGTTTATTACCGCATTTTGTAATATCTATGTCGATGACTGTCCAAAATGTTTTATAAATAAATCTACAAACTTTTCTTTCCCTGTGTTACAGGTACAGTATGCAGCTACCAACGATTATGTCTATTACTGTATCACTACACTGATGATCTCTTGCACGGACTATGATTGATCTTACCATGTATTAATGCATATCTTGTAAGTCGCTCTGGATAAGAGCGATTGCTAAATGCCAAAATGTAAATGTAAAAAAAGCTGAGCTGAACTCTTGACTGGATAAGCTGAGCTGGATATTCCACATCCATCACTTTGACAGCGTGGGCGATTAGCATGCATGTGGCGTTCCCTCAATTGTGTAAATAATATTTGATGTTAATTTGTGTTTGTTGTTGTGCTTTGAACAAAATCTGCATGGTTAATGCCCAAGAGTGGTCCTGGTCACCAGCAAAAGGACTGCTTGGGGGAAAACCCATTTTGTTGTCAACGTACTATACCCCCAAAGAAGGGGGCATTAGTTCTGGGAAGAACAGCAGTTTCGTGAAGAATGCTTCTGGTTTCTTTCATTCAACCACATCCATGTTTACCCCCCAGAACATGAATTACACTAAAAAACAACCTGAAGATCAATGGAATTGCAGGGGAAACTGTGCAGTATTAACATTTGACATGCTGAACTAATAACTAATAATAACTAATAAACCTAAAATAAAACTTATCTTAAACATTTTGCAATATTAATTTAAATGACCCCATGTGATCCTTCCATTCTATGGAATTGTTGATCATTCCACCTAGTTGCACAAGCTCAAACTTTAGCAGCTAACACCATTTGCAAATATTATGAATTATATGCATAATGTGGGTATATTAAGAGAGGAAATATTTGGGAATATGGATTAATGATCATAATCAATTAGAATCAATATTAAGATTGATATAAATCCAAGCAACTATGGTTGGAATCGTGTTTTTGTGTCATAAAGTGTCATATTTTACAGACGATATTTCAGCAATTTGCTAATGAGGTGAAATTGCACAAACTACTGCATCTCTTAATACCAGTTGGTAGTGAATTCCAATGTTTAGATGCTGTTATAGAAAATGCTGATTGACTAAAGTTTGTAATGTGTTTGGATATAGTGCAGGCTCCTCTAGAGGTGGCTCTTGAAGATCTGTTGAAACAGTCAGCTCATAACTTTATGAATTCATTTAGAGGTGGGGGAGCCAAGTGGTAAACAATTTTTAACAAGAGACAGAATACATCAGAATAAACACTAAATAAACTAAACTTGATTTTATTTGCCATTTTCTTTACATTTTATATTTATATAAGTTATATTTGGGTCCAGGATAATGGCAAGATATTTGATTTCAGAAACAATGCTGATTTTTTTCCCTCTTAATATAGATGTCAGGGTAATTTTTTGTTTTATAGAGAAACCTTCCCCCAGTTTTGCCAACATTTATACTAAGACACGAAAGATCAAAATATTCTGAAATGTTTGTCATAGCTTCAGTCGATACTGCTTGTTCCGCAAGTTTAGAATATACATACACACCTGTGCCATCTGCAAACATTTGGATGTCAACTCCATGGCAAACCTGTGGGAGATATATAGGCTAAACAGTAGTGGGCCAATAACAGATCCTTGGGGTGCCCCCATTATACAATCGCCAGATGATGAAAGATTGTTATTGATCCTGACACACTGTGCCATATCCTTTAAATACAACCTCATCCATTTCACTGGAGGAAAAGATAAATTGAGATCATTTTTAAAGAAGGACGTTCTGATTGACAGTGTCAAACGCTTTTTGCAGATCTAAGAAAATGGCACCAACCATGAATGATATGTCTGTCAACACCATCAAACAAGTCTGTTTGATGAGGCTCTGATTTACTTCTCTCTCATCGCTGTTTCCACCGGCGGCGGAATTTCAGAGTTGAGGGGGTTAAAAGATGAACACATACAACAAAGATGGATACAAATTAATATGGGACACATTTGCATAACTGGGACAAATACTATAAGGGTACGGCCTTTACATATTTACCTCAGCTGCAAAGACGGAATGACATTCACATGATTAGTTAAGCCTCAACGGGAGCTTGTCATGGGATGTATAGCTGGGTGAATTAGTCTCCTGCACATGTGACCATGTAGAAATATTTAAAGCATTTTCTGTTATTTCATCGTATCTCAACAGAGTTCCATTGTGCTTCCTAGTGCTTGACCCTGTTTTTACTCATGTGCCCCATAAAGACGTCCTATGTGAAAGTCTTTTGATCACAGGCTCACCTAATTAATTTGGTGTTCACACTTTTAAGAATGGGCATAACGAGTAGGGGGGGGGGGGCACAGTTATAGGAGCTACAGTGAAGCTACCTTCAGAGCTACCTTCCCTGAGGGAACATGGCCACAACATCATTTTTGTCTACAGCATTTTGACTAAACTTTGGGATAGGGTTTACATATATGTAATATTCAAGTATAATTTGGGTAATATAAGTTAATAAGTTAATAACCAGGCTTCAATTCCACCAGTATCAGCTCTGGCAGGGGGTGCCACTAGGGGGCGGCAATTGGCTGTCCGCCCCAGGATGGGGGTAGGGAAGTGGATGCGAGTTTGCTGCGTATAGGAGTGGCCCTGTGCGCGTATACCAGAGTTACGGTGATGGCTTGGCGGGCTCTGGCTCGGAGGAGACGGGGCCCAGCCGCATGTCACTGCCGGTATCAGGACTACAGCAGCGGACTCATAAGACATATGAGGGAGTGGGATAATTGATGTGAAAAAGGAGGGTATAATTGGATACAAAAAATTGGGAGAAAACAGCAGAAAAAGAAAATATAAAAAAAATATTGACACTTTCATCTATGCTATTTTGAGATATCTGCATTCTCATGCAGTCTGGAAAGTGCCAGTGTAATGTAAATGGGACAAACCCCATGCCACACTAACATGTAGGTTAAAATAGGCTAGTGTGAACATGGCAATGAGAAGAAACTCATTGCTGGACACTGTGGCTCTCTTTATTTGCCACAATTATGTCACTGGTGGCCTTTGCACATGTGCAAATAAAGGCATATATCAATGAACTCTCCTTGATTGCCATGCCGTAAAGTCTACATCAGAGAGGAAAGCGTTTGACTACTGTTAGATGTGTGTTGCACCGCGAACAGTTGTCAGCTAACAGCACAACTCACGCTATTCGAAGTGAGCGGTAGATTGAAGAAGAGCCATCTGTGAGTCACTCCGTGGACAGCAACAATAATCGAAACTCAAGAGCTGTGCCTGACGGTGGCAAGATTGAGGCATGTGATTTCTAAAAGCTCTGACAAGCATATATATGCTCTTCCTCGAGGCTTGATCCAGGAGAGAACCCAGCAGGCACCATGACGAGTGACAGTTGGAATTCTTGGATCCTGATTCGCTGCAGCGTATAGTTGTGCAGGGGAGTGACATTCCTACTGGCCATCTGCTGCTGTGATGCAATGTCTCTGACGAGTGATTGGTGCTCAGGGAGAACACAGACAGAACACAGAGAGGCCAGTTAGGGCTGTGACGGTATTACATTTTCACGGTATGAAAATCATACTACTCAATATCACAGTTTTCGGTATATCACGGTATCAGTTTTTAGGCAAAAAAAAAGGATCACACAAAGTTTAAAACTCAATCTGTTTATTGTAAGGCTCTTTGCATACTTAAATACCATTTTAATTGAAAAATAAAACTAAAAATGCAACTGAATATAGTTCACTCCTTGTAATTGTATGTTTAAATCAATTTAAATCATTCACTTTGCGAATTAAGAAACATTTTGCTTTATTGGATTATCAGACCTAGTACTATACTTAGCTAATCACTTTTTTACATTGTGGCATGAGGTGAAGGATGACGTTCATGGATGAAATCGTTTTTTGGGGGGATATAATTAGTCATTTCAGACCACCTCGGCATCGGAATCAGCGTTGGACACATATGACTGTTTTGAATATTGGGGGGATATGACTGTTTCGAATATTGGGGGCCCCCCTGGCCTGAGGGTACCTAGAGCTGTGTTTTCAGAAATTACACTAACTTACCAATACCATTCTTATGTTTTCAGTAGTTTTCAATAGAAAAGTAAGACCAGGGAAAGTCTTGACAAGCAAAAACAATGTATAGTAAATTGCAATTGCAGTTCTCAAACTGAGAATTAATGTTACAGCCTAACTTATTTAGTTTGAAGATCACATGTTGAAAATCTTAAGATTACAAACTGCCTAACAAAACTAGTGTCAACCAGTACAACCAATATTAAATAAATGCTTGTTGAATACTCTATCCAAATAAAAAACTTGGATTGATTTAATTTTTATGTTTTAAAATGTGTTTAACCATGTGAAAATGCGTTTTTTATTTTGTGTCCTGGACCCTTATAATTTTAATATATTTATATTTATATAATCTCTGAGTTATTGATGTGATGTTGTTATGTATTTATAATTGTTATACATTTATAAAATTTTAGCCCCCCTCTGACAATGATTACACCCCTACAGTATAAAAGATGAACCTAACATTCACTTAGACATGCGACTTTAAGATCTGCTATAATGAGTCATTCAAAGTACATTTAGCTGAAATGCCTGAGTAATGAGTACCTTACATACCTTGGAACCTTCCAGTAGTGGTAAAGTCCCCATGTGACACTTGGGGGGTCACATGACTAGGCCTTTTAAATAACAAATAGCAGATAGCACAGAGATGAAAGCAATCAAGTCAGGCAACAAAGCTCTGGCAATTCTCATCCACTGGCCACAGTACACAATGCAATATACTCCCACATAACCACTCTCGTCGGAACCAGAGGTACGGCAGATACATGAAAGGTTGGACAAACCGGTAATATTTAAAATAAAAATGTGTTTATAAGGAACACATAATTAAAAAATATGAATAATATGTTTTTATTCAACAAACCACTTTAAAAGGGCTCATTTATGAATGAAAACATGTTTACAGTTACAATCTATGAACATTTATTTTTGTCTTTTGCCCCTTGCAACACCTTTAGCTTTTTACACCAATGGAAAGTGTTTGCACCTGTGGCAAACTTCCACTACATTTTGCCAAGTTTTTAATATCTGTTACTACTTTTCCCTATCCCAAAGTCATGAGATATCTTCCCTCTTGTCTCCAAAAGATAAATGATTTAAAATGTTCTTAATGGAGAGTACACAACTCTCTTCTAAGAGCTCTGCAGGTCAAGTAATGGTTTACTAACCTTTTCCTTCAGCTGCCTGCAATGATGTCTATCGCTGTATTACTGCACTGATCTCTTGCGCGATCTATGATTGTTCCTACCATGTATTAATGCACATCTTGTAAGTCGCTCTAGATAAGAGCACCTGCTAAATGCTTAAAATGTAAAGGGATTTGCCTAAATGAAATGTACTCTGCTTTGATCTGCAAGTAACTGCCAAAATGAAGGAAACATTTGAGTAAATGGAGGGCTCTGGTGATCTGTTATGGTGTGGGGTGCATTTTCCTGACATGGCTTAGGTCCACTTGAGGTAAACACCAACAAATACAAAGCCATTCTGTGTGTGATCACCTTCACCCTATGAAGAAGCATTTCTATCTTGATGGGAGTGGTCTCTTCCAGGAAGACAATGTCCCCATACACAGGGCACGAGTGATCACTGAATGGTTTGATGACCATGGAAACAATGTAAACCATATGCCATGGCTGTCCCCAGACACCAGATCTCAACCAAATTCAACACTTATGGGAGATTCTAAAGTGGCACTTGAGACATGATGGAATTTATCATGAAAGAATGGTGTTGTTGCATCCCTCCAATAGAGTTCCAGACACTTGTCTATCTATGCCAAGGTGCATTGAAGCTGTTCTGCTAGTTTGTGGTGGCCCAACACCCTATTAAGACACTTTAGGTTGGGGTTTCCTTTATTTTGGCTGTTTACACATTGATGAGTGTCCCAATGACAACAGTTAAATTAGGTAGCCAACGGCCTCCCGCGTGGCCCAGTGGTTACAACGTCCGACGTTGGCCATGGAGACCGGGGTTCAATAATTAGGTAGCCAACTAGTAAATGCACAGCACTGGTATAAAAATTGGCACTTCAATGCCGGGCTGTTAATCTCCAGTAAGTCATTTACATTTAAATGAGACCAGTGGATAATCGGTCAAATTGCATTTGCAGGAGTCAATTATGCAGGAGTGTACTGAACAAAAATTGACTGCATTGCCATTACAGCACTTATCAAAATAATAGCACAACACTTTGTCACAGACAGACAAAATGTGAATGCTCACAGGAAAGGGTCACTTTTCGTTCACTCCAGTGTATTGCAATATTTTTAGCAATTTCCATTGATAATTTGCAAACAATCATGATTTTACTAAAAAATTCACTCACTCATTTTACCTCAGGTGGGATTTAATCTTCTACTTCAGGTTTACAGGGCAGTTGGATCACACAAGAGACATACATATCATAACACATATGCCTATATATATATATATATATATATATAAAAACTCTAACAAAAAAAAAAAACTTACATGTCATGGCTGTCTTTTGTTTTCCCCCCTTTTCACCCCAATTTGTGAATCGTGAATTTTCACATATCCTATGCCACCCACAGCCCATGTAAATGTGGCAGGAGTAATGTTATTCCACTAGAGTATGTACACAAGGACCTTTATTTTGATACAGTTGAGGTGTATTATTGTGATACAGCAGAGTGTACTGGGAATGAAATGGGCCAATAAGGTCAACTGAGGGGTTAAATTATTTTAAATTCAATTATTATATACTTATCATTTATTATATCATCACATTATCATTGTATTGTGTTTTAAATGAGTACAAAATTCAAGTATACAATCGGAGTATGTTAAAGATGGATGAAATGTTTTTATTAATAATGGTTCAGTCCATTTATGAGTTCAACATAATTGTACATTTTCCATTCTCTTCCCTCAATGCTCTTTTGGACTTGGTGTGTACCCCACTGCTCTGTTGATTATGATTCAAAACATGTCATTTGTCACTGTACACTCACAAAAGAGCAGCTGTAAAGTGGGTTTAATGTAGACGAGACGGCACTTGCCAAGCCGTCGAACGTAACCTGGTACTACAGGGCCACTCTTATGCGCAGCAAACGTCATGTCGGCTTCCCTCTCCCCTCCCTGGGGCGGACAGCCAATCGCCACCCCTGGTGGTGCTCCCGGCCAGAGCCGACTCTGGCGAGACGGGGAATTGAACCCCGGTCTCTGTGGCCAGCGTCGGACATTGTAACCACTGGGCCACGCGGGAGGCCGTAATACTGTTTATTTTGATATAACTTTTGATGCACAAGTTTGAAGTTTGGAGTTAATTAGTTCATTGGCTCAGTATTAGAAGTGCAAATAGCTATGTACCTATATTGTTCTGGTTTATTATTTCCTTTTGGGAAAATGAATATTCAGTGCTACATGGAGATATTTCTGTTATATTGCTGGGAGATTTATTAGCCCTTTCGTCATTCAACTGGTGTAGATGCTGTTGAGATGAGTTTAAAAAGAGCCTGTTTATGGTGATCTGATTGATAAGGAGCACTGCAACTGAAGCATTTGCTCTCCTCCAATCCACTTGCCCATGAGCCAGTGGCTATTTTCCACACTACAGGCCACACAGTACTACAGCAGAGCTAGCACCAATCAGAGATGATGGAAATCTTCAATGGCTGCCTGTACGCATACTACTGCATGACATTGGAAGAAGCTAATACAGCTTTAACTCTGCGAAAACTCACATACTTAATTTTTTTAACCCAAAGTTGTCCGTCTGTGATTCAAAGTAGGCTTGACCCCAACAGAAAGTGCATGTTGTCATGGAATTCCTAGGTATATGAGAATCTACAGACAGACTCATCTGAAAGCTCGTGGCTAAAGTAGAGCTCACAACTTATTCATAGCACCACTTCCTGGTAAATAATACGTCACTAAATTCCTTGCGGTTATGCGAAACTAGCTGACTTACATACTCTGTAATAAAAGGACATTTTGTGTATTCCATTGATGTGTCACATGCACATGACATGCCACTGCCTCCACAATTCTCTCGTCAAATATCCTAAAGCAAAGGTCAGTGACTGACTGCCTGTCCCCAAATATCATAGCAAAAACATTTATATCGCCAGTTGACACTTCTCATATGTTGCATCTGAAGATGTAAAAATGAATACAGTGCCATAGTATGATGCATCCTCTGTAAGTGTTGGGGTTTCTCCTCAGTTTACAGTAACTTCATTTGCATACAAATTGAAGGAAGGATGTTGAACTAAAATGGTAACTGCCAGAGGATGGTGACATCACAACCAGTAGTTCATTAATATATCAGTTAAAATGGCAGTGAAATAAAATGGATTCATGTCGGAGTCCAGATTTCAGGAAAGTTTGTAGCCAATCATAATCAAGTGAGTAGAGGGAAACATACTATATTGGTGTGTATATACTATATTATAGAGAATAAGGTAGCCCCCTTATATTACTTTAATTTATAAATGTTGCCTACTGATATATTGTCCAAACTGATACAGGGTGTCGTATGAAAAACGAGGAGAAATGTACAGCTGGAACATGAGTATAATCAAAGTTAAGGTAGCGCCAGTGCCCCCTCAAACATTTTTGGTGTATGACACCCCTGGTGGCAGGACATTATGAGCTTCATCCCACCAGGGGTAAGGTGTTTTTAGTATGCAGTAGGGTGTATTATTTGGCCATGGTTCCTTGCGTATCCTACCAACGACACATCAGATGGCCACAGTTGTTGTCATTTCAAGAGCCGACTCTTGCTGTTGAATATAGTCAGTCATGGGCGAGTGCATTAGAGGAGTGTACATGCCTCAGCTGCTGTAGTCTTTCTGTACATTCATGTCGCACAACAGTGACTGGAGGGACACAATCTGTGCTTCCAAAGTTGGGAGGAAAAAGGGGGCACTTCCTGCTGAAACAACATGATGTAACCTTCAGTGTACTGTACATAATGCAGACCTGCCGCATTTGAAGTCAAAATATGCGGGCATGCCAGTATCATTTTAAACTATGCAAAAATAAAGCTTCAGTTACCAACACAGCTATGAGATATAACTCGTTCTATGTGGACCTGAGGCAATTCAAAGACAGAACGATGAGAGAAGTCTTCTCCTGCCTGTTGTTTGCTCCCGCAAACAAGCGTTTTTCATGCATATTAAAATGAATATTAAAAGTAAATATTGGGCGTAAAAGCAAAATGTTCAAAAATGTGTGGGTCAATACAATTTCCAAAGGTTGGCAGGTTGGATAATGTGATGTTGTATTTAAAAAATATATATTTCAACAATCTGGAGTATTTCAATATGGGAAGACTCATGATAAAAAAAAAAAAAAAAAGTAAATATTGGGCTGGAAAAGAACAACTAAACAAATAGCCCTTAGCATTGGCAATATGTTGAGCTTGGCATGGAATATATGGCATTCATATTTTAATCTATTCCATGTAATCTAAATACATTTTCCATTAAAAGCCAACATGCCTTCATGGATTTAAATGCAGTACCACATAAATATATGCATCAAAATACACCACATTTAACACTGTCCCATGTTAAACTACTTTACAGCTGTACTGGATTAATGCATTGATATCTTGTGATAGGATCTCCAATCATCATGCCTATGTGTGTGAATAAAAACACTGGTGAAGCAGGAAAGAGAAGTGAGAGGCAATAATGAGTGACTGTTGCCCCCTGCAGTTCATTGGCAGTAATGCAGCCCATTTTGCCACTCTTTTTGTGTAAATGCACACAGGCAAAGCTTGACATGCCACATTCTCATCAGATGATGAAATAAAAAGACACAAGACCACCTTATGAGAACTAATTTAGGGAGCAATACTAGGGTAGCATTACTTGGAATAATTTTGCGGAATACAGTGGTAGTGTATTTTATGTAAGGTAATATAGCCCATGTGCCTATAGGTTAAACTTTTTTCTGTTTTGTTTTCACTTCACTAAAAGGGGGAAATAACATTGCATTTGTACAAATATATTTTATATTGTATATTATCCCTCACCACCCATGTCACTGTGCTACATATACAGTACAGATTAATTTGTATTAATATACAGTACATATTAATTACATTTAAATGATTTTTCTCACAATACAACAGAAAGTTGAAACTAAAGGACAATTTCTTAAAAATATGTGCTCTTCATTTTAACTACTTTGACATTGATTACCTTGATCCAGGCAAGTAGAAGAAATTGTAGCAATGATGTCACAAATTTTTGTGGAAGGTGGATGTTTTGATTGGTAAGTTTGAAAGTCTCCTAAATAGTCTCTTTTAAATGTGACCTACTTGGCACAATACTGGATATTTGTGAATATAGTGCGCTACAGTCACTATGGGGGACCAACTCCAGTACATTACTGGTTATGTTATAATCACCTGTTGTTCCTCCACTATCAGTTAAAATAAAAATCATGATCTTAAATCCAAGAAAACTTTAAGTGAATGGTGGGAGGCTATAATGATTTTTAATCAGATGGTTTAACGTTAGCAGCCTACTGCCTTTGTGAGCAACAGCAGTCATGTACCCGAGCAGCTAAGAGAAAAAGGTCACCAGCTAAATAAAATTTAAAATGATCAAGCTAGCAAGGTACATCCTACATTGCCAGTATATTTCCATGAAGTAATTAAATCTTAATTAATTAAGTTGTTCCACTTTCATTCTAGGCCAGCAAATAATCGTCTGGAGGCATATAGCTAGCTACATGGCAATGAACATTATCTAGTCAGCTAGCTAGCTAGCTGCTTTCATATCAGGTAACTTTAGCTAAATGTTTGCTCTATTCTGTATTCAGTTGTAGACTACAGTAAATGGAGTAATGCAAATTTACAAAGTAATGTAAATCTTGCCCTTGATAAACGCTGTACTTGACAAATGCGTGGCACACTCCAAAAAACAAAGCGTTGCATCAAGCTTTGCATCAACATGAATCTCCATGTGAACGTAGCATTAGAACGTGCCAGACTTGCAAGCAACCTGCCCGTGCCCAGTGGTGAGCACTACATGAGAGCCTACATGTTGTTTGTAGTACAGTAGACCAACATAGCTACAGTACTGCATCAGGTGTCAAAGCTGTGTGCGGGAAAACCTGGTTAGTGCATATGTGAATCTGCTATGAGTCATCCAATTCTTTCAGACCAGGTCATGTATGGTGTATACCCCCACCACACTGTTCAAGTGTGTCTGGAATACAAGGGCCAGCAACCCTTGTACCTTACTCTAAATTGCTAAAAGAAACAAAACCAAGCCTCAAACAGACAGGTTAAACGGAAACCCACCAACCACCAACTGCCCACCAACTACGAGACAAGGATCTACGAATCATGGAGATCAATGTTCATAGCCTAAGATCAAAAGTTGGAGAACTATTCAACCTGTGCAATGAGAAAGAGCCTGCCATCATCATCGTGGTGGAAACATTCCTGGACTCAACTGCAGAGGATGGAACAGACTGCATTGCAGTACCATGGCACACTATGTACTGCCGAAAAGACCTGACTGCCTCATTAGGTGGCGGCATCGTAGTGTATTGCCTGCAAGGAATTGCCATCTACCATGCTGCACAGAAAGACCCAAAAGACATGGAAGTATCATGGCTCACAGTCACTCTACACTCACAGAAGCTCCTCATAGGAGCCGTTTACAAACCACAAAGTACCAAGACAGACATCTTTGACTACCTAGACACAAAAACCTTGCCTAAAATGACAGAGTTTAGCACATATTCTCTTATGCTGGTAGGTGACTGCCATGTCCATCATGAAGACCGGATATGTAGTCGTACAACTGACACTGCTGACCAACTTGCAAGTTGCTTAAGCCTACAACAGATTGTGGACACTCCAACCAGAGGAGACAAAATCCTAGACCTCATCATGACTGACTTACCAGCTGTGTTTACAACACTTGCCAGCTTGGGCACCTTGGACCACAACCCAGTCCTTGTAAAGCTTGACCTACCTGCATATAGAGACAGGCCTTACAAGATAAAAGTTTGTCAGTACAACAACACCAACTACTGGGGAATGTGAAGCTTCATCTCATCCACTGACTGGCAACAAGTATTTTCTGAGGATAATCCAGAAAGGATTTGTGACCAGATCACTGACATCATCCATGATGCTATAGAGCAATTAATCCCCAGTAAAACAATCACAAAACATGGGGACAAAGCAATAGTTCAAAGAAAAGTGCAGGAGAGCTGCAAGGAAGTGCTTGTCTTTTCCGACAGCTAAAAAAGAACAACAATAGCATCAAAAAGTAAGACGTTTTCCCAAGCCAGACACATATTTAATCAAGCTGAGAAGTAGAAGTGTTCTGTGCAGCTTTTGCACTGGAATTCCATCTACAAGAGGCAAAAGACCCAGCTCCAAGATCCATACATCAAGCAATCCACCACCTGTTCCATCGAGACCACCATCCCAAGGACATCAACAGGCTCCTGAAGAGCCTGAAACCTGGTACAGCCTCAGGACCAGACTAAATTCCCACCAGAGTCCTCAAGGAATGCAGTGCTGAGCTTGCAAGTCCTCTGTGTCAGCTCTTCGAATGTTGCTTCTTAAGTGAGTATTCCCAAACCGATGGAAGTCAGCCTCTGTAACACTAATACAAGGACTCCAATGCAGACCCATCCAAATACCACCCCATATCTCTGCTCTCCAACATTAGCAAGGTAATGGAAGCAGCAGTGACTAAACAGCTACATGGGTACATTCTGAACAACAACCTGATCTTCAGTATTCTCTGGATTCAGATTGGGCCACAGCACAGCAGACTTTCTAAACATCATGTGCCAGAGCTGAAACAACTCTAGACGAAGGAGAAGAAGTCTGCATCATAGCCCTCAACATCAAGGGGCCTTTGACAAAGTGTGAGATTATGGACTGAATGCTAAACTCTACTCCAAAGGTGTGCCTGGAAACTCCACACATGGCTCCAAACTACCTCTCCAACAGATATATTAGAGTTGTCCTCTCAGGCTAAGCCTCAGAACCATGCTTTATCAAAGCTTTAGTACCACAAGGCTCAATTCTTGGTCCACTTATGTTCTCCGTGTGCATCAATTACCTGGCTAATGTCTGTGAGAATGAGCTCTACCTCTATGCTGAAGACTCAAGCCTGTAAGATCACCAGCTGAGAGGGCTGAAGTGGAAGCCAGACTTACCAGGGATCTCCAACATGTTATCAACTAGGCAGACAAATGTAAGACCACCTTTAAACTATCAAAGAGCAAGTTCTCGACACTCTCCAAGAAGAGGACTCAATCAAAGATTGATCTGCACTTTGATGGCTGCCAGGTAGCCACAGCAAAGGAGCTTGACATCCTTGGTGTCACAACAGACTCAAAATGTCATAGTCTAAACACCTCACCAACATCTCCATCAGAGCTGGTCAGAAACTGGGAGCACTGAGGCCAGTAAACTCAACACAGAGGTGAGCCACTATCTACAAGGCACAAGTCCGCAGTGTCATGGAGTACGCCTCACTGAGCTGGATGAGTTCCCCTTCCACCTGCCTCAGCCTACTGGACAATATACAAAACAAAATCGGTGTGGACCAGAACAATCCCCGGACATAACTGGCATCCCACACCACAGACCCAGTCTGCATCACAGAAGACAGCTATGCTTCCCTCACCATAAACAGGTGGCGTGGCATCTGGTGTATGTACAGCCATGCTATGTCATGCTTTCACCCTCCCAGTCAGTAGAACACATTCCTTGGAGCAAAGTTTCTTACACATTGCTCTCCGTATATGGAATAGCCTCCCAGAAAACATTGTTAGTGTCATCACAGACAGTGCTCTTCATACCTTCAAATGCAGAGTGCATGCACACCTCCTCAGCCCCGTTCCCTTCACTATAGTAGTTTTTTTTCCATTTTTCTCCTAATTTGGTAGCCAATTACACCCCTATTTATTTAGATTTACCCTCCCCACACGAGTCCACCGCCCATCTCTAGGAGGCAAGCTAATTCTCCATGGGCAGTGAACTCCGCTTCCTTCGAGACGGAATTCGCCCACCCACGAGGCTCCGTTACATGCTTCTTGGTGGACCCGAGCCGGCTCACCCTCCCCCTCCCCCTCCCCCTGGTATGGACAGGCTAACAGTTAGAAACAGTAGAGACAGGTTTCGAACCATGTGCCTGACAGGCAGCGCACACTATCAGACCAGTCAAAATACGGTGTGTTAGACCACCACGCTATCTACCGCCCCTAGCGATAACTCCTCTTGACAGTGTTCTGGCTTTGTTTTTTGTTTTTTATTTAGTGTTGGTTTGTGGGTCGAGGAATATATTGTATAGGGCTACCTGAGTAGATTTTCCTAATTTCAGCCAAATAGCCAATGAAACAGCTAAGATAATGATAGCAGAATCGTGTGGTTTTGAATGGAAGCCGTTCTCAAAACCTACCGATAAAACCCTAATACCACCGACTACAGTTGACTAAATAGTGCTCTGTAAGGAGGGAGGTGGAGGTAAAGCCACCAAACAGAAGCTTAAAGTGGTCATACTCATGACGGATTACGGAGATCGACAATGTTACAACAAATCATCATGACATCCAATCTGTGTTTTAGTTCAGGAATTTCACCAGAAATCATAACATTTTATCACTTTATCTATGAATAAATCTCAAATGTAACGTTAAGGTAGCCAATATCTTACCGTTTTTGTTTCCACCAACTTCAGGTAAAACAGTTACGGTTGTAGTGACGACAGGAAAAGACAGTTTTTTAATCGTTTCAGTTTCTATATTTTTAAACGACATTGGTCAGGATCACGCTTGTAGCCCAGTTCCCTCAAACAAAGCGATATTTTTTCAGATATACCTTCTCGTTTCTTTTCATTCCATCAAGCTCCTGTTGAATTCTGTCCTCTGACCAAATAGCGATGAGAGCTTGGAACTTGTTGTTGCTCCATGGTCCCGTGGTTTTCTCCATTATGTTGATATTCCTTCTTCAACAAACGCTAACAGCCATGCTTCTTCCCCCTCACGATCAGTGGCTTGAGTGACGCAAAGTGCATAACCAATTAATGATAACCAGTGCTTTTATTCCTGCCCCCAAGGTCCTGTTTGGTACTTGAAGTCCCACATGTTGAACAGGCACCAGCAAATCAACAACGAGAACTCTGCGGAACTGGACCCTTGGGGAATGGAAAGTTCCCGTTTTCTAGTTCCAAAAAAGTACCAAAAGTTCTGGTTCTTGTTTTTTTGTGCAATGTAAAAGGGCCTATAGTTGCTCCAGTAGCAAGTAGTGATGTGTAGTGCATGAACGAACACATATTTTTGAATTAATCTTTAAAATTTCCACTCTGAAAGATTTGTTACTGTAAAATACACTTGTATGTTCCTCAAGCCAAAGGGTCTTAACTTTGGTTTGATTGAGCATTACTAGAAAGTAGCATGTAAAGACATATAATTGGTCAATTTTAAGTAAATCAACTCTTAGTCTTGTGTTCCTCTGAAAATATGGTTGTTGATTCAAAGTTTAATTGAACCTTCCGCAGTCTGTCGAGTGGTGCGTACACTGAAGTAGACCAACAGTTACAGTACCGTAGCAGCATCAAAGCATTGTGTGTTGGAAGACTTGTCAGTACATATGTCAAGATATGTTTGAGGTGCCCGTGTGAATTTCCTGTATTTTTTGGCTTTTACTAACCATTTTTGTGGG
Organism: Aldrovandia affinis; assembly: GCA_029706075.1. Lineage (NCBI taxonomy): Eukaryota > Metazoa > Chordata > Actinopteri > Notacanthiformes > Halosauridae > Aldrovandia > Aldrovandia affinis. The sequence goes on along the minus strand of JAINUG010000066.1, from coordinate 2,731,942 downwards.
TTTAATTTGATTAGTTTTGTACTATATTTTAACCCCACCTTTAAGAGAGAAAAAAATCCAGCACATAGCCATGCAATCTCCGACAAACATTTAGAATTCAGAATGGTTCTTAAAGAGCTCAGTGAGTTTAAACACGGCACTGTCATAGGATGCCATCTTTGCCACAAGTCAGTTTGTGAAATTTCTGCCCTACTGGATGTGCCTCAGTCAACTGTAAGTGCTATTATTGTGAAGTGGAAGTGCCTAGGAGCTTGAAGTGGTAGACCACGCAAACTCAGAGCGGGGCCGACGAGTGCTGAAGCGCATAGTGCGTAAAAATCGCCTATCATCTGCTGCATCACTCACTATAGAGTACCAAACTGCCTCTGGAAGCACCATCAGCACAATAACTGTGCATCAGGAGCTTCATGCAATGGGTTTCCATGGCCGAGCAGCTGCACACAAGCCTCACATCACCATGCGCAATGCCAAGCGTTGGCTGGAGTGGTGTAAAGCACGCCGCAACTGGAGTCTGGAACAGTGGAAATGTGTTCTTTGCAGTGATGAATCAAGCTTCACTATCTGGCAGTCTGATGGACGAATCTGGGTTTGGCGGATGCCAGGAGAATGCTGCCTTCCAGAATGCATAGTGCCTACTGTAAAGTTTGGTGGAGGAGGGATAATGGTCTGGGGCTGTTTCTCAGGGTTTGGGATAGGCCCCTTAGTTCCAGTGAAGGGTATTCCTAAAGCTACAGGATACGAAGACATCTTAGCCAATTGGGCGCTTCCAACTTTGTGGCAACAGTTTGGGGAAGGCCCTTTGTTGTTCCAGCATGACTGTGCCCCCTGTGCACAAAGCGAGGTCCATAAAGACATGGTTAGACGAGTTTGGTGTGGAGGAACTTGATTGGCCTGCACAGAGCCCTGACCTCAACCCCATTGAACACCTTTGGGAGGAATTATAACGCCGATTGCGAGCCAGGCCTTCTCGTCAAACATCAGTGCCTGACCTCACAGATGCTTTTTTGGCTGAATGGGCACAAATTCCCACAGACACACTCCAAAATCTTGTGGAAAGCCTTCCCAGAAGAATGGCAGCTGTCAGGGCTGCAAAGGGGGGTCCAACTCCATATTAATGCCCATGGTTTTAGAATGGGATGTCCAACAAGCTCATATCGGTGTGATGGTCAGGTGTCCACTGACTTTTGGCCATATAGTGTATGTGTTTTGCATGTTGTGACTTTTTTCAATCTTGGCTGTACAATGAATTCCCCATCAGGGACAATAAAGATCTATTGATTGATTGATTTTCCCCCTGACCAGAAGGGGGAGGCAGAAGCCAAACACAGACAGTGAGTATCTTTGTCATCCATAATAAAAACATAATCTCAAATGTACTGTACCTACTAAATATGACTTGATGCATATATTCTCAGTAATTATTTAATAAATATCACACAACAGAATCTCCAGGACACTACTAATTTACATTTAAATAGCCATGACAAAACCCAGACAGAAGGTTATAGTAAAATACTAATACTGTAGTATACTAATAGTTTACAGATATTATAAAACAACAAACTATATACTGTAATATTGAAAAGAAAAGATGCACCAAAAATGTAACCATTCAGTAACCACAGTGTAAGAAATAACCAAACGTGTCTGAATATTTTACTTATACACTCTTCAAGTTAAGTCAAACCATAATTTAAGATAGACTTACACTCTTTAAAAACAAACCGATTTTTGCATTTACACTAAGTGAATGATGTATTATAGACAAATTTTTCTCATGTATCACTTTACAAGATTTAGCAGAAGCTAAACCTTTTTCATATTTGTTCAAAATGAATACAGTGGTACTTAGTAACTACTAAAGTATTTTTAGATGTTATACAGCACTGGTTTCCAAACATTCCAGGCCTACAATACACTTGATGAGCTAATATTTTTTTCTATGACCCACCCCTTTTTGTGTCCTTTATAGTGTTCAAATATAGAATTAAGTCAAACAAAATAAGTGCATGTACACTATAATGAGTCATTTGACTAATGCGAATGTCTAAGGAATATGTTTAAAAAAAGTATGCATTTTCCCAAACACTGTATCTTGCATCCCACATCAACCTCTCATCAATCCCAACCCAATATTTAGTTCATTCATTCATTCATTCATTCATTCATTTATTCATTCATTCATTCATTCATTCATTCATTCATTCATTCATTCATTCATTCATTCATTCATTAACTAACCCACTTATTCCTGCTCAGGGACATTTGGGGGGGCTATCCCAGAATGCATTTTGTGAGAGGCAGGAATACATCCTGGACAGTTCACCAATCCATCACAGGACTATTTAGTTTATGACTAAATAATTCAAATTTCTTTAATACAGCAGATTATAACTAATTTGTAACTTTACTATACATAATTCTCAGCTCTCATACAGACACATTTTTGCTTAGCCGGCCTACTGAGTGTAGCCTTCATTTAACTTATTCCCAGGAAATTAGAAAATGGATTCAGTTAATGCATAGCATGAGAAGGCTCTCATTCATCAAGGGGGTGAAGTGCCTTTTACTCATAACATACCATTGTAATTTAGCCTCTGTTATTTCATTGCCTTGTTTTAAACATCTTGTTCATTGTCCAAAGTAATACTGGAAAAATATGCCAGCAGTTAGAGAGTATATGTCACATAAATTCCAAAAACTATAAATCATGTATTCACATGAATGCCTTTGGCCGCAGTGAAAACTATCCATTATTATACCACGGCTTGGTTAAGTACTCGATTCCGATTGATCGAGACGGTGTCGATTATTTTCCAGTAAACTGCACAGAGAAACATAATATTGTGTGGCTATGAAGTTGTTCCAGCGAAAGCTTTATCACTGTTCCAAATTAATATTAATATTCAAGCACGTTCAACATTGCATTTCAATTGGACGTTGGAACAAATTATTCAAAACAATGACAAAAAGTACAAATGTAACAACAACAACATAGCTCTCCAACAAATGTGTTTCATTGTATTGGACTTTATTGATTTTTGTTGCAAAAAGCTGTAGTATAAGTGGAATACACCACTCTGGGCTGTGCAGTCGTATGAAAATATACCACTTCGGCTTTGCCTTGGGACCACATCACACCACCCTGTTGTGGTTTATTTTCATACAATTGCACAGCCCAGAGTGGTTTATTCCATACTTACTGGATAAGTAGCTTAGAGCTTGTTCCACTGGAAATAAATTGGGTGACATGTACTGTACATAGAGTTCACAGAGAGTTCAGTGAGTTCAGCCTCACTTTGAATTAAATCTTACAGGTATAAATCAAGTTAGCTTACATTCCAGCAGCCAGCAATTGTTTTGCATCTTTAATACTTAAAGGTAATATCATTAAAGGCTCTAGCATGTTGAAAATTCACAGGAGCACAGTTAAGTCTGAAATATGGAACCACCCAGACACTACCTCGAGCAGACCGCCCTCCAAAACTGAGCAACCGGGCAAGAAGAATCTTGCCCAGGGAAGTGACCAAGAACCCAGTGACCTCCCTGACAAAGCATCACCTTTGATATAAAATCAGAAGAATTTATATTGGAGCATAAAAAAAACAGCAAGAAGTAAGCACAGGATCCAGGTTGTTACTACAGTAACAATAATAACTAATAACAACTTGCCAGATCGCTACTACTGCCATATTTGTATTTATTTTTGAATGAGCTGTATGGTGTTAGGTAGGTAGCTAGCTAGAGAGATAGAAATCTATTGCTAGCCAGCTAGTCAGTCCAGTTATGCAACAAAGCAATATCAAACGTAAGTTTTCATTCATATTCTGTAGCTTTTTGGCTGGTATATTTGCCTGAAATCACAAGTTAGATGCACTGGCAAAGTGGCATTTTTTCAGTGAGGTCTTTAACATATTGACAGAAGCTTGCTACAGCTAGCTACCTATCAAGTAAACTAGCAAGCTAACTATGCAACCTAACAGCGTTTCAGTGTTTCTCAGTACAACAATGTCGGATAGTAAGAAAATAAAATAGTGATGGAAAATGGCTTGCGACCTGAACTGCCTCATCTTTTATTGTTTTGTTTTGGAACACTATTGGAGAGATGAAACACCATTCTCATTCTGCGCCAGGACCCTTCACCATGGGAAACAAGCAGTCAGGCTTGTAGGTTTCTTTTGGCGTGCACCACACATGCACTTGTCAGTTTGTTGAGAACATGGTGAATGATGACTCATCTGACTATATGACTTTTCCGCCCACTGCTCAGTAGACCACTGCCCATCACTGCATTTCAGGTGTAGACCACTGAGCCAGTGAAGTCCTCAAAGGAATGTTCTTGATGAAAACCATAGATTGATATTTGCAGTGAACTGATTCAGAGTTGCTCGTCTGTTTTGCCTTGCATCTCAACCAATGTACAGACTTCATGGTCGAGGAGTATGCACTTTCCATCACAGTTGCCCCTGGTTGATAATGCCTTTCCCTCAGACTTCCATACCAACATCACTTTAGCCACTGTTGCTAAAGTGTTAGCCTCATGCAACATCAGCAAATTAAACAGTCTTTGTCACTGAAGCTCCTGCCAAATGTGCCTCAAAAATCACCCCTTTCAAAGTCACTGAGATCTCCTCTTCTAGTCATGGAAGCCAAAGTTGTCTTTCGCATGTGTGTCTTTTCTGCTTTCCGCGCACCAAAATGAAGTGTTTACCTACATAAATTGCCTCTAGAATGCTTGGTATACATGATTTGATTTATATTGTATCATTATATTACTGCATGTGTGCCCCTAGTTCCCTCCTGTACTTGTGGAGAATACCAACAGCAGATATTTTAAGCTGCTATAAATACAGCAGATAAAAAAGTATGTGATTTTTGTATTGCCATGGCAATATAGAAAATAAACATAAAATTGAAACTTGGGGAAAAGACAAACTGTATTTTCCTAACTGATTTTGCGGAGGGGGTGGAGTGATTTTGAAATTAGACAATAAAATCACTGGGTAAATGAGGTCGAAGTGAATGTTTTGTTCTGGAAATAATGAGGCTGAATTGTTTACCTTAATCAACAGTTGCTTTCAGCTTGTTTGATAAAATATTCTGCATATTATTAAAACAGCGGATACTGATCGCTAATGAAAATGCACCGATTTGATTAAGTTTTTCCGTAATCCATTATTGCAGGTGTAGTTCAAAGCTTATGATGTTTTGGGGCAATGTATTCCTTTGATATCTTGTTTGTGCTATGGGGATGCATCCATATAATAACAATAATGTATATAATGACCAGTTCTGTCTGTTTTTGTGTTTGTTCTTGTTTTTTTAAACTTTATTTTTAATGCACTGAGATTGTAAAATATTGAAAAGCATTTTATAAATAAAATGTGTTATTATTACTACTATTAGGAATGTCAATGTTGTGTTCCTTTTATATTCTAATAGTTTATGAATTTAATGTTTTAGCAATCTCTTTCTTCATGTCATATTAGAGAATGTAAATGACAATAAGTGGTTTAATTGAGTAAAAAAATCATCTGAATCATTTCAAAGAATAGGCTACACTTAATTATTCTGTTAATTGTGTAGCCAAAATAAACCTGCAACAAAGCCTAGAAAACTTCCATTTGGCGAAAACAATGGTGCGTTTTTATGAGGATTAAACTGCCTGATTTGCACAGATCACATTAACAGACATTTATGTTAATGTGAAGTCGATATTGAATTTGGGCATGGAGAACAAAACTCTACATTTATCCACAAGTTCAGATTTGTAGATGTAAGAAAATGTTAAATAGCTTTGGTATTGTGGAGAGTTTGTGAAGTGTGAAATGCATACATCATATGAATGTTATTAAGTACTATGCACTGCTAGCGGCAAGTGAAAATCTGTCAAATAGGAGTAGTCTACTTCTTATGTAATCATTGCCAAATCATGACTGCAAAAAAAAAAAAAAAAAAAAAGCTAGATTTCCAAAATTTGTCTAGATTTCCTAAATTCTACACTTCTCATAATGGAAAAATAATGTAACCAGACTATCCACTCTACGTTTCCTAAATTAATAGGAAAGCATGACATTGTGTTGGTATTGTTTTATAGCCAGCTGCAATTCAATTTTGAGAGGTCAGGAAAAACTGTACATTGCACTGAATGCCAGGGCCCATGAAACAAGCTTACAAGAAGGGCTGCCAATAGCAAGCAACAAATGAGGACTCAATGTAATGGTCCAGTAGCTGCTACTGGCAAGCAGTTTCCTGTAGAACCACAGTAACTAATAAGCAAAAGGAGAGACATGGAAGAGGGAATACAATTGCAACAAGATGCCAGCACCGAGGCAAAAAAAGAAAACGAAAAAAACAGACTGAATAGCAACTGAATATGAGGAGCTTGCTTAGCAGTGGCAGGAAGAACACCAGCAATTATCCAGTGTTTACTTGGAGCCAACCTGTGGCTTGGAAATCGCAGCTACATTCTGAGGTAGTGACACCCTGCAACTCACAATTTCAGAATTTGTGTGTCAGGTCATCCCACACTTCATTGAATGAAATCATAATCATGTATTTTTATAAATGTGACAGGTACACTGGATTCACTTTGGATTTGTTGAAAATCATCCTGTGTGTTCTAGGCCCATTTTTACCCCTTAACAATTAACTGCACCCAGGAAGACCAACACGTGAGAAGTATAGAAAAGGAACGAAAGTCAGCAAGTTCCTCTTAGCCAAAAGCTTTGTTTACACCTAGGGTTCTACTGCCAAAACATGATATGAAACTCCCAAGAAGTAGATTCAAAAGTGCAATGTAATGCAATACTGTAATACACTTTAATTCAGCCCTATCAATGAGTGAGGCCGATGACTACCCATCCTAAGATACAGTACCTGATATTTCCTTAGTGATACAAACAGTTACTGTCAAATTAAGAGTTTCAGTTCTTCACGTCTCACATATTCTGGAACCAATTCATAGTTTCAGGTTCAGTGTCTTGCTTGAGAGCATTATAGCAGCACCCCTACCCGGCCAACGACAGAACCTAACAGAACATAACATTACTTGTGAAGCAGTGAAACAGGTGTGGGTGTCCAATCCGTCACACTTTTATAGAATAAAAGGGGAGTGCTAGGGGAAGATGAGGGGAAACAAAGAGCAGAAGAGGATGTGGTTTCAGAACTTAGCACAGAGCGTTTGGGCAAAAAGATGGTGAGTCTCAGGCTGTAGAGGTTAAAGAGAATAAAGGAAGAAAGGGAGGAATACACAGAGATTGGTTTACAGCACGCCATGAAACCCAAGGAAAAAAGACGAGGACACGAGAGGACTGAGGGAAGTACAGATGTCATGACATTTATTCAAGGCATGCTACAATTAAAGTTGGTTAGGAAAGTAAGCAGAGAATCTGGCGTTATAATAATCGATAATAATATAGGCAATACAAAACAAAAGAAATGGTTCCTACAAAATACAGAAACTCCACTCAACCATGCACTGCGAAATTAGAAAATATGTTTCTTTAATAGTTCATCTTCTATTTGCATTTTATTACATAAACTCAACATAAATGGAAACCACTTGTTTCTCTCCCCCCCTCTCCCACAATGTCACAAACTGCTTTACAAATGAAAGCTGGTACTGGTAATGTTATCAAAGTACACAAGACAAATTGTGTTTTTCTGTTCATCGGTTCAAATATAAAAACCAGTTCATTTTTATTTTATTTTTTAATCTTGTTCCCAAAACCCTTTTTGGCCAGGTGAGGAAAAAAAAAAAAAAAAAAAAAAAAGGGGGGGCGGGGTAAATATATATTTACAGCATTTATTTCCTTTTGGTAGTGGAACAGTCAAACAAAACAGTAAATTGGGTGTTTTAAGACGTGCCAAAGTGGAACATTTGGGGAAAATGTTATCATTAAGACACTATGAGTGCTCTGTGCCTCAACTACACCCCTCTGACCCTCCCTTTAATGAAAATCTATTTCATTGTCTCCTGTGCAATATTGTGATGGAAAGGAAAATTAGCAAACGGTAAACGATCACAATTTCACACAACTAAAATTCAAAATCTGAGGCTCTATGTACGCTTTCTTAACTGAAAAGCAATTGAGATTTCATATACAGCTCATTTAAAATGTTAAAAACTATTGTTCCAATTTGTGAAATGTTCCTTTGGTTTCTGTATATTTCTTTAACATACTTTTTTCCTGAACAACTTTAAATAAAGCTCTTTTTAATTATATGATGCGAGTTGATCAGGAGGAGAAAAAACTAGAAAAAAGCTGCATAATGCTTGTTTCAAAGAATCTGCAGTTATTACACGCTCTTATTTAGTTAGAGTTTCAGAACTCAAACTTGAGTTGTGATTTAGAGTGGTTGCTTTTTGTTGGGTTACACCATACAGTACATTCCCATCCATTTCATACTACTAAAGCACTGCTTACAAAAGTAGGCATTCTGTGAAGAAAAGGACGCGTGGCAGCCCTGCATCTTGTGGAGTTCAAATGTTGTTCAATAGAAACTTAAAATTATACTAGGATAGTGTGTGTGCACTATGATCTTCGTGGACATAATTACAGTATTAACAGGGAAATTTATGGCTTTTCACCTTTTGAAAGCAGACACACAAAGCACTGGACATAATCAGAAACTGAAAAAAATGAATGACCTTTTGTTTTGAGCAATTACATCCTTCAAACAGTGTGATGTGTTTGACGATGTATCATGTGACTAGTTTCAAAAGCACTGAGAAAAGAACCGTCCATTTGACAAAAAGGAGGAAACAATTTACATACTTGATTAATGAAAGGCACATAAACTTTGGTCCTGTGTTATTTGTGACTTTTCAGTATAAAACCTTGAAACAAAACATGAATTTTGTGTTGCGGTCTAATGAGGAAGTAAAGCAAATGTAAAAACATGTAATAAATCATGCCAGAACTGGTAAGTCCACGCCTGACATGAAAACAATCTGTTGGAGAGAGAATTAGCCAATGCAAAAAAAACTAAAAACCAAATAAAAAGTCTTGTATACGAAAGTCCAAAGGAATTTGAAGAAATTTCTAAGGTGTACAGCTTCAATGCCACAGGTTTGGAGTCTGGCTTTTCTCCTCTTAAAAAGAAACATTAGCAAGGTGAAACCAAACAACACATTTCTTTTTAAAGAGCACAGGAGAACCAACATACAGGTGCTTTATCAATGAGACCCACCATCCCGCCAGCCTCCCCCAGATTTCTGCATAAATAATCATGGTTTGCCAGGATTCTCCAAGGGAATAGGCTGTGGTCCAGCCTGGGCTCTCTTTAAACACCAGTAGATAACACAGACTCAAAACTCATGTGCGGGAAAGCAGAGTGACAGACGACAGACCTCAGCCAGTTTCAAACCCTCTTTAAAACCAGAAAAACAAAGTAAAATAAAATTGTAAAAAAAACCTTCACACTACAGACCAAAAACAGGCAAAAAAATCTATAATGACTAAAATATGAGATACAGTAAATAAGATTACAATCCCAAAAAAGCACACAGATGGGAGATCTCAGAGAGCTTCACTCAAAACAGCAAAAACAGAGGCATACCTGAAAATATGCGTGGGTGCTGTGGGCCTCTTAGGAAGGAAACGAGAAATTGCTGATGGGGTGTACGGTCAAACCCTTTTGGATTTAAGTTGCGCATACAGAATTGTCTGAATAGCCGGGATGCCTTTGATTAGTAACAACCGTGAGTTCCAAATACATTCGTCTTGTAACACGTCGGCCAAATTATTGTGATAGTATCCAGAAAGAGCAGGGTTTGTTAAACAAGGCCATTGGGAACAACCATATCACCGGTGACTCAGCACTGTGCAGAGGCATCACCGAGGTCAGAGGTCAGATGGTGACAGAAGTCCTACCACTGATTGTCTCAAGGACAACAGAGAAACACTTACAGTAGGTTTTCAGCTCTCTGAGTACAGAGGGTAGAAAAACCATACTTTAGGGAAAATATTTGCATTCCGGTACTATTCTATTCCACCAGTATAGGTAATTAATAAACCACACCTATTCCATCAACCAGAAAAGAGTTCAATATCTATGTTGACTGGGGTAAGTAGTGATTACATGACTGTAGACATTTATTTTTACCTGCATTAAAACCATTTTAACAATTATTGAATAAAATGAATTTAATAATTTAATCAAAATTATGATTATTGTTAGTATTGTAAATGATGACAATGATTATAGTAATAGCCATAAACGTTCATGCTGTCTATTAAAACTGGGCAAAAATTACACCTGTGTCTCCTTTGCTATGAGCTCTTTACATTGTACTTTAGCTCTTTGAATAAATCAATATTGAGTTCCTTTAACAATTAACTTAATATTATCGATTTGATTTGACTGATTTGAAAAGTCCTCACTTTTAGCAAAGAAGCATGTTCGGCACTAACTACTCAATGTTAGCCAAGCAATTTCCAATGGTTTTCCATCGCTAACCACCAGCTTGTTGCTATGGAAAGTCCTGTTCAATTATTCTCCATAGACATGGACATGTTTTATTTTAATTTGGATGAATTAGAATAAGCTTAACAGTTGGAATGGAAAATAATGGACCGTCATAGAGTTAAAAAAATGTCACACCAGACTGCATACATTTGAATTATTAGTAGAATATAAAAGTAAGAACTCCGTAATCATTCAGTGAAGTTACACAGAGGAATGCATTGTATAACAGCTTATAAAGCCAGTATACATCTGTTCACACGCAGAATAGTGGGCAAAAGGGGCCATGTGTAAACATTTTTATTGCATAGTTCCAAATTAAATTAAAATAATAAATTACCAATGGAGAAAAGTTTAAATAAGTCAAATCCATTACCTTTCGAGAAAGGTGCTTCTCTGAGGTACAGCTTTGAATGCCAATTCTGAAATGAGCACTGCAAAGAATAGAGCGCACCACGTAAATGCAGCACAGCATCTCTCCATAAACTCCATAACCTCCATAACCTCTTTCTTCTGGTTAGTTGCTGCGCTGTTTGACGCTTTCGTCTGTAGTTAAGAAGGGAATATCTCAGTCACTTCATGTCTTATCAAAAAAAGCCACTGGGGATGGAGCATGTGTCAAGGAACAAAATCGTGCCGACGCAGACCCTATTAGGCACTGGATTACAGCTGTCTTTTCACACCCAGCAAAGCTGCGCACTTCACTTGTCATACATCAATGCAAGTACGAGTTGACGGCTTTCTCTGCCAGTTGCAAAAGCTGCCCTTTTTTTTGGCGGGATGGAGCTCTACACTGCTAGGTAAGGCAGACCCTCCATTTTTAAAAATTTTACCGGCTGAAGACAATGAGTCCTGATTGTTAAGGAACGGGATCTCACGGTTTCCCACAGGTTTGCCACAGAGGGGCTGAAGAGGCCCACAGCACGCACTGTACATTTTAGTTTACTATTCATTTTTCTAAACTGTGCACTCAAAGCACCAAATATAAACATACATTTCCAATTAAGACCATATAGTATTGAGACCCCACAAAAAATACACGTCTAAAAATAACATCTACGAGACAAAAGAAGTAAAATAAATCGACCCTCTCACCAACCCCACAAAATAGTACATAAGATATCTTAGGTAAAATTTCTAAAACCTATTTGATTATGAGCACATATTAAGGCACGTAATAAGAAATTAAGTAAATACACAGTAAATATGATTTTTTTTCTCTCCATGATTTCTTGAATAATTATAGTGGTACAAAAACCCATGAGGTTTCAGGTTTTTTTTCTCATCCATAAAAAAGAACAAATTACCAAAAATAAGTAACTTCTTTTTTTTTTTCAAAAAATCTTGACAATCCTTAAGATATATAGACCTGAATAGTTTTGTTTTATTTAAGACTGTAAACTTTCAAAACAACAAAAAAAAATTATTTCGTTTTCTTTTTAACAAGTGTCTGCTGTTGTATCGCTTCCGGTGAAGTTAGTTCAAAAGACACGTCACCCCTTGTCTTGCTGTTGTGAACCCCCTCCCTCCCCCCCGGGAATCAGACTTAAACAAGGTTAACTGAGGTTAGGCAACACAGGCGTGGTACCGACCCCATTTTATGCTACTCAGCGGGCCCACGCCACTCCTTGGAATGTTAAGGCTAGACCTTGGCGGCCCAGCGCAGCGTTTTGCCTGTAAGTGGGCGGTATTCCGCTGGATCTTAATGTCCCATGTGCGTGAGCCGCACGGATCCTGTTCCCGGCAGCCTCAGTTCCACCTCCCCCTCGGTTCTCATTAGGAGGTGTGCACTGAATATTTGGTTTGATCGGAGATGCGATGCGTGATCTGCGGTGAGTGTGAGGCGAAAGGGAGAGCCGCTTGACTCTGAGCCCGCGTGGGTCCCGAAGCTGAGCGACCACAGCGACACAAGAAACAAGAGACAGTTTGGAGGCAGGGCTAGAACAGCACTCTTTTTCAGACATCCTGAAAGACAAAAAAAACTAAAAAACAATGCACGCAGGAGATTCACATGATAAATGAATCAAATAAAAAGTTGGGGAAAACAAACAAACAAACAAACAAACAAACAATACCTTCCCATCTATAAACCTTTTTTTGGGGGGGCACACATTTTTCACATTCAGGACTCCACTTGGGGGAGCCAGGCTCCATGGACAGGAGGATTCCAGTCAGTTTATCACTCGTCTGGATCTGCAGAATGGCCTTGCGCTTGACATATGATCTCCACTCCAGCGTGTTTCTAACTGAGACGAGGGCCAAATCTCACGCGGTCGAGCTGGGATGCAGTATTGGGAGGGGGCTTATGTGAGCTAGGGCTGCAGGTAGCACATCAGCTTTGTTTAGCAACCCCATGCAAAGAGTCAAATAAAAGCACACTGTTCACCATCAGTCTGCGCATTTGCAAGATAATGAACGTTTATCATCTGGAGGTCTTTGAACAGTCTCCCCCCTTCACAGAATTTCTTTTTTTCTTTTTTAAATAATAATGTGAAAGAACAAAAACACCGTATCAGGGCTGGCTTTGTCTGTTGCAAATGTACATTGTACAGTGACAACCACTGTGTCACGCTTTCACTGTGACCCAAAACCAGGTCCTCATTACCCAAACTTACTGCTACACAAAACAAAAACAAAAAGGAGGCAGTCCATTGGTCAGGGCTGTCGCTACAGGGTTTCCCTTACACACTTTATGATGGTCTCCTGCCACTCAAGTGATGAAACCCCTCCCTAGGCAGTGTAACCGACTCACCCCAAAATTCCGTTTTCAGGACCGGCGAGACAGGTTGCGTGCGGCACTTGGAGTACATACAAGAAATATTCATTGGGAGATGAGAGGGGTGGGAGGGAGGGTTTACCCATTCCAGTCTGGTTGTAACGAGGCCTTGTGGCTCCTTGAGTCCTATACGCACACACTTCTTCAAAACCAAAACAGCTGGTTTTGCGGTTGCAGCATTTTCTAACTTCCTGCAAAATATTTCCAGGTGTTAGAAGGCCGTGTCATGCAGCTTGCCTGGAACCCTGTAGGCATTTTCCGCTACATGTCCAAAGCCAAAGCCGGGGTTAAGATGCACACTGTAACAGAGGGAGTCGCGGTGGAACTCTGGGAGTCCAAATTGCTCGCTATCAGAAGTCCCCGAAGCGTCACGTCAATGAAGCGAACTGCTCGTGTACATCATCCTCCCCCTCGCACCAGGGACTGGTCTTTACAAAGCTCAGTCTCTGTCTGAAGGCATGATAGTAGTCTTTTTTTTTTTTAAATCAATCTCTTATTTTAACTAATCCAGTTGAGATTATCCATAGTTGTAAAATTCCTAGTTTAGTCTCTCTTGATCGTAATAGAAAAAGGTCAATTGAAAGGCTGGGGGGGCAGAGTATGTGTGCGCGAGGGGTGGATGTTAGATGGTGGATTTGGAGAAGGACACTCGCAGGTGGTGGTTTTCTCCCAGGTCGTGGTTGTGGAGATCGATCAGGGCCTGAATGGCCTCCTCCACAGAACCCAACTGGATCAGTGCCATCTTGCGGTCTTTCCTGCAAACAAAGGAGCCTCGTCACATCAAACAGTGAGCAGGACGGAGAGAAGCACTTAAATCGCGGAAAGCGCCTAAACATACACACACAGTAATGGTCCCCTAATATGTCATAAGGATAAAGAAAAATAGGGAACAGAAAGTTTTTAAAAAAAATAATTAGAAAGAGTTATAAAGTTGGCGTTAAATTTCATGAAATTGGACGTTTTCACTTTTGGCCATAGAGGCTCATATATTTTTCCAATATATTTCAGATAGCATTTTTATATGTGCACTCAGGGTTGCAAAACCATCAAAACTGCCACGTTGTGAGAGATGCCATGTCTCCATTCCTGGTTATGGTGTGAATTACGCTGGTCAAGGCATCAGGACAAAAAAGCAAAGGGCTGTTACAGGTCATTTTCCTCTTCACTCTCAAACTTTGTTGAGGGACACAAGATAATTTTACATACTACCACATCTGCGCATCCTCACACTAATGTACTGAGAGAGATGATTATGTTTGTCTGGCATCTGCATTCTCTCTCACTGCCTTCAGGACCTCACTATGGTCTGCTTAGACTTAAGTAGCAGCAATATTACACACCCGACAGTTTTATCTCACAAGGATAAGCATGCCATCTTAAGAAAGATGCTTTTCAATAGGGCAGTTTAGTGAAGAGTGTTAAGTTGGTAATTATAGTACCATGACCATTGTCACTTTTTGGTTTTCAATTTTTTTGAGAGAATTTCTTAACAAGTTACAATGCCTTCAACCATGCTGCAGTTCACCTATGAAATTGACCTGGTAATGATATTAATATGCATAAAGCTCACTTACATGCAGAATGCCACTGGTTATCCAATGGCCAATGAGTAAAACTACAATAAAAATGTGCCTTGCTGGGGCCTCCCGCGTGGTCCAGTGGTTACAACGTCCGACGCTGGCCATGGAGACCGGGGTTCAATTCCCCGTCTCGCCAAGTGTCGGCTTTGGCCGGGAGTGCCACCAGGGGCGGCGATTGGCTGTCCGCCCCAGGGAGGGGGAAGGGAAGCCGACGTGACGTTCGCTGCGTATAGTGGCCCTGTAAGTACCGGGGTTCGGTCGACGGCTTGGCGAGTGACATCTCGGAAGAGGTGTCACTTCGCCTTCGTCACTACCGGTCGCAGGACTACGGCAGCGAACTCACATTACTAGGGGGGATTGACGTAAAAAATAGCGGGTCTAATTGGCTACCAAATTGGGAGAAAATGGGATAAAATCAGAAACAAATAAAAAAATAAAAAAAGTTAAAAAAAAGTGAAAAAAAGTGCCTTGCTGACAATCACATACACCTTGTAATGGCGGTTCTATTTCTCAAGATAAAAAATCCATCAGGATGGTGAGCAAATACTGACCATTTTTATCAATTACCCATATGCACTTAAATGAAACACCTTATAGAAAGGGGTCAGACAATTCAGGCTTTTGTTATTTGAGCAGTACATCCATCTAGTGGCTGTAATAATGTACCACATCTGTCCGAGATGTCCAATAGCATACCTACTTATACTCTGCAATTAGTAATGGCAATAATGAACATTCTAGCTTCATTTGAAAATGTGTAGTAGTGACAACTGAAATCTTAATAATAAGATGAGAAGGATACCACAGCAGGTAACTTACTGGAAAAATTTGAAGGCCTTCACCGTGTATCCAGTGCTAGCAAATGAGTCCTTTAGGATGTCATCAGTGATTGAGGGTCTGTGAGAAGAGTAAGAAGACAGAAAGGAGAATTAAAAGATGCTATAATAAAAAAACAGAGAAACTATTTCAACAAGACTTTCTTTAAGGAGGGTCTGTTTTTTTCCCCCTCACAAATCAAACTAACACTGCAATGGCACAGGGCTGATCCCTATATGCTGCTCAGTATGGCCAAAAACATTCTTGAAAGGCTACCCCTAGCAAGTCAAGCACTTGGCTATTTACACAGATCTTAAAATAATCTAACTTTACCATAAACACAACAGAATAAATAACTCACTCTCATGATGTCACCAAATGTATTTACTTCTTCATAATAAAATTGTAAATCCAGAGAGTACAGCCCAGATGCCATTACTCTTTTATCTCAAGTTACAGTTCGTACTCAAATAAATATAAAAATGCTACATTCACGACTAAGTCATATGTCCTCATCTTAAATGGTTATGTTTACTTTAAGCAAAGACACCATAAACATTGCTAATGTGGCCCGTCTACTCACATTTATTTCTGAAAAAAATTGTATCCCACAATCTTTAAGTTGTAAAGGGTGTAAGAGATACCCCCAGATTCAGAGATCTCTTAAACCCAATACAGAAGGTGAGGAAAATCCTTAGACTCAATTCCTCAAAGCAATCACTGCTCAAAGCCCATCCCGAGAGAGAGCGCAGAGGGTTGGACTGTGTCTGAAGTTCAAATGCAGGAGGAAGAGAGAATATCAGTGGAGTCCACTTCACAGATTAAGACAAGGGAGAGGTTTGGGACTGGTGGGGATAATGGTAATTCGATCAGCAAGGTGGGCGGTCATTGCGGATCTGATTGGATCCACTTTGGATCCGCTCCCTCGTCCACAGGATCTGTGTGTCCATAGAGAAGAGGACACCAAAAATCTGCTGCTTCTCCAACGGCACTAGACACGTTCTGCCAGGATGGGAGGCAGTTCTGAGACGGGGCGCTACATTTGACAGTATGGGCCTGGGTCACAGCTAAGTAAACAGCTTGAAGACTGCCTCTGCCTCAAGGCTCCAGCTCACCGTGGGACCCCTTCGAGCATGGCGCTGCATGGCGCTGCGAGAAAAGCCACCAAAAACGATTGGCACACTGGTGCAACGTTTTCCAACCCAATATGATGATTGTGAATATGAGGCCTGATATCGCTCTATGCTCAGATTCCTAATACAATGAACCATCCCTCAGGGGGATTTCATGGTGGAATCAAGGGAGACAAAGGGGGCTGGGCTGATGGCAGACGCTGAACAACATGGATGGGTTGTAAAGACCCGTCCAACGGATGCTGGCTGCCAGAGGCATGCGTCACACTCACTGGCTCGTCTACTGGAGGACCCAGGAAGCAGGGTGAGATGCAGAGCACAGTGAAGACATTGTCAGAGGCTGTGGAGAACATAGTTTGGCTTTGGACAGGAACTGAGAAACAGCTGCGGAGCTGCTGGCGAGTTGACTTTGTCTGAACTCATGAACAAGAGCCAAAGTATCCCTCTACTAGTATACTGGTGGCCAGTAAGACCCGCTTACAGAAAGAAGAGGTCACTTGACAGATCCATGGGAGGGCATATGGGTGTCTTTAGACAGAGTTGCCATCGACTGCATCAAGCTTTCAAAGGTGTGGTGGCCACAGGTGTATAGAAACAAGACATATTTATTAATGGTTTCATTACTGAAATGCATTACACTGTATAAGTTCCGATATTTCAATAATAGGAGTTATTACTTAGAATCTCCATATTCACCTGCGACTCACTTCCTCTGGTTCTCTCATCCTTTTAAGGTGGGGGAGAGAGAGGGAGACTGACAGAAAGACAGACGGACAGCTCGATAGATGGAAACCCTTGCTGGCCCCTCAACATCACCAAACGCTGTTGCTTGTTGGTGATGTTATTCATAATAAATCTGAACCAAATCAAAATGAATGTGTTCTAAGAGGTGTATTAAGACAGTAATGTATTGCACTGTCTTACTGCTGGAGCCGCATTACACCAGTCGGCCTGAATGGACACACACTAAATAGACAATGCACGACTCATGGTCTGTACCCATTATCCAAAGCCGGGTTTTTTTTTTCTAAATGGAGAAGGTGCTAGACCACTCCCTGAGGGCGAGCGCAGAGAACACTCACGGGATGTTGGAGAGATGCAGTGTGGCTGATGGAGGAAAGATGTTCTGGAAGTTCTTGGAGCCGGGTTTCTTGAAGCGGTGCAGGGGGCTGCCGCTGAAGTCCTTGGTCAGGCCCTGATCCTCCTGACCCTCCCTGGGCAGCTGGACCGTCTGGTGCTTGGAGATGGTCACTCTGATGACCTTGCCGTGGAGCCTCTGCCCGTTGAGGTGGCTCATCGCTGACCGAGTCCAGCAAGGAAATAAAAAACCCCCACAAACTCAGGTGCAGGACTGGCTGTAGTGAAATGGTCAGAGCCAGAGCAAGGCGACTTCAAACTGGATCTGTCCAGTGGTCGAGGACCAAACCTGAATCGTAACAATTCCCTTTCAAATATGGATGAAAATATACACTCTTACCCAGTTGTGCCTGTGTAGCGTCTGCCATCTGTATTAAGGCATTTTCTTTCTTGTTGAAGAGAATTTTTACTCTGTGAACATCACCATAGACCCCTGCAGAGAGAGAGACAAGGAAATGTGAGATAGAGATAGACACGCAGAGAGTGTGACAATGAGAGAGAGGGAGGTGGGAAAGAGAGTGAAAGAAAGAAAGAGTGAGGAATAAGGACACAATGGTAATATAATTTTCTCCATCTTCAAGGCCTGGTGTTGATCCCGGCTTAATATTTGCGCACGCTGAGGAAGCCGATATCCGCACACGTCCACACAGGATGGACGGCGGGGGAGGGGGCGAATACCATGTCCCCCTCTGCCTCCCCAGACACACATCGCTCACGTTAACGCCCTCTTCGTAGTCAGTCTGTGACAGCTTTTAGATTGCAGAGACAATGGCAATATAACAGACTGAATCTTTATGAGGAGGCTATGAAAATTATACAACGGCGCATTCCGAATTTCCAATTTGCTCCCTGACTACTTTCACTACAATCATCTCAGCCAGTTTGCCATTTCCTCCATAGCACACACTAATTTGAAAATCAATTTTTCATGCTTATAAAGAAATAAATCTCTATGTCCACCTTACCAAACAAGATGAAGAGTCCATGAGGTGATATACTCTGTGGGGGGGGGGGGAGATAAGAGGATCTGTTATTAATTTACTTCCACTGAACAGTAAATTTAACGATGCAAATGTGCTTAGCAAATTAACATGCAAATGAACGATTACTGTTCAGTTTCGTAAGTAATATTTACATACAGGTAACTGCTAGAATAAAGAAAACACCATCATAAGTGTCTTAATAGGGCGTTGGACCACCATGAGCTGCCAGAACAGCTTCAATGCACCTTGGCAACCATTCTACATGACACATCAGCAAGTTGAGCAGTCTTAGTCACTGAGGCTCCTGCCAAACGTGCCCCAACAGTCATCCCTCGTTCAGAGTCACAGAGATCTCTTCTTCTAGCTATGGTAGCCAAAATAATGGCCAACAGGGCCTGCCCAGTATTTTTATACATGACCTTAAGCATGATGGGATGTTAATTACTTAACTCAAAAACCAGCACCTGCTTTCAATATACATTGTATCCCTCATTTACTAAAGTTCTTCCTTTATTTTGGCAGTTACCTGTATGGTTACTAACACAAAGTACACATACTTACAATGTACTTATTTACTTGTAGAAAATAGAAGGTAATCGGGGATGAGTGTAGAAGGCAGGTATGAGAAGAACAGGGGGTAGGTTTAAGGAGTGCACGGGGCAGGTTTGGGGAGCACAGGCGTCGATTTTGAGGCAATGCAGGACTCACGTCTGGGTTGAGGTTGGAGACTAGGAGCACAGAGTGCACAGCAGCTGGCGCCATCCCATGGATGGCCATCCTTCCTGCTACAGATGTGGGGATGGTCAGAGGTCCAAGGGCACCTGGCATGGACTGCATGGACAGACCTACGGGAGGAAAGAGAGAGAGAGGGAAAGGGGACGGAAGAGATTAAGAGGAGGTACATGAAGACAGAAAAGAACGAGGGACCAGGATAAGGGAGATTAGATGACAAGGGGGAAAAGTACAACAATGACGAGGTGAAGATAAATAAGATCAACAATTGCAAGTCAAAATGCACCACAGCATCATTAGCATGAGCCACAACGAGCCGCTATCAGATTTCAGATTGTTTATATACTATTGTGACTGAGCAATACAAACTCAGACAGGGCAACAATGCTATGTTTGGAGTCAGATTTCAAGGCCATAGTATCCATTAGCCTTTGTGTGTTGTAAATGTTCTGCTAATAGTGCGCCTATTTGCAGTCATTACCATACTTATAGCTCACAATAGTGTGAGACGTGCTATCTGAAGGAGAGTCTATTGAATATAAAATGAAGGTTGATGATTGTGTCTAACCCCTTCTGTTGGTAATTCCTTTCTGAAATAATATTGTGTAACGCAACAGAATAAACGGGCAAGTGATTAATGTTGTCATTACGCAACGCAGGGGCAATCAGCATCACTAATGCATGACATGGCAACGGCATGTGATTTAAAGCATGATTCCAATAACAATCCACGAAGAAACTTGATTATGACTTATTTCTGTACAATACATTAGATATGGCCAGGAAATTGAGCTCACATTTGTATTCGTATTTATATTTGGTTCCATTTAGCATATAGCACAATACAGTCACCGGATTTCTTGATTCATCAATTCTTAATGCTGTAGTTTTAAAGCCATTATTTAAAAAGGCATCAGCGGTCATTCTCTAAAAATACCTGAAGAGTTGACCTGTCATGCAAATGTATCTAACTGGAGCTTAAAAAGATTTGAGAGTACAGACAGCCAAAAGACGAGTACCTGCAAGTGTCAACCAGGTAGAAAACATTTGTAGTGTTACGAATGGTTGGCATGTCCAAGCATTTGACTATGGTCGTGCTCTTTCGAGAACCAGCATGTTGCATGCCGTTTAGGTGAGGTTTGTTTTTTCCTTCAGTATTGCAGTGTTGTCAAACCTAATCCCATTTTGCAGAATGTAACCTAAGGGCAAGACACACGAGTGTCCTTGTGGGGTCAAGAATAAATCTGTTAGCACCAGTGGGGGCATGACAGGTAGGCTAATTCTTTCATTACTGCAACAGAAGACTGCCGGTCGCCTAGGTTCTCTCTGGGAAAGGGGGGGGGTGGGGGCAGTTATGATTTTTCATTCAATATGACCGGGCCATCCTACCTGCAGCCTGGGGGAAGCCGATGGCAGGAGCAAAGCCTGCAGCTCCGGGATAGGGTGAGGAGATGATACCGGGCGCTCCTGGGAATGAACAGCACCCTTATTTACACAGATTCAAAATCAGTCAGACAACCCGATTCAACACAGCGAAACAAACAAGAAGACATTTTTTTTAATGACATGGTTAACAAAACAATTTACATTAAAATGTTAATTCTACACATCAGGCAATATTAGTAATTGTTGGATAAAAATTACATTACATTACATTACATTACAGGCATTTAGCAGACGCTCTTATCCAGAGCGACTTACAGTTTACATTTCTTTACATACAATGCATTTATACAGCTGGATATTTACTGAAGCAAAACAGGTTAAGTACCTTGCTCAAGGGTACAACGGCAGTGCCCCCACGTGGGATCAAACCTGCAACCTTTGCGTTACAAGCCCAGTTCCCTAACCATTATGCTAACACTGCCGCCCTAGTTGGATGTTTCTTTTTAAGCACGTGAGATTTAAGCATTGCACCTTGACCAAACATGAGACCATTTCACAATTCTTTCTGTAACATGCATGGCTCCAGGTACTAGCTTTTTGGTACAGTCAGTTGACCTTCATAATCATGGAGGTGTGGAACACATTATACTCTAAACTGAACAGTGAAAGTTAAATAGCATAATACATTCCCAATAACATTTAGTACACATTTATTTTATTACAAGCACATATTTTAATATATAGTAACATTATGCATAGCAACACTAGTGCTATACTGCATCAACGTCACATCACAGATTGAGTTGCAGGGCAGTAAGGGTATTGCTGTTGGGTGATATGGCCCTTCTACAACAGATCACCCAGCCACTGAACACAGGCAGAACAAAAAAAGAAGGGGGGTGGAGTATTGATATTTTAACTATCTCTCCGAAGGCAGCAAACTTAACTGACAAATAATTAAATTGAGTTTTAATTATGCACCTAAGCCCCACTAAACATATGCAGAATGGACACAGCCTGACACTTGTTTGGTTCTCTGTAGCACACTTGCTGTGTGAACAGAAAACACTGAAGTCTTGACGGCCTCAATCCAATCTTCTTGTTTAATTGTGACAGTATGGCCAAATTTTTTAATGTATGAGTGATTCTCATTCTAAGATGAAACAATTGCAAAATGTGGGTATTTCCTAGTCTAGTTGTGTGTTTTGAATGCGCTTACTGACCAACAAGCTGATTTACACGAATGAGTGATTACTTACTGACAGACAGAAACAACGTGAGTGGCATGAACAGACACAAGCTGCATCCAAAGGGCAGCATAGTCTACACATCAATCACTCGTCAGATTGTCCCCCTCCTCCCCCCCTTTTTTCTGCCTGACAACTATTGCACAGTGTATGCATGCAGATCGAGATAATATAGCTGTCCAATTTAAACATCAAAGCAGATTGTAATCTTACTAGTCCAAACAGGATCGGCGCACCGCAAAAGAGAGATTTTACTGCCCCGTCCTTTGCTTTGCTTTGCTTTGCTCTGCTCTGCTCAGCCCCATCTTATTATTGAGCACAGCAAACCGGCAGTTGGACTCTAGCCAGCTCCTGGTGTGAATTCATCAAGGGTGATTTACACAGCAACGTGAGCAGGGGAGGAGGCCTTGTGTCTGTGTAACGCTTCACTCAGCGCCCTCCGCCGCCAAGCTTATCGCCATCTGCAGTGATTCCGCGCCCAGACAGCCCACCTGATTTACAGGGCCTGAGACAACAAGATGAGCGGCTGTTTGCCTGGCCTCTCTGCCTCTCTCGCCCTCCCCCTCCCACACAAACCGTGATAGATTCAATATTTCTCCCAGGCCACTGTAGTCCAGCCCATTCCAAACTTTTTTCGAGTTGTGATAAAGGCCCTTCACTACTTTTGTTAGCGAGCGAACGTGCGTGCGTGCGTGTGTGTGTGTGTGTGTGTGTGTGTGTGTGTGTGCTGGAAGCAGATAGCAGTAACATCCAAAATGCAGACAGGCCTAACATCAGTCAGGAGGAGAAATAGGATGCTGCAAGGTACGACATCTGCAACCCTGCTCTTCCTGTTACAGTCTTGACATTTATTAAGAAACGAGAAGAAAACTGGTTTCTGGGCTAAAAGCGTTTCCTCCACAACATGAAAAGGTGCATTTTTTCTAGACAACTCTAAACCATTTCAAAAAGAATCTTACATTATATGCAGAAATTAAATTTATGAATAAATAAAAAAATAAAAAACAACACAAAGACAATTTATTGTGAAGAGCTTCCAAGTGATAGGATGACTTACCAAAGGCGGCTGTCATGGCAGGGTCGAGGGTGGGCTGACCATCACCCGACGGCAGATCGAGACGCGTGAAGTCTCTGCTCTTGTCGTTGTTGTATTTAACATTCAGGCTGGTCAGTTTAGAGAACTCAACGCGCAGGGTGCAGCAAGCGTTGTAGATGTTCTGGCCATCCAAAGTCTGGGTGAGAAAGTGCCGATTGGAGACACCGTAATCGTCAAGTCATACAGATCCCTACTTAACTCTTATGTGCCCTTATATTCTCTAATGACAAACATATGTGGGAACCTTTCCAATTATAAGGTACCCCTTTTCCTGGACTAACCTTCCTTTTACAATATATCTGATGTTTCTGCATTGCGAGTGAGTTTGAGTTGAGTTTAAGTTCACACACAGCACGAGGTTGATTAGTGTTTAATACCACCCGATCTCTTTAATTACACCTGAGGTTCATTGAGATGACTAAAGCCTGGCTTCACCATCTTTGGCTTGTTCCCATCACATCAGCACTCCAAAGAGCCATCCTCGTGCGAAAAGAAAACTTTCAGTTTTGTTTGACCTCATGATACAGTTACAATGAACAATAAAAAGCCCTTACATTTAATCCTTCATTTAGAAGGAAAATGTACTGCTGCCACCTTCTTTATTTCCAAACTAGACTAAAATGACCAATGGCATTATGGAATTCACGCACAGGAACAAAGTATACATTTTATTTTTTCATTTATTTAAATAATTAATTAATTATAAAAAATGTCCCTGTTTTTCTCCCAGTTTGGTCACCAATTGTACCCTCTATTTCTTCTGTTTCCTTTAGATGGATGAAACACATGCAATAATAATGCTAATAATACTGTTTTACCACTTTGCTGCAAACGCGTTCACTGTGCTGATGGAATTTATCCCCTTATGTACTGTGACATCATACAGAACGGGGGCCCATTAGAGGTGGGCTGGGATTGCAGGAGGGTTGGGGGCCAACATGGCTTAAGGGGGTTGCTTGTTAAATAAACCCTGATGACAAACATTCATCAGCAGAGTCCTTCCACCACAGCAACCGGTGCATGTGTCTAGGCCACGGACCCATATTTCTCCTGTAAAGCTGAAGGGAGATACTGCGGGGGTGTATTTTGCAAAGGCGGGCGCGGGGGCTTAATTGTTTCTTTCTCCTCGTCAATTAGATACGGGCTACTGCCATGCTTCTGGAAAATAATGAGGCCGATTTGCATTTCTTTTGTCTTTGGAGAACTCCATCTTTTTTTTCCCTCCAGCATATTTATGGAAGGATTCAGGCAGAGGTCCTCGCTACGACAGCCCCTGCCGTAACACTACAAATGTTTTCATTGTGCGGGGTAGCAATGTAACATGGCAGGAGCACAATGCATAACACCCATGGACCAAAGGAGTAATTACTTGCTTTTTGTCCCGATGACGCTCATTAGATATCCGCTGTGGTGACAAATTAATTACTGGGGCATGAGATTCGTGCAGTGTGGTGAGGGCTGGTGTTTAGAGGGAGGGAACAGCAGCGGGAGGGAACAGCAGCCAAGCTGACAAATATTGGTCTGGTTCGTCAGCAAAAACAGAGAATTCCCTAATAACCAGACAACTGTGCTAGGGGAAAGATGATTCACATCTAAGGAAGTGTTACTATTGGTATTTAATGGGGCTGAAAGGATGCAGGTGTCACTGGGACCAAACCTGAAAAGAACGCAGCTGTGATGTGCCTGACAGCCACATTGAAGAGGGGCCAGTGGTGAAATAAATGCAAGGTGAAACCAACGAGAACAACTCTACCACAATTCAACTATGTTGTATCCCTACAAACCCCAAAAAACATCTGCAAAAGGGTCAAAGGTGTAATGTGATTTTAAAGTTAGCAGTGGTTATTACAGATATACGACATTTGATACTGGTCAACTGTAAAACACATGACCAGAAAATTAAGGATTAAAAAGAAATTCAATACTAACCACTTTGGCATGGTGTGCATTCATAGGATCGGCGTACTGTAACAAGGCCTGGAACTGATTATTCTTGGTGAAAGTGATGATCTTCAACACTGTCCCAAACTTGGAGAAGATCTATGGAAGACCAGACAAAAAAATAGGTATCATCATTACTTCCCCCCAGAGCCCGCCGCTTGCAACTACGGGACCAGCCGCTACTCTGTGCCCGGCAATGACAATGTCGTCAAACCGCCTCCTTCGAGACAGAACTCGCCTAGCCGTCAACTGTTATTCCGATACACACACAGAAATTTCCTGTGCATGCAATGAGCTCCTGCCGGCTTCCCTCCCCCCTCCCCTTGGGGCAGACTGAATCCAGGCTGCAGTGGGCAACCTGCACCAGGCTGCAGTGGTGAACCCAGGCTGCAGAGGGCAACCTGCACTTAGAACAAGTGCCTTTACCAGTTGCGCCACCCGGGGCCCAGGTTTATATATTTTTTTACATCATTTTTTATCCCCTATTCTTTCTCTCCAAATTTTGAGTGCCCAATTGTATGCCAAAGGTCTGTCCCATAGCTGCAACATCCTCTGTAAATTGGGCTCTAGTGTAGTGTCATCCAAAGTATGTTCTACCAACTGCCATTTCTTGTCACTCTGCAGTCCACCAACTGAGCTGCATCATTGTGCTGGAATACTACACTTCGTGTGCAGCTAGAGCAGGCAGACTGCAGGTGTCCGTTGTCCAAAAGAGTCCCTTTTCTACAATGAGGTGGGGGACACCCTACTGATTGAATCCTGCCCCCTGGGTGACACTATGGCTAATTATGCATCAACTCCCAGCCACAGTGAGCACTGGACCAGTCAGGATTTGATTTAAGACCATGGGGCACATCACTGCACCAAGGACTGGTGCTATAACTGGATGTGGCACACAAGAAGCCAATATGTTATTATATTTGCAACTACATATTTTCAAGCCAAGCGGCAAACAGCACCGATTCATAGTTTTCTATTAACTTTTTATGCAGCATTGTCATTTCTGTTAAAACAGTCCATTAACAACTTTCCCATGCCCATAATATGTAAAACACTAGCAAAATAATGTATTTGTTAGGAGAAGAAACAGAGTCCACAGGAGGCGTATTATTCACTATTGCTTGCAGCAAACGGTTCCTCAGCCAACAACGCTTTCCAGCTGAGGGCAGCCTCAATGCTCAACACTTTAAACATCCTGTCTGGTATTCATAGTCAGTTGACAGGAACCATGCCACAAATTGCAAAGAGGAAATAAGCAGTGAGCATGAGCTGACCTGGTGCAGCACCTCCAGAGAGACAGGGTAGAAGAGATTTTCCACTATGATGCGCAGTACTGGGCTTTGTCCTGGCATCAGGGCACCGTCGCTGGTAGACGCAGACCCAGACAGGGTCATGTTCCCAGAATGCACTGCATTCACCGCCTGAAGTGCCGCCTGAGCCCTCTGTGAGACACGCATTGCATTGTATTATTTACTCCCCAGGCACCCTTATCCCATGGCAATGCAGTTTATATTTCAGACACTCATTTCAGGTGAACTACTGCTTTCAAGGTTACCACAATAGTTACAGTAGTACAAAGCCTTGGCAATTTGTCTGTGAATATAAAATTATAATATATAAATATAAAAGTCTCCTACAGTTATTGAATTCAGTTGAAATATACATTTTTATGTCATGTTTCCCAGTAGTATTCAGTTAAGGATGGATTTTTGTGACAATGTTTTAGTAGCAATTCCACAAACATGCTTATCCTCACATTATGAAAGCAAAAATGTACTAAATCTAGCAGAAAGGGTCCTTTTTCAGCAATTTGCTCTAATCAGATCATTAGATCTAAATAGATCACTGTCAAATTTACGGAAGGATAGAGACAGCAACAATAACCATTAGTGGTGGAGTCACCTGTACTTGGACTCACCCACCGAATGTTATATCCAGAATATTATCTTAGATCAAGGCTTGTCACAGATTTACACGTCCATTTATGTTCACCCTTCATCCTTCAGCCTGAGCACACCAAACCAGTGATATGCAACAGGCGGGTCAATATCTTCCATCTCATAAAACAAATAAAACCTTGTATTTGTGGAATTCAACTACAGGGGACCAGGCGAATGCCTCACCAGTGGCCATTTGAAGAGACCAATTCCCAATGATCCCCTGCTGTGTGACAGTGTGGTGCACTCACCCCCTGGTTGGGCAGATTATCAGTTTTGAGCTCTCGGTGGTTGGAGTACTGGATGAAGACGGGCTGGTTGCGGAGGTGGGGGGTGGCAGTGGTGTAGTAGTTGACCATCGTGATCGCTGCTTCCTCAGAAGCCATTTCTATAAAAGCCTTGTGGGGGACAGATTGAAGCAATGAAAACACACTGTGTACCCTTCTAATGTCAATGCAACATTAGAACCTTTTGTAAGGAATATTGGCCATACGATATGCAGAGAATTGTTAAAAAGCACTTGTATGTTTAACTGGTTTGGAGACAATGGAAGGAGGTGTCGCACAGTCTCATTTACATATTGTTTTACATACTGATTCAGTGTAATACTGAATAAAAGTGGTGAACTACTGTACATAAAATGACCACTTCGGTATAGCAAAGATTTTTTACAAAGCCAAGATTATCGCTTGCTCGCCTGATCAGCGTCATCGTCATTACTTCTGTGTGTGTGGTGGTGGTGAAGTGGACCCGTACCGAGCAGGCGGATCTCATCGTTACTACAAAATCTTTGCTCAGCAAAGATGACGCAGTGACGCTTGGGACAACTTTGCTGCACGGCGGGAGTTGTAAGTCAGACTGCTGATCTGAAGCCAAGCAAAGCATGATGCAGGTGTAGAGATCTCTCACATTATGAAAAAGTTAACTGCTTGTATTACAACCAGATGAATGCAATTAATCTCCAGAGATCATCTATCGATAGCTACTTTGTGTGCAGTTTTGTGTAGTCGCGTGCCAAACGTAGCTGTCTCTGTCTAGTTGACTGTTACGCAAACCACTTTTTAGTCAGACTTTACAGTGGTGATAGGGTAATTAAGGCTAACGTTAGCTAATGTAGCATACATTCACAGTGGTGATAGGCACAAAACTAGCTACATTTTAGTGTACATTTTCATGACTTCTGTAATTCTCGACTCCTGGATACAGCCCTGTTCCTTTGATAGAAGATTGTGATCACGTTACTGTGGGTGGACCATCGTGGATGGTCCTGCAAAGTATAAAGTCAAAAACATTGCAGCATTTCTTGCTATTTGCCCTGCCTTGCTTTGCCCGGTGTGCATGATCATCATTTACTGGCATATATAAACTCTCTTCCAAAAAAAATAAAACATCACACTTGACTGGACATTCTCTTGATAATAGTGGTATTCTTATAGTTTGTACGTTCAAATTATGGCATGGCAGCTTTTTATTTAGAGCAACAGAAGTCATGAAAATAAATATTAATACAGAGTGAATATAGTACTGCAGAGTTCCTCAAATCACAGTCCTCGTGGGGCCGAGCACTGCTGTTTTTCCACCGTTCCTTTACCTGGGAGTCAGGTGTGAAGACACTCTGGCCAATCAATTGCATTAATTGTTCAGCTAACTACCTGAGAGAAAGGAAAACCAGGACCGAATTTGGATTCGTGGGCCAGATTTGAGGAACCATGCTGTACTGTGTGACATTTCACATTAACCAGATTGGTTTGAGAATATTACATTTGAAAAAAATTACAGAAAACACTTTGAAGACAAAAAGGAAAGTAAATCGTTTGGCAAAGGAAAAGGTCTGCATTCTACTTCTGTATCTGCACAGGGGGAAATGAGTGGTGAACTCTCAAAGTGAGAGAAAAAAAACCTAGATCCCTTTTGAAGCTCAGCTAACCCTTACATATTGCACAGGGAAATGTATTTATCAAAGCATCAGGCCATTTAGTGGTCTTTCTTTCATGTTTAAATGTGCAATTCTAATTTCAATATGAAAGGGCACTTGAGGAAGACATTGGCTTGCAGGCCCCTTGCAGCTGTCTTATCTTGCCTTATTAAAGGGAACAGATACATACTCCCCTCTTATTAAATAAAACAGATACATGACACCATGTTCCTATGAATTGCAAATAAGGAGAAGACGGACAACAAAGGCCTCTGCATATACTGTAGATCCCAGTCTTGCAGAGTGACCATCATGACTAAATGCATACTATTTGGTAAGAAACCGAAGGAAACAAGAAGAGGGAAGTTAAAACGGCACTATGCTTTTCAAAACCGCTTCTTTTGACGAATGAGTTCATTTAAACTGATTCGATGAGGGACAGCATAATAGGCCAGGGATCAATGGGATTGGCACATGCACTGGGTAGAGGAAATCAAGTGTTTTTACCAAAATAAAAATGTACCCAATGGCCACCCATTTACGAGATAGACACTGTTATATCTTGGCAGAAGGTTAGGTCAGGACAAATACAAGATCTCTGACAGGACAGAAAGGTTTCCTTACAGAAATGGGAACTGAAATTGAGATTCCCATTAACTGACAAACATCAACGTTCTAGAAACATTATTGTTGTTGTTAATATGAGCTGCAGCAAAAAAAGTGTGTATCTATACAGAACAGGGAGCAACACATTATGTAAGAGTAAAATTGGGTTACTGAGGACTGCAGTCTCCACACATCAGTCTTCCCTCTTTCCTGTGACATTGAGGCCATAATAGTAATCTTCCTAGCTAAGCAAGCACAGTCCTTTTCATGGATGTGAGATATGCTGTATATAACAAACTGAATTGTGTTCAGATCACAGTAGCTGTGATCATCGAATGGTTCCTTCTTCCCATGCCAATAGAAACAGACATGGCTCTTCTCAGAAGCCAATCCCGAAGTGCTGTGTGGAGTTCAGTGTGAATATTTTGAATAGTGGCACTATCTTGAATATTTAACACAAGCGGCATGTGGCCATCATAGGGGGAAAAATGTGGTCATCGTCAGCAGGCTAATGGATGTAAAATAGCCTGCCGAGGATGCCACAAAGTGCAATGATGGATGGTTAAAGAGGGATGGATCAATGCTGCTTGAGGTCTTTGAAAATGAAAGGGGACTTACTTGGTTTTTCCCTTTGAGCATTAACAGGTTGGTGACTTTGCCGAAGGGGACTCCTAGTGAGACGACCTCTGCCTCGGAGACCTCGATGGGAATCTTGCGGACGTGCAGGACACGGGAGGGGCCACAGGGAGATCGGTCTCCTTTAAACTTCTTGCTGTCGTTGCCATTAGCTGCAGGAAGACAAGGCTGTCGTTAGAAAGAGGCAGTCAACAGGTATGTGCTGTACTGCAGGATCCGTATTTCATTATCACCATCATCACATTGACTTTATCGGGGGGTTTTTTTCAGTCGACATTCAGCTCTGGTTATCTGACAGAGGACAAGGATTATTTATAGACTAATATATAATAATATGATAACTATGGCCACAAAACATGACTAAAATACATCTTGTAAGCAGTCTCAGCATTGACTAACAGGGGGTGGGACAACTCATCAATGATTAAACATTCCAACAGGGCACATAACTGACCAGACAGCCACACCCAGTATGCCACAGACCACTGAACCTCACAAGAGAAAAAGCTTCTAATAGGATTATGTGGATTATGAAGGCTGGCAAACTGCAAATGGTGCCCATTGTGGACAATTTGGCACTTGTACCTCGTGAGAAGCACCCAGGCACAGTAACCGGAGCTCAGGAATGGCAAACCAAAGGCAGACAATGAGGAAAGTGTGTCTTTTTTTAGTTTCTCATTCGAACATACCACTTCCATATCATTAGACAGCTCAATAATTGTTCAGAACAGTCAATAAATGCAGGTTCAGAGGGCTGGTTGCCAGAGGCAATCACAAAATAATGTTATACTTATTTTTAAAACATGACAAACGCTACTACTTGTCTAGTAAATGCCAAGAGGGGCACTTGTGGCATAAATTGATGGGCACCAGGACCTATGTTACATTTTCCAGGACTTCTGTAGCAGCTTCCTGCTTGGTTTTATCTAATGATATTTTCAGTGAATTTTGCAGTGAATAGGCTTATGGTCAAAATGCATACATTTAGTGGATTATGTTGGAAAAATTCATATATTATGGTTAAAGAAGTATATAATAGTATGGAGGCATGGACATGACGCTAAATTTTAAGGCAAGCATTGTAGTTCATATTTATCATAGGCAATGTTTTTTTAATTTAACCTTTATTTAACCAGGGAGTCTCTTTGAGATTGAAATCTCTTTTTCAAGAGATTTGATTGATTTGATTTGATTTGATTTTTATTTGGAAATTACAAAACACATCATAAAAACAATAATCATGACCCATTCGTATTCCTGAGGATATCACCTAAAAGCATTAATTAAAACACTTATTTCCAAGGTGGTCCTCGATGGAAGACATAACACACATAAAAAACATAAATAACATAAAAGCATAAAGAGAGACCTGGCCAGGCTAGCAGCAGTAAGCCTACACAATAGTTGCAGACCATACAACAATCAACAATACATACAACAATATACATAGACAGCTATTCAGTGTGGAGGAACATGGCATCTCAAAAACATTTACATTCCTCTGTCACAGTATCTTGTATAATACTTTTTTAATCACCCAGAGGTATGAAATCAACTAAATTCAGCTCTTTCTGTAGATTATTCCACACCCATGGTCCATTTCTTACTTCATGGAATCAAAATGGATTTAATTGGGGCAGATTTGTTTATATCATGCCCCATCCATTTTGCCCTCTATTTTGACAAGTTTTCCAGTCCCTGGAGCAAAGAAGCATCCCTATAGCATTAGGCTCCCGCCACCATGTTTCATGGTAGGGATAGTCATCTTGGGAAGATGCGCAGTGTTAGGCTTGTTGCAAACATAGCGATTAATAATGAGACCAGAAAGTTAAATCTTGGGTCTCATCAGACCACAGAATCTTCCTCTACTTGGTTTGAGTTTCCCTTCTGGCAAACTATAGGTGAGATTTCATCAACAATGGCTGAAAAAGGGGTGAATACTTATCCTATCAATTGCATTGTTTTTTATTTGTAATTAATTAATAAGAAGCTTTATTTTTTATTTTTTTATTTGACAGAGTATTTTGTATTGATCAGTGGCAAGAAATCCAAATTTAATCCATTTTGATTACATGAAGAAAATAAAATGTGAGAAATACCAAATGGAAAGAGGGTATATAGTTTTTACACCCACTGTATATTTCAATGTGACATTTTTTATACGTAACAAAATGTTTTGTAAAATACCTTGCAATAAGCCTGATATGGCTATATTTAACCTGATTGAGCACTTGGATTCCTTCATTCATTCACTCACTCACTAGGTGGTCTTCACAGAAAGGGGTCATTCACTTGTTAAATATTTCAGGTGATATTTTTTTAAATCTTAAATTATTCTGATCGTTTTACACACCAGAAGCACTCATATGGTAACACTCATGCCATTTGGATTTATTGATTACACTTAAGCCCAGTAAAATAAGCCCAGTAAATGTTCCAGGGACTTTTCTGTAATTCAAAACAAAAGCTTTGCAACTGAATTGTCTAAAAATGCATAATTTTATACAAAATCCTCCTCCCTGACTCCATAGCAACTCCCCCAAAAGTCCAGCAAATATCCCCAGACTCTTTCAACTAAAATTAAGAGCTTTTAAATTGACTATTTATTACAAAATAGAGAATCTAAACTTGAATTCATACCCAGGGAAAATGGAGATGCCAAGTCCCTTGAGAACTAAGATAAATCTGCGTCAAAGAGTTGCTACCAGATTTACTCAAAATAGTATACACAATCTTGGGCATTTGTGGAGAGTCAAACATCATATCTTTGGTGTTGTAGACTATGAGGATAAAGCTGGTTTCTTCCCCCAATCAAGAGGGGAGAAGTCTCAATGCTGTCTTCGCTGAGTGTAATCAAAGTCCTGCCCATATTGGATTTATGAGCTAATCCGTTGAGCCTAGACGAAGACAAATAACGCACAAAAGAAACCTCTTCTGTCAGCAGGAGGTCATACTACAACAGCCGTGACAATTCTCCCAGCACAGCATGGGCAGTATTCACTCCAGACTCTCCTAGGGTGTTCATTTATTCACCGCTAGGGTGATTTCACTCCCACAGCATGGGCATTCACTTGCTCACTGCTAGTGTTTGGAGGGTGATTTCACTCTGGCAGTGTATGCAAATATAGTACCATGGTGGGTCATGCCCAAGTATATTCTTAGAACAATGAGATTCAAATTCAGGCTTAGAACCCTAGAGGGGCAGACCCCACATTGGTGAGTTGCTGTACCTGTGTGGCATTTCTCACTACAAGGTACCAAAAGATGCAGCGGTGCCAATGTGAATGAATCATCTCTTGACAATGGTGCACACACAGGCATGCTGCTTGTAAATAGGTCAGGCACTGCACCATCAGCGAGAGGGTGCTTCCCCACCGAGAGGAAGCAACTTCACCCTCTTCACATGCCATCTGTATGAAATGATTTTAAAAATGTAAAAAAATTTAAAAAAGGTTATAGGAAGGGCATTTTTCATTGGGCTGCTTCATAGGTTCCTTCAAGCTCAATTTGTGAGATGCCATTTAACCAAAATGAGAAATGATGTTTAATAATAAAAAACAAAAACACGTCTGGGTTGAAATGGGAACCACCCATGTAGATTCATGTCTGGTCTGGTCTTGATTTGCTTCTCTGTTCCTCCAAAGGGAGACCACGGTGGCAGAAATACTGCTTATATCGTATTCACTTTTCAACCATTTATCAGAAACCACAATAACAGGACTGTGCTGTGCTATGATGATGAATATACTATTAGCTTTAAAGTCAATGACGTGGTCATGTGTGCTTCGTAGGAGAGGACCAGATGAGCACATGTTGAGGCGTACAGCACATGCATTTTAGCATCACTAGCTTGTTATATGTACGCATCAACTAAAGTTACAAAGTCAGTGCCACACAAACCACAACAGTGTTAGCTTGACGTACAGTATATGGATGAATGCTTATACCAAAAGGTGATCAGCAAAAAGACTGAAACCCAAGCGCCGAATCACTGGTGATTCGGGTTAGAGGTAGTGGCCTGCCATGTGCCCAATGACTGGAGAATATCAAAGAGCAGGCACTCCATGGCAATTTGTGTATGTGTTAATTCTGCAAAATCAGAGGAATAATACAAACAAGGTTGATAAAAACCATTGAAACTAATAGAATTAGTGGCACAAGCTTTTGCTCAACCTGGTGGTTTTTAATGGGGGCAGAATACCCCAAAAGTACCCAACCAACAATAAAACAATATAGTGCAGATACACTACAACATAAATAATCAAATAGGCTGACAAAAATTATAACACTTATTTTTCACCAGCTGGGAAAATACTTTGACTAATTTAATTTCAGGGAACAAAACAAAATAATCTCCCATTTCTTTCTGTATATAAATTCAGATCAGGGAAAATAAATAATAGTCTCTTCATGCCATGCCTCCCTCTATATGTCAGTCCACAGTGAAGGAGAAGGCAATGATTGGCTCATTTAAAAATGACCCTGCGTTTCCATGGTGACATGCACATGACCTCTCCACAGCATCTGGCTTCAGGAAGGCAATTCATCTCATTGTGCCGTTAACAAAATCTTGGTGTATGTCTAATGGGATTAAGGAGCCCATCTCATACAATTATGTATGCCAGGGGCCTTTAAAAAATGATCCACAAACCTTTCAAACTAGGAACCACAGCCTACATCTGGTATACTGTATATAATAACAGTTTTGTATATTATCATCTAGTGGAAACCACATCATAACATCACCACAGCTACTCATGGTCACTGCAAAAGGTTGCCGATGGCAATTTCTAGTCTTTTACCTTACAATGATCACTTAAAATATACATGCTGCTTACATTTCCCATTTAAAAATACTTTGGGTATCCAACTAAATGCCATATTATCACTCTAGGTGCCTTTGACACAATTGAGATTGCAGATTGCAGCTCTCCAATTCTCATCACCTATTCACAAAATTAAATTAATATTACCTCACTAACAACACAAGGAGGGAAAAAACCCTAACCCCCTTTTTACGGATTATGCAGTTAATGGTGTAGGTTACTTGTGTTTCCAACTGTTTACCCCACAGGGAGGAATTGGTTTTTATAATCTGTGGCAGCAGCCTTTTGAAAGATAACATTGGCCATGCCAAGATAGAAAATATGAGACAGGAAACAGCAGATCAGCAGACCAGTGACGTGCGGTGAGTTCAATGGCTGGGGAGGCACTGGATAGTAACAAAGCCAGATTTAAGCCTACACACATGAACCCGATAGAGGTAGCTTAAATTCACCATTCAATTGGCAGGTTGCGCAATGACTATTGGTTAGGCGGCCGTATGTTTCATATTTCATATCAGTGTTCTTTACAAAACACGCATACAGGTAAGTTACGTAGGCCTATTCAATTCACGTTTTATTTGCCAGCTGTATTTAGCTGAGCTACCAGCTTTTCAACGCACTTGTATTTCCCCAACACTCCCAAAACATAATCAGCAATAGCCGATGCTCGTCTGTCATCACTCACATCATCAAATCCCAAGAACGCCTCCCTCACCTCAGTTTTAGCCACATAATGCAAAATTACAGAGACTTGGGCTTTGTTTGTGACATCCGTTGTCTCGTCTACTTCGACTGCAACAAATGGGGCTGCATTAATCTCCTTCTCTGATATAATTTCTAATTACATCACCGACTGCTTCGATTAAATCGTTCTGTATTCTGTTTGATAAGCCAGAAAACACAGTGGATGCCTCCAAATGTCTAGCTAACTTTTCATCTTTGTCAGCAAAATAATGTAATAGCTCCACATAGTTGCCACGATTAGAAGAGCTTGCACTCTCATCATTACCACGAAATGCTAATTCCTGTTTGGCTAGGAAGCAGGTTGCATTAATAAGGCATTAATAAAATCTCATGGTTTTCCTTTACCTTAGCATTGTGGATGGTGATATTTAATCTCCGCTGTTCATTCAAAGCCAGATCTATCCTTGAAGTTCCAAAAGTTTTTAAAGCAATTTGGCTTTGAATGTGAGTTGTCGATCTTTCATGTTTGTTCAGGCTCCTTGGTAGATTTTTCAAAGTCCGAAAATCCCACTTTAGCCCAAACGTTGTCGGTAGTGGAGAACAAAAGGCAGGGAAAGCAGTAACACAGTAACACAGCCACACAGCCAGTCTTTTCGTTGGTACCACTCTATTTGAAACGACCATGTGATTTTCTGTCCGTTAGTTTGAAGTAGGTCCTTAAGCTCAGGCATTGGTCTTCCATTGTTTATCATGATCACTCTCTGTTTTGAAGCCCAATTTTTTGAAACTTTTAAGGTTGGATACCTATAACGTTTTCCATTTTTGCAGCTCATATCATGTAGATATTCATGATGAACGAAACGAGAGTAATAAAAGTAGTAGAGTTGTAGCCGCAGTGCATTTTTTTGCAGCAGTTGTAATTTTTTGGCTAGAGCTAGCTAACGTAGAGGGATAGCGAGCGTCACCAATTACGTGGGCTCAAGATCTCCCCCCTCAGTGCGGCAGATGTAATTGCTGCCTCACCTGGTGCTTTTTCATTGCAGTTTTATGACGAGATCAGCGAGCCTAAATATCTTATACACATACGTGAAATAAGTTACCTAGACTATGGAAAGCGAGGACATGTAATGAAGGGGTCTACAAACATTACATTGATGACATACAGAGAGATAGTATCAGGCACGCGCTTATTGCCTGTGCTCCAGCCAGTTTCTAAGGTGTTGCGCAATCAGAGGGGAGGCAGAGCTCGTCGCTGCCGCACCTCTCGTATCTCCCTGTATTTGCAGCAAAATCGCAAATTTGGCGATTTTGACTATAAAAAATGATTGGAGTCATACAGAAATGACATTTATAACACAGATCAGTGGATAAATCTTCATATTTATTGTATTTTATTATGTTTTTTTACTTCTCGTAACAGCTATTTTCATTGGAGTATGGCAGGTGAGGCTCTGCCTCCCCTGACCGCACGTCCCTGGTTGTGACGCATCCCTTACTAGGTATTACAGGAGGGACTTATTTTTACCCAGATGCTGCTTTGCTATTTAGCAATTCGTTGACATGGTTAATTTAAAAACAGTTTCTAAACACTAAACTGAGTCATGTTTCTAGGCCAGATGGCAATATTGCTCTAATCATAAATGTATGTTAATTACTTATTGAACTACCTACTTATTTTTCACACACTGCTTGAGGAGTTGTTACCGCAAAATGAACAAGTATGTAGTTCAGGAGAAGAGTGTGACAGATGAAGGAATATACTTTGTGATTCTCCACAAGAGAACCGAATGATGGCTTTTCTCTGTATTCTACACACCCGCCAGCCATTTTTTTTTTTTACCAGCCAAGGGTACTAGTAAAATGTACGTGAAACAAATTTTCACTGGTATTGATCAGTGAAGAGTGAAAACATTGGAGTAAAGAATTCAGTACAAAGGGGGCGGCGGATAGCATAGTGGTCTAACGCACCGTATTTTGTCTGGTCCAATACGAGTTTGGCTGCCTATCAGGGACATGGTTCGAAACCTGTCTCTGCCAGACCGGCCCTGGCTGTTAGCCCCGATCGGGGGTGGCATTTGGCTGTCCGCCCCAGGGGGCAGGGGGAGGGTGAGCCGGCACGAGTTCAACGAGGAGCGGAAGGGTGTCTGTGGTCGGGTTCCGTCTAGGAGGAAGTGTATCTGCCGGCCTGGGAAATTGGCACGTTACCTGGAGGACGGGCGACGGACTCGTGGGGGAGGGTGAATTGAGATAAATAGAGGGTATAATTGGCAACCAAATTGGGAAAAAATGTGAAAAAATGTGAAACTATACATTTTAAAGAATCCAGTACAAGCTTTCTTTCTGTGACGTTAACACCAGAGTGGAGACCTGCCAGGGGTGTTGCTAGGTCACCCTGGAATGCGAGCAATGTGGTACACACCACAGCGCTCTTTTATTACCCCCTGTCAACAACTCTGATTTCTGGAATTCTTTAAATAACTCCCTGCACAAAGCATAACGGTCATAATTTCCTCATCGCACCCCTCGGTGCTCTTCCTTCTTTGCAGCCAGAAATGTCCGATCAGCTTTCACTTCCTCCCCAAACACTTTCTTCCCCCCAACTTTGTTTTCAAGGTACTGTCATCATTAATGGCCTGAGGAGAAACTTCATTTTATAGGACAGTATTTTTGTTCTACTGCGTTAGGGTGTTCCTAAACACCAGCTGGTACCAAAGGTCATCTGAGCACTTTTGTTCACTAACGTGGTACACCTGCAGTGCTTTGAAGCTTTACCAGGCACAGTCTCATTCTGTGACAATACTGCACCAAGGATTCTATAATTGATACTTCAGGATCTGTCCCCACATGGAGTCAAAAGGTTGAAACAATTTGACTGGCAACTGGTGCACCTTTATCAGACTAGGAATTAATGCAGAGTTCACAGTCTCCTCAATGACCACAAATCAATACCAGACCACCATTTAAGAATACAAAAGGAATGGTTTGCCAACCAATGGGATGTTGTTTTTCTTGATAAAACAGATAGCTGGTACCACGCTGCATGCGATTCTTTGTAACATTTTAAGAAAAGAGAGTATCTTGCATAGCAAAAAAAGGCCAAATAAATTAGGTTTTAAAAAAATAAACAAGAAATGATGGGAAAATGTAAAAACAGTCCTTGCCCAAGTTTGGGAATGCAATATATCTTACTGATAGCTTCACTAAACCTTCATTTTCACCTTGGATATAAAAAAGGTGTGTTTTGAAAGACTCAAACACACCTGAAATGTGTTTTGCACTTTGTCTCAAGGACAATCTTACTATGGGTGTTGCAGCCCGCTTCTTTGTAGATGTGGGTTTACATATTAGCCGTAGCATTTAGCGATATTAATGTGCAATGCAGGCTCAGAGTCACAATACACATAGGCTAGGTTATTTTACAAGCAACCATTTGACATGAGCTCTGTTTTAAACACCAATCAGTCATTTGAATCTGGAGTATTAAACCAAAGTGGGCTTGCTTCCTATATGGTCTTTTCAGCTAATGGCAATTCAAAGAAAAGAAAATCCCGATTTGCCTCTTAATTCAAATGTAAGCAAGGCTTACTGAAATCTCAAAGCAACGCGTGATAATGGAACTCATCGAGACACATTTTTCTTTTCAGAGGAGAAGCCCCCAAGAGAGTAATAAAATGAGCTGCAAACAAGATGCTGTAGGTGTGATTTGCCTTCACATGTAGAGTCTAAATTTAGCAGATTGCGAGAAAGAGAAGGGAGGGTGAGCAGCTGTTACAGTGATTTAGGCCCTCAATATCACACCGCAGACATTTCACAGAGGGCTATTACAGCTGACCCCAACAGAACCAAGCCAAAAACATAAGGGGGGCACTCCTAATACAACTTGTTTAGATATGCTCCACTGCTCTTTGTGCTCGAAAGGGAAATATGTGTTATTATAATGACTGCTCTTTCCTGCTCCTGTATCTACGCAATGGTTCCATCAAGGCCTTTTTTATAATGACTGCTGTACTCGGAAATAAATTACTATGAGGATGTTTTTGTGGTTTTAAAGCCATACATTTAAGAGGGTCATGCTCATTTTTTCCAGGGAAAAAACAAAATACTTTCTGAAAATACTTTGTGAAATAGCAATGACTCCAGTCTGAGTGATAACTGAGAATAAGGGACACCTTTCTGCACTACACTTCCTCCTATACAACATAAATGACAACCATCAGCTTAGGGAGAATTTGTCTTCAGACTATGGTCTATTACTATCATGCCAGGAAAGACACTCACTTTCACTTACATCATTGTGTGTTCATTTCCTTTCACCCTATACTGTTTAAAGTGAATGACAGGATGACACACTAAACAAAACTGGAGTATAATCACGAGTGCGCTTATGAGAGTTTGAGACAAAACGGTTAATACCCAACTGTTCATTCATAATAAGAAATTATCTAAATTGATTCAGAAAGTCGAGGCAATGAGGAGTCAACCCCACTTCCGGCAGCCTGGTGTTGTTTCAAGGACCTCACTGGGTACAAGATCCTTTCTGGGCTGTTCTGCTCATCCCTTTTGTGTATGCAACCTCACTTGAATTCTGATGATAGCCCATGGTCCAATCACCCCATCGGCAACTCAATCTAAAATGTCTCTAATGTACAGATTTTACAGCTCTGCAGTGAAGTGTGTGAAGTCCCATATAGAAACATTTGATTTGAAAAATGCTCAGAAAAGGAAGTTGGAGGCTAGATGCATATCTCAGGCACCCTTACTGTAGCAAAGAAACAAAGACAACCTGAACCGCATGGGTCAAGAGGAAGTCTATTTTTCTTGATCAGTTATGTCACTCTCTGCTTGTCAAACATAGCATGCATGACAAAGAATGGCAAGAAGACATGAGCACTGTAAAGTAAAGACCTGTGAAGAACTAATAACACTTCAGAAACACACAGTAACCTTTGATTAAGTGCACACACTAGTGTGCAATGGAGAGCCGGCTACTTGTGGCATTGCGGCTTGGAAACACTACTCTGACCGCTCATTGTTCTGTGAAATTTACATGGAGACCACAGTGGAATCAGAGAGCAAATTTTGACGTACGGCCAAGTCCGTGTCCAATGTCACTGCTGGGGTTATCGAAGAAGGAATTGACAGTACCTGTAGATGGAGTAGAATTGCTCATGGTAGAAGGGCCACACGTGAAACCAGAAGAAAGAGGCTCCTCAGATCCCCGCTGAAAGACAAAAAACAGGGAAAAATCCATTGGTCACATTTGCCATCCCAAAAAATGTTGAGAATATTTCTTTGGAATTGTCATCAATCAACAACAATTTTAGAAATCCTTCAATGTGACTGTGAGGGTACCCATAGAAGCCTCTAGTAAAGGATACAATATGTATGTGGGAAATTTAACATTGAGACAGTGAAATCATATCACACCATTGATTTTCACATTGGTGAAAAATATAAATCCACAGGCCCTAAAACAAACACTTTGATAACAGATGTAGAGCCAATCCCTTAATTGTAGGGAGTAGCAGCGGACAAATCACTGAGTAGAACACTCTGAATGGGAGGGTTTAGCAGTGTCTTTTACTTTAATTGAACTAACAAGAAATGAGTTGCTGCAGGTGAGCTCACATCTGTTTATTCAACCTGGAAGAAGATTTAGCAATGATCGGTTCTTTTATCATTTCTTCATTTGGGATGGCGTCATCATGTTCTTATCAAACGTGTTGGAATCGCCTGTTGTACTATACATTTACATCAACACTGTGCCATTCACACCCACACAGGGAGCACTGCAGCTGAGGCACGTGCACCAGCCACGTGCACATGTTTAGAATGTTCATACAATAACTGAGAAAAAACACACATATATCTGGGAGTTCCAAGTCAAGTCAAGTCTTTCATGCCTTAGAGAGAGTGAATGTCAAATGATGTCAGAGAATTCAAGCGGGTGAAAATGTGAGAGATTGCTCCACTGCAAAAAGTGTTCCTTCATTTCAAATGTGTGTTCCTACTAAACCGTAAGCCAAGGAACAATACATCAAATTTGAGATTTTCCTGAAATTACCCTTTACCCTAATGCTCACCAACTTTAAAAACAAAAAGTTTCCTTCACTGAAAATTTGCCTACACTTAAAGAGACAGGGACCCTTGATTTCTGTT
Source organism: Aldrovandia affinis (assembly GCA_029706075.1). Classification (NCBI taxonomy): domain Eukaryota; kingdom Metazoa; phylum Chordata; class Actinopteri; order Notacanthiformes; family Halosauridae; genus Aldrovandia; species Aldrovandia affinis. Next base: position 2,689,882 of record JAINUG010000066.1, on the reverse strand, counting down.
TGTTTATTGCTGGAGAACAATATGGAAATGTTAGCCTTGCCATCAGAGATAGATTCAAAACCCACACCAGCAATTTCTAATTGCATGCATAATAAAACTTGTTGTATTTTGAATCACAATCCATACTGGTTAAAAACATTAAGCTTGTGAATGTATATGTGTATATGTGTCTACTGTTATAGACAAAGACTTAAATGTTTCATTTTCAAAGTATTTTAATTATATCTTTTTTTTCTCAATTTTTGCAAGCCATAGCAATTGTTGTGTGTGGTTGCAGCAGACTTTTTTTATTTAAGAAAGAAAGATGTGTGCCTTACTTCCTTCAGTACATTATAGCCAATTAGCCACTGTTTACAAAGTTCATAAAATGAAAAGCAATTTTACGTTTTGCATTTCTTTCTTCCCCCGCTGTACCGAAAACGTATTGAACCGTGACTTAAAAACCAAGGTACGTACCGAACTGTGATTTTTGTGTACCGTTACACCCCTAGTTATGATGCATATGTATACATTCCTTATGTTTCTCACTGGTGTTGGTTTAAGATGTTACAATGGGATTTTTTGTACAAATTCTAGTGGGAACAATGGGTTTCAATCAGCCTCTGGTGGCTAGGCTAACATTTCTATGGTTTTTTTCTGGCAATATAATCAAAGAAAATCGAGGATCCATGTCGCTCTTTCACCATAGCCTACAAGGTAAGGAAACAAGTTTTACGTTTATCAATGTAAGACTTTTCACATGCCATGATATGCTTAGGTGTGGATGTGCCAGTGCTGCAACACAAAGGCGTGGATGGGTGAATTCACGAAACGGATACCCCTGCTGCAAGCAGAAATATTATTAGTAGGTTTTGATAAGTTACAAAATGGCACGATGGTTCTGCCACTGGCCCTTCAGCGGGCCGTTAGAGGAAATGTTTTCATTTGCCTTTCATTTCCTGAGCAAGATTCTGACCAGAGGGAATACTTTCCTAATTAACTTCCTCCACAGATCTATTTTTACTCTTTCAGGGCCAAAAGGGGGATATCCTTGGTATAACTTACATTTTCATCAGATGTAACAATACGGTAGAGCAGAGCAGTATATTTTTCTGTATGTTTAGATGTACAAGGACTGAATTGAACAAGGAAAGAATGGACTGACATCAGGCCAGTGAACACAGGCAAAAATCCTCCTGCTAACGCTGAATTCCATGAACATTAGTGCCTTCCTAAATACTGCTGTAACAGTCACTTTTCATAATAATGTACTTAACAGCAAAAATCTGTGAAATTTTCACTTCTGGCCAAACCCGCGGCCTGAATTTTCAAACGCCAGATTATCTGGTCCATACAGAAGATGTTTGGAAGTGCACACTGGCTGCACAGGGGAATTACAAGGACTTGAGCACAGAAACATAGTCCCTGAAGTGAGCATCGATGGTCAAACCTTAGGATCAGCTGTCGAGGGATTCACTTTGCCAGTTACGGAATATAGGCTTAAAGTCGAATGGTTTCTTGTTTGTCCCCCAAAGATTGCATGGACTACAAAAAAACAGGGCAATCAAACACATCGTAGGCGGCTAAACAAAGTAAATCCAAACAATTTGCAAATGCATATTGGGCTAAAGGAGGTTGGTGCAGAAACACAGTTCACAGCAGGGAAACCTGGTAAATAATTATAGAGCCTGTGTCTCCATCAGTATTGTGGGCAGCAGTGCACCGTATTGGAGGACTACTTGGTGTTTGTCTAAGCTTTGTAAAGAAAACAAGAAAAACTCAATCTTTTGGTAAAGAATAGTGGCTCCTGAAAGTCCAGCAATGACTGATGCCAATTAAAAAAGGAGATATTAACATGACTAACATGAGCACATCCTCTATAGATAGTTCACAGATAACACAGAGCATATACAATTATGACAACAGAGTGAAAATAATCCAGCCTGACTTCCAAAAAGGAGCAGCAAATTTACACCGATGAAGCAAAAATAGTGACATCCCTTCAACTGTAAATAAGGAGCTCAGCTTTGCCATTCTAACAACAAGAGGGATTTGTTTGATGTCATCTCATTCTCCTCCACTTCTACGTTTGATGTACCTTTCCTTCACTCTGTTTTTTTAAAGATTATATTCAAATCCCTGCCGGTGGAGAATGAATATGCAAAAACAATGCAATCTCTTTAACCTTTGTAGCTGAGCTCTTCTACAATGCCTTTGACATTTAATCTCTCGGGTAAAAAATGCATATGCGCAGGCCCCTCTCCTGTCTGACCTGAAATGGCAGTGGTAATGGAACCACTCAGAGAGGCTCCACACTTGGGCCCCACCCCAGCTCTGTCATTTCACAAACTGCAATCTCCGGGAGCCAAGGGTCATGCCCTGCGAGGATCCTTTCCGCATTGAAATTCACAACATCGACTGGCTGGAGGACAGAACCGTGCCGCTTCCCTTCGCTGCCGTCATTACGGTTAAGTGCCTTTAATTAGAGAGCAAGGGGCCCGATATCAATTAGAGCAATTCGCGGCCACCGATTCATCAAGCCAATTCCGTCATGGAATCTGATGTATGACTAAACGGCCACAATTATTGGCCGTCTTTTTCTTGGGCAAAAGAGAAGAATGAAGACCGTATGCGGGCAGCCGAGCAGACAATGTTCTTTCACGGTTTTCATTAGATCATAGGTCATAATGAAATAATGAGAAATAGCTTCAAATAAAGCTTTTAGGTGTTTTCACTGAATGGCTGCTACGACAACACACCCATCTGGCAGGAAAATGCATTTTCAAAAGAATTCTCCAAGGACCTGTGGGACTTTTACTTCTCCAGATATGTTCCCAACTGTCAACAACAAACTCCACCGCTTAGCAATAAGGTATTATAATTCCCTTACTGTACTATATATATTAATTATTTTTTCTTTACTTCCGGGTTCCCCAAAACGTCTTATGTCTTGATATGGCAATGCGCAGAAAGGCAAAACAATACCATGAAATAAACACCCAACCGAAAGGATATCTCACATAACATTTAGAGGATCCATGGGAATTTATATTCCACTAATTTGCCAGAAGAGTCAGAGCAGGTGTCACCTGTCGTGTTAGTAGATAGACAGACGATGCCGCGAGAAAGTTGCTATTAGCAGACTCCAATCACCGTGCAGCCGGTATTTATTGTCATTTCTCCACTGTACTATGTGGTACCAGAAGACTCCAGGACAAGTATGAGCAAGCCCCATGCTCGGTCAGAACCGGGCTTTCGTGAAGTATCAATGTGTCAAAGGGTGTGACCTCATCACCGGTGCCAAAACGCCCCAAAACACAACAGTCAGGTTGAATAGACTGAGGTAGAAAACAGCCACACTTCCACAGAAGTTCAAAATATTAACTACTAATATTAACTGAATATTACCTTTTCAATTTTTTTTGAAAAGGTAATATAATAATAATAATATATGCCATTTAGCAGACGTTTTTATCCAAAGCGACTTGCAATAGTGAATGCATACATGTTTTCAGTATATGTGGTCCCAGTGGGAATTGAACCCACAACCTAAGCGTTGCCAACACCATGCTCTACCTACTGAGCCACACAGAACCATAGTAGGATTGTATTCGCAGGCAGTATTCTGAAAACTAGAGATGGTAAGAGTCTTTTGCTCTTGCTTTGACAACTTAATTTGATCTTTTCCACACCACATGAATTTTAACATATAATTATCAAAACTGATTGCACTTCAGATCTTATATCCTGCAGTTAAGGAAAAAAAGGTGAATTATTTGATAAACAGTCCCATGCTGTGTGTACCCTCAAATAGTGAATATAGAATATATTCAAATGCTGCGTGAACCCTGACATAGTGAAAACAGAATAATACGGAATATATTCAAATGTGTGAAACCTCAAATAGTGCATACAGAATATATTCAAATGCTGTGTGAACTCTCAAATAGTGAATACAGAATATATTCAAATGCTGTGTGAACCCTAATAGTGAATACAGAATATATATAAATGCTGTGTGAACCCTCATATAGTGAATACAGAATAATACAGATTCACAGCAGCGTTCATAGCAGATCCCTTTTTACAACATGTATTTTCTTTTTTATATATTTAAAAGTAATAAAGTAGTAAAGTAATATAGTATGAACAATATGGATGGCCTGTATATATATTCTCCACTCTACAATGTTCCATATATTGTTGACAACCAGTCCAGGGGAAATGGGTTTCTCATTGTTGGTTAACATTGCCAGCTGAGTAATTTCAATTGTGCTCCTTTAGGATTGTGCATGACAGCTTGTTCGGTTTCTAACGAGACCCCACCCCCCGCCCCGCCCACTACCCCCAAAAAAACGTTTCCCATACCGTACGTTAGCTCATACTGTATGTAAAGCAGTTGTCTTTGATGATTTGCTAGCAGGACATCTTTCAAAAACTAATGCAAAGAGGAAAGAGGAGGGTCTCCATGGAAACCACAGGGAAAGTCAGTGGATCGTGGCGAACGAATGATCGGGCGGCTGTCTGCGGTTCCGACCGGAGGTGGCGCGTCCACATGGTCAGTCCTACCGCAAGGCAGAAAAGTGCTATGACGCAGACTAGAACGAGCCTTTGTGCAAAACACTGGAATGACCCTGTGAACACAGAGACCTGCCAGGATTCAGGCCCTGCAGGTAACAACTGCACCACGTCACGTCAAATCTCTTCTGTTTCTGATATCTGGCAGAAAAACCGATGGGAACAAACATGTCAAAACACAAAGCCATTCCAAATGTTACAGCGCAACAGAAATTTGCACTGAAGTTTGCAATAAACAAAGAAAAATGTCATACAGAAATATACTTGGTTCAAGGGTATGCCAATGTGGTTACCATTCCCAATGAATTCACAATTGGTTTTTGGTTTTAATAATTGAGGCAATGTTCCCTAACGTGTAAATACCTCCATGTTCTGGCAGTACACAAACCTGCAGTTCTGCTGCCTACCCTGGAAGATGCAATACTGTACTGACTGACAGCTAATGAATCAATACCTCAGGTTTCAATCTGCAGAGGCAACCAATCCACAATATTAGCGCTGCAGTGCAAACCAGTAGAATGATTTCTATGGGCCATGCCTGTGTACAGGATTTTGGATCTTATATCCTATTCAGGGCAAAATGAAATATCAGGCAAACAGGCAAACAGCAGTATCTTCTATGATCCAGCTCCTCAAAGAGAAGTTGTTTTATGTTCCTGACTAAAAGAGTACTTGGGGATAAATTAAAATGAAAGAAGTCACAGCAGTAATGTCGCTATATGTAGGAAATAGGCGTTAATGTTTGTTTTTGTTCTTGCAAGTTAAATACGCTGGGGTTCGTAAATCGTGGGAAGAAATCTACAAAACCTCTAAAATCGTTCAACAATGGCAGATTTTTTTGCTTTCTGTGACTTTCAGGTTTCCTGCCAGTTGTATAATCACATCTTCAACCAGAAAATAGCTCAGGGTGCCAAAAAAAGCTATTGTTAAGGTACAAAAAAATGGAACAATTGGAACTCAAGATATACATGTTACAGGAAAAAATATATAATACCGGGGACAGATTTACTGGACTCAATGTCCATCCGCCTTAATTCAGCCTTACCATTGCACTAAAACCACACATCTATGCATGTATGCAGCTAGTTTGAGTTTACATGCATGCAAGCCCAAAGAGGAAGGCAGTGTGATTCACAAAAGGCCACTGTGCAGAAAACACTGGAAGAAAAACACGAAAACATGAAACACAAAATGCTCTTCCCTGCCATGCCCTGACCACCTCTGATTGGGTGGATGCCCACTGAGGGAGAAGCACCTGCACCAGGCATTCTGCCAAGCTGAAACGAGAGGCGTGGCTTCCACAGCCCCCACACCTTGCCTGTCTGCCACCCTGTGCACCAACTCAAACTGGCATGCAGCCGTTCCATTTCTGGAAGGAATCCTCTACCTATTACGCCGCACTCCTGCAGGAGACCGGTAAATCTTGGGTTATAATCACAGGTGTTGTAAAACAGGGTCTACCCGTGAGCCTATTTCAGTCATTGCACAAAGCAATCGCTTTCAATGCTTTTTAAATTGATAAAGAGAAAGCATAAGAGCATAGCTGGCACGCATCGACACACACACACACACACACACACACACATATATATGTATATATATCAATTGCAGCTGGTGAGCGACAAATGAGGTCACTGAAAATGTAAGATTATTTGATAATTATGATAATTTTGCAGCACAATTGCAAACCATGCCAGTTTAAATAAGCACCGTCCATTAGCAGCTGATTCATTTTACTTGATTTGAGTACTCTGCATTGAGTTCTTCACACAAAATCATTTCAGTTAGAATGGGAAAGAGTACTGTTTATAAAAAAATAAAAAATCAACAGATACAATTAATCATTTAATGTAGCCTATCTTCCTTATGATTAAAATGATGAAATATAAAGTACCAAAGGTAATAACTCCAAATTAAACGCAAATAGGTCCGCTGCTAATGTATGATCCTTCTGAACATAGCCAAGTTCATTAATCATGAAAAACAATAAGGACCATTATGAGTTTAAAGAAAAGGTCTCAGCCACCACCAATACACACACACACAAAAGTGAGTTGACAGGGTGTATTGGTGTGACAGGCTGCTCTGTGATGAGATTCACATGTGAACAGACCTGATATGGCAGGGGGTGTAGAGAAGGGGGAAATTTACTTAAGACCCACTATGGTGCTCTCACGATGCGGGGGCAGCTCAGTGCTCTGGTGGGGGTTAACCTTTTTCATATTTTTAAAAACAACCAGGCTGTTCCCCCTCTGTTGTAAGTGCTTTGAGGCAGAAGTCACGGCTACATTCTGTGTTCTCGCACTGTTCACGGTTCCTTCTGTGTGTCCGTCCCTCTTTCGCAACCAAGCCCCGTGCACACACAGCTCAGCCTGTTATCAAACCAGTTCTACGTGTTCAAGAGTCACATTTCTGCCCAGTTCCAGAAACAGTGTTTCAATTTAAGACATTGGCCTGCGACAGCGGATCTTATCTTAAAAGAGTACTGTGGATGCTGGGGAATGACTTGAATTTGAGAAGAATTAGGAGGTTCTGTGACCAGATTCTGACTTCAGGTGAAATTTAACATTGGAGGTGAAAACTAATCAATGGCCCAAAAGGTACAGCCAGTCATTGCACTTTATTTCCATAGCTTATAACTTCAAGGAAGTTTTTGGCATATTAATAAATTGTACCATGGGGTTGAAACAGAAAGAACTGTGTGCTCTAGAACAGTCTGTGTTCAGACAATATATTGATTTATCATAGTAAATGATTTGTACCATTTTATATCAACAATGTATTATTTGTATCAACAAAATGGTGATCAATACCACCACTTGCTTTTTGCTCAGGTGACTTAAATGTACAATGGAAGTTACAATTGTGCAGAACGGTTACAAAGAAATAGTCATTTTTCACTAAATATTAGGTTGAGTTTATAGTTTTAACACAACGATTCACAAATTAAATGTAATAAATGATAGCATAATATTTCCAAATTATTTGTTTTTGGCAGATAATTTATCTTATTTAGCTAAGCTATTTAACTTATTTACCTTTATAAAGAACTACAATACAACACTATCACTTACTTTGCACTTTATTACTGCCAAAGTTTAAGAGAACAGCTACAGGGAGAATATATTATCACACACTCATTACAGCAAACACGTCTGAAACAGCCCAGACAGCAGGTTGGATCAAACAAGTTGCCAAAATGGCTTATTTATATAGACAGATGGAGACTAGAGCCCCCCAAAAAACAGACCTGCAACAGCTTAATTGGGTATATTTAATCTTCCTTGAGTAAAACCTTTCAGTGATACCAGATATAGCTTGACACAGACGTCATTCTAGTCATCTTCCACCACGTAAGAGCATTCGTGACAAAAGTACACATTTTAAACTCTTAGTTTATCACCAGGTAAATGGCAGGGCCAGATAACTTTTTACATAGCAATTTGCATACAGAAAACCATAAACCTGAGGAGAAACTGTCACAGATGCCAGCCATCAATTGCTGGCACACTACATGGTGTTAAAAGAACACAGCCACTGCATTTATTGCATAACTGCTTGAATGAGCTGCTTTGAGCAGTTAATATAATAACTCATAATAATCTAAAACATTACTGGACTCGAAAAGTGAAGTACAACACAAATGAATACCACTTCAATCTAAAAACACACTCGGAAGCAGAAAGTGAGAGAACTTTACCTGAAACACATGGGCGGCATGTCAGACTAGTCCTCTGTGTGTGGCATGATGACTAGCACAGCAGGGAGAAAGGGAAGGAGGGAGCGAAAAAGAGGGGGAGAAAGAAGTACATTCAGGCCTAGAGGGGGGCGAGAGAGACAGAGCTGGAGAGAAGCAAGTGCAACAGTGAGAGAGACAGTGAGAGAGAGAGAGGGAGGGTGAGACCGAGAGAGAGAGGGAGGGAGAGAGACAGACAGAAGGAGGGGGAAGTGATAAGGGAGGGGGAGGGAGTGTGTATTCATGCGCGCGTGTGTGTGTGTGTGTGTGTGTGTGAGAAAGAGACACACACACGGCTCAGCCCTACCGTGGTGCTAGATGCTGTATGTTTAAGAGAGATGTGGGGAGGGGGCAAATAAAATCTGTTGTGCATAAACAAATTAACCTCGGGCAAGCAACCCATCATTGGAAAACGTAACCCCCTACCCTCACTAAAAGGATAGAGAGAGACACAGAGAGAGAGAGATAATATATATATATATAGAGAGAGAGAGAGAGAGAGAGAGAGAGAGAGAGAGAGAGGGGGGGTTTCAACAGGTTGAGAAGCAATCTCCCTAGAAACAGCGGCACTGTGGTGTACAAGGGTAACAGCTGTCCTGTGGGCTCACGCTCTCGCTCGCTCACTGGCTAAGGATGGCTGAGTGGGCGGGGGTGGGTGGCGGGGTATGCATGGGCCTGCTCCATTGTCTGTGATATCTATTATTGAAGCCGGCCCCCTTCATCAGTAACCGGATACGACTGGACAAACAAAGCTGGCAGCACACTCCAATTAACGAACGCTGCTGAAAGGCGAACTGGCACCCGGGCTGGTTTCAGCGCGGCGTGCGGACCGAGGGGGTGGTCGGAGCCAGAGCCGCGGAGAAGGAGCGAGTTGCACTTCTCCCTCCGCCTGCCGGTTCGGAGACGTGAAGGCGTCCTCTCCTCTGTGAGCTATGGGGCTCCTTGCCGTGTCCTCTGTGCTGCTGCGTGGGCAGGAGAGCGCAACAAGCGCCGAACAGACCTTGATCTGCTGCCGCCGGGAGCCGGGGAGGGGGTTGATCACTTCTAACGTCTCGCTGCAGAAATGGCTAACCGCAGGTTACGATGAATAATGTGCGTGGCATCCGATCAATTCACCTACACCGCAAACATATTTACCGCCGTTCCAGATTTGAGAAAATATTGGACAGTACGGCGTCTGAACGGGTGTGGGCTTGTCGAATGACAAGAAGGGTAGAGCTGAGTAAAGCCGAGGTGAACTAAAGTAACCAGGGGAAAGTGCCTCGGGGTGATCTCAGAGCCACGATCACGACGACACTGCTGCCACTCAACATAAACACAAGCAGTAAATATATATATATATATATACATATATATACACGTGTGTGTGTGTGTGTGTGTGTGTGTGTGTGTGTGTGTATATGCATGTATAGTGTGTGTGTATTGCAAAAACGCATCTAGATTATTTTGAAACCAGCTGGACATGAAAATGTTTGACAGCAACGCCCCCCCGGCAACCGAAGGAGTGAAGGAAAGTCAAACCAAAAACAGAACATCAATAAAACAAGCGGAGAAAAGAGGTTTCTTTAAAAAAACTGCAACACAATTGAAAATTAAAGGCAAAACACCAACACAGAAATACACTAATTGAGCCTATTGGAGGGGCTGGGGGCTGAGGGGGGACAAATCGTCCCCTTTAGCAAAGTCCACCACAATGAAATTAGGCCTACGCGCTTTCACTGGAGTCGAATTACACTTTCTTGTTCATGCGGGGACTGTGAGGCACCCAGGCTGCTGGCTGCTTGCTGTGAGCACCACACCCACGAAAAACAGGAGCAGGCAGCGAGGGGCTTTGTTTGGAAGTGTAGGTGAGCCTGTTTGTGTGCGAGGGAGATGCGGGAATGCCAGGGGGTGACCGCTTCAGATATTGGGTCTGTTTACACGTGAAACAGAAGCAAAGGCTAGCTACAACAGAGTCAGATTGCTACAGGGATACCCTGTGGAAGTCTTCTGCTTAAAGGCTGGGGGTAGGGATGGGGTGGGGTCCACATTTAACACAGGGAGGCAAGCGAATCCACACTTCCGCAATAGGCTTGACCAAGCAGAGTGGAGTCCGTATGTTGACTGCAGAAATGTACATGCTGTATAGCTTTTTGGATTTTGACAGCAAACAGTGTGTGCATTGACAGCAATAAGTAAGGAGGCAACATTGATGTTGATTTGGTCATTTTTTCATGTTTACGACCTCAGTTATATAAGTACATTCCAGTGCTTACTGACATATTCTCATTTAAAGTACATATAGCCTATTCCAATTAATACAACTTCGGTTCTATCGTTTCTATTCTCATAGACAATAGAAATTTGTAAAGAATCAAGGCTTTTTTAAAAACTTTTTTTGTATTTGTATTTTGTCACATGCTGCATCTATTATTTTAGAGCCCCCCCAGTCTTGCTATGAGTGTGGTTACACTCCTGCCAAATTCAAATTCTGAAACAGGGCATTGATCAAGGCTTGATCAGCTATAAGGCTTACACGTCTATGAAAACCAAACCTGGTGATGCATGTTGTTTGGACACACCCACTTCTCTTATTTCCAGCTTTGTGAGTTGCGGATTCATGATATGAAAATTTGCCTACGGCGCACACACTTTGTTTTTTTAAAAGAGCAACGCAACATGCTGAAACATCATTGGATCAGAAACGGGAGAGAACGCTATTTGATAATAGGCTGGAGTAACTGCAACAGCACCTGAGGGTATCTTCTGTTATGCAACAACAACTATTAAGGCAAAAAAAAATCTGTCAAGCTGTGCTTTCAGCCACACAAAAAAATTACCTAGTGGAAAATAAATTTTAAAAACACAAATAGTCATTCCGCTTTGTGGAGTCCTCTCTAAAGCATGCACGTTATTCAAGTTTCCTCTCATTTGCATTGTGAGGCAAATTACGGAGAGAAAATACAAACAAACAGGAAAGCGAAGGGCCGCTTGTGCCACAATGCCCCCGATCTGCTGGTTATGTATTTTCCACTGAGCACAGGCCTAGCGAACACAATGACTTAAAGAAACAGGAACTGGTAACTCGGGTTACTGAGGGACAGCCAAGCCTGGTGTACGTTTCATTTTAATATTGTAGGGAGGTAATGAAGAACGGTGAATTGAAACCGACCCAGCTGACACTCGACTGAGATGGCAGAGCCATACGATCCCGTGGTCAATCGAGTTTTACCTGCGCTTCATTGTCCGAGAGAAATAAAAGAAACCCAAGCGCAGGGACGGTCAAGCCTCTCCTTTTGCCACTGAAAAACGAACAAACTTTTTGCCTGCAAACAGGTTTCCACTCCGGCTGCAAAGTACGTGCCCACAGCTACAACGCACTGCATCCAGTCAACGGGCTGACCATGATATTTGACGCGTGTTAAATTCAGTTGTGCTTTCCACAAAAACAACAAAAAAGATCAGAGTATGGGGGACCAGTTAGATTGCATCAGCATGTCAAAGTTGCTTGGCTAAATGATGTTTGAGTTGACAGGGCTTGGAGCAGCATCACCTCTCTCTACACTCTGAGATGCCATTCACATGTCAGGCCTACTGGTTGATGGAGAGATCAAATGAAAGATCATCAGGTGGCTGCATGTTCATATATGCTGATCATCTAGAAAAGGTGAGAGAATACAGCTATCATACAAGAGTATAGCTCAAAAGTATAGGTCCAGCATTATACCCAAAAGCAAACTGGTGAACAAAAACCTGTACAGGACGTAGAAAACTGCATGACAATAGACACATAAAATACATATGCTACTTTCCAAATTTGGTGCTCAGCAAAGTGATCATTCCATGCTAACCCTACTTCCTGATTGTCTGCCCTACAACATGTGCCCTCTCTGGCCCTTCAAAATGTAGGCCATGTTCTGTCTTTATTAGCATCAGTGGAGTGAATTTATTATTCATTTAATATTTTAATCACATTTTAATTATGTGATTAAAATTGTATTTGCACCTGCTGCAATGGTGTTATCCCTGGTTGGAGTCAAACTTCCTTAACCCATGGGTCACTAGGCTCTCCTTTTGAATCTCAAGGCCCCCTTAAATGACCACCCTATGGGTAAGGACTCCCTTAGCCTTTATCCAATGGCCACAACAGGCTGCAATGCAGTGGCTATTTAACACACATGGTAGCATGTCTAAATTGTGACGCCATTATATCATGGATCTAAAGAAGACATGTAGATATTTAGTACTATATATGTACTTTTTAAATGCTTTTCCCCCTTTTTATCCCAATTTCGAAAGCCACGCTCACTGCGACCTCCGCTGTTGTTTCGGGAGAGCCTAGACAAGCACTCGCTCCCCCAAAACGTGATGTCAGCTACCACTTTTTTTTTCACACCGCAGTCTACAAGTTAAGCTTGCACAGACATGCGTCTGAGGAAGACACTTCATGTGTAGCTTTATACTGGCAGACTGTGGGCGCCCCATTGGCCAGCATGAGTCGCTGGTGTTCTACAAGACAAACAATCCGGTTCACTGAATCCCTCTTTCCCTGGGTGAGGCTACCACCAAATACGTATCACCCCACAGGGCTGCTCACCACTTTGCCACTGACACGGTCTGGATTCAATACCAGACTGTCAGGGCTCATCCAAAAACTAAAACAGTGCCTTAACAGAATTAGTCACCAGGCAGCCCTCAATATAACTATTAATGAATACAATTACCACAATATTACCAATAATGTGTAACCCAGACAATATTAATTTGACCTGAAAGTCTAAAATATTAAATTCATGAAAGGTGGAAATTCAAACAAAATGTTATTAAGAGAGAATTTTTTCCTTCACGGACCCCCAGGGACCTTCACACCTCAGTTTGGGAACCCCTGGTCTATGATTATGATGATGGTCATACAGTGCTGGCATGTTGAATCTCTATTTCTGAGCCCCCTGTCAGCTTATCAGGACACACATGGGGATAACGAGTGCCCTGGTGTCTAACTGGGTGAGTTTGGTAAATTACAGGCACTCTCCAGTGCTGCCACTTCAGCCTGGGAGGGAGACGACACAAAAGGTACCCATCTCTTCTGGCAAGACATTTCATCTTGAAGGGAAATGTGCCGGAGAGACATGGGTAACACACCTTTTATGTCCTCGGTGAAACTGTGCCTCTGCACTGTTCAAAATGATATCACATTTACAACTCTGCAGAAAAGCACCTTCGACTGACAAGTAGACATAATGGAGACACTTTTCTATTTTTTATTTGCTTTCATTTTTGTTCCGTCTTGTTGCCATGGCTTTATGGATATTTGCAGGACTGTGGTCCGGCTGGGCACTTTCTTGATGGAATAACATTTCTTTAAATTGTTAATTACATTTTTATTGAAATAGTGACAGACAAAAACTGGTTTGGAGCTTTCAGAAATGCTTGGTAAGTGTGGGACCACTTACACCTGAAGTGTCTAAATACAAAATACAACTTACTAAATAAAACTTAAAATGATCATACTCCTTGGCCTTTTGTATAAATAATTCAACACATTTCATTCACAATCTATAAATAGGGAAATCACAAAATATGCATACAAGACAAACAATTATGCAAGATATAAAAAGTAGCCGAATCAGTAAATTAGATTTTTTTAACGTTTCCAAAATAAAAAAATAAATAGATAATCTCTAACCTAATCTCCCTGCTCTTCATACAATCAAACATATTTTCTTTAATCCCTCACTGAAGCAAATGCACACTTTTGCTGTTCAATAGGAACTTCAGACAGAGGGGATGTACAATGTAATTTAATGTTATCAAACGCAAGTAATTAACAGCAGATGCCACCCTGCTCAACACAATCGTTAATGACTGAATCTGATTGTTTCACCACTCTCTCCCAACAAAGGTAATTTCATGTTTCAAAACACACAGACATCACAGTTACATTTCCTTACATTGTGACAGTGCATGAAATAAAAAATAAAAAAAGCTTTTCCCTTTCCTTAGGTCAAACCACACCATGATAATACTTTCTGTAATTGCACCAATGGACAAACCTGAACGCTTCCCTATCAATGCATTTGATTGAGTCTTAACGGTGGTGGTATCGCCAACATACTTGATAATGTGGTGTGGCGGGACCGAAGATTTGCATTAATTTGTATGAAATGTAAATAAAAGTTATAACCCCTTCAATATGTATTACTGTAGGTTTAAATGCTAAAAGCCAATTGAATAAGTAAACAAGGGTAGCAGTTTGAAAAGGACCGCTTTTGTACAGACACAGTACCAAGCCTGTCACTGTGGCCTAAAAATCCCAATCTTAAAATATCCCAAATTATATAATCCCACTGACAACTCACCTCCTCCCCAACATCTCTTTAGGTTGTGATCTGAGTTTAACAAATCATTAACAATAGTGTTTTACCATCAGTTCCTCTGAATCAGTTTTCAAGGGATCATTCAGACATGGATAATATATTTTTACAGATGTTGGCTACATGTTATAAAAGTTTCCCCTTTGTTACTTGCATTGATTTCAATGACGTGAATGAATCGAGATCATTAAAGACAAGGCTGAGGAAAAGAGGCAACCAATTACATCTAATTTCAGTTATTGGTTGAATTAATTCCATCGCAAGAGGAACGCTAAGAAATATCACTCAATTTTCAAGGCTATTATTGAAGCTGCTAAATCATTGTCCCTTCACACACGCACACGCACACGCACACGCACATGCACATTCTTTACCTCATGTTGGGCACACTTGTTTCTGCAGGAGCAAATACCAGTAGTGCATACCTTTTTAGTGACTCTCGCTCTCTTTCTTTAACAAATCAAAACATGCCGAAACATCAGTCCCCCGGTAGACTACAACCATGGTGAGACAGACAGACAGACAAGGGATAAGGGAATCCTCAGCAGACCCATGAAGGGAGTTCAATCACACCCTCACTACTCATCTTTAAGTTACACACATTTCACTCTCAGGGAATAGGAGCTTTGAATTTTTATCTCATTAGACAAATATGATTGCCTGCGCTGTTGACCGGGGCGAAATAAAATAGAGCCATAGATTAAAAATGCAGGACAAAAACAACGTGGCATGATTGAAATAGACATTGGAAAAGGTGGTGGTTATTTCAGCGTCACCTGGCACCGACGACACAGTAGCCATCTGTCACAAAGACCACCATGCCTGAAGCATAGACAAGGGCAACCGTAATCACAAACCTGAACTACCAGTAGAAAAGGTTCACACTCAAATCGCATTTCTATTTGCCATTAACATTTCCATGTCAAATTAACAACTTTCAAACGATTTTTATTCCTGCAATAGTCAAATGTCAAATTCCTGTATGATTGGGAAATTGAATAGTGGGGGGAAATGCTTTTCAGAGACATAACTTTCACACTTTTTTTTAATTTTTTTTTTTTTTTTTATATAAACAGGTTTTTCTCATTTTTCTTCCCAATTTTGGAATCGCCAACTGTGCCCCTGTACTTCTGTTCCACCCGCAGCCGTGCAGGAAGCACAGTGGCTGAACCGTGTGAACCCCTCTGATGCACTTAGCCACAAGCCTGTGACTATTTTCCACACAACAGTACTACAATAGCACGAGTGCCATTCAGCGCAGCAGAAGATCTCTCAACTAGTAGCCTATGAGTGCCTAGCACATTGTTGGGAGGATCTAATGCATTGGAAACCTGAGGAACCATAGCCGGACAAAGCCCATTGTGTCTTGCTACTGCGGACTTCCAGTCATAGTTGGCAAAACCTGCAATGTCTAGGCTACAGGGCCCAGCCTGCACTTGTATGAGTGCCTTTACAGACAGAGACACTGGGGAACTGGGGAACTAGTCTGTGTACAGTAATGCTTACAAGCTGGAGAATACCAGTCATGAATGGTATCCAGTCAGCTAGCCAATTTGTTAACACGCTGACTTTGTTAGACTTGACAATAAATTATATTTAGATATTATATAGTTAATGATCAAATTATATTATAGATTTAAATATCAAATTATATTTAAGGGTCATTTGTTTCAGATTATTTCCCATTTTCTCCCAATTTAGTAGCCAATTACACCCTCCATTTTATTTCGATTAACCCCCCACGGGTTCATCGCTCGTCTCTACGAGGCAAGCTAATTTTCTGTGGGCAGTGACTTCCGCTTTCCTCCGAAACTGAATTTTCCCACCCACGTTCTGGAGACTCCTTTTCCGTGCTTCACAACGGACCCCAGCCGGCTCTCCCTCCCCCTCCCCCTGGGGCGGACAGCCAAATGATCGGGGCTGATGACCAATATCAAATTATATTTGAGCCAGACAGAAAGATGTATAATTCTATATAAAACTGTAAAGTTTTTAAAAGTATAAATTCCATTTATGACTTTTTAGATTTCTGAGACAATTTACCATGACTTTTCAAGGAGAGTGACTACTTTCCATGACTTTGGACTTTCCACTTTGCAGGATGTAAATATTGCCAAGGGTTTCAAGGACCATGGGAACCCTGTAGAGGATACATCTGTTCACCACCTCAAAGGACAATACTCGGTTGTGCATTTTCACTCGATTGGTGAGTCACTCGAATACTTATGTGTAACAAGAGATAACATGAGCCATATGTTTGGACAATATTCCAAAAATGTCATAAATGCATTTAATCACATGCATTAAAGACCTGAATGGAGCATAGATTAAATCAGTCTTGGTGAGAAGACCAAATTAGCCCAACTGTTCACTTCAAAAATGCAGTGTTTTCCCTAAGGGGTTTTCAATCAAGGCAAGCCGCCTTGCCAAAAAATGGTGACTGCCTTAGCTACATAGATCATCTAATTTGTGGTTTTGGACATTGGTCTTTAATCATTGCAAACCCTAGTTTGCAAACACATACGTAGTGACTCTCCTTTCATCGCCACTGTGAACACTACTGCAACCTTACATTATATTTCATATAAATTGCTGTTGTAATTTATAGTTCTTTCATTTTTAAATGTAATTTTATGCATAAAGTTTACTATTATATTCAACATCACATTGTTGTCAATACCACAACACTTCCTACTCACACGCTCAAAATATCCTACAATAAACGCCGCACATGAAAAACACACACATTGTTTTGACCCAAAAAGGTAAAATACAAGAAATTGACACAGCGGTCACCATGCTCTCAACCAACTGCTTCACCACCCACAGGCAATACTTTCTAAGAGAAACGATGTAATGCTAAAACCACTTGGCATGAGAGGTCTCCGAATGAATTGAATTAAAGGCCTTAAACTTCAAAACTCACCTCCCAAAGCTCACTAAGCAACCATGCTTATAGTCTTGCCAGTGATCCCACTTCTGTTCAAGGACTCTGAACTGCAAAGCAGCATGGGAATTCTCTGCCAGGAATGACCAGAAAGCAGAAGCAGAAGCAGAACCACACACACACACACACACACACACACACACACAAACACACATAAACACACAAACACACAAACACACAAACTCCAACCTGCAAAGGCTGTTTATGTTGGTCAGCGGTACAACCCTGCAGGCATTAGTCCTCCCAAACCTCAAACCTGTCAGCAGGTCAGAACTGAGCCTGGGCAGATTGAGCCCACATATAAAATAAACAAATGGCCAATTAAAACAGTTTTATCCGCCTGATGGGTCCTCTGGTAATGCCACTGCTCTGTCCACCTTTCCCGGGACAACTCTCCCGCCCGGGTTGGAGAAAGGGGCACAACAGCAAAGGCGCAGATCTGCACAGGCCACCACATAGTTAACATTCCTCACGCATGAGGGCTGGGGAGAGGGGGAGAAATCTTTTGGCAAAAAACGGCAGTACAGTAGCAGAACAATGCCCCTCACAGCCAGGCTCCCGGGCACTCCTAGCCAAAACACAGCCAGTCAGCGGAGAACAGAATGCCAACAGAGAGCTACCAATGCCGACCAGTCAAAATATGAAGGTGAGGGAGAGACACCAAACCACAACCACAATGATGACCAGAGACAAAGCACACTAGAGTCTAGGCTTCGAGGGAAAAGCCCTGAAACATGCCACTTCAATCTTTTTCATAAGGCTCCGGCACAGTGCTAAATGGTAATTGTATTTGCCATTCCATGACATGGCACACTGGCTCTCAATCCGGTTGGTGTCCTGAGCAAACATGTTAGACCACTTGTTCTTTAGTCGTCACATTGCCACATTCAAATGTTTTCATATCCTCAAAGTATGTGAAAATACAGTAAAGTAGGCACAATTTAAGGGAGAAGCGAAATCACGTAGGTTTACATGTACTAAAGTTACCAGACTTAAAGCAACATTTCTGTGACTGACAAGCTTTATGCGAGTATTCACATTGTAAATTATCTCCCCCTTGAAGCAAAGCACTAAAAACATTAAGTAGGTTACATAAAACATTTTTTTTCCTTTTTGTCCATCTTAGATTCTCAAATAAGTCATTTTATATCATTCTTAAAAGGCCACAGAACCACAGAGAGGATTCTGCCTGCAGAACACACTGTGTGGGAACTTGGCGATAAGATGCAGAGAAGGGTGAAAGAAATAACAGGATTTCATAGTCATATGACTGGGGCATTCTTCACAGAATTAACTGAAACCAGAAGGAAATGGTCATGAGAAAACGTGAAGGCACAACATGACGGTAGCAGGAGGAGGGGGAGAGGAGGAGGGAAAAAAAAACTTACGGTCAGCTTCCAAACTTTTCCTATCGTGGCCGGGTGAAGATAGAGGCACTGTTCTACTCTGCTATACCTGTCTCTTTCAACCAATGAGAATTTCATTGGTAAATTATTTACTATTGGCTCATTTCATTGGTTCATTTTTTCATAAAAATAACTTGTGGTCGATTTACATCCATCCATGCAGCCCATCAAACACCTCAGCCTTAATCACACCTCAATCTTCTCCTACGGTCATGTGAGTGAGAGGCACCATTCTACTCTGCTGTGCAAGTCCCCTTCAACCAATGAGAAACTCAATGAGAAAGCCTTAATTGTGTGCTTGCGTGTTAAAAAAAGCCAGAATCACAGCCATCGTATTCCTCCGTGCTCTCAGAAATACAGGAAGCATGGTGACTTAAGTAGCCTGCAGGAAAACAAGGACGGGAACCTCCTTGTGCAAGCGACAAGCCCAAGTTGCCATTTGGAAATTATTTCACAATCACAAACCAACATAGTTGCAGGTTTTATAGGCACTGTCACCATGTGTATGTAGGAACACTCATTAACTCACTTAATATGTATACATAATGGGGGGTGTATAAAAAATAAGGGTAATGCTGCTCAGGCAGTGAGGTCAAGCACAAGGAAGCTTCAAAATACAGTTGGTTTGATGGATCAAATTGGATAAAATTATGAACAAAGCTCAGTTGCCTATTCCCTTAAACTCACGAGCCAACAGACAACTGTATGGACAATAGATTCAAGTGCACATTCAGATTCAATTTTTTGTCCTCCCAAGAACAAATGTGATTCACAGCTATATATAAAAAATATACTATATAAAAATGCACATACGGCCAGATTAACTAAAGGTTTTAGAATGTGCAAAAGGTTTCAGCTCCAGCAAAACAAACATTTTGACCTAATATGTTGGTCAAGATAATGGTTTGTTTGTGCAAAAACATTTTTTACATGCTAAAGCCTTTAGTAAATTTAGCCCATAAAGTACAAAAGCAATTACAATACAAAGCAAAACAGGACAATAAGGTCATACGCCATTACTGCTTGTTTAAAGAATAAATATCCCTTAGTATAAAGCTCTTTTTTACAATGTAAACTGTAGAAAGCACGCAGGAGGGGTGGTAAAAGGTGGGTTGACTTGTGAAACTGCTCCTGTCTACAGACCCTGTAATTTATGGTGAAGTTACAGTGTATGCTTATACTGTCTTTCCTTACTGCTTAGTAATATTATCCTAAGCGTACAAGCCTCCCACAAGGAAAGGGCGGAGTCCTGCTTTTTGGAAAGGCCTGAAAAAGGCAACAACAGGAAGAAAGGAAAAGAGTATGGAGACCATTCATCTGACAAAGCGCTCAGACAAATGAAGAACAGGCAGAAGCATCAGCCCCAGCGACTCCCTCATCACTGTGGTCTGGATGAGCCTTTATGCCTTCGGCTCCCAAACAAGAGCACTTACTGGGGCTGCCTCTGTTCACGGGCTTTTAAAAAGCAAGATGCTAACGTTTGGACACTCTTTGGCTTAGGGTTGTTTATGGCTTGTGTAAAGTGGCCCTTGTAAGTTGGGAGTCGGGTAATGGAAAAATGGTTGGGGTCGGGGGATGGGGATTAGGGCAGGAGGCGCTCCATTACGGGCCTTGTTTTCAGACTTACCTGGGCTCATTGTTTTCGGACTGTCTTAATAGTGGAATTTGTCCAATGCCAATCATATATATCCCATTCTTTCTGGATATATGTCTTTTCTTTAGTGGGCATTCTGCGGTCATGCTGCACAGTGTCCTGATTTTAAAAAGTGATCAGAATCACAAAATGGTGCCTGTGACCCACAACAGATTGAAAATATCAATCAAATATCAAAATATCAAACTGAACATTACTCTTTATAACTATATTATGAATAAAGCAAACCCTAGGGAAAGTGTTTAGTTGGATGAATTAAGAACTTATAAATGTACCTTATAAGGGCCACAGACTTGGTGTGTGCTTCATCAATCAAATACAGAACAGCTCTGCTCTGGATACATAGTCAACATCCAGACTGGCACCCTGCTAAACTCTATAGAAAACATACAGATGACTGTGGTCTACACTTCCTGACTGTGCACTGTCGATTGGCCAGCAATGAACACAGAGCGCTGCACATAACCCCCCTCCAACTGGGACCACAGGAAGCCCAGGGGACACTCGCCCTGAGAAACCAGCCTCAAATGGCTGACTCAGTCTCCGAGCTACAGAGCAGTCATGACGAGGCCACATTCCATTTCGCGTTTCCTGCTCTGTGCACCAGGAGGTCGAGCAGAGGGAGACTCAGAAAAGCAGCATTACCAGTGAGCAGTCAGTTCTCATGTCACAACAACAGATCCGGTTTACAAACCTCCGATGTTTGAAATGGTAGGCCTTCATATGGACTCAATATTTACGTCAGATTTCACATCACTGGATTACAACTGTGTTTTAGCAGACCCCTCTGTTAGACACCTGTTAGCTCCAATGAATAGAAATCAGTCTTGGAATTATGGCATTTTGGTCTTGATCCAGTCACAAAGGTGAAATGACCATAATGATTAAGGGAGTAACCGTCATTGGCCAGGACCCTTTCCCTAGCGAGCAATACTCTAACAGGCCCACCCTCAATCTCTGTGACCAAAGCCCACCCCAACTCATTCAATAATAACTATGTGCTACAGTACACTGTTACGTCACTCCAAACCGAATAAAGTGAAGTTCTGTGTAGCTCTCACAAACATCCTCAACATTTCTACATACTGTAACACCGAATAAACAAGTTTTCCTTCTGCTTTCACAAGCTAAAACAAAATGTAGGCCTAGTTCCACCATGAAAAGAAAAACATTTTTTTAAAGAGAAAACAGAACCTTCCGTGGTGCAGGCTGCAATAAGTTTTGCAACCTTATGAGATGAAGATAAGATCTGAAGCTTGGGATCAAAAGCTGACAATTAGCTGAACCGCAGAGATTCATTATGTAATAGCTGAATAAATGATCGGCACATTCATACTGCAAGCACACTTCAGACAGTGACTGATCAAACGCTGTGAGGTTCACGGCAGAGAGAAAATGTGGGGGAAAGGCAAGCATAAGGAAGGCATATGAAAAATGTGTTAGACTGATGTAGCAGACTGGCACAGGGCAGTCACAGTGGTTAGAAATTCACACACAGGAAAAATGACAGCAGGAAGTGCTCTCAAAAAAAAAAAAAAAAAAAAAAAAAAAGTTGCTACTTCAGTTATCAAATGAAACGTTTGATAAATTCAAAACTTGAACTTAAATTTAAAGTTAATTGGGGGGAAAAAACTGGACATGAACCATCAAAATGTTTAACTGGACACACCAAGCACATACGAAGTCAGGCAGCCCTTACTAGGCTAATACATATGTTATGTAAAAAAACAATTTCCCTTACACTCATGAAATAGCCGTGGATGCCTTTTAATATGCCACATTGAGACTAGTGTTGTACTTCAGTAAAAACATTTTTTTAAATTAAATTAGCATTCGGCCTAACACTTAAAACAAAACCAGACAGTTTGAACAGTTTAGAAGCAGTAATTATTATGAACATCAGCACAGGGGGAATAATACATCTCAAAGGTTTTTCCATCTCCATGTGGAAAACTGAAAACACAGCTTTGAATAACAAGATAAATTAACAGACTGAAGACCTTATCCACTGGAAAGCTAATTAATAATTTTCTTGAAATAAAAATGAACAATTTTGACCCTGCAGCTAATGGATAATTAGCAACTGTGGCCTCACTTAACAGACACTAATACCTGAAGAATTACAGTATATTTATGTAATGTACTACAATGCAAATGCATTTTCCTGTATCAAGTATCAAGAGATTACCAATATATAAAAAGATCGGTTAGAACAAAACAAGTGATTTCCCAGGAGCAACATAAGCTGTAAAATTGACACCATTGCAATTAGGGTATACTTCAAATGATTAATTATTAATATTAAATTATAATTATAAAACCCCTATTTGGGTGTGTAACACTTTCAAACGGTTACATACGCATCTAACAGTAAACTACTAAGTGTTTCTCTTTTATCTCCTGAAAATATTAAAGTATATAATAAAGGATGTATTACAAAAAACATTCCTGACAAAAAATACCACCGCACTGACTCACACTTGATTGGATATTATTTGCGTGACTGGGCAATGCAAAGGTGTGCCCTCAGCCATTCACACAACACTCCCTGGAAATGATATGAAAAAAAGCACAAGAGATGTTTTTAACACGATCATCAGGAATATTTCTGTCACCATACAATCCACACAAATAAATAATGGCAGAGGGAAGGCTTTAGTTATTGGCTGACACCGCCCATGCCCCCTCAGCTACAGGATCTTCTTGACCAGCACAGCAACAGGGGAGGAGTCTGAGCAATGACAGTGGGGAGGAGGGGGGTAAGGATGTCACCGATAGTAAATGTCCCTTTACGGTACCTTTTTAGTTTTTCTTCTCTTAATTACACATTGGAAGGATTATGTTAGTACCATGTTTTCAGAGTAATGTATATTTAAAGTGCAGAAAGTTTCCATGAAAATATATAAATTCATTTTTAAAATACTGCCTAGACACTGCCCCCCTCATTTGTAGGAAAGGGGAGGACATCATTAAAACTAGTTTCAGAGATGCTCGCCATTGGTTCTGCCAAGCAAATGCTCTGTATGGCAAATGTATGTAGTACGCTTGCATTCCTGATCTTTGTATTGGAGGCAGAGAACCTTTGTTTCACCCGGAGGTGGCTTGTAGGTCCAAAATGGATGACACAAATCTCACTGATCAAATGATCAGTTGAATGATTGTGCTGAAACATTTTTGGTCTTTTGCTCGATTAACAGCAATATACCAAATCGTTTTATAACATGCTCCCATTGGCAGGTAATTCAATTTTTCTTAACTGTGCCTCTTGGGATGCATTATGGTTATATGCATCAAGTTGAGTATTCAATGACAATAGTTCAAATTTAGGAAAAAAAAAACATTTAGTCACTGTGAAGGCAACACCTTTTACTTAAAGACACCAATTCTCTTACAATTGTACATGGCACAAGTGTTGTAGGCAAAGTACATTAAAAGCCAGGGACGCCATTTATAAATGATGTGCATTGTAATGAGCATTTAAACTGCAGAATCCAATTTCTTTAGAATACAGAAATTAATTGACCCTTACATCGTCTGCTAAACGTAAGGGCCAAATAATTCGTCAAAAAGTGTCAAATTTGTGAAATGATCACATGGTCAAATGATCAGTGAATCTGTGTAAATGTTGTACAATTTGGTGACATGGAAAAGAATGCTACAATGAGATACAAGACAGAAAGGGAATTTGTTGCCAACTGGTACAGATTATTCGGCGAATTAATTGCTTGACTGTTAATACAAAGAAATACAAGGAAGAGCATGTTGAGATATGATCAGCTTGGATTTAGGCCCCATCCATTTAAAACTCACGAGACACTGGTTTTAGGAGTGCTCTGTATTACAGATCTGTAGGTCCTGTGTTTATATTTACTTTTACATTTCAGGGCTGTTTCAAGGCTGCTCTGTATTACAGTACTGGTAGTCCTGTGTTTCTGTTGTGTGTTAGATTAATGGAATCCAGGGGTCTAGCAGGAGACGACTTCCCAACCACACCAAAGCCTATAGATAGATATAGATTATGGCCTCTGACAGCACCATCCATTGCACCACCATGATAAATCATCAAATGTAAAATATAATGCAAAATGTATTTACATTAAAAGGAACAACTGACTGGATTTCATGGGGAGAGGAAACTGGAGTTTTTCAGCATGAGCCTGTTGGAAGGATAAAACATCACTTGTGAAGAGATGCTTTGTGTTGTGGGGGACACACATTCTTAGAGTTCTGTGGGGACAATTCTGTTTAAATATATAATCTGCAATTGATATAGAAAGTATCCAAAATCAAAGCATCGAAATACATCTTAGGAATAAAACACTTTGAAAAGTGGAGTCAATTTTATTGTGAGAAGGCTTTCTAGACACTATAGGATTTTTGTTTTTTAGTTATTTTAAGTAAAAAAGAGAGAAATGCACACACAAACTGGGGAGGTCAAGACAGATGGAGGCACACTTTTCTCTCCATGAAAAGTTTATTTTTATTGGACCTGAAAAATCGCCAAATCTATGAATCCTCACACTGATGAAAGCAGTTGCTGAAATATGGGGATTTCTCAGGTCCAATACATATGAACCTTTGTTGGGGGAATAATGTGCAACTTTCTTTTCCTTATGTTTTAGATAAACAGTTTGTTATGTTAAATCTAAAGATTTTACCTCTCATGGCAGTAAGCCTCATGCAAACTGGCAATAATCACACAAATATTTCACACTAAACAAAGCAATTAATTTCAAAATGTAATTGCTATGCCAAATGGTAGAGACAATAAAAGTTCCTGTTATAGCTACTGGCATCCAGATTGGGAATGACACTGCGAGTCGACAGAATGAAACCCCATATCCTGTCTCAGGTCTCCAATACAGTTAATTTATCAAAGTCTGGGCTACTTGACTCTTTTTAACATTTCATAATGGATATTCCCAAGCAATAAAGGCTTTTTAACTCAACATTCAAGTACCTTTTGTTACCTTACAGCTTTTAATGAAAACAATTTAAATCAAGATTTTCCACCTTTATTTAAAGTGTAAGACACAACCTCCAAGTGAAAATCAGAAAATGAATAAAAATGAAAAACTAGAATGGCTGTGTTTGATAAGTGTATACCCTGCTGAGTTAGAACTTGGTAGAAGCACTCTTTGCTTGAATTACAGCCATGAGTCTGTTTGGATATGACTCTACCAGCTTTGCACACTTAGACTGGGCAACGTTTGCAAAACTGTTCAAGCTCAGTCAGATTGTGTGGGGACTGTCAACAGACTGCGCCCTTCAAGTCATTCCACAGGTTTTCAATATGATTTAGGCCAGGGGTCTGACTAGGCCACTCAAGGACATTCACCTTTTTGTTTTTTATCTGGGTCATTGTCATGATGAAAGGTGAACCTCCTTCCCAATTTCAAAGGGAAGGAGGTTCTTTGCAAGAATTCTTTCTTGCAAAGGTCAGCAGGTTTTCCCTCAATAATTTTTCTGTATTTTGCACCATCCATTTCCCTTATATTCTGAGAAGTGGCCCAGTCCTTGCTGATGAGAAAGGGATGCTTTACAGTAGGGATGGTGTTCTTTAGATGATGTGCTGTATTGGGTTTTTGCCAAACGTAACGTTTTGCATTTAGGCCAAAAAGTTCTATCTGCCTCTCGGGTGGTCTAGTGGTGACAACGTTCGATGCTGGCCACTGCGACCGGGGTTCGATTCAACCGGCTGCGCCAGAGTCGGCTCTGACCAGGAGTGCCACCAAGGGGTGGAAATTGGCTGTCAGCCCCAGGGAGATGGGAGGGAAGCCGACATGAATTTCACTGTGTACAGAAGTGGCACTGGAGTACCAGAGTTACGGTCGACAGCTTGGCGAGTGCCGTCTCGAAGGAGATGATACTTCGCCTGTGTCAATGGTGGTCACAGGGCTACGGCAGCGAACGGCAGTGAAAAATATAGGGTGATTGGGTACTAAATTGAAAATCTGAAACAAATTCTTAGAAAAAGTTCCATCTTGGCTTCATCTGACTACAACAGTTTTTGCCACATGGTTCCAGAATGTTCTGTGTTTTCTACATACATCAAACAGGACTGAATGCAGAGTTTTACAGTAGTGGCCTCCTTCTTGCCACCCTACCATAGAGAATTGAGGTTGGGGCGGCGGATAGCACAGCGGTCTAACGCATCGTATTTTGGCTGGTCCGATATGGTGTGCACTGCCTGTCACGAACGCGGTTCGAAGCCCGTCTCTACCAGACCGGCCCTGGTCGTTAGGCCCGATCGGGGGCGGCATTTCGCTGTCTGCCCCAGGGGGAGGGGGAGCCGGCTCGAGTTCACCGTGAAGGACATAAGGGTGTCTCCATTAGCTTGCCTCCATTAGCTTGCCTCATAGAGACGAGCGGCTGACTCCTGTGGGGAGGGGTGTAATTGGTGTAAATAAAGGTGCAAAAAGTCTGATTTAATGCATTTTAATTTCAGGCTGTAAGGCAACAAAAGGTGCATTTTTTTAAATGGGGTGTAGACTTTAATGGGGCACTGTATATCTGCATACCTTCTTCAGAAACAAATCAGGAACATCAAATACCTCTCCACCAAGATGCCATCACATGTAAAATCTAAAGATTCATACAGTACAGGCACTCCTCACTTAACGACCGAGTTCCGTTCCTACGACTAGGTCGTTAAGCGAATTGCTCGATAAATGAGGAGCAGCCCCTTACCGATATTTCAAGCATACTGTACTGGTAGTGGGTTTGTGTCAACCATCTTTAGATATTGTTTTAATGCCACCTTTGCACCATTTATAAAAAATGTAGTATATTTGTAAATGTTTATACAGTAGTGTACAGTATACTGTAATAAACAGTATAGAGGAAATCAGCTATAATATACATTACTTAGGTTTGCATACTGTAAATACAGGTAATCATTTTTATTTATTCTGAATAAAGAAAAGGTCTAAAGGAAACTCCAACTCCAAAACTTTGTTTTAATTTGCATAACTCTTACATATTACAGAACATAAAAATACAATCAGCGAAAATGACTGCGGGAACGAGACTGAGACTGAGAAAAGGTGATGCGAGATGAAATGCTTGACGCTGAGACGCCGCGCTGCTGTTTCCACGACCAAAGTTCTCGTACAGCGTACGATACCGACTGGTCGGAGAGCTGGTCGTAAGTCCGCACGGTCGTTAAACAGGTAGGTCGTTAAGTGAGGAGTGCCTGTACAGAATGTGATTATTTGTATTACCAGGCCACACACACAACGTTACTTTTATTTTCACACTCAAAGGTTCAGTCTGGATCGATCTACATGTAGATGCTGTCTAGTTGGCTGTGAATTTTTCATTTTTCATCATCCTGAAAGATCATTGGCTCTGGAATTATGGTAATTTATGTAAACAATTTGACATGAAGATGTGGTAATGCACGTAGCTAAATGTCTTTACTTATATAATAGGGTTAAGGTTAAAAGACAAGTGCAATCATGGGCAGAATGTAATTAGGGGTCCAAGCAGCAAAGCCTATTGTCTCGATGGAGGATTACATTGAAGTAGTAGTGGTGGACACTGGAATTGCACCACTTGCAAAATAGCTTGTTATCAAATGAACAATTTAATTTAATGCCAACTATGCTCGTGAAGTAGCCGATAACATTAATAAGTTAGTTATCTAAATGAGATAAATGCTAACTAAATGCGAAGTCATTCAATTTCAGTTATTGCTTGGTCATCTATTCCTCAACTCTTCACCTCTGGTTGCCCAGAGATTACAGAATTCTTAGTAGGCTGTTAAGACCGACCTGAAATTCCTGAGGTCCAGGTTTCAAGTAAACTGTTTTTCAGCTGTGGCATAAAACCATTAAACCTCCCATGTAATTACGGTAATAAAAAATATTTACAAAATGTCTTTGTAGATGCCTATTTGTTATTGGGGCCTTAGGCTTGGACCCTTTAAATGCTACTCGCAGCTATAAGCATAAAGTATGAATGTAAATAGTTTAAACAGTATTGAAAATAAATTCTAGGTGGCCTATTTTAAGGATTAAAATGCAGTTAGCAACAAAAAAGGCAAGTCCGGTTTTTCGATTTTATTGGTGCAAATGCTTCTAGTGCCTAGCATAAGTGGGCAGTGTGTAGCTCTGTAATGAGCTGAAGGTGTGGCGTGACTGTGGACTGGCTAATCAGATTGCTTTCCAAATTCCTTTTTAACGAGCAGTTGCGTCACACATCCTTATTTTCCTGTTTGTTGGTGCAGTGCATTCTCTCTGCCCCTCACCCTCTACTCCCACATATTGCTATCCATTATACTATTAGTATGGCATTAAATTACCTTTCAAGTGTGATTCCAAACAAAGACTTTGAGCCACTGTATACATTACATTTACAATCAACAAACCCACATTTAAAAGACCATATGGAGAGTAGCAGTGGCATCATTTCAGCAAAATGTAGGTCATGACATGATGGCAGCATACATCTTCTAATTACAGGACAAATGCAACTTTTAATGCAATCAGCTTAACATGTAACATGATAAAGGTTAAAAAATGTACATAATCCTGACAGCATCACAAGAAAAAATAATTATAATGGTGAGTTTCATGGCATTCCACATAACATTGATAATACATTACCAACATTAACATTGTCATATAAACCACTTGTTTGTTCTAATAAAAGGCTCTGAACATTAGTTTCTTTGAGTGTTGTATTCCCAAGCTCTCTGCCTGCAAAGTTTTCCCAGTCTTTTCAATTTTTGTTAAAATACATTCCTGCATTCATCCATGTCCAAACAACATGTATGTACACTATCTATCAAGCACCCATTACAGATACTTCAATACTTCAAACCTGGGTCATGGAAGTGTGTTAGGAACTGAGTTTCCTCCCAAGGAGCACTTAACCCTTAGGAGTCGCCGATCACGCTGGCGTGATCAAATCAGTAACTGGTTCAAGACGCCGTAGCTTTAAAACGAAGTCACTTTGAGCATTGCCGTCAACTTCACTCGAAAGTGCTGGCTTGAAACCCCATGCTAGTTTTTTTTAATGACATTGAAAGACCAAGGCTGTGTTCGAAACCGTTCCCTATTCCCTAAATAGTGCAATATATAGTGTGTTGAACAAACTGGCGAACACACTATATAGTGCACTATTTAGGGAATAGGGAACGGTTTTGAACACAGCCCAAGTAAAAACGGAGATATTATCATTTTAATTTGATATAAAAAATTATATTCACGCGTGCGTAAAAGCGCATACAGTATGTGAGGCAGGCGTCGCATTTGTTTGAATATCTTCAGAGTTTTTTGTCATATTATGAAACGGAAAAAAATGCCTAGCTAGTTTTTGGAGTTGGAGTTGGAGTTTTTGTGGAGGAGAAATGAGGCGAGTTGAGCGTCGTGTGAGGCGAATGCTAAATGTACCACAAACCTTGCTTTTGTACGTCGAGGATGACAAACTTGAAGAAATTATTGGTAAGGAGTCTGACATCGAGAGTGATGCGGAGACAAAATAGCCCACCTTATGAAACTTATCCCACCAGATAGAGCATGAAAATTCATGAAATTTGATACCTCATTCACTCTCATATGTAGTTTTAAGGAAGTTATGGTCATTTTAACACTCGAAAATTTGCATATTGACCCCCATTGCTTTTCAATGGGCTTGAAACAAAAGATGTGATCCATTAACATAAATGGCCATAACTTTCTTAAAAATAAAGATAATTGCATGACATTTTCAGTAATTACAGATTGAAGCATTCTAAACAAGATATGATATATATCTTAATTTGAATTATCTGAAATTACATTACATAATCAATTAATCACATAATTACATGTTGCGCACCCGCCGCGACACGGCAAAAACCACGGCAGGCAGTGAGCATTTGGGCAAAGATATCTCACATTCCGGGTCAAAAATATCGCATTTCGCATCGACAGATTTCAATGAAATTTCACCAGAAACAAGATAAAATGTTAAATTACCATCCTGGAGTCCTGAACTTGCAATCTATGACTTTGAAAGCACTAAACACGAGTCTGACTCTGAAGCGTAGCGTATGACCAAACCGAGCAATATTTAATCAAATTTCGGAAACAAGACGAAGGATCGAGTTTTTAACTACGTTAAATCGCAGACGTATGGTGAAAAAAACCTGACAGCCAATGAAAAGCCTGCAGTTTTGGGGGACGCGCATAATCTCTCGTAATCGCTGCGCAGAGACACCGCACATCTAGAGCGCCGCTGCGCACCCGAATTGTAACATACCTACTCTAAGGGCTACTGAAGTGCAAACGGACCCAGAAATGTACAGATAAAATCTCCTTTGGTTCACATGCCACTGGGTGAGAACTCTTCAAAAAAAAAATATATTACTTCCTCTTACTGGTCAGGTGGTTGTTTCTGCCTCAACCACCTGACCTTTTCAGCCTGACCAAAGAAAAACACAATCCAATCTTAACTGCAGAGCCTTGCAACATTTGCAGTTGTACATTCCAGTGGAGCCGCCCTTGAATTAAATTGAATATTGGTTGTCTACATTCAGTGCCTATAATGTAAAATGGCAGCAATGCAGAATTGTCTAACACATCCTCAATAAAACTGCAACTCTGAGTGTGAAAATCTGGGATTAATTTCAGGCTGTTTCTGTTAGCTGCTTCATCCGAGATAATCCCAGTGAGTTTTAAATTTTAATTCCCACCTATATCAAGCACACCCCAACTTCCTGCCTATCACAGGTATGTATGTATTGAACCATATATGAGCTGCACCATATATGACGAAAAGCTAAAGGGGGTCAAACCCCAGATAGATTACCACCCTTGTACAGGTGAGCAGGATGGTTTACCTCCATTGCTCTAGTAAAAGCAATTAAATGGTCTTTAAAAATGTTAAATTGTTTTGGATAAGAGCAAATACATGTGCCGAGCATATCATTTCGCCAAAATGCACACGATACAAAAGGCATCTATGCAGAGAGCAGGAAATGTCACTGATGGAACAGGGCCCGAGATTAAGTTCTGCTCTGACAATTCAATCGTGATACCCCTGATTGTGTCACAATATGCTTACACACCAGAATGACAACAATGTGTGAAACTGCTTCTTCTAGTACTACGCAGGAGTACCACTGCAACAACACTTCATCATAAGATTAAAACTAACCTTCAGGGTGGGTCCATGGTTACTGAATGGACTTCTATCCTGGTATGGTAGAAATTGCCATGCACCACAAACATCATATCAAGCTACAATATCATGCAGCAGTGGAAAAACCTGCAAGGTTACAACTTTGGCAATGTAAAATATACCATTGTTTGGAAAGGAATGAGACTATTGTTCTATTTATAGGTCCTGTGAAAATTGCTCATGTGTGGAAGTCAGGATAATGCACTAACACCATATACCACAATGTTTCTCCAGGCCAGTTTTCATGTCAAAATGTCCACATTAATGAGATCCAATCAAGAGAAAAAACAATTTATCCTCAACTATAAAACACACAATTTAGTGTTTAGTGTTCAAAATGGTAACACACAGCACCAAAAATGTTTGCCTTATGAGTTATGTTGGTCCGGTATGATCCAGGGATTTCCTCATCTTGTTGACAATCTCTCAATCCCACACAATCCCTCTTCTTTTACGTTCCCCTCTATCAACAGTTTGTTTGATTACAGAAAATCTGTCTATTTTGTGTTGTATGCTGTTAAACATACACAAGGCTTTGAGCAGAGAGAGACACTATTAGCCACGTTATGGCACCTCTCAGAGACCTATTTCGGTGTGCATTGCTGCAAACAGCATCAAAACAGCAGCAAAGGTCAAAGAATGCAAGGAATTCTGTGCAAACCGACGTACGCTACCCTTTACCATGGAGGAAAACAACAGCCAGTGGAGTGATTTTAAGGTGAAAATGTGAAATTTCATTGTGTGGGAATGCTTCGGTCTAAGCCAAATCAGAAGGGAGCTACAGAAACAAACAAATATTGGAAGAGCTCTCTGTCGGCATGGCCACACAGGGTTACCGGAGGTCGTGGCTTCAACGCCAAAGAAAAAACAAAGAGCAGGATGAGTAAAATAAACTCCATGGCCGTTGTCTGTGTGCATGACTAAATTATCCCTGCAATATATTATACATCACTGCCTGGTAGAGGTGTTCCAATAGCGCATGCATATCATTTCAGAACACAACCTCGGTCTAAACACAGGACTCGGACATGGGCCACATATGAAAATGTGTGTGAACAGCAAGTCAAAAACAAATTGGACATGAAAAAAATGGGATTCCGACTGCAGTGTAAAGCCTTAGCCAGGGTTTTACTGCTTTCTTCCTTAGCATGAGCAGATGTTTCGACCGTGAGCTTTTCATTCATTATTATGTTACTGGGCAGCTCAAACACAACCATATGCACCAAACAAGCTTAATCTCCTTAACTGCTAAGGCTTAAATCTTTAATAGTAAAATGGGGGAAAAGCAATGGTCTACTCATGATCAAGTTAATTTTACGCATCACAAGTCTACCCTGAAAACACAATCTGCTCAAATATAAATGTAATTGTTGATTTCCTTGACCTTTTTATATAGATTAAAATGATATTACTAAGTATATCAATAGAGACATTCTCTAAAGGATGTGTGCAAATGTACCTTTTCAATAGTTTCAAACCTGTTTTTGGACTGAGCTACATCATACACGCATGTGTATGTGACTGTGTGGGTATCTGTGGGCAT
The DNA here is from genome assembly GCA_029706075.1 of Aldrovandia affinis. Taxonomy (NCBI): domain Eukaryota; kingdom Metazoa; phylum Chordata; class Actinopteri; order Notacanthiformes; family Halosauridae; genus Aldrovandia; species Aldrovandia affinis. The sequence goes on along the minus strand of JAINUG010000066.1, from coordinate 2,656,517 downwards.
GCATATTGTATTTACAAATTTCATGTTATCCCTACAGTACCCTCCAAAATGTATCACACTTGATAAAGAGGAGCAAAGGCTGTAGAAAATAAATACAGGTAATGAGCTATATTGTATGCTCAAACATTGGTAAAATGATATTTTTATACCAATACAGTGCCTTCCAAAATTATTCACACCCTTGATAAAGATGAGCAAAGAATTCTGTATAAAATAAACAATACAGGTAATTAACTATAATGTATGCTCAAACAATGGGAAAAGTATATACTTATAGACTGAATTGCTCAGAGAAAAATAAAATATTTTCCCCCAAAAAGATGTTACAATTATTCACACCTGCTTTTAGTACTTTGTGCACCCTCCTCTTGCAAGGATCATATTAAAGAGCTATATTCTATACTGTTTTGTGAGATTGGGGGTCTTTGACCATTCCTCCATACAGAATCTTTCAAGATCATTCAATTCCTTAAGTCTGCACTAATAGACTGCCCCCATCAATTCAACCAGCAAATTTTCAATCAGGTTCAGATCTGGAGACTGAAATGGCCATTGCAAAACAGTAATTTTGTGGTGGTCAGTTAACCATTCCTTGGTTGATTTTGACATATGCTTGGGATCATAGTCTTGCTGAAAGATCCATTTGTAGCCTTGTTTGAGCTTAATGGCAGAAGGAACCAGGTTTTTGGCCAAAATGTCTTGGTACTTGCAGGAGTTCATGATTCCATTGACCTTAAGAGCCTGAAGGCCAGTAGATTCAAAACAACCGCATAACATCAAAGATCCACTGAAATATTTCACCGTAGGTATGATGCTCTTTTCAACACAAGCGTCCTCCTTTGCCATGTTTCTTCAGAGTTCTTTCTGTTGCCTTTACGGGTGGTGATGCATCACAAATTAATCTCATGTTTTACCTCATTTTTATACCCCAGTGAAACAGGAAACCATGTGAGACCACAATACAGTTCCCCAAGATTGAGATGAAAAAAGGAATATGTTAATGCGGATTTATTTTTGTTGGTATTTTATTTAAATAATTATAAGGGGGTGTGAATAATTGACATGTTGAACTTGTTGCACAAAATCTTTTCCCCTGAGCAGTTGTATTTTCCCATTTTGTGAGCATACAATATAGCTCATTACCTGTATTGTTTATTTTAGTTTATACAGCCTTCTTTGCTCATCTTTATCAATAATTTTGGAGGGTATTGTAGCTATGTCTAGTCACACAAAACCAAACAAAATGGAGGGGGTAAATGTCATCCACTCATTCTAAGACGAACATTCTACACCCAGGATTGCTTTTGATGCAATTCACTGTCAACTACATCCTGAACAACAAAATTGCTAAATGGCAGTCAATGTAGACCTCAACGGACCTTCTAACAGTAACAATCCTAGGCGGTACTGGAATTAGATCTTCGAATAACATTCAGTTCAATATACTCTATTGGCTAACCCAATGCACATGCTTGAACGGAGGGTGGATTTAAGTCATAAGGATGGACATTCCCAACCCCAACGTTTTACATTCAACATTTCACATACAAAGTCTACATGAAACCTCTGATGATTTAAAAAAATGACAAAATTAAAAAATGAAAAAAAAGACAGATTGCACAACATTACATGGTGTATGCATGTTGCAAAAAAAGGCAATGGTGCATATTCAGAAGAGGAAAGGAAAATGCATGAAATGAAGTGAAAGCACAGTCTCCTACCTTTAAACCAACAGCTATAAGATGTGAAACAACACTGTGTGGGACAGAGAAGAGAAGATGGGAAATGTGAATTAGAGGAGGTGGTTAGTGTGGGCTGTATACCCAGTAACAGTATGATTTAGAACACAAATAATAAACAGAGCCATGATGATTTAGGTAGGAAGGGAGACAGGTGGGTAGAATGTAAAATTATGTCAGAGATTAACCACTGGGGACACTGTGGGCACCAAAGCTCTGGTGAGTTGTGGAAAGGCCAATAAGGCCAATTCACATTTTCCATTTGTCATCTAGTGGACTACATTTCCCATCAAATCATCTTTTCAGATGAAGGGGGGGAAGCCATTTCATGAGGAGTCATTGTAGTCTCATCTACAGATCTTTTCTATGGGATGGAGATGAGCTTCCCTTCCACCAGGCCAAAATGTTATCATGATCGCCTCAAAGCAACCCACTATGGAACTGCATGTCTATATTTCTATATTACAACAGAGCAACAGGCATTTTTCTACAGTAAATAAGGTACAACTCATTGCCAAGGTGTTTGCAAGGAGCAACTGACCACTTCTTTTTTTTGTTTCTGATTTGTTTCCCCCAATTCCTCATTGGTTTAGGTTCACTCAAACCCTTAGAGGTCAAGGTAAACATCAATAAATACAAAGCCAATGAGTGGAGTGGTCACTAAATGGTTTGATGAGCATGAAAACTATGTAAACCATATGCCATGGCTGTCTCAGTCACAAGATTGAACACTTATGGGAGATTCTGGAGCGGCGCCTGAGAAAACGTTTTCGACCATCATCAACAAAACACCAAATGTTGGAATTACTTGTAGAAGACACAGTTCCAGACACTTGTAGATTCTATATCAAGGCACAATGAAACTGTTCCGGCAACTCGTGGTGGCACAAGCTGTTTAGGGCACTTTATGTTGGTGCTTACTTTATTTTGGCAGTTCAATTTACATTAAATTTGAGGAAAATGTGTATGGGGCAGAATAAACCTACATTTCATTAAATTTTCATTGCAGATTGAAATCTTATTGCAGATGAAACAATATTGTAAATCACTTCAATGGGCATACATTTATATATCCCTTTGTCAGGGGGCTAGGCTATACTACAAGCATGAATAACTAGACAATACTACAGTAGCGCAGTAAGGATAATGTATGCCAATGTACAACATTTTCTTCACCAAGTTATTTTTAACTGAATATAAAACACATATGTTAAGGCTATTGCTCTAGCAAATCCAATCAACACTACATATTTCACACCTCAGTGTTTTCACACGGTTCATATCCAATATAATTTTACCACTGGAAATACCAACGACTGCTTGCAGAAAAGGCATTTGAACACTGTAAGCAAAAATGGCATATCAGTACGTACTGTAAGGACATGGAGGTCTAACGGTTAAATCTCCTCACTAGTAAGGCACAGAACTTCAAAATGCCTTCTGGGTACTGTTGGGTATCAGGGTGTTGTTACAGTACTCATTTAATGCGCAGTGGGGGGACTATTGCAAATCACCTGAACAGGCGAGGCACACATAAACATGTGTTACAATGGACTGAGCGGTATGGGCGGCAGTGTAGTATAATGGTTAGGAACTGGGCTTGTAATGCAAAGGTTACAGGTTAGATTCCCAGGTGTGACACTGCCGTTGTACCCTTGAACAAGGTACTAAACCTGAATTGCTTCAGTAAAATAACCAGCTGTATAAATGGATTGTATGTAGAGACGTAAAATGTAAGTCACTCTGGATAAGAGCGTCTGCTGAATTCCTGTAATGTTATGACTGGTACCCCTATCCCTCCCAGTCCACTTCACTCTGTATACACCACACAGTGCCCAATCATACATGATACTGTAGTAGGGGACTTTCCTGTTTGTCCAAGCAGAACATCAGAGCCCTGGCTGAATAGCAGTTTAATAATATAATCAGTGGACAGAGCAATGTATTGACCACGTTAATATCTCATGCTTTTACTTGGAGATTTCTACTTTCTAACAACTAATTTAAGATCAAATATCACAGTGACTGGACAAGGATTTCTGGATAAATGTTTTGGAATTCCCCTAAGTCTACAGGGAATACTGTATTTACCATCATTTGACCATGAGCAAAACCAAATATTAAGGTTTTCACAAATCTGAAACAAAAACGGGTTAGAACTGTGCTGCTGAGCTTTTTCCCCCAAAAGGAAAATATGTTGCTTTTTTGCACTCTACTTTCATGAATGCAGTTCAAGCCAAATCAAAACAGAAAGAGCATTGCCCAGAAAACTTCATTACAAAGGATGAAAAGTCATTTTAATCCAATTTGAGAATGGGATGAATAATGACAGGACAGTGGACTGTAGCCTAATTATTATGTTTGGCAAGCCAACACACTCGATTTGGATACCAGAATTTCATTGTCTTGTACACAACTACCATCAAATCCTACAGAATGATTCAGCACATAAATTACATACAAACCCGCTAACAAAGTACTAAAAACATAACAGCATGAAAAGAGCATAACAATCTCAACATTGCAAACTATGTTTTAAAACCTGGAAAAAGAAGAAAAATACAAAATTACTCCATCACAATTCAATAGCTGTAGCTCAATATCTCTACATGTCAACCTGTATGAGTTTGGCATCAGTCTATTTGAACTTATGTAAATATGCATTTACACACATGAAAATGTGCATCAGTTCCAAACAAAGATAACATGTAAAAAACTTCCTACCGAGACACATACAGTGCCTATAGAAAGTCATCACACCCTTTTGATAGTCACTTTTTTTTGTCTTACAGCCTGAAATGAAACATTTTGACATTTTGCCTTACAACATTCAAGTGAAAAAAGGGCACAATTTCTGATAATTAATAAAAAATGAAAAACTAGAATAACAGAGTTGGAAAAGTGATCAGTCCCCTGATTTAATACTTTGTAGAGCCACCTTTTGCTTTAATTACAGCCATCAGTCTGTTTGGATATGGCTCTACCAGCTTTGCGCACCTAGATTGGGCAATATTTGCCCATTCTTCCTTGCATAACTGTTCCAGTTCAGTCTAATTCCGTGGTGAACGGCGATGTACTGCACTCTTCAAGTCCATCCACAGATATTCTATCGGATTTAAGTCAGGGCTCTGACTAGGCCACTCAATGACATTCACCTTCCTGTCCTTTAGCCACTGCGTTTGTTTTGGCGGTGTATTTTGGGGCGTTGTCGTGCTGGAAGGTGAACCACCTGCCCATCTTCAGCTGTCTAGCAGAGGGCCGCAGGTTTTCCTCAAGAATTTGGGTGTACTTGGCAGCATGCATTTTCCCTTCAATCCTGACCAATTGCCCAGTCCCCGCTGAAGAGAAACACCCCCACAACATAATGCTGCCACCACCATGCTTCACTGTAGGTATGGTGTGTTTTGGGTGGTGTGCTGTGTTTGGTTTCCTCCAAACATAGCGCTTGGAGTTCAGTCCAAAAAGTTCAATCTTGGTCTCATCTGACCATATAACCTTTTGCCACATGAAATCAGAATCTTCTATGTGTTTCTTCGCATAACGTAAACGAGACTCAGTGTGACACTTTTTCAGAAGAGGCTTCTTTCTTGCCACCCTGCCATACAGGCCAGCTTTGTGTAAAGCTTGTGAGATTGTTGTCACATGTACAGATCACCCAATCTCTGCCATTAAGACTTGTAACTCCTTCAAGGTTGCCACTGGCCTCTTAGTAGCTTCCCTGATCAATCTTTTCCTGGCTCGGTCATCCAGTTTGGAGGGATGGCCCGATCTTGGCATGGTGTGGGTGGTGCCATATGCCTTCCATTTCTTAATAATACTCTGAACGGTACTCAGAGGGATAGTTCAAGCCTTTGAAATCTTTTTATATCCTTCTCCTAACTTGTGCCTATCCCCAACTTTATCCTGGAGTCCTTTTGAAAGCACCTTTCCAGCCATGGTGAATTCTTTGCGTTACCATGCACTACTAGGAGTGGAATCCTCAAGGAACAGCTGATTTTATTGTGAAATAATCAAAACCACTACAACTGATGTCAGGTGGAGGCCAATTAGCTTGGTGTGTGATCTGGAAGGTGATTGGTTATACCTGAGCAAGTTTATAAAGGTTATTCTAAGGGGACTGATCACTTTTCCAACCCTGTTATTCTAGTTTTTCATTTTTTATTAATTATCAGAAATTGTACCCTTTTTTTTCACTTGAATGTTGTAAGGCAAAATGTGTAAATAAAGCTGGAAAAAGATGGATTTTATGTACTTTCATTTCGGGCTGTAATACAAAAAAAAGTGACTATTTCAAAAGGGTATGATGACTTTCTATAGGCACTGTACTCTGTTATGTCATAACAAAACCACAATTTCTACATACTGTTGGCCAACATTTCTAAAGGACAATGGTGTGGTGAAGCTGTGCCATCACTGCACAGTACAGTCATAAAATACACGATTAAGGGATTCCTTTCTCTCGTCTTTGCTTTTACTGTTCTTGCTATATTGCACTGGGATTGTGTTTCAGAAATAATTTTTAGAGTAGCAACCAAATCTGTATGTTGATATATTTTTCAACAATATCTTAGTTTGTAATGAAAACCCTCTTTGTGGTACTACAGGTGTCCTGGGCCTTGAGAAGAGGATTGTGCCAGACTCCTTAAAAAAATAAAAACTGGCTGTGGCAAGGCTCCTCTCTCCAAAACCCACAGTGCACATAAAAGATTACATACTGAAATACATATACTGAGAAATGTATAAATTCACAACCGTAAGTCGCTTTGGATAAAAGCATCAGTTAAGTGGCATATTAAAAGATACATTCATTATATAGTACATACATGGACATTAACTAATGTGTAAGTGTTAAGATATATTTTGTTTTCTTAATTATTTACTTAATTTATTTAAAAGCCTACAATATATCTCTTGGTTCATTCCTAACAATATTTAAGCATTTACTTTCAACAATTTATTACAAGTTCTGAGACAAATATGTCACTGTGGAAGAAAAATAGGTGATCTGATCCGAGTGCAGTTTTTAACATGACGCCAATATATATGACAATAACCTGGGTATTGTCTCTGAATATGGAAAGAAAACAACGCCTTTGGCGCATTGAATTACAGAATAGCACATGGCTTAAATTGGACAGACCGCATTCCGATTCTATAGTGTCTCCCCCTGTCTACATCCAAACCCCAAATAAATGGGAAAAGAATGCAACAGCTTTCTCTGGTGACATAAAACAGGTGGCCAAAGTTTGTCTGAGTGTTGGTCTCCACATGCTGCTATATGGCAGAGCCCCAATGCACATGGTACCTGGCACACATGGTTTCTAACAGGGTACAGAAACAGCCAATTGGACCAACTCAGAACACCACCTCAGCCAGGACCTCAGTACCCGGTGAATTGTTGTGACCTGCAGCTTTATTTTTGTTGAATTGTATTGAATTATTAGGCAATAATTGGACATCTTTCTTAGAAAAATGCTGTTTACATTTTAAGTTTAACTCTGAGCAATTGTAGTATAGTTTACACAATCCTTTGAATATACATTCAGAAAAAGGACTTGTAGAGATTAGTCTACACATGTTTCATATTAATACCAATACTAATTACATCTATGCATCTGCTACAAAATACAATTTAAAATCACCACTTATTTGCTCTGTCATATTCAAGCAGGTTAACGACAGCTCTGTCATTTCAAGTGTTCTTCTCTGAAACACCACTCTCCAGGGCATTTTTATTCTTGCAAGCTTCAAGGTATTGAACCTTTTGATCAATATTTATAGCTAGAATCTTTGCATATTTTATAGAAGAAAATCTCGCCGTCTAGGCACCTGGACCGGCTGACGCAAGTGCTGAAATAGAACAGTGAGAAGCCACAGCATTTACTCTGACAACCAGCTGTTAGGGCAAGCCTTGCACTTTTATTCTGTAATGAGTTTGTAACTCAAACCGCCAGCGTGTGTGACATGAACAGCAAGCCTCTATTATTTACATAGGTAAAGGAGGAAGATGTTTTGCAAATTCCAGAAACTATGCAGAGCAGATACGCAAGGCTTTTTCAACATGTCTGTGGCATATCATTTATCCCTTTATGCTCATCAGGCAGGCTTCATCATACGTACAAACCCGAAGAGTACGGGTATTTATAGCATTATTATGAGCACTTGCTGATATCTGTCACTTAATTTGTATTGTGTGCTTAACTTTACCCACTAATGTACAGTATATCGATTCCTCACCATACTTCTATTGGTGTTATACAGAGATATGAAAAACAATGATGGCGGCAATGTTTTTTTAAATCAATGTCAAGTGTTTATAATTAATGTTTCACATTTTTCAATGGCTCTCATCTATACAGTCTACACAACACATTGTAACGCACTGAAAGGCTTACGAAACAATCTGAAACAGGATCAGTGGGAAATTATAATTTATCAGCTGTGGTATGTAGTGATGAAGTATATGGGGAGGGCTTAATGCCCTGTACCATTACTGCCGTGAGAGAGGGGTTTGTGGAGGGTAGTTTTACTTGCTACACGCCATCTTAATGTCTCGTCCAGGGTGGAGTCTACTAAGGTTACCGTGGTGATATTTATAGATTGTCACCTTTGATAAAGGTTAGGGGGTAGGAAGAAAATTACTAAGGCAAGAGGGGACAAGAGAATGTTGTATTTCCAATACCTGCATGTGTAATCTGTCATCTTGTGTCCATACAAACATTACCTCAATAGCAACATCTAGCATAGGAATACAATGGAGGGAAGAACAAATTACATGCCTTTATTTTAATGAGACATTTCCTCTCGTGTAAACAACCTAGTTGCATGGTTCTGTGTTGCTCAGTAGGTAGAGCATGGTGCTGACAATGCTTAGTTTGTGGGCTTGATTCCCAATGGGACCACATGAAAAAAAGAAAAATGTACACACTCACTACTGTAAGTCACTTTGGATAAAAGGGTCTGCTAAATGGCATATATTATATATTACAGAGCAACTGATTTTTCAGCAACCAATTTACTACTTGATATAGATATTTCAAGGAACAATATGTAGTATGATATGCTCTGCACCTAAAAATGTAATTAGCAGTTCAACTCTCAACAGTTCCACAGACTGCATTCACAAATGTACCTTTAACCATAGATGACTGTACATGGAAATACTGTACATGGAAATTGCTTTCAGGCAATTGCAGGCACAGTACTGCCATTTACTGTACATGCAGGTAGGTTTAAACCTGACAGGGTTGTAGGTTGTGGTTGTTTCTATCCACTAATGTACTACACTGACTCCAAATGTTCCAACTGCTCTGATGACTGGTTCCAAACCTCTAAAAATAGGCCAATTCTGAAGAAGTGAACAAACAGCACAAAGAATCACTATTTTATCACATGAAACTATTGATATTGCTAAAAAGCAGCAAAAACACCCTGATGGCACTATGGCCTTATTTTTGCTGTGGGTGAAGGGGGGAGTTTATCATGATGACATTCTGTGTAAGAAAACAATTGAAAACATATACAGTACAAGGGTTCAATTACCCACACAAATTATATATACATATATACAGTGTACACCCACATCCACACACACACAGGACACAGGACACAGGACACAGGACACAGGACACAGGACACAGGACAACTGCCAAAATAAGGGAAACACTTGAGTAAATGAGGGATACAAATGAGGGATACAAAGTGTATTAAATTTCAGATCTAGTTTAAGTCTGGAGACTGAAATGGCCATTGCAAAGCAACAATTTTGTGGTCCATTAACCATTTCTTGGTCATTTTGCTTGGGATCATGGTCTTGCTGATCAATTTGCTTTTAGCTTCCCAGCAGAGGGAATCAGATTTTTAGTCAAAATGTATTGGTACTTGGTATTGGGAGTTCATGATTCCATTGACCTAAAGTTACAACACCTACAACACCCGGTTGCAATCAGAGTTAACTTCAAAAGTAGCATGTTAATGCAGATTTATTTTTGTTGAATTGTATTGAATTATTAGGTGTGTGAATAATTGTGACATATTTTTTAGGAAAATAAATTACTTGCTAAATGCATTAACATTTTAAGCATTTATGTTTTTCTCTGAGCAATTATAGTATAGTTTACAGCCTTCTTTCCTAATCTTTATCAAGGGTGTGAATAATTTGAGGGTGCAGTATATACAGGGGATAGACTAAATAACAAAAACCCAAATAAAAAAGGACTTGTATTTTGAAGTAACTAAATCACAATTAAAAATGAGTATACACGTGTTTCATATTAATGCCAATACTAATTACCTCTATGCATCTGCTACAAAATACATTTTAAAATCACCACTTATTTGACTTTCTATAGTAGCATGAGAGATCTAAAGATTTTGAAAGAGGTCAAATGTTTCACAGAAACTGCAAAATTATTTAATGTGCCAAGGGGAACAGTGTTGAAAATCATGAAGACATACGCTAAACCATGAAAACTTGCATCAGGAAAGAGGAACAGCGGCCTCAAGCTGGCCAACAGGGCTAGATTGACATTTAACAGAATAGTTTCTAATAACCACAAAACAAGGGTCTCAAAAATGACTACAGAACTGAGTCTACAGCTCTACAAAAGCTGTACGTCATGACTTCACACAGCTGATATTTATGGTAGGGCTACCATTCGGAAACTGCTTGTAACCAAGGCCAATGCAAAACATATAACCTGGTGTATTGAGGACAAAACTGGATTTCTGGGCAGTGGAAGAAAGTAATATGGTCTGATTAGTCTTTTACTCCTTTTCCTACATCTGGATGGGTTTAGGTTTGGAGAAAGCCACAAGAAGCCTTCAAACCACATTGCCTGTTCCCAACTGTTAAACGTGGTAGTGGATCTGTTATAGGGCAGCCATCTCATGGGAGTCATTGGGTCCAATTATTACTCTCTATTGTACAATTACAGCCAAGGAATGCAAAGCAATTTTGGGGGGCCAGGTGCACCAATGGTACCAAAACTTTTTTCCTCAAGATGTTCCCATATTCCAAAACAACAATGCCCTCATACACATGGCTAAATTGATTCAAGAGTGGTTTTATGAACATCAGGATGAAGTAAAACACCTTCCATGGCCCCAATCACCAAATCTAAACATTGAAAGTTTATGGGATGTTCTGGAACGTAGAGTGCAGGGTACATTTCCACCGCCTTCATCTCTCAAAGAACTGGAGGCTCTTCTTCTTGAAGAGTGATCCAATATCCCGCTCAAAACAGTTCAAAACTTCTATAACATTCGAAGAAGGGCTGAAGCTGTTCTGTATGTGTGAGTATGTATGCATGTTAGTACACAGGAGAGGCTTGTTAACTGGCATGAGCATATTATAGAATTATGTATGCATTTGAGGTCCTCAGGAGTAGGTGAGAACATGGATTGTTTTCTCCCATTGTGCATCATATGAATGATGAGCATTTTTTTGGGATATCATTATCATTTTGTAACTGAGAGAATACTGATTAAATAACCCAGCAACTTAAAGAAAGCAAAGAACTTGTATTGAAGAGATTTGTTATCCACCATTCCATGACAGCTTGGAACAACTGTTCATTGCGAATAGTTAAAATGATAGATTTCTTTAAGAAATTGTTAAATGGCATGATCGTTATTATTGCCATGGTTGGAAGCTGGACCTAACTGTTTAGATCAATTAGTAAAAACTTTCAAATATGAAGATGCCATCTGTAATAGAACAATCAGCAACATGGCAATTTAATCAGTGCTTTAGTCATGCATTTTATAACCAGTCAAATAGTTAGTTTAAGATGCAGCAGATAACCTCAGTCACAAAGGGTGCTAGGAGTTGACCACTGAGTGAAGCTACCCATGTTCCATTTCAGCAGCACTCTTTCAAAAGGGGAACAACAAGGGACACTGGTATACAGGTGTGAATATCCCCCACCACGTACCAGTTTGATTTCAGTTTTATTTAAAAAATGCATCAAGGTTGAATACTAGCTGTTTTCTTGCTGGTCCTGTGTTGGCATTTTCATATTTCATTTAGAGCAGTAAATGAGGCAAGCAATACAAACAAAAAACAGTGCCTGCCTAGAGCAAAAGCAGTCTAACAAATAAAAACATTTAAGTAACAAATTACACAAAACTGATATTAATAAATGACTATATGTGATAACACATTCAGAACTAATAAAATAAAATGAACAATGTGCCACTTGGTACCAATCCAAATGTAATCATTTATTTATATTATATCACTGTATACTCCTGCAGAATGGACTGCCACACATGCGTTTTACCGGATTATGAGACAGCCAGCCTCATTTACATTACATTTACTAGTTTGCTACCTGATTTTGCCATTGCCATTGAGACACTCGTCAGTGTGTAAGCAGAAAAACTAGATCAAAGCACAGTAAACGTCATGTATACAAAACAATATATTCAACCATTATTTGACCTGCAAAACACTTGACGGGTTTTGAGTGACGGGCTGAAAATGCTGTCTGCGTAGTGTTGTGCTCTCCATTGAGAAAAAAATCTAAATAATTTCTCTTTTGGAGAAGGGGGGACAAGAGAGAAGATATCTTACTTTGAGAAAGGGTATAGCACATTAACAGACATGAAAAACTCATAACATTGAAAAAAATGCTACAGGTGTGAAGTTTCCATGTATGCAAATGGTGAAAGGTGTTGCAAGGTCAAAAAGACAAATAAATGTGCATATACTGTAACCAACCATAAAAATAATAGATTAAATGAAGATTAGGTACACATTTAAATCACATTTGTAATACTGGTATTATAGTGATGTGCAACAATGTCTATAATGTGTAATGTGACTGGATAAATGCCAAGTAGAACATCAGAATAGCAAAGCATAAATGTAGGTATGTATGCATGCATATATTTATGTATATACACATACACAGTACCCCTTCTAAAGTCTAAACCCAGTCTAAAAATGTCACCTTTTGTTGCCTTACAGCCTGAAATTAAAACGCATTAAACCTTTATTTCCAGATTTTACCCTGCAACTTACCTTACAAGCCTACAAGTGAAGAAAAAAAACCTAAATATTTCTGTACATTAGTTAAAAAAATTAAAAAAACGGAATAACTTGGATTGGTCTAAACCCCACTGAGTTAGTACTTGGTAGAAGCACCCTTTGCTTGAATTACAGCCATGAGTCTGTTTGGATACATCTCTACCAGCTTTGCACACCTAGATTGGGCAATGTTTGCAGAACTTACAGAACTGTTTAACCTCAGATTGCATGGGGACTGCCGATGGACTGCGCTCTTCAAGTCATTCCACAGGTAGAGATGGTGTTCTTTGGGTGATGTGCTATATTGGTTTTTCAAAAAACGTTTTGAATTTAGGCCAAACATGTTGGTTTGATCTGACCACAACACTTTTTGCCACATGGCTTCAGAATCTTCAGTGGGTTTTTTTGCATACCTCAAACGGGACTGAATGTGGCCTTTTTTTGAGTAGTGGCTTACATTTACATTTTCTTATGTCCACTCTACCATACAGACCACAATTGTGGAGACCTTTCTGTATTGTTGGCACATGCACATATTGACCACTCTGCCATAAAGTCCTGTAGCTCCTTCATAGACTTTGCCATTGGCCTCTTGGTGGCCTCTCTGATCAGCCTCCTTCTTGGATGGAGTCTGATCTAGGCACAGTCCTGGTGGTGCCATATACCTTTCACTTCTTAATTATGGTCTTGACTGTGCTCCAAGGGATATTTAAGGCCTTTGAAATCTTTGTGTACCCATATCCTGATATGTGCCTTTCTACAACTTTATCCCAGAGTTATTCTGAAAGCTCCTTGCTGCTCATGGTGAATTCTTTACTCTGGAATGCACTATCCAGCAGAGGAATCATCTAGGAAAAGCTGATTGTATTCTGAAGTAATCAGTATCACTACAACTGAACACATGTGGAGGCCAATTAGCTTAGTGTGTGATCTGGAAGGTGATTGGCTACCCCTGAGCTAGTTTACAATTGGTATGATAAGTGGGGTGTAGACTTATCTAAGTTATTCTAGTTTTTCTATTTTTAATTAATGTTCAGGACTTTTTTTTTTTTATCACTAGCATAAAATGTGGGAATAAAGGTGGGAAAAGTATGATTTAATATGTTTAATTTCAGGCTGTAAGGCAACAAAGGTGACATTTTTGATACGGGGGTTAGACTTTAACCCATTCAGACCTAAAATGCCTAAAAACGCCTATTAAAACCTAAGTTTTCTAACAACCTTTAAAACCTGAGGCTGTTTCAAAAAAAAAGCAACAGAATTTCCCCCACGTCTATTTCAGCGAATCATTTCATTAATCGCAAAATCGGGGTTCCAGGTCTTAATGGGTTAAAGGGGCACTGTGTACATGTGTGTGTTGTACATGGATGAATGTGATTTTCAATGGGAAAGTCTAGTCAAAGTTGTATGTTGAGAGCTGTGTTACCATGTATATATAAGATTGGACTGCATTTCACTTGTAGAAAAAGATTAGTCACAAAATGTATCATCTTCTACAGGCAGGGATTTTGGGATATTAGTTCCTTGCAAACAGGTTTAATTTAGCACAAATGAAGACTAAGGGACTCTGGTTTTCTCCATAGTAACTTTAAATGTAGGGGGTATTAATTTAGTCTGCAGCTTTGCTCTACCCACAGAATCATCATGTGCTAATCCACAACTGCAGGGTCTTGCTAATTAGCTCAGGGAACCAATCTGTGGGAGCATAATCCAATTCAAAACAAGCCCGAGGTAAATTCAGAAAAATCTGGTTTAATACCAAATCTATTTCATCATAAACATACATAACAAACAAAGCTAAGTATAGGTGATCCAATCTGGTTTAGTTTGTATCCTTGGCAAACAAACAATTTATCAACATTTCCATTTTTAACACCAAAACATTTATTATCATAAAATACAGTCTACCATGAGTAGGAAATTGTAAATGCACCCTTACAAATTACATTTTAAACAAATGCCAGTGATAATACCAGGACGGCACTATACAGATTTGAAAGTCCAGCAAAAATAGAGGCACATCTTTCATGTTGGATGATGCCATTGTAATTGTTAATAAGGTAAAAATGATACTTATTACCTCCATAAATGTTAATAAATGTATTTATTTTCACTGTATTGTGGCACAGATTTACACCTGCAAGTTTACACAGCTTCCAAAGAACCTTTTTTCTCACCACCTGCACAATATTGCTCTTACACTTGGTCTAATCTCAACTCCTTAGTGGTTGGCCACCATGCCAATGCTGTCCAACTCCATATAATCACCTTAAACTCTGCCGTCTGACTCGTAATCTTCCTCCCAACTCCCTCGTGCCAACCCTTTTCATCTCCATTCCTTAGCTGCTGATCTCAGCCCACATACGTTTCACAACTCTGGCACTGCACCAAGTAACATACCGTCGAAGAGCTTGCACCTACAAACCTTCATCACTCCCTGCACTTCTACCCATGCCCTACAATCCTTTACCACTTGTTGCATGCATCTCCCACCGGTCAACCAGCAAGGACCAGCTCATTCTCATCTCTAGCACTTTATTGCTTTAAACAGCAGACTCACTTACCACTCTCCATCACCTTCTGAAGACTTGCCTTTTTAAACTTAACCAAGGTTCCTTTACATTTAGTTTGTCCAGAAACTTAAGGTTTGGACTAAGATCCACATTTATGTAAACATATTGTGCTATCTTAGATTGTATTAACTATTGAACATTACAGGTATTATTCTTCTCTTGTCATGAAACAAAAATAGACACATATTTGAGGCTGGTATTGCATAACAAACCAACAAAGACAAGCCTTTTAGGAGCTGGAGCTACCATAAACAACCTCTCAGTGATTGGCCTGGAAATGGAACTCACCTTCAAACGATGCTTTTACAGCAGTGCAAAAAGAACATGGAGAAACTCAATGGGTGAGTCCCACCCTGACACCAACTTTGTAACATCAGAAGACATGGCTGCTGGAGAAATGGAGCTGAATAGAAAACACACCCTAAGCAATTTCAGGTGAATAATATCAAATTCTTTATTTGTTACCTTTATTTAAAAAACAATTGTTCAATTATAAATTTAAAAAACCCAGCGGTTCATCTCTTCATGCATCCAAAGGCATGTGACTGCAGTCTACCTCGAGAGTAAACATGTAACAATTTTGACTACAAAACTTGACAACGGGGTAACCCGCCATAACACAAAGGTTGTCTCATATGTAGTTTCACAAATTGTTTATTATTTAGATTTTTTTTCTGGATATCATTACAGTGCAAGAGGTGGGCAGTAGTACATAATTATCCCGATAGTTAATTCAGTGCAATGCCAACTACTCTGCAAGATTTCATTCAATCCTGTGGATGCACTGTTACTTTTGTAACTCATATTACGTGTAAACTGATATGATATGCGCAGGCGTTGAAATAAAACTATACAGCAATTAACGATGTCCATAAACAGAAGCATGTTGAGTAAAGAAAAAGGTCAACGAGCAACCATGACTGTCAACCTAAAAAGGCTATGCCGCTCTTTTGTTCTGGAAGTGCCCAGCGTGACACCAGGCGAAGTTTAACAAAGGCACCGAGAAGTCACTAATTACACTTTACCCCACCACTTTTGAGTCCACATTCCAACAAATAGCCAGTAAATGAGCAAGTCAAGCATTTTGGATAAATAGTCGCGAGTTTCAAAATCCGATTGCCCTCAAAGCTTGTTCTCTTTCCCCGTGTTTTCTATCACGCAGTTCCGCCCCATTATATAAATTTACCTGACTGTTGGCTACTCGTCAAGATACAGAGCTCACTGAAAATTACAAGGGGTCTGAACTGCTTAAATGACACGCTTAAGCGGTGTACTTGCCCACATAAACAGTTAAAAATCTGTGTTATTTAACAAATTCAAATCAGAGTGAAAAATAGAAACCCCCCGCCCACAAACCGAATGAATTTCACACGCAGCCGAATCGTAAACAATAATCCAGTTTGCTCATCCTGTTGTACCTAATTATCGAAGAATATGCCGTCTCAGGCGCTTGTAACGACTTGCTCCTTCGACTTTTTGTTTCTTATGCTATGCATTAACTGTTCATTCTGCTCGACGGAAAATCTTGCTGCACGAGCGTTGTTTTCGCGAGCAATACATTTATCAGTAACGCCCCTCGCTGATCTTAAAATGGCAGCATAGGGACATTTCCGAAGCATCACATTGTTCATTAAAATGTTGCAAAATAATAATTTATCAACAAAAGTTAAGACACAGTGGAGCTTTTCATTTGAACTGCTCGATTTACTGTAATTAAGAAACATTACATAATCTGCTTGAAAGGGGATTTTGTCGCATACTTCCTTTATCCAAGTTTGATAATAAACATTAAAATCCCCATGTGTATGACGGTAAAACAACACCAGATATATGTGCGACCTTATTGCTTGATATTCAATAATGATTCAACAACAAAGAAAATAACATATATTGTGAACATTAAAAAGTGAAACATTTTTTAAAAACCAAATAAAATCAACTCCTATGAATAGCAGGCTGAGAGCAGCTTGTTTGCACACACCCTCGCCACTTGGTCTTCCTTCTCTTCTATTTTCCACCATGCAATATGATTCAATCATTTCTCAATATAGGACTCATGAAAAGACCAATAGGTTGCTAATTTTGTGTACAGCATTGCAATGAATACACGTGTATAACACTCGATTCTTTAAAAAAACAAAACTAAAACACCTACCCATCCATTGCACAGAGGGAGCAGAAAACAGGATGAAGCTGCAGTTAGGGCTCAGGGAAATGAGGAGATAGGTTTGGGTGTTGTTACTACAGCACAGCTCAGCTCGCCAACACACAATATTTCGCTCTCATAGGCACAAAGACACGCTTCCTGCTACTGACGTGAACACAGAAATACACAGACATGTACAGACGTCTCACCACACAAAATGGCTTCCTTCTACGGTCAGGCTACACCATTGAGTTCTGGTAAAACGTATTCAATTGTGATTTTGTTTAATCTTATGTTCTTTGACATGTAAATAAGTAAGATGCTACGATTCTATAACAAACGGTGACTTTCATATCTCTGATTTCAGTGGACTTTGGATGTTGGACATGGGATTGGGTGTTTTATCGTATCTGACGTAGGGGAGCGCAGGATTCTGTGCAGGTATTGCATCAATGGGTAAACAATTGATTGATGAAGATAATATTTAAGAGAGTGGGATAAATTATATTTGTTTTGTAATTCATACCGGGGGAGATTTGCATAGGGAGTGTAGTGTGAGTGGCTAGCTAATAGACATCTGCTCGTCTGTAGCCTATGCACACAATGTGAAACGTATTCAACAATGCGGCGGTTACTTTTCTTAAAACCCTTAGATGTAGAGTAGAAGCATTAATCATATTTCTAGTTTTTAGTGTTACAGTATCACGCGTGACTGAGAAATAAATCAGTTAACTGTTAGTAGTCATACTTATTTTTATCACATTTAGAATGTTAACCTATGTGACATCCTGTGACATGCTATGTGGATTATTGCTACTCTTGAATTTTACGTGTTCTGTAATATAACTATTCTCACAAATCAGTATTTTGTTTTTATATTTTAAAACAATTGCATCGTTTCTTCGATTATGCATTGTATAGTTCCATTTAAAGGGTTTCTCTCCAACCACTTATTATATTTTTGTAATAATCCAATTATATGTTTTTATAATAATTAAAAACTCAGCTTTTTACGAAAGGGCTCAAGGGCTCTTGATTGATTCTGACATTGATTCTATTCTTAATATTAGATGCATTAAGTTCCTCCATCCTTCATATTCAAAATTTTGTTACAAATGTATTTCTTAATGTTGGATATGTATTTCTCCTGTCTAGCTCCAGCACACAAGCATTCACAGCTCCCCCCAACTATGGGAAGGGAAGGAAAAAATAAACAAAATCATTTGGAATGTATTTTTTAACAATATGTAATATGCAACATCATGTGATCCCCTAAAAAGTTACACAATAAAAGGTACATTTTGTGAACTTGAATTTAAAGGTCCACAAAACAATACCCTATACCTATACAGCACTGAGATTTTGGCCATTTTCAGGATCTCCAACATAAACAACTACAATGGCCACAGACTCCCAGTCCCTACAAACATTAACTTCTGTACTGTCCAATTCTCATGTAAACACACAGAATTAAGATACAACACAAGCCACAGAATAAAGCCCAAAACTTGGGTTATATGTGGTGTGAAAAGTCACAAAAAAAGATTGTTTCATCAAATAAAATGCAACTGAATCAAATAATAAATCGATTAATTAACAAATGATTTGTCTAATTTAGCACCAAATTAAATATCTTGTCAATTAGATAACCATTTAATAAAATAACTCTTAAAGACTTCATCAAATCGCTTTGCAATTCATTTATTCACCTTCATTTTGATCAATTTGATGCACAGCAATTCCATGCACCACTACTTCTCAAATTGAGAGCACATTCATCCTTTAAGGTTGCTCATGCATGGTGTGTCAATCAAAAACCCTCCCACTGACTCTGCTTGTCTGTGAGACTACTCAGCCAAACAGAATTGTGCATAAGCTCAAACGAACTCACACAGTAACTTTCAGTAATGGTAGCCAGTCCTGCTCAATGGTAGTCAATGCACCATTGGAGTAGGTTGTGGTTGTACGCGACTACGTTATGTGGGGGGCAGTGCAAAACTGGAGCTAGTAGCAATGTCATGTTGAGGGTATGTAAATGCAAAGTTCTACATGTGGGGAATAAAAACATAGGACAGGATTATTTTATGGGAGGTAGAAAACTAGAATGTGCACACGTAGAAAAAGACCTAGGAGTACTAGTTGATCAAAGCCTGTCAGGGTCTGGTCAATGTGCGGTAGCAGTTAAAAAAGCCAACAGGATGCTGGGATACATAGCCAAGAGTATTGAGTACAAATCGAAGGAGATCATACGCACCCTATACAATGCCCTTGTTAGGCCACACTTGGAATATTGTGTGCAGTTCTGGGGACCGCACTACAAAAAAGATATAGATGCGCTGGAAAAGGTCCAAAGAAGGGCAACCAGACTGATTCCAGGCATAAAAGACAAGTGTTATGAGGAAAGGCTAGAGATGCTTGGACTGTTCAAGCTTAGTAAAAGGAGACTTAGAGGAGATTTGATTGAGGCTTTTAAATTTATTAAAGGAATTAACAAAGTGAATTACAAGAAATTATTCAAGTTGAGTTCGGTTAGCAGAACGGGGGTGCATAAATGGAAACTGACAAAGGGTAAATTTCACACGGACACTAGGAAATATTTTTTCACACAGAGAGTGATCAATGCGTGGAATAGCTTGCCTGGACATGTAGTGGAGGCTGAGACACTAGGGGTATTCAAGGCCAGGCTCGATTCAGTGTTAGACACTCTACACTCTAGACTTAGTAAACTAAGCATTGTGAGCAGATTAGTGGTAGGAATGGACGAGCAGTGTTGGGCTGAATGGCCTGTTCTCGTCTTCCCCTTATGTTATGTTATGTATGCGTGAAGAAATTAAACAGAAAAGAGGGCGACCAAATACTGTAGTGACAATGAGGATGATGTGCCAAGACCTTTTTCCCCCCTTCATAATGTTATATAGCTGAACATACAAGCCAACAGCCAACATTTCATGAATTCAAGTTAAAGACACATTCTCTTGAGATAGCAAGATGAAGAAACACAGGGCCGTTACTTGAATGGATGGAAAATATGGGAAACATTGCTTTGGAAAAAGTACAAGTGTGCACAGGTTTATACTTTGTGAGTAACCTGTGGGGTTTTTTCTACATTGAAAATATTTTTGTTGAGATTACAACTAAGGGCATGTGTTTTTCACAACCTCTCAAGAAGCTCCAGTTCCTTTCTGATCCTCACCATGTGCGCAAGTCTACAAATTGACATTGTTTCAGAGAGGGGAGTTTCCTCTTATGGACAGGTTTTTACACCTCGAAAGAACCTCGAAAAACTAAAATGATCTGACAATGATTAAATTCAACACCAAAATATAAAATATTGTGCTCCCTTAACTGAATTTTAAAAATCAAGGCATCCAATCACTAACAATTGTTCATTTATGTCAGTTCAACTGACATAAAACATGAACAGCAAGACCCATTTTGATCTGTTCCCTATTTCATTTACATTTAACAGAGAAAGTAGACAATGCTAAAAAATAAATTAATTTCACTAGTCTTTAGACCACAAATCCTAGTCTGTCTATGCACCAAAAGTTCAGAAGTTATCTGTAATTAAGCCTGAACAGAGCACTCAGGCCAGCTTGAAGATTGGGGGATATATCAAACCCTTTTTTTGTGTCAAAAGTCTTGGTGTGGTACATGGTGTGATACATTTAATACCTGCCACAACATTAACAACTATATACTGTAGATGCACATCAGCCAGGATTGCAATCAATAGGCATTTATCATGCACAATGGAGGGATAAACAATTATCCTTATTAGCAACATACTGTACATTATACTGATGTGAATGTAGAGCCTAACAATGATTGACAAAAGCAACAATACCTTAACTCTTTGAGGGGTACATTTTTTGAGTTTACAGTGCCATGTCCAGGTTTTGGGAACCAAGGTGATGTCTGAACAGATGCCTCTGAACTGTAGAAAGGGAAAGTGTTTGGTTGGATGAACCAGGCATTCATAAATCAGCCTTGTAAGGTGCATTATATGTATGCTATAACACTTTCCTTGAGGTTCATTTTAGATTATCTTGGTGTTGGTCCAAAATTCTGCCTGCTTAAGATTGCACTGGTATATCAGGCCACTAGGGGAACCGCTCATGACCTCCAGAAACACATCCTAGCCAGACTCCTCCACTCTGCCTCTTCTGGCAAACTGACTGTTCCATACCTCTGGGCACCAGGCAGCCATTCCTCATGGTCTCGCCTCTTTTCTGTCCTGTAAGGAAAAAAGGCACAGCTCTGATCTTGATGAAGAAGGTTTTATTCCAATACTGATAGTGACAAATGTAAATGGCAGGTAATACAAGAATACCAGCAAGCACTCTGGACTCAGCGGAGTTCGTCTGAATCCAGAGCCTTTTTGTTGACTATTTTATACATTTTCAGGCCTTGATCAGGAGTGATACTGTGTGGTTCTGTGTGGCTCAGGAGGTAAAGCATGGTTGTCACACACCACGTGACAAACCCTGGATGGGAACAGAGCAGACTGGAGACACGGAGTGGAGTTTGTCGGTCTACGGACCGGATTTTGTTTTTTTTTTTTTCCCTGTCTCTCCCCCCAGACATGGGGAAGAGACAGTGGGAGTAGCAGGTTAACATATAACAAAGACAAACAAACACAAAATCTTCACCCTACTCGCCGCAAAGGTTTCGGGTAAAAACAATGAACTAAAATAATCATAACTTACAGGACACCGCGCCTCTTCCTCCGGAGTTCCCCTGGAACCTCCCCAGGCACACACATATCCAGTGACCTTTCAAGTGCTTCCCCAAACTATTCATACCGAGACACTCGAACGTTCTTAGCCATTCATACAGAGACACTCGCCACTCACCACAGTGAGAGTTCTGGCAACCCGCCCCAAGACACTCCACTCTTCCAGTGAGTTCTTGGGCTGTTGCCCAGAAACACTCTCCACTGCCGAGTGCGAGCCATCTTTCACTAAAACCGAGGGAGAGAGGCGGACCCTCTTAGTGCACCCCCTCTCCCTCTTCCCCACACACACAAGAAGCACTCTCCTCAGTCACTTTCGTCAAACGCACAAAAAACTCCTCCCACAATCCACAATCCACAATCCACAATCCACAATCCACAATCCACAATCCACAATCCACAATCCACAATCCACAATCCACAATCCACGCGCACTCACACACACATCAAAACAAGACTGACTGATTCCCCATTTGCCCCACCTGCTCTTAAATAGGCTTAGTCTCTGCCCGGCTCAGGTGGGACTCGTGAGGCAATCACCCAATCACAATCATTCACTCACATACTCACACAGACACCCAATCAGCCAATTGACTTCCATATCAATTGACTGATTGACACCAATTAAATAATTAAATAATAATTAAACCAATTATGGCCTTTGGAGCAACCTTCCGGGCCACGGTTTACTCTCACACTCTGTGAGAGTGCCAAACCTGCCCTCGGAAAGTCTACCTGCTCCAAAGGCCTCCACAACATGTAAAGACACAGACAACCATGCCACTCCCACGTGGCCGAGACCGACGTCCTCCACAATGGTGTTGGCAACGCTTAGGTTCTGGGTTCAATTCCCACTGGGACCACATATACTGAAAAATTTATGCATTCATTACTGTCACTTTTGATAAAAGCATCTGCTAAATGGCATATATTATATTATATTATTATATTGCCTAAAAAGTTAATGCACTGGCATTTGACTCGTCTGACCCGTCTGTCCTTGCTGTGTCAAAGGAGGTAATCCATTCATTCCCCTGGTGCCTGTGAAAACTTGCTGTACC
Source organism: Aldrovandia affinis (assembly GCA_029706075.1). NCBI lineage: Eukaryota > Metazoa > Chordata > Actinopteri > Notacanthiformes > Halosauridae > Aldrovandia > Aldrovandia affinis. The sequence continues at coordinate 2,633,231 of JAINUG010000066.1, read as the reverse complement.
TGTCTGTCCAACTTTGCTTCAGTCCTGACACACAGTGGTGCACCTTGGACTACGGCAGCGAACTACAAGGGAGGGGATTGAACTAAGCACAGTGGGAGTAATTGGCTACCAAATTGTGATAAAACCAGGGTAAAATAAAAAACTACAAACCAGTGCCCATGATCAGGTATAAGGCTTTGGAACATTGTGAGAATGTCCACATCTACCTTCAGCCTGAGTTAATATAGTCAACCTTTGATATGCATGATGAAACCTTTATCCAGATAAAGCTTAATTAAATATTAAAGAAATCACCACTTAAAAACAACACATTCACTTTTCCCTGATCAAAAACCAACATTCTACAAGATTAAAAAATAATTCTGATAAACCTAAATATTTAGAGTTATTAAAGGCACAACAAACCTGGTTTGAATAACATAATTCACACCAACACAAAATGTCAATTTTATAGTATGTATTCAAAAGCATCATTGAACTATATAAGTTTGTAATATTTACTCATATGTTTCATAGAAAAGCATGGACATGAGCAGCATATGCATACATATAAATGTCCTACAAACTGGTTCCAGAACCAAAACTGGTTCCAATGTCATGATCAGTCAGTCCATGCATCAGGTGTTACTACAGTGTTCAGTAAAACACAAATCATTGTGTGACCTGTGTAGTTTCCTTCAGTGTTAACAGTACAAGATTATTGTTGTCAAGTCATATATGGAGAATTAATGCAATGAGTAAAACAAAGTTAGTGCTCAGGTCTGTACCAGCTGGACACTGAGATAGAACACATTTTAAGTACACATCGCATGCTAGTGTAATCATTATTAAAATGTATTTAATCAGTGCAATCATTACTATATGTAGACACACAGTAATGTTCCCAGATGCATGACAGGTATAAAGTGGCATTCACAGTATGAAAATATCTGCCAGTTTTTTCCCCAATCTTACATATACAAATGTAGTTGTCAACAGGATTGCTAGGTGGTAGTTCCTGCTCATGTTTTATGCGAGTTTGATACCCTTTTTCACAGTCGAAAATGAAGATGGTCTGGATAAACAACAAATATTTTCCTCTAGGGGGCAGGGGGAAAAAGTGTTTTTTGTGTGTCTTTTTTAGTAGGCGTGGTTACTTTGGGTCCTGTGTTGTTTTTCCTTGTTATGGGACTGCGGTGCTTTACACAACTAACTTAAGAATCAAGCCTCACACATCGATTACGAATAGTTATAAATTATACTTCCTTCTGTGAGAAATATGCCGATCAATGTCCAATGTCCGTTATGAGCCCGTCTGGATGGTATACTGAACACGAATCTAAGAGGCGCCAGGTCTGAAAACGATTCCAGAAACCCACAGCGATTCGACTCGTGGAACCAATGAAAATTGTGAGATTTCTGGTACGGACCAATTAGAGGCGAGATAAGATGGTTCCGGGTCGCAAGCGTCAGGTCTAGTTCTCATCTCAAAACTGGGGTAGAGGGCATCACCTTTCTTTCATGTGTTATTGTTGTCAGGATAGTGTGAACCGAGACAGTTGAGAGTTGTTAGATACTATCACGTCTCTAAATTTCAGCTGAATTAAAAATAGTATATCAGAAGATATATTTAGCCGCAAGATGTTGCCTAACACAGGGTAAGTTTGTCAGCTGGCTATCTAGGTATTTTAGAGCGGTGATTTAGCTAACGTATGCCAATGTAAGTTAGTCATAGTAGCGAGCTGTTGCAGGCAATGCTGCAGGCAATGTTGCATTAATAGCTACGGATCCCCTGGTAGTAAATAGCGGTTGGTCGGCTTGGTACCTAGTACAGTACTCCGATAATTGCATTGTATGGCTAGCAATTTCTTTGAAATGTATCGCTTTTAAACCTGCAAACGTAGCTAACAAACGTAACTAGATTGCTAACTGTGGTTGTTTCCCCCTTCAAATCTAGTTAAGCAATTAAAAATGCAACCTGTTTCGTCAGTGAAACAATAGCGTTAGCTACCGAATGTTAAAAATGTTAGCTATGAATGTGATGGGAGTAGCTAGATGAAAGATTAAATGTAGGCTATGAGCAGGATTTGCAAGATATTTATCTAATTATCTAGCCAACTAGCAATGCAGGTCACATTATGGTTTGCAACATACGTTACTAGCTAGTTATAAACGGTACAAATGGCTACCTTTAAGGCGCATTCACTTACGCCAGGCTGAAACTGTGACCTTTATCCTACATATTCATACAGCTGTGTCATGACCTAGAAATCTGTCCCTTCACTGTTCGTATTTCAGGTTCTCTCAATAACGGCTACAGCTGCCTCCAGTTACTTTTTGAGCAGTCATTGAAAATGCTACGTTATTACCCAAATTAGCTCAATTATTAATTTGTGAAATTCTATTTATGAATTTTCACATAAGTAAGAAATAAATGTGAAATGTATGCACCTCCACAGAATGGTGCTGGTTAAATATATTTTATGTATCAATATTCAGGATAATGTGGGAATAATATATTGTTTACCAGTGTGAAACAAATGTACACGTATATAAAAAAGTTGTTGAAAGAAACTAAACACTGAATACAAATTGAGAGCGTGAGAGATTCCAGGAGGTATAGGGTGATAGTCTGTGTGAAACCACTGACTCTGATGTAATTGTACACCGGTCGCTATTCTACCATTGTACCAACTGTGTTGTAATCATGGTAAGACCAAGGGACCATTTAGCCAGCAGACATACTGGCATCAGAACCTGCAAGACATATCTTTCAATACATTCAATATTCCGGTCTCTGTCTTCTGTCAACAAAGCAAAATTCTCTTTTACTTTAAGCCTTAAGGTTGTTTGTTAATTCCAGAAAGCTGGCAGGAGTCACCCTCTTCATCACGGGGGCGAGCCGGGGCATTGGGAAAGCCATTGCCCTGAAAGCTGCCAAAGATGGTGCCAATGTGGTGATTGCTGCCAAAACAAGCCAGGCCCACCCCAAGCTCCCAGGGACCATATACACAGCTGCAGAAGAAAGTAAGCCTTGCAATCCCCTTCGAACGGTCTACTGAACCTTTTTGTAGAAACTCCTGAGCACTCCTGCAATTACACTGTCATTTGTTTCATAAATCTAAAGTTTAAATAAGTCATGCCGTACTCCTGTTGGTAGCAAATGTAAGCCTGGCGACTGACTGATGCATGCTATAGGTAAATTAGGTCAAATCTAAACCTTTTATAGTAGTCCATCCACGTATAACAAAAATATTTTAATCCATGCAAGCTTGTAATTTTATGTTTTATCATACGTAAAAACATTTGCAATTTTAAAAATGTATATTCGTAAAATATGCTACATCTAATAAGCCGATCAGTAATAGTCAATTTCACTTTGTTGTTTTGGTGAAACAGAAATGGAAGCGGTGTAACAGGAGTTCCTGTTCAAAGTCACAATGGCTGCTCTCTTTGTAGTGCAGTTACCTCACCTTTTACACATTTAACATTGCCATGTGCTAAAATCACATTATGGTAACATCTCTCTGTACAGTCAGTGATGGGGCAAGGATGTTGTCCACAAATGGGAAACAGTTTGAACTCCTATTATAGAGAGTAGAGGCAGCGATGTTCATGGTATTGAATGTGTGATGAGCAGATCCTAGCTATAAATATTTGGTAGGACACTGCCATTTACCCATCTCCCAAATTCATTTATAATAAATTAAAGATTTTATTTTGGTATCATCTCCCTCATTATAATGGTAATGGTAAAACAAAAGCTTTTAATCTTTTCTTAAATTAGTTTCAGGTGAAATCAGTCTAATTTTAAAAGTGTTACAGGGAATTGTTACAGTGGTCTGCATCCATTTGTTGTTTGTCTGAATTCTCTCCACTGTTCAGTAAGTGATGTATAGTCATTCTCTGTCTTTGCTTGTTTCAGTTGAGGCAGCAGGTGGGAGAGCCTTGCCATGTATTGTGGATGTCAGAGATGAAAAGCAGATTGGCGATGCAGTGGAGCAGGCAGTACAGAAGTTTGGAGGTGAGCTACTGTACATCCATGCCCATTCATTTTTTAATAAATGTATTTCAGATTTTTCCCCCATTTTCTCCTAATTTGGTGGCCCTTTGTACCTCTTATAATTCAACTAACCCTTCCCCTCGTACTGCGGGTTTGGGGTTGCAACCTTGGGACCGGCAGTGACAAAAGACACCGAACCGCCTCCTCTGGGATGGAACTTGCCAAGCCATCAACTGTAACTCCAATACATAGAGCCACTTTGAACGTGGCAAACTTGCCAGCTTACCTTCCCATTCCCATGGGGGTGGACATCCAATCTTATCTCAAAAGAGATTCTCGGCCAGTGGCACAGTCAGGGGTTGAACCCAGGCTACAGTGGGCAACCTGGACTTAGAACACCCGCCTTTTTGGGAAAGTTTTTGTCTTTTTAACGGTTGCTACTGTCCATGTAAGATTTAGGAATTCACTTTGAATATACATTACATAATTAAGATGACACTGTTGAACACACAGTCCATTTGTTTCATAGTTTAGTTTATTTTCAATGTTAATAGAGCGTTTTATGTTTGATTCCCATAGGTATTGACATCTTAGTCAACAATGCAAGTGCCATCAATTTGACAGGAACTCTGGAGACAACCATGAAGAAAGTGGACCTCATGTTGGGCATCAACCTCAGAGGAACATATCTAACGTGAGTGAAAGCTTCAGTTAGGAAGGCCCTGACATCACTGCTGGTAGCAGGCTACCACTGCGGGAAAGTATACAACACTTTCACACACCGCGCACATCCCATGATCTTGCACATGAAGCAAAATTGCAACTTATGAAGGCTCATCACATCACACAGTTTTCCGCTATCAGTCATTTTCAACAGCTTTGAAGCTACAAACACTATACATCATCATGTTACGGTCTTATATACAGCTTAAGTTGGTGATATTACTCATATTGTTTTGTTGAGAAACACACTTATTTAATATTAGCAATAATTCCCCATTCATCCAATGTTTGTAGGATTCTGAAGGAGAATGTGTACACCAAGCTAAAAATAGCTGTTGATTTTGAATATTTTCTTCCTTGGCTATTTTAGTTGGCTTACTAGCCATTTTGAAAACCATAAATTGCATTGCACATTACACTTTAAAAGCCCTTAAATAACACTAATTAAAAAATAAACTTTAAGAAAATGAGAGAATTTAAGTAATATAGATTGGGTAAAACTTCTACATTGCAGGACTGTGAATGAAAAATGTGACTAAAAAGGGTTATTATAGACGTACAGTGTAAATTCATCCCAAAAGTAAGGAAAAATAGGATGGAAAAAACTGTCTCCACAGTAGATGACTAAATCTTTACAGGAGGTTTTGAGGCAAAAGAAACGACTGTACAGAGTATATAAAAAGCTAGTTTTATTGTAATATGCTATAAAGGAAGTAATAGCAGCTAAAAGGCAGTTTGAAATTCAGATTCAGAAAATTCAGATTTTTCAATATTGTAGAAGAAAAAGGAAAGCCACTTAGCCTTATGAAGATAAGTGCATTAAGAATAAGGAAGGAACTTTGGTTTATTATAATAAGGATATTGCCAACACACTAAACAGTTACTTTGTTGAGAGCTTTACCAGAGAAGAGGTTATAAATATGCCTAAATGTAAAGCTAATGTACAGAATGTTTTGGAGGACTTTGAGATAAGGGATGTAGAAGTCCTAGAAAACTACAAAAACTTAAGACAAATAAGGCAGCAGGCCCTGATGGTGTATGTCCCAGAGTACTCAAAGAACTTAGAAATTATATATAAACCATTGACAGATATTTTTATGCAATCCATAAACACTGGAGAAATATCAGATGACTGGAACCAGGGTAGTATAATTCCAGTTGTAGTTGTTCAAAGTCTATCTGCATCTAAGCAGTGTGCAATAGCAGTGAAAAGGGCCAAACAGGATGCTGGGATACATAGCTAAAAGTATTGAGTATAAATCAAAGGAGGTTATATTAATGTTATATAGTTGTCAGACCTCACTTGGAGTACTGTGTGCAGTTCTGGGCACCACACGATAAGAAAGATATAGAAGCACTTGAAAAAGTCCAAAGAACTAAATTGGTACCTGGTATGAAAGGTAAAAGTTATGAGGATAGACTAAAGGCACTCAGTCTATTTAAGCTTAGCAAACGGAGACTTAGGAGGGATTTGATTGAGGTTTTTAAATTCCTAAAAGGGATTAGCAAAGCAAACTAAGATTTTTAAAGATAAGTTCGGTTAGCAGAACAAGAGGCCACAGGTGGAAATTTGTTAAAGACAAATTCTGGACGAATATTAGGAAGTTTTTCTTCACAAAGAATTGTCAATGCCTGGAACAGCTTGCCAGGTAGGTAGTAGAGGCAGAAACACTCGGGCTAGGCTAGGTACAGTAATAGATACTCTTTAGATGAAGACATGAGGAGTGTAGATGGGCTGAATGCCCCATTCCCGTCATTATGTGTTCTTGTGTTCTTAAATGCAAACAAATAATTTTCTTTTTCACATTATGTAAAATTCATTTTATACAATGCCCTCCAGAATTATTGGCACCCTTGGTAAAGATGAGCAAAAAAGGCTATGAAAAAGTATTTGTTGTTCATCAGCTTGATCTTACACTCAAAGAAGAGAGAAATCTAACCTTTAATTGAAGTACAATTATTCAAAGAAGAAAAAAAATCCTTATGAAAAAATAATCATTTTTCAGAAAAATGTGTGTCACAATTATTGGGACCCTTTGAAATTCTTATGAACAAAATCGAAATGAAGTATATTCCTATATATGTGTATATATATATATATCAACCTAGTTCACCTGAGTCTTTAGGAACTCTTGTTTAGTCATCCATGACTTCCTATTTCACTATTCGCTTTTTGGTGTCTCATATTTGCGATAGAACGTGGTTACTAGTGGAGATGGTATGGGCAGCCAAGTCAGATTTATGCTTGCTTTTACCTCCATGCTTTTTTATAGACCAATTAAATGTTAAGTGATTGGCCAATCGATTTGACTAAACTTCTCAGCAGTGGTTTTAATTTTCTCTTTTTTTTTTTACCGCAGCATTTCCAGGGACAGATGCAGCTAGGCACGAGGCACTTAAAACAGGGACTGTCCCCGGGAAACTGGGATGCATTGTCACCCTACACTGAAGTAATACATTGGCTTGCTAGTTAACTGCCTTGTTTTCATCCAGCTCCATCAAGACTGTGATGGAGCCGTTGGAAGCTTGAAATCGAGAACAGGACAGGGGTCGAGCCCAAGGGCTGAGCCGCTGTTCTAAGAAACCAGTTATGAAAGCCTGGTTGCAGTCCTTAAAGAAAATATAGTGCAGTCACTTGCCTCACAAAGCCTGAGCAAATGGAGCAACACAACTGCAGTAAACCCCAGTTGTTCCCTTTGTTTCCAATTATGTTGAGCTGTGGATTGAATAAAATTGACAGAAGGTCTTGGTGGGTACAAGCTGACATCTCTCGAGCGCTGTAGCTAGCTAAAGCTAGTGGAAACCTGGGCTCAATAAACATCTGCTGTGCTACCCTATCCATTGCTACTAGTAACTAGCTAACATTACATCTGCTTAGTCTGAAGAAGTCTGCTTCTCAACTCCTGCTTTATCCTACTTTTCACATTGTGGGACCCAAAACTAAATTTCAGGGTCCAGACCCACTTCAAGCCCACACATCACAACCTCACTCCATCTGTAGGGATCAGCACAAAGGCCCTGTCAGGCTATATTATCCGTCCACATCAAAGCATTCTCCCTGTACTTTCATTAGCAAGAACCTAGTTAGCTAGGTAGTTCATTCTGGTATTTAGCTCAAAGAAAGCATAGAACTAATCTAATTAACTAGATAACAAACCGTGACAAACTACAGGTAACTGCCAAAATAAAGGACCAACATAAAATGTCTTAATAGGGCATTGGGCCACCACGACCCGCCAAAACTATTGGAGGGAACACCATTCTTCCATGAGAAATTTCATCATTCAGTATTTTGTTGATGGTGGTGCATTGATTGATTAAGTTGATTTCCCATTTTAGCTAGCCTCTAGTTGTGAAATACACATGCATGAATGCACTGCACATGTGCAAATGTTTCTCCGTTGCACTAAAAAAACTAAACAGAATTTTGAAAGGTCAATAGCAGTTCAGAAATGCTCAAGGTAAACAAAGGTAAAATCATTGACAGTATGGCAGTTGGATGGGGGTCCCGGTTGCCCATTGGGTTAACGCAGCCCTGCGAAGGTGGCTGAATGACAATTTTAATTACGATTGACAGCTTACAATGTTTCACATCTAGGATGTTTATGGAAGGCGCGAAATGAAAATTATGTATGAACATTCTTGTATAGCCATGCTTCTTCAGAAGTTAGGTCTGGAACTATCATTTTTATAATAGCAATTTTAAACACAAATGACATATCTGACTATGTGTCGATAACACTCTTTCCAGACATTTCCTTGTTTTTCTTGTTGCACACCCACTGGTCAATCGGGCACCCACGGTCTGCATGTATAAAGCTACACATTAAGTGTCTTCCTTGGACTCAAGTCTGTGCAAGATTACCTTGTGAACTGCGGTGTGAAAAGAAGCGGCAGCTGACATCGCTGTAAATTTGGTTCTTTAAAACGTGTGGAGGTTGCAGTGAGCGTGGCTTAAGAATATGATCACGCATTCCGAATGGGCAGTAAAAGGGGGAATAACAAAAACTTGTACAAATGAAAATGCGGTGGGGGACAATTGATTGCAATGCTACATAATTGAGTTTAAACAGAATAGTGTTAGGGGATTGTTTGGAGGAAGAATACAGTTGCAACCATCGTACTGTTCATGCAAATTATCTACATGAAATGTTCTCACATGTTTTCTCCTCTGATTTTGATTGTAATGGTAATTAAGTTGTGTGTGCTTCAATAATCTTCTTGTAGACAAGGCACTGAATGCCCCACCACAATCCTGATTTAATTGAATCCCTGTATGTTTTAACAGTTGTTTGCTGAGACTGTTGAGATCACAGACTCTGTGAAGTATTCCCTGTAAAGGAATTGTGTTTGTGTTTTCAGGTCAAAGATGTGCATCCCATATCTTCTGAAGAGTAAAAATCCTCACATCCTTAACCTCAGTCCACCACTCAACCTCAATCCCCTGTGGTTTAAAAATCACACAGGTATGGCAACTTGAGGAACTGGACATAGAACTATAACTTGTAACTATAAATGTGTGGGTTCAAAACAATTCTCCAGTGGGGCACTGTTACGCTTGAACAAGGCACATTCAGTAAATGTTTTCAAGTAACCGCTGATTGATGGTTTATAGTTAAGGCACGTCACCCTGGACTATAAGCAAATAACTTACAATTTAAATTATATGCAACTTATTTAATTTATCACAGCGTCCTTGTGTGTGTTCCCATATACAATTTTGTATACATTTTAATAACCTTTTTGTATTTAAAAATAATAATAATCATCTCTTCAGCATACACCATGGCAAAGTATGGAATGTCCATGTGCGTGCTGGGAATGGCGGAGGAGTTTCGAGGATCTATAGCAGTTAATGCCCTGTGGCCCAAAACAGGTGTGTGGTTTTTTTAAACAGTTTTTCTTCCCCATTATTCTGCCATATATACATTATATCGCTTTTTATTATTATTATTGGCTCCGTGTTTGCTGGCTTTTAGAGACGCAAAGTTCAGAAATATGTTCGGGCCGATGTGAAATGGGTTATTGGATTTAATTTGTTATTGAATGGAACTCCAATGGTGGCGCTGCCACACTAAGGCTCTCTGGTCCACCTGCCCAGTAGTTTTAGTTTGTGCACTTTGCCGACTGTCCAGTGTCACTCTCTTTAATGTTTTCTCTAGCCATTCAGACAGCGGCCATGGATATGCTGGGGGGCTCTGACGTGGGAAAACAGTGCAGGAAGGTGGAGATCGTGGCAGATGCAGCCTACTCCATCTTCAGCAAGCCCACCAGCTATACTGGGAACTTTGACATTGATGAAGACGTACTGATGAAAGATGGAATCAAAGACTTTGATGTATATGCAGTTGCTCCAGGTATGTGGCCAGTAATTCCAAGAAAAATATTCACCATAAAATCAGGGCTAAATATTTGTATTAAATAGTTTAAATATTTATATTTAGTATTTATCCCATTTCGCTTGCATTTGCCTGCAAGGAAATGGGTCACAAACATTATGGTACACCAGTTACAGTAATTTCAACCAGTTATCAATCACCTATCACACAGCCATCGTTGTTTTTTGCAACTCGGCACTAAATGGTCCACTAGCAGCAGGACCTTTCAAACTATTTTCCCTTCTCTTAACAGCTGATCCTCATCACGGCTGCCTCGATCTGACTCTCCGCTAGCAGACCGCTGTAGTGCTTTCCAGCTGCGAAGCTTGCTAGCTAGCGGTGTCAAGTTAAATGCGTTTTGTGTTTAAAAGTAGAGATGCACCGATCGATCGGCCTCTGACCGGAAATGGCCGATTTTCAGCTGATCGGCCTCAATCGGTGACTTGATCCTGATCACTCCACATAGCCGATTCTGTGCGCCGGTTGGCTCCTCGCCCCCCTCTTTTTCACGTGACGTGCGCCTACCCGTGAGCCAATGCAGACAGATCAGATGAGCGCAGCGCTGAACACTTAAAGCTTTCAGTTTGTCATACATGTCAATCGAAAATAAGCCGCGGAGGAACAACCTCGAAAACGTTCGAACGAACGACCAACCTAATCATTTAGGTTGACCAACTCGCTTTTTCTACAGTACCGTAGGTACCGGGTTAATTCATAATTAACTTCGTTGCGCTAGTTCGTTCCTCTGAACCATTTTCCATTAATAGAACATGGTGGTAGTGCATACACTTGACGTAATAATGCCCTGCTGAAGCACTGAATTGCACTGAAATCATTATGTTCGCTAATGAGTGACGTTATGAAACAGTGCTATTCACTCATACAAATCTAACTTATTAGACCTAATGATAAATTCATCTAACGATTTCTAGCTAAACCACAGCTGTGCGTTTCCACTATCAAACAAACTCAGAAACAGCAAGCATCGCCTCTTTTCCAATTACTCCTAGTTTGAAACATTTTTATCTAGGCTTTGAAGCTAGTTAAAGTCGTAGTCGTTAGGCTACCTGACTCACGCAAATAACGAAATTCTGCTGAAGAGCGGCTTGTTTCAATGCCTTGACAAGCTCCGCAACTGAAACATCCGCCCTTATATCGCTACAAGTGTTTTCCATTGCACTATATAGAATTGGGATCTACTCTAATCCACCTCTAGCAAACAAATTAGTCTAGCGCATCATAGGTTCGAACTAACCTGTTTTCCATTAGCATTGTCGCAATAACTTTCTGATGCACATCAAGTTGAAGCCATATAATTATTTAATGGAAAAGGGGCTTGTGTCATCTGTCATCAGAATATAACGTTAGTGTTTTAAATAAATATTTCCGACTAATGGTCTGTCACCATGTCAGTACATTTAAACTACTCTTGTTTCTTTTTATTTATTACTTAAAGGCTACATGCCACTGTTGTTGGATTCTCTTTTTATTCATCATTGAATTTAATTTGCACAAAAAAAGAAAAAGCTCTGTCCAGTAACCTGGAACACTTTTTTTTATTTTGAAATGTGTTTTAGTGAGACCTACCTCATGCTTCTGACCTACCTCAGAATTGTCAATCTTAATTTTCTATTAAAGCAAAGTTACAAAAATGTTTGTGTAAGTTGTCAATTATTGTTTTTAGGAGAAAAAAATCGGAATCGCCAAAATCGGTATCGGCAAGTCAGACTAATCAAAAATTGGAAATCGGAATCGGCCAAGAAAATCGCAATCGGTGCATCTCTATTTAAAAGTAATGTTGAAATGGCCATGCTGTCAGAGAAGGCAATTGCATTGCTGATATTGTTGCCTGTATTGTGTTGCTGTTGTAATAATATTGTAGTGGAGTGATAGAACACTTTAATTAAAAAATTTTAATAAGTAAATTAATTTGATTTCAGTCTTCAGATAGAGTATATAGTGCCTCAGTAGGGCAAACAAATGGTTGCTATGCAACAAAGGCAACATTAACATTTGCTGTGTGTATGGAGCTAGTTGGCTAGTAGTAGGCTGGCTATCTAGCCACATTACTTATTACAACACTATAACGCCACTTATGTAGTAGCAGCTAACCAATACCTAGGTTATGGTTTATTGATCATTATTGGCCATTTCCATCCATTTATTCATTGTGCAAGAATGAAAGACCTGTCCTGTGTTGCTTGGCTCTGAGGTATTAGACACCATCTTTCAGGTGGAGGAGCATCTATTATCAGCAGGAAGGTCACTATCATTTCCTTTCCTCCACATTTGGCCTCCAGTAGATCACTACATTTAAGTACTGGATGTTAATCCAACCATACATCTAATGTGACTAGCCTAAAAATTGGCTATATTTATTTTTTTAATCTTTGGCTATCTATACAATCTCTATTATAGAAATCACGGAAAGGATAGCTAGCTGCACTTTCGTACACATTCACCTGTACTGTGTTGCTGTTGTACTGATGTGTAGAGATATTCCATTGTGCACTTAAAATTATTTTTAGCTGTGGTATACCATGAATATACATACACCTGGAATGCAATTTCTGACAGTTTGCATGCAGGATTATGATTTCACTACAGATATCATAGTATTTCAAGCTTTTGTGTACAAATAAGCATAAACATGCATGTGATTTCAAGCAGGATGTACAGCTTGCAAACAGTTCAATACTTGGTGGTATTGAATCAAAATCAGTCAAAGGAGAATGTCAGATTGGGAGCTTTATCACATTTGATTAAATTACCGTTCTTTACTCTAGGTCAGCCGCTACTTCCAGACTTCTTCCTGGATGAGGAACCAGAGGCTCTTGTGAAGAAAATGAAGGATCAAGGTGAGTTTAGATATTATAAAGAAGCTCAGTTTATCATCCACTCCTCAAAGACCAGAGTTAAATCTAATATTCTACTCTTGGGTTGTCCCGACTCCCCACAGGTGCTACTCCTACCTTCCAAAGTGGCAAAGCCAGCACTGAGAGTGCAGGTATTGGACCCATCGTTGAAACCTTCAAGATCATCAAAGGAATTCTCAGCCCCGATGTCGTCAAAACTACACAGGGAGTGTACAAGTTTGACCTGTCCGGTGAATTCCCTCTCCCTACCTACACTAGTTATTAAGTAAATCCTAGTATGGATGACAATGGCTTGTGAAATAAGCATCAATACATGTATTGATGTGTTTGAGTTTATTATAGGAGGTTTTGCCTTCTCTTCTTACGCATGCACATTTTAGTCTACCAAACTCAGTGTTGAGGGAAATGCTTATCCTTTTAGAAGCCAATAGAACTATTCTCTAGAATCCCAAGCCTTTTCAAGGCAAGTAGATACTATATTTGTTACAAAGAAAAGTGTTTTTCTTCAATGTTATATACAACTTGTTCATATGCCAATTAAAAAAGGCCCACTTTGCAGTAACAAGGATATACCACATGGCTAGCTATAGAGCCATTGTATGGCATCTGCATAATCATTCATCATTAGGGCCCCAGAACATCAAGCTAATGACAGGATGCTCGACAGACTGCCTGTTCATTGGGACACATTAGCATTTTTTCTATATAAAAAAAATCTGTTAAAAATTGGTTCAGGGTTATTCTTTTCATTTTTTAATGGCATGCAAAAGGCACTAATTATCTCTTGCATTTAAATTTGCGGTTCTGCTCAAATAACTTAGTTCTAGTATAACATAACAATTTACTCAGCCAGGTCCAACTCCTCCTTATCACCCATCTAAATGTCTGTGTTTGTTTTGATGCTGCATTTGATTTGTGAAACATTTGTATAACTTCTCAGTGCATAAGTTTGAATGGTAAACTCCTTTCCCATTGGTAGTTTACATTCCTGATTGGCACAGGAATATCCAATGTCTTCAGGATTCAACATGTATCATAGATGTAACATAGTATCCTGGCAAGCTGGGTCCTGTAATATTTTCACTTCTTACTACCCTATTACATTGATTCATTAGGTCCCAACATCCTATCACGTGAGAAGTCATCAGCTTGATATATTAGCAGCCTTACAGTCCACATCCCATATTCAAGTTTTGCTCAGTTGCAGTGCAGAATTTTAATGATAGTATTTAAAAAGAGGTTGAGGTTAGTAGGCAAGTTGGCATCTAAAACGGGTCAATTTAAGAATGTGGTGGACTAGATTGTCTCCAGCGGTAATGTAATAAAGAAGATGCATTGAAGCGGTGTATTTTTAGCATATTTGTTCATACACTTACCTTTGATGGCAGTGAATAAGGCTCCCAATGTTATTTTTGTCCTTCATGCTGCTATGATACTAAAATGGAACATGGGGAATTATGTTTTGACTACTTAAAGGTGTTACTCGATATTAAGGTCAGGGTGCACTGTGGGTAGATGGTATTTGGGCCTTATGTTGCTTTGTGCTGTTCAACCCTAATCTGAATGAGATGGGTGAAGATTGGACATCATGTGTGTCTTGTGCTGGTCTTCTCCAGGAGAGCATGCAGGTGTGTGGTACATCGACCTGAAGAATGATGCAGGAAGTGCAGGCAGTGGGGAGCCGCCAGTCAAACCGGATGTGGTGATGACCATGGATAGCTCAGACTTTGTCAAAATGTTTGCAGGTGAGATACAAAGAACACATATGTCCACAAACATGAATGGAAACCGTTTAAATGGACTATACAACATTCTCAAAATCAAACCCAGTTTTATGAGCACTTTTTCCAAGTAAAGTGTTCATTTCTACAGTAATTCTCATTTATACATTTGTTTCATTTCTTTTTATACATGCACAATAACTATTTTGCATAGTTTAAAGGTTGATGGAATTTATGGTGTGGGAATCGCACTGCTCTCTGATATTCTATAGGATAAATAAATTAAAAACCAGGATAAGATTTCAGTGGTAAATAGATGCCCAATTTACACTAGCTTATTTGAGAACCAGCCCTTGGCCGTTTGTAAAGACCTTTCAGTTCACTCTCCCCTATAGGGTATGTGACCAGCAGCACAGCTGTTTTTAGGAAATTACTCATTTGGAATCTAAACTGTCAATATTTGAGGCCATGCTAAAATAAAAAATAAATTGCACTGATTAGTTTACTACTGTTGCTAATTAATATATGACATAATGTAAGCCAAATATAAATGAAATACATGAGTATAAATAAATGTCTTATTTTATGATGGTCTTTTGATGCTGCTGGTGGGCCATTCCATTGATGACAATTCTTTGATGCCCATTCATTTTTTTTTTATTGAAAGGATGAAAGGGTCTAAAATAAATGGTGTCAGTTTGGCTTCTGGGTCAAGTTTGGTGTGATGACTTGCATAAGGCACCATTACACATTAAGGCACCGTGCTAGTGTGTGGATGAGCCCCAAGGTCTGGTATCAAGTCTGGATCGTGCCAGTGCTAAGGCATGGGGCACCCATGGTCTGTCCTGTGTAAAGATGAAGTGTCATCGTCTGACTCAGTTCTGTACAAGCTTAACTTGTAGACTGCAGTGTGAAAAGAAGTGGCGACTGACATGTGTTTCGGAGCAGAACGCATGGTTGTCTGCGCTCTCCCAGACTGATAGCGTGACTTAAGAAATGGAACATTCCAAAATGGTGAGAAAAGGAATAAATTAATAAGAGAAAAAAAAGAAGTTTGCTGCATAAGGGTCTATATTCCGTCTAACTGGTTTGATTTTTGTCCTTAACATTGAGTAATGCATTTGAGCCTTACCTGTTACAATTACCAAGCTCCAAATAAGTAACTATTTCCAAGTTAATGGCCTTTCACATTTGACGGTTTGCCTTGCAACAAAAATGTAAATCATGTATGAATGAGTCTTTGGAAATAATAACTTTTCTCTGCAGGTAACCTAAAGCCGACCATGGCCTTCATGTCTGGTAAATTGAAGATTAAAGGGGACATGACCTTGGCCATCAAGATGGAGAGGATGATGTCCTTGATGAAGCCTAAGCTTTAATGAAGGGAACTGCCAGAATGCATGAGCATTTGCCTGTCAATGTATGTAAAAAAACTGTTTGCATTTTCTAATGCAGTTTTTAAATATACTAATTTCTGTACTACTACTGCTGTTGCTGCTTTTGGTCTCTGTCTCATTTTGCTTTATTCTGAAATAATAATTCTAATTTAAATATTTTCTGGACTCATGTGCCTCTACCATATGTATGATTGTTGTAAATTTGAAACAAGAAAGCTAATGTGAGAGTTATTGTCCGCAGTAGGGAAAAAGTGGATTTTACGCATGAGGCATTTCAATTAGAGGACTGAGATCTGAAAAAAATGCCAAAGATATCTTTAGGAGATAAAGCAAAAAGAGGACACTTCACATGATGCCTTGCTAGAGAGGAGAATGAATGACATTTGTCAATGGGAAAATACAGTGTCCCTTTTGTTGCCTTACAGCCTGAAATTAAAACATATTCAATCAGACTTTTTCCACATGTCACCCTATAACTTCCAAGTGAAAAATAAATTATCAATTTCTGAACATGAATTAAAAATAAAATACTGTGGGTGTAGAGTTTAAAGGGGCACTGTAAATAGCAAAGAGTGAATAGCAAACCTCACAAATAGAGGGAGGGGAACAGAATAAGAGTAGGGTGATAAAAGACCAGCTGGGCAGCAATTGAATATGGTGTACAATGTGAGGAAGATGGCTGGCAAAGAGACGTGCAGAAATGAATATAATAAATACGAAATATTGAAAAGGAAGATTGAGTAGGAAGAAATAGTGCTCAATTTACCCTCCAGTTTTTAGAGGTAGTGAGGTCCACAAAGGGGAATCTAGAAACAATAAAATGATTTATTAAGGTTACAGATAGTGGGAAAGCATTTTAAAGGTGAATGAGAAATAATTATCTTCATTTAAGGTATAGGAAGTAAGGCACATGCTTCAACACACGACATGTGTATCCATGTGCAAGAATATGGTACTGGGAACATAATGTGAAATGCATTGAAAAAATTTACGATTATACCATTTACTGTTTTCAATGTTGACCTACTACATGAAGATGTACTAACATGTAATAACAATGACATTTGAAATTTGAATGACATTGATAAATGGAGATCAAATATTCTTCAAAATCTACACAAGAGAACTACACAACCAATGGGCACTGCACTCACAAATAAAAAGTTGGCAAGGATGCCAGCCTTGCACTGAACTACCGGTTGTGAAATATAGAGTTATACAACTGCGGTTCTATTTACTGTTGGAATGTACCAATCCTAATTGTGGGTAACCCTATACCACCAGCTGAGAGATTCCGTTGATGTGAGCCATTACTATCAAAGTAGTCCCTGTATGTGATGGGATGACATTTATGCCCCATAAATACCAGACATCATGCACCATCACCAACTGGTCCTCTGGAGACTTTGCATGGATGACAACAGGATGACTAGTACATTCTTAACTGCCAATAGAGCCGCAGTTTTTAAAAATATATAATTTCCCACTTTTTCTCCAAATTTGGAATGCCCAAACGTATTCTAAGCCGCACTCACTGCTACCTCCGCTGTCAATTCGGAAGTGCGTAGACAAGCACGTGCTCTCCTCCGAAACACGTGATGTCAGCCGCCGCTAAGCTTCCATAGACATGAGTCGGAGGAAGTCATTTCACATTATACTTTATACTTTAAGACATTCCCAGACCATGTGGAATAAAATACCAATTGTTTCTTGAGCATAACAAATTATTTGGAATACCTGCTATCTTGAGATCAGTGACCAATTTTTTGATGGATTCACTGATTTTGGATCATTAAAATGAGTCAAGGATCTTCTTTACTACTAGAATGTCAGTGATAGGTGTTTGATAGTGACTTCATCCAATTTTAACATTTTAAAACACATTTTGATATCAAATGTAAAGGTATTGTGTTATTATACACTGCTATTTTAAAACTGGTTTTTAAAAATGTTTGAAAATTTCAATAAAACCTTATTGACCCATGAACCTTTTAACACAATTATTGGTGTTGTGGTGACAGCTGCAATCAAAATCTGACCATGGAAATGGAAAAAATGCACTGTTGTATTTTATTTGGAGGCTGATATCAGACTGTGGAATAGGTCTAATAAATACAGAATACAATTTGAAAGAACACCATTGGTTCTACATTTTGATATGAAGCCCATCATTAACAAATTATTCTGTTTGTCTTCAAATGTGAAATATATCAAAATATTGCTACTAATAGTATACTTGCAAATTGATTAATGCATAAGCATTTACTAATGCATGCAACACAACAGATTTTCATTTGAATGGCCATCATCAATTGACAAATACCCTCGCTGGACTACCAATGGTGGAATGAGCTACCTGCATCACAACTTCATAATAACTGTCGATCTTCCAATGTAGACTAATAATATGATATATTACCCAGTATCTGATCTCCAAATTGAATCTGATAGGGTATGATATAGCCTAGCGATGCAAACACACATAGCCTAGCTTTTCCAGATCATTGTTATGTGATATGGGTTGTGTAGTATGATGTGCGAAGGCACCAACACTCTTCTCAATCTTTCTCACTCACTCTAAACACTCAGACCTTTCACCATCTGGAATCAGCATCCAATATAGGACCAACACAAACATCTGTAATGAATGCTGCCTGTGCAAAAAACAAAATTACTTCAACAAGAGTCAGGGACTTCCGATATGTTGATAACTGTGCCATCCAATATTGCCTATTTTACATACAAATTACGAGTTTTACATGCATTTCCCATTGACTTTCAACAACATGAACTACTGTTAGTTCACAAAAACCGAATGTAATTTCATACAGTAAATACTGAGAAAGTAACCAAAACACTGGTAGATAGTAAAAGACAATCTTTTTCACATGAAAATAAAAACACATATACATTGGCATAATTGTATATTATATTATTATTATATTATAGCACTATTTTCATAATTTGTCCTCACCCGCAATTCAAGATTCTTCAAACTAAAAGTTGCTCAAACCGGAACAAGTAAAAAATAAAAAAAAGGTTAAACTTGCTTAGCTTTGTCCTAATGTCTTCATGGTTTTCATTTGTCACACAGAAACCTAATTATCACTTATTGACAGCTTTTATTTCAAATAGGAGACAAGTATCTTAGAACCAATCAGTTCAGTGACCTTTGCTTATTTGCATATACTATACCGATTTGCAGGCCATTTGTGAAAGTGAAGCAAAATCGTTCAGTGTTTGTATAAAATACACGAAAGCTTTCAGTGCTTGTGAATAAAAACACACACCAATTCGATATATGTATTACTACGTTTTGTTAGGACATGTATATTGCTTCGTTAAGTTGAAGTTACAATGTTACAATGACAAAGACATGGAGGTTCGTTTACTGAACACCACCCATTCTTTCAGCTGCATTGACACTAGTATACCTGATACTATGATTACAAGACCTATTTGGCCTTGGAGTAATTTGTTCAGTCTTCTCCATTCTTTACCCCAAGGTGTATGAACATCACAAACATACAATCTGAGGTATTTATATGCTACTCAGTTATCTAATTATTGACATATGCTGTGAAAAATTTTTATAATAATTATTTTAGTAAAAATGCCTATTGTTTCCTGTACTTCAGTCAAAAATAACATAGTGTACCTAACTATTACTCAAACTAGAATGCCATCATATAGATCAGGGTTTCTCAAACTTTTTTACTCCACAACCCCATTTCATGGGTGGGAAAAAATCGCGACCCCATACATAAATGATAGCGCAATTATAACGCTGAAAAACTTTAGTCCAGTCCGTCATGCTTATATCGAATATATGTTAATTGCTGCGCATCAGAAGAAACATCAGTCGTTTCGTCAAGTTGAATGGCAAATAGTGGGCTTTGCTTAACTTTAGCAATTACCTGACACATAACATCTTCAGCCATGCTATCAATTCGCCTCGAAATTGTGTCATTTGAGAGCGGTATTGTACTCATCTGATCTGCGGTGCTTTGTCCCAATACAACAGAAACCACTTCCTTGGCACAGGGAAGGAAAAACTGTTGAGTTGAGTTGAGTTGAGTTGAGTTGCTTTTATTGTCATTCCGCCACATACAAGTATGTAGAAGAACGAGATTGCACTTCGATTTACAACAGTGCAACATTAAGACAACAATTACACAACAGTTAAGACAGTGCAACATTTACGACACAACATTTAGGTCACATTGAGGTAACAAGGTCACATTGAGGGTCACATTGAGCTAACATTTTATAAAGTGCAGTAACATTATAAAGTGCAACAGAAACACATTGAGGTAACAATAAGGTGCAGGCATGTATTGTTTTGTTGTGCAAAAAACAGAAACGGCAGGTGGACACTAGTAGCAGCGTGACTGTTCTCAACAGTGCAACAATTCCACACCAGTTAGGACAGTGCAACATTTACGACGACATTTAGGTCACATTGAGGTAACATTATAGTGCAGTTCAGCCCACGGCGCAGGGCTGGAGGCAGTGTTTATGTTCGAGTTTAATGTCCATTCAGTATTCTGACAGCTTGGGGAAAGTAGCTGTCGTGGAATCTGGTGGTCTGTTTCTTTGTTGCGAGGCTGCGGTACAGCCTGCCCGACCGTAACCTCTCGAACAGTCCGTGCGCTGGGTGGGTGGTGTCTTTGATGATGCCATTGGCTCTACTTCTGCAGCGCTTCGTGTAGATGTCCCGGATGGAGTGGAGAGGGGCACCTGTGATCTTCTCGGCTGTTCTCACTGTGCGCTGCAGGGAGTCTCGTTCAGCCTCCGTGCAGTTCCCTCCCCACACTGTGATGGTGCTGGTGAGAATGCTCTCCACAGCTCCTCTGTAGAACGTTGTGAGGATGGGCCGTGGCATTCTGGTGTCTCTCAGCCTGCGCAGGAAGTAGAGGCATTGCCGTGCACTTGGTGTTCTCCTATGGTTAATTTTTTTTAACATTTATTTTAATTGTAAAAAAATTTGGCAACCCCACCATGACCCTTTGGCGACCCCAAGTGGGGTCGCGACCCATAGTTTGAGAACCGCTGATATAGATGCACATACATCTCCCAGTTGTACCCTTTCATTTAATACCAAGACCATGGACCTGCCCCTCATATTTGAGAAATTACAGTATAATACAATTGGGCAATATGTGTATAGGGGAAATTTGGGGATCAAAAAACACCTAAGTCTATTATTATAAAAACTCTTATAGCTTTTGAGTCATTTGTTCTATCTACATTACATTACATGACAGGCATTTAGCAGACGCTCTTATCCAGAGCGACTTACAGTTGACATTTCTTTACAATCCATTTATACAGATGGATATTAACTGAAGCAATTCAGGTTAAGTACCTTGCTCAAGGATACAACAGCAGTGTCCCACCTGGGGATTGAACCTGCAACCATAACGTTACAAGCCCAGTTTCCTAACCATTATACCACACTGCCTGCCTACATTTTACATTATGTTTTAAGCATTTAGCAGACGCTCTTATCCAGAGCAATTTACAAGATGTGCATTAATACATGGTAAGTTTGCGCAAGAGATCAGTGCAGTAATACAGCGATAGACATTGTTGTAGGCAGCTGCATACCATACCTGTAACACTGGGAAAGAAAAGGTTAGTAAATATATACTGTTTTATCTTTTTTTATTTTTTATCTCATGAGTTCATGACATTACATAAACACACATCCAAGTGTTATATAGCTTCGGTATCCATATTATTATTTACATATTTTTGAAGTATTATACATCCATCCATCCATTGTCTAAGCCGCTTATTCCTGGTCAGGGTCGGGGGGGCTGGAGCCTATCCCAGCATGCGTTCCGGGCGAGAGGCAGGAATACACCCTGGACAGGTCGCCAATCCATCGCAGGGCACACACACCATTCACTCACACACACTCATACCTACGGGCAATTTAGACTCTCCAATTAGCCTAACGTGCATGTCTTTGGACTGTGGGAGGAAACCGGAGTACCCGGAGGAAACCCACGCGGACACGGGGAGAACATGCAAACTCCGCACAGAAAGGCCCCCGGCCTGGAAAGTATTATACATTACAATTTAAAAAATATATATGAAATGGCTATATTTCCTCATATTTTAGTTAACCAATTTAATTAACGTGGGGTAAGTTAAAAATTTATATGCTGGGATGCTATCAAAAAGGGGGCAATTAAAATGGTGTCAAAACGGCTTGCCATTTCTTTTTATTTATTTCATTTGATACCAATTTAATTAATGTGCCCATAGTCACAGATACATAAAAAGTTATAATGAGTATTTCATTTATAAAATGATATGCATATAAACTGGGATGGGATATTGTGTTTTAAGAAAAAGGGGGCAGATTCTCAGATTCTCAAGCTCTCTGGGAGTGTTAAAATGGTGTAAAAACTAAAAGTGTCATAGTGTCACTTCTTCTCTGGCTCAACACTGCATTCTGATTGGTCGAAATATAGACGGTGATTGGTGGAAATGGTTTGAGCATGACAAACGATCACCGTGTGAAGTTTCCAGCCATGGCGCTATCATATATTACATTACATTACATTACATTACAGGCATTTGGCAGACGCTCTTATCCAGAGCGACGTACAACAAAGTGTTAACCGTAATCAAGAACAGTTTAGCTGAAAGCCACCCTAGTGGGAAGTACAATTCCTGGGTGCTAGGAGCAACCACATAGTTAAACTAGGACCCTGTAGGTAAATCCATAGCCACAATTCAAACGTAGCAATAAGGCAATCAATGCAGAAAATAATGCCTAAGCCTAATACAATACATAAACAAGTAGACGTGTAAAACTAAGCAACTATGTCCCTAAGTTAACAAAAACCGGACTACGGGGAGAGGTGCACCCTGAAGAGGTGAGTCTTCAGTCGTCGCTTGAAGGTGGCCAGGGTCTCAGCTGTTCTGACTTTCACAGGAAGGTCATTCCACCATCGTGGAGCCAGAACCGACAGGAGACGTGACCGGGAAGCGCAGGTGCGGAGGTGCTAGGCGTCCTGAGGTAGCAGAACGGAGTGGTCTGGCAGGTGTGTAGGGTTTGAATATCTTGAGGAGGTATGTTGGGGCTGATCCCTTGACTGCCTGGTATGCTAGGACCAATGTCTTGAATTTGATGTGAGACATATACACAGGTCACGAGAATTCTGAGAATTAACTGGTGTTACGAACACATTCAACTCAAAAAAGTATGCATAGCAAAGCAGTACGGGCGAACCTAGTTTACGTGTTGTGGATACGAAAGATGAAAAAACTAAATAAAAGGAGGGGGAAGGCAAATTCAGAAACCAAGCTAGAGGGAATATGGTGGACTCACGCGGTGTGCAGACACCTTTCTTTCCCGGCCAGCCTAGTCTGCTCAATGCCACCGGTGAGGGCCAGGAACCGAGTTAATTTGGCTCCAATTGGAAAATTAAGTAAACACAAAAGACGTGTGCACAGTTCGCAAGCGTTGCTCTAAAAACAAAATGAAAACTACACAAGTTCTGATGTATGGCGACAAAATGGATCTTGCCATTTTCAAAATCCCCCTGAGCGGTTTGATATTGAAAGGCGATCCAGCTACACAAAAGGGTGTTTGCCAAACAAATAAGGCCGGGTGACATACCCGAATGCTGCAATAAAACAATTAATAGCCAGCCTACTGACCGCCAACAACACGTCTCGGTATATGAAATATCCAAAATGCAACAAGACCATTTAAACTAAAAACATGTCGCCAAAACATATCCAGCACGCCGTCATTTAACTTTCAGCATCTACCCCTCCCAGGTGAGGTCATATCTATATGCCCTCTTGTGGCAAAACGCCCATACGTTGTGTCATGTGTCAACCCGTGCCCAAAAATAAGTGCGTGGGATATGTATCGACCTAACGCTAGACAACTACAGTACTTGCATTCAATTCAGTCATTACCAAGCCACCTAGCCGAATGTAACAGATTCACTGTATCTATTAACTTGTTAGCAAACAAATCTTAGAATAGCTTCACTGATTTCTGTGACATTTGAATCTAGTGGTACTATCTCTATATTGCATCAGTGACTCCCAAGATAGTGTGCTCTACAGCGATTAAAAGTTATATGCCTGCACTTGAGTCCCACATAGTTCGGCCGAACCCCGTAAGTACGGGCATTTAAACGGCATCCGGAACTTATTTGACAAATAACAAAGGCTCTCTAGATGGGCCATCTCCCTACTCATAAATGGTCTTTGGTACAGTTTCTACGCGTATTTCCGGTTGTGCACGGAAATGGTCGTGTTCCCCATCAAAGACTCTTTTATTGTATAAAATATGGCTCTTGGGGGTGCAATAGTGATTTCTCGCTGTCTTTGTCTTCGACCAAACAAGTAGAAGGAAAGCAACGAAAATCAATGTATCGCGAGGTGTCGCACTTCGAGCGAGGACGCATATGAGGCTTGATCGATTTAAAGGTAAAATGTATTTTTCGTTGCGCGTCTTTGTTTCAGAACAGTCCTTGCTTGAGGTAGATGCAGAGGGTTGCCCATCTAGCAACATGCCATATTAGCCAATGATACAGGGTGCATGTGTCACTGTTCGCTTACACAACGCGAGCCTCGTTCGTTAACGTGATATCAAAGAACTGCCGAACTTCGTTAACCTAGGCTTGATACTCGGCTGGCAAGAAGATCCGTATTGTGGGAAGTAGAAATGGAGCATTAGACATTTAACTAGCGTTAGCTAGCTAATCAGCTAGCTTTCGAATGAGCTTTTCCCCCCAGTCATTTGCCATAGTTAGGTAATTAGCTAGTTCGACAACATTAAGCTGCAATGCAGCTTGGTAACTAAGCTTGCTTAAATAAACGGGCTACGTACTTTACAATAGAAAATGCAACACAACGTGTTGTAAACAAGTACATTGCCCGCTAAATGAGTGGTGTATGTTGGGGCAGTATCGTTCTGAATGCTTCAGTTTGGTTGGTTCCAGTACCATCAGTCATTTCCCATATTGTCCTTTCCGGGCAATGCGCAGAACATGGACAGTAACCTGTTTTTCTTTCGCAAAGTAATGCCTGGTTTATAACTTACCTCCCGAATGCATCGAAAAGATAAATATCAAGTTTTCAAACTACGTGACTTAAATGGTGGCCTATCTAATCGGTAGCATACTCAGCACGACTATATTGTTTTAATAGGGAAGTCCCCCAGTTTAATTTTAACCATAATAATATTACTACGACTGTTATTGTTCATTGTTATGATTAACAATTACACAAATTATATTAATAATAAAACATCTATACAGCGTTTTTCATAGATTGTGCTCAGTGTTTTCCAAGGAACGTAACATACAAATAAAATGTTCCAATTTCCAAAGCCACAGGGCTCCACCACATTGTTTTGTCCACAATTTTGAGGCAGCCTTGATATTTTATTCTGGAATTTAAGATATTTACGTTAAGTTATACAGTACAAATACACGTTTCTCATAAATTACGTGATAGCAAGTCATAGAAGAAGTCAGAACGAATGCATTTGTAGGGCAGGAAATTGTTTTGTTTTTTTAAATAGCAGAAAATCTGTCCGATTTGCTTTCAAAAGTATGTTTCTAAACTGTCATCGTGACAGATACCGATTAATGTCTCACACGCCCGTTTAACCCATGGTCATTTGCCAACGACGTGTCAAATTCAAGAGCGTCTGCCTGCAGCGCTCCATCACCAGCACTCACTCCGCTGTGGGAATAGCTCCACTTATAGGCAAGGAAGTCACGTGTTCCTTCCGGAAAACCGGAGATCGCATTTTATTTTTTATTTGCAGATGCTCACTGCTGTCTACTGTAGGTAGAGTTGCCAACTGTCCCGTTTTTGGTCACTGAATGGTTTGAAAATGATGTAAACCATATGCCACGACTGTCTGTCACCATATGTTAACCCAGTTGAACACTTGTGGGAGATTCTTGAGCGGCGCCTGAGACAGACATCATTTAGTGTTTTCCACCACCATCAACACAACACTAAATGATGGAATTTCTCGTGGAAGAATGGTGTTGCATCCCTCCAATAGAATTCCATACACTTGTAGCATAATGTGTAATTGTGCATTTCCCAGAGTTCGTTTTTGATTTGGCAAATGGAAGTTCCGCCTGGACACCGCATGTCTAGTTGTATAGTTATGTATTGCATTGGTGGCTTTTTGTTTAGGCCTACAGTTGTGGGTTCCTTGGATTGATTTCATTTTTTGCTCATGATTTTGTTGAGGGCAGGGGTCATATCCAGGCCGCAGGCAGTGTAGTGTAATGGTTAGGGAGCTGTGCTTGTAGCTCAGAGGTTGCAGGTTCAATTCCCAGGTGTAGCACTGCTGTTGTATCATTGAGCAAGGTACTTAACCTGAATTGCTTCAGTAAAATATCCAGCTCTATAAATGGATTGTATGTAAAGAAATGTAAACTGTAAACCGCTCTGGATAAGGGGGTCTGCTAAATGCCTAAAAATGTAAAAATATCCATATTTTATATCTGTATACGTTTGTACTTTGTGAATGTGGCAAGTGAGAAAAGTCTGAAACAATGTTTCTTGAAGAATAAAAATGTGGGACATCCTAGTTAGTTTAGTACTTTACGCTGTCTAATTATGTACTCGATTTTATCGGAGTGAAGTCTCATAACTTGGATCTTCACAAGCCATGGGCTTCCTCTTCATCAGACATGATTAAATTGCCAATTTACTATGGCAAAGGTATTAATAATTCTCATTGTTTTATGCTGTTAAAATAGGCCCGTGTCTCAACATGGGCGACGATGTATCAAGGACATTTCTTAAAATTAGCATCCGTAATCGGAATATCTTAAATGTCTAGTTCATGTTTTATGAGATGTTAATTGAGCTCTGTGTTAATCGACTCCAGCTGCTTCCTAAAGTCGTGCCTGAAAACAGATTTTTATGGAGACAATGGAGGTTCACTTCAACCACATCAGTTACAATTAATGAATCCCGGAAGTGTAAATTGCTCTAATATGGTGTTGCTTTCAATGTTTTTCTTCAGAAGTAACCATAATGATACAGGATTTGCACTACATGATAAATGCACATGAAAATGTTTGTACTTAAATCAGTGAGTTAGAAAATCACACACTTTTACACATGATAAAATATATACATTAAAAATGATAATGTAATATGAATACATCTGAAAACCTATTGGATGTGTGTGTTAGCTGAAGGAAACTATGGTTTCCTTCCTCCCCCCTCCTTCCTTCCTGACCAACAGTGGTTGGTCACCTATGTTAGGCTTTTTTACCATAAGTTGTAAAACATTGGGCTACTTTGAGCAGACACATCACCTGATTGTTCTTCAGCTGCTTGCAATCCAGGCATCCCTCAAGAAAAACACAGCCACTAACCTCACCTAAGTGACTAGGGATTGGAGCAGCCCCAACTACAGGGGGCTGTGAGGGCTTCACGAAACAAAAAGTGGAAAAAGCTGAAAATATAGAATAATTCAGACATTTGGCCGTTCCAGCCAAATATGAAGTGGAATAAAGAGTATGTTTGCAAAAAACTAACTACAGGCCTCCCGGGTGGTCTAGTGGTTACAACGTTTGATACTAGCCACTGCGACCAGAGTTCGAAAAAAATAGAGGGTATAACTGGCTACTAAATTGGGAGAAAATGGGATAAAATCAGAAATTAAAAATTAAAAAACAAAGTACAAAACAAATTACAAAAAAAACAAGCATCTTCCCATGAACTGCAAATCTGACTTGCATAGAAAATGGTACATATCATCCATAGAAAAGGTTCAATTATTTCAGAGAATTCAGATATTTAGTTGAAACAGCATCATAAGCTTGAGTTTGAAAAGTGTATTTCTGTAATGCAGTCATTTAACTGAACAACAGTATCATTTTTATAGTAATACCTTTATTTGTGGTATTACTCCAGGAATCCTTGCTCCTCTTGCATTTCTACTCAGTATTTTTCAAAAGCCCATCTTATAATGTTGGCTGTTCTGTTTTGCCATTCTCCATTTTTTTTTGGATTTGGATTTATTATTTTATAAATGCCATCTGCAGGCAGTTTTCTCAGGAATTTGAAATCAACATGATTAAACGCTGAATAAAGTATTTTGGCACCGCACATGATGCTTTGACATTTAGAGGGCAATTCCTCCCAAAAATGTTGGTGCAATGTTTTTGAATGTGTCAAATCCAATTTCATGGGCCATAATTGTAGTAGGCTACATCACTGGAGCTGCTTCTGGAACCTGGGGGCACTGCCTCTCTGGCTCATTACTGTGATGAGTGAATGAGACGTTGTACTTTATTGAAGGTGGAAAAATCTGTTGCGAGTGGTTCTTGTAAATAATTACACAACCCTGTTGCTGTGTAGGAACACTTCCTAAAAATAAAATGAATGCACGAGAAGACCGAGGTAGAAATGTGATGAAACGTGTACCTTTCACAGACTCGACAGGAGAATGAATCTGTTCACTTTTAAGAAAATCTTAGTGAGATGTGCCAAAATCAAGTTGACCTAATTGCAATGATCTTCTTGGCATAATTAAACTTTTATGTTAAACATTTGTGATTTGTTTGTCAGTTATACATGTAGGTTTTTCCAATTGGTATCTGTACTCTGTGGAATATTACAAATGTTTTATTAAAAATTAAATTGAAAAAAGTTTAAAATGTTGGGTTTTTTAAGTTTTAATTCCTGATTCAGTTTATTATAGGCCACCTTCTCATCCTATTTTCTTTGAATTTAGTTCCCCCATTATTTCTTGTGTCCCCAATTTAATGAGGTTTATAATCTCAGCCTCCAAAAGTGATTAAAATCTCACTTGTATTGCATGCTGTAGCTTCTATGTAATCAAGTATACTTGATATGTGTTCCATTTACTCTTGTGCTTGTGCCCTTTTCTGTTTGCTTATATATGCCATTTTATATGTCATTTTTTAGCAGACACTTTTATCCAACTTACAGTAGTGAATGCATACATTCTTCAGAATATGTGGTCCCAGCAGGAATTGAACCCACAACCTAAGCGTTGCCAATGCCACGCTCTACCTACTGAGCCACACAGAACCATACTGCTAAATAAAATCTGCTGCATAAAGTATGTACTATATGTTACTATATGAGGTGCATGAGTTGATTTGTTTGTTTATCTTCTAGAGGATTGAGTCCATCATGGAGGACTGTTTGCACACCTCATCTGAGAACCTGTCTAAACTAGTGAGCTGGGCTCACAGCCACGGGACCATCTGCAACCTCATTCCCAACCTCAAGCACCTGCTCACCGAGGGTTCGCATGGCAACCTCACCGCCATGTGGGGCTGCAGCGCCGGCCACGCATACCACTGGCCCCTGACCGCCACCTGCAAAATGGGGCCCAAGGAGCGTGTGTGCTACCAGGACAGCCGAAGCATCACCTCCGACAGCCTTAGCCTCCAGGGCGGCTCAGGAATCCAGCCCAGCCCCGGGGACAGGTTCCTGGGCAGGGTGTCCAAGGGGAAGGGGGACTGCGGCCAGACGCGGGACTCCTGCGACTTCTCCAACTGCAGCGAGCCGTCGGAGGTGGACGACAACACCGAGGACTACAACAGCAACCTGTTCGACATCGTGTGCGAGTCGTCCGCCACGGACGAAGACGGCGACTACGATCCCCAGCCGCAGACCACGTCGCGCTCCGCTCTCAGGAAGAGGGGGAACCCTGCCGCAGCGCCGTGCCGTCAGAGGTTAGAAGAGATGTCTGGCGACGCAGCGGTGAAGAAGATTAAGCAGGAGGTGCCGGAGGACTATTACATTGTCAACGCGCAGTTGCCCGGTGGCCTCGATGGCGCCCCGATGTCCCAGTCACCCAAGCAAAGCTCTCAGGTCTACCCTCCCCACCGATCGTCTCACGCAGCACCCCACAAGCCTTCCTCCTCAGACGCGGATCCTGTCGCCACGTCCGCCTCGCCCTCGGGCGCTTCCACGCCATCGATGGCCAAACCTCTACGCGCCCCTGCCTCCGGCGGCCAAGGCAGACCGCAGGTGACCGTCCAGGCCCCCGGCAAGCCCGATCCCCTCCAGACGCCTTTGGGCAGTCAGTCCTGCGGGCCCAACCAGAACTTGAACGTGCCCTTGTTGACCCTACAGCTTCCCGGCCACAGCGAGCTTCTGGAGCCTCTGCCCACTGAAGATCTAGTGAAGTCCGGTGTTCCCTTTGGGGACGCGGATGCCTCCCCTGCATGCGTCAACCCGGAGCTGGAGATCATTTCCGCGCCGGCCCTCGGCGCAGAGCCCAAAGCAGAAGCCTCAGGTAAAGCCCCCTGTCTGACCTTTGTATGGGGAAAAACATGGCAAAGTTTACAAGGTGAACCCTGCTCGCCCTGATGATGTTTGGTGACAATGCTATAATAATTTATTCTATTTTATGGTGAAAGGTCTGCCACGTTTCCTGTCCTGTTGGTGTTACAGTGCTATAATAATGGGGAGGTAAAATACAACATTAATACATTGCTAAATGTAGGCCTATATGTACTAAATGGAGGATAGACATTTAGTCACAAGAGATTTTCTGCAAAATGTAGCTATTAAAACCTCTTGCGGAATTTTTGAAGAATTTTCAAGTAAACATTGATCAGCCCCTGTACCCTGAAAGGTTTGTAAATATTTAGCCTAGTTATTTTGGAAAGTGGAAAATTACACTTCCTCCAGACTGCTGTGTATGTACAGTAAATGAGGCTAGACTTATAAGTCCATATAAGCTATAACATAAATGATGTCCTATGTTGAGCGTAAATGACAGGCCAAGTTTCTTAGACCAGATGCATGAGTGCATAAGCTGGAACAAAAACAAATGAAGCATGTATGGGAGTGAAGCTGCAGGTTCACCTGCTCTATATAAAGGCCAAGGCGTTTGTTTCACATATGTCCTTGGCATTTTCTTCCCCACATAATTGCCGCTAATGAATTACAACAGCTCAGGGAGATGATCTCTTCGATTTCTAATAACGCAGGGGAAAATGTGTAGGAAATCTGACAAAGAAAGGGTACTTTATTTAAATTTTTATCGTGTTTAGTGATATTTGTATAGTGCATGGCCTATAAAGTCTGAAATATAAACTGCAAGTCTGTGCCATCTTTGCTCAAATCTAGAACTTTGGGCTTCTCATTTGGTACAAAATACCAAGAACCTGTTCTGTGTTGACCCCCTTTATGCAATACATTTCCCACGTCTGCTGGAGAGAATTGCTTTCTTGCTTAGTTCATATCTCCATATAAAGTCAGCTCCGATGGCACTGCAGAAGGCTCTGCTCTGATTTATTCTTGTAATTGTGTTTCTGTGGGAGCCTGGCTGAACCAAGGAAACCACGGCTGTAAATTATATTTAACGTGCTGTATCAAGAGTCATGCTCCCAAACGATCCCTGTGCGTATAATTTAACCCATGGGGTTATCCTCTGTTTTTAAAATAAATGTTTTATTCGTTTTTTCATCGTAGTGTTCATCTACAGTGTAGCTCATCACCTACTGAAAAGGGAGTGACTCCCCAGTGAAGCAGTTAAAGGATGCTTCACGTAACGCATTTGAAAACCTTCAATAAATATCTAGAGAATCAATGTTTGAAGTCCGATACCAGTTGGAATAGTGAAAAATCTTTGTGTTGTGAAGCATTGCTTATTCCATGTAGGCCTATTTTGTTTTTACATATGACATAGAGTTTAGTTTTTTCCCATTTTGATCTAATTAGTCTGTTGGAATAGTCATACTATGAGGTCTTCAGAATGTTTTTTATAAATGATTTAATTGTTCATTCTGTATTATTTTAGACATGGCGGATGACAGAATAATACAAGTTTACTGAGTAAAAGGAAAGGTCGGACATTGAAATGTTGTTGCTTTAAAGCACAAATATTCACCCTTGAGAATGGACTGCTTTAAGCAAAGTATTGTCAGTGATATGCAGCCACACAATTTGGTCTGTTGCTGTCTCCACACCGGCTGTATTGTGGTAGGGCATTATGGCTCTTTCAAATGCATAGATCTTTATTTGAACTAATTGTTTATTATACATGTTTTGTTGGAAAAAAGATAGGCCTATGGATGGATTGATAATCCTTAACAAAATTGTTCCAAATGCCAAATGAAAATAACAATGCCTTCCCTATGTTCTGCTTTGGGGACTTGTAGTGGAGTACAAAGAGCCCTTCTGATTTGATCTTGTTGTAATCGTACAGAGACACATAACAGTACCACTGTATGGTGAGTGGCTGAGACACTTTCTGTTCTATCCCATTAAGTAGTGCTCTGGCCTCGTAAATGATTGACAGTAAAAGCTAGCATGACTGCAATTTTCTACTTTAATACAAATTGAAGCACAAAGCTTTGAATGGAAAAAACATTGCATTGTTTTTGTCACCTGTCGCCTTGGCTTGTTTTGCCCTTGGTTTGTTTTGCCCTCATCATCCTGGGTGTTTTGAGCTTGGCTGTGTACGTAAGTGTGTTCAGTTAGACAGTTTCCCTGCCTATATCCCTGCCTGGCAGCATGTCCCCTGGAAAGACGGCCAAAATGCAGCCTAGATACATTAATTCTGTCATTATTTCAATTTTATAAATGACGATTCAAATCCTTTTGTAGTGCAGTGTATGTGTCTGACCAGTGGGGGAGGTGTGTGTGCCAGACTGTGCAAAAGACGATGTTGAAGCAAACTTAAAGCTCTCCCTAATACGCAGCCTTTCAAAAGCGCTTCTATAATTTATGTATGTCAATCACGAGAATCGAACAAGAATTATGACACAGCAGAAACTTACACCAAAGGTGGTCCACAAAATGTAATTGTTTTTCAGATGTCAGTCAGGCATCTGATGTCATTTGTGCACTGCCAAGATGTTATGCAATTCATTTCCTATTTCACGACATTAATGGGAACGAATTACTAGTTCATGGAATTAATGTCAATGGAAAAAAGGAGGCTTAATGGATATCAGAGAATACACTGTAAGTCAAGAACATTTATTTGAAAAAGTGGGAAACGGCAAGGAAGCTTATTTGATGAATTTATAACTGGCTAACGTCAATACTTGCCCCAAAGCTACCAACTTCAGAGCTAAAGGAACATCTCTAACTTTATAGTTGTGATTGTACATCAAATATCATCTTTTTATAAATAAAAAAAACAATAGTATAAGTAAAATAATAATCATCATTGCAGTAGTAGTAAAATGCATTTTGATTCAACCCGTGTGAGGGTTACTATAAATAGACAAAAAATTAAAAATAATGGCTAGTGCAGATAGTAAAAGGTGTGCCCAAGCCAAGTTGTGTAGTTTGAACAGTTGCGTGAGCATAGCAGAATGCACAAGTGGACTGGTGACTACTCTGTAATGAGCTGAGGGGTGTGACTATTCAGTGAGGAGGCTACATGAGGTCCACGCCACAGCATTATTTCCCCATGTACCACCTGGCCTGTCCAAACTACGCTACTGATAGTGGACCATTGAAAGCCAAATGGTACATCTCAAAGTGCTATTCTCCTACAGTGGGAAATGTATGGGGTGTGTGTACATGCATGTATGTATGTATGTATGTATGTATGTATGTATGTGTGTGTGTTTGTATATATGCATGTATATGTATATATAACATATATTGGACATTCTTGTAGATATGCTGGAACAAGCCAATGACAGAAAAATAGGACATCTGTATCCTCTGTAAGGAAAGGATATGGTGGATAGGTTTTGAAATCTGCAATGAGCACGCACTCATTGGTGAATTACAGCCATGTGTTTTCCATGAAACTCTCAAAAGAGCAAAGGGTTTGTGAAGCTACTACAATTGTGTTCTTGTGTCACCATGTATATATTCGAGATTGTGACAATTTGTTAATCTACCAATGTAGGCTATACCTTGACTGAGTGTCATGGTCACTAGGGTAACCTCAATGCGATTGAACGATTGATCTCCGATGGTCGTGGAATTTGTGCCAAACCACATCTCACACGAATGACCCAACCCCTGTTTCAGCCACTCAGCACAGGCGCTAGAAAAAAAGATTTTTTTGCAGAAAATTGCAAGGTCCTTTTTGTGACCTCCCTCTAGAACGGCCTCCCTCTAGAGTTGTAATGATAATGGTTTGCTTTGACTACAGTTCAGGTCACAATCCTGTTTGCAGGTCACGGTTTGTTGCTCATGGTTCAGCTCTGGGTGATGTGTGACACGTCATCTTTGTGGAATTCAACACAGAGAACTACAGAGAAATCATTAGCACGTTGCTTAGGAATCCTACCAAAAATGTTTAATGGCAGGATCCTGATTGGTCACTTTCTGGTTAATAACCCAGATGATTAGATTAGCTCATCTATAAATCACAAAGACTTGTAGATCAATGCAGCACTTCAGCTGTTGAGTAAAAAAAAAAAAAAAAAAAAAAAAAAAAAGACTTTCTGGTATTCATTTTCAGTATTTCATTTTATTCATTCTCCTTCTGTAAAAGCAGTTTTGGGAAACTGCACAACTGCTACACTTTACATTCAAATGCATCTTAGTTTTCCATTTCCCTCCATGGCGCCAAAATAACTTGTTTTCTGGTGCCCAATTTGGTCCAGTAATTCATTTTGAGCGCAACAGAACACACAATGTCCTGGGTACCTTTTTAATTGCACAGGAATGAAAAATAATCATGCAGGTTCTTGGTTCGTGATCTTTAATCCAAGGCTTCAGAATTTACCAGACTAAATGTGAACTCAAAAACAGTGCCGTACATTTTGAAATTTCAATTTAGGAAATCAACAAGATGGATGGTGCCCTACTTGATTTTCTTCAAATTAAATGAAGACTCACAATAAAGGTAAGCATCATCATGTATTTTCTTTGTTAAAACTATGAAGAACCCTTACAACCTCGTAACCCCCCCAATCATTGGTTCTAAGCCTCATAATTGTGTTGTATTTAAAGGTTAAGAATATTTAAGTTAACTTAAGTTAACTCTATCCCTTAACTTAAGTTAACTTAAGTTAAGGGATAAAGATAGGGTACAATTTGCTAACAAATTGGGAGAAAATGTGAAAAAAACTGAAACAGAATTGTAAAAAATGTATGTTAGTTGAAATGTGATTTTCATGTAATATGGAAGGGTTCTTTTTGCAATCATTTTGTGACCAGATCTGTCATATCAATATCTGTCTTGATATGTGTTGCTTAAGTTATTAGAGAGGCAATGTCAGGTTTTATTTTCATTCGTTTTGATGTGAGAAATGCCCCAGTATACTAATATCACAGATTGGATATGGAAAATGTCTGTGATATATCAACTGTTTGCATCACATATTATTATAATCAGATTTCTTGATTTATTAGTTTCTAAACGGCATACATAAAAGCTTTACTAGCTGGTTACTGAACTGGCATTTACATCTCAGGGAAAACTAAATAGATGAATATGTGCCATCATGTTCACAGGTCTACATGTCCAGCAAAGAAGATGAAGGAATACACCAATTTTCTGATGCCTTCCCCAGTTTAGGAAAATGGTTAGTTCTTAATGTACAATTTTACTTATGTGTAATTATTTCCCTCTACATTAAATATTTTGTTTCTGAGTATTGCTCACAATGGTATAAAATCCTCTTGAAGGATTGTGAATCATATTACATACATAATAATATTAAGTACAAATAAGGTTTCTGTGGTCTTCTATATGCTTTACATAGTTTATGTTCTTGCATATTGAAATATTTCATTACCTACATAAATAAAGCACTGAATATGTTGGTTTGGATTGTAATGTTTTTATTCTAGAAATGTATAACTAGGTTCAAAACCTTGGATCTCACATGTCCCATTGCACTGGAAGTATTGTATTCTCACATCAGGAGGAACAGCTATGTATTAAATCGACATTTTCTCTAAATTGGAAATGCTGTGAGCATAGCATCAGACCATGTTTTCTAGCTCAGAAGTATGTGACTAATTGGGATATTACGAGAAAAAAATACTGAGTGGAACACATTAATCAGTTGCATATAATTGACTTGTCAAGTAAGTTATGTAATCACTGTTGTTACATATTTTATTAGTCTTACAGCGCGGGTGCTACTATTT
Organism: Aldrovandia affinis; assembly: GCA_029706075.1. Classification (NCBI taxonomy): domain Eukaryota; kingdom Metazoa; phylum Chordata; class Actinopteri; order Notacanthiformes; family Halosauridae; genus Aldrovandia; species Aldrovandia affinis. The sequence continues at coordinate 2,597,069 of JAINUG010000066.1, read as the reverse complement.
GTTTATGAATCAATCACATTAGTGCTAGCATCCACATTCCCCAATTGATTGACCACAAAACTTCCATATCAACATTTCTTACTTAAATGATACTACCCAGGGGTCAGCCAATCTCAAACTGTGATCCGTTGCATTTTCTGTTGAGTGGGCACCAATGCATACCTCGGTAATATGCAGCCTTGTGCAGTCATTTTAACTACAATTGGATTCTGCATTTAAAGGATGTAAAGCATTTGATGAATTCTTAATACATATTGAATCAGACTTCAATAGTCATTGAAGTGTCAGTGCTCTTGTAGACGTTTTATTTCTTGATGCATGATTTGGTGTTCAATTATTTTGGAAGCAGAATTGTATTGTTTAACTGTCAGGAAATGAACAAAAAAAAAAAGTTTGCTAAATATTGAAGACATTTGACTTCCCATGTCATGTTTGTCCTTTGCATAAAATGGGAGGTGTCCAACCCCATAATTTAAAAAATGAGAATCAGCAGGTGACTTCCTCTGGCAGTGGACACACTGACTCTTGTTCAACAAGAAGGTGCTTTCCATGAATTTTGCAGTATTGTGTGAATGGTTCCCAGAAAGGCATTGAAAATATATTGTATTAAACTGCAGATAAATGAGGTGTATATATTATAGAATGAAATCTGATAAGTCTGTATAAAGTATTTTATGTGTATGCATGGTGTTAAATATTTATTGGTTTAAATTCATAACGAATTTGCATCCACATGGACACCCACAAAGATATGTATTTCTGTATTAAACAGACTGGTTTAAGTTTATTCACAAGTAAACACATTTAAAAGATTCAGTTTAGAATGGATTTTTTCCACTCTGAATGTTTGTGTAAGTTGGCTCTTTCTAATGTTTTTTTTCCAGGCCCAGCTTTTCATCCTACACCTTTATACAGCAGTGAAACTGAACACCAACATAACTGGCCCTCATATCCTATCTATGCCCCAGATAGTGAAAGGCTTATCGAGGAGAAGAGGAGGCTTGAAGCATTTGTTTCAAGCATAGGTGAGTGGAAATTTGTACTTAAACGTTTTTGATGCCGTTATCTTGCACCCCTTTGATCCCCAAATATGTGGACAAAATCCACGAAAACGGAGTAAATATTTACGTGCGTGGGAGACGTCTGAACCTGATCCTAACCATGCATACAAGACAGGACGTTCAGAATCATCCTGGTTTTATTGCATTTACCACGATATGATGGGTCAGAAGATGCACAATTCTCATATGAACACAGATGAGGTGTTCATGTTCAGGTTTTCAGCAGAGACCATTTTATTTACTTTGAACCGTAGCATTTTATATGGTAAATCTGTTTTGACTCTTGTTTGGAGAAGAAAGTCATTTGATTGCCCTCCGAATGTTTGAGTTGGAACCCTGTGCAATATGGGCTCTCTTTTCTGTGTCACAAAGCCTCCTACTCCTAATGCATAATGTTGAGTGTTTTCCAAAGAATGTTTAATATGCATGGCTCCATGAGGAATTGTGGAGCTTGTTAATTTTACCTTTCTCAATATCTCATGAACAGTGACCTAGATTCATTATTTGGCCTAAACTTTGACTTACAAAGAAATTCAATGTTTGGGGGTTTTTTCTCCACAAAAACAAATTGGTGTCTTAATTTTGGTGATTTATAAAGCTGCCAAACTGTGTTTGTGAGGAAAGAATCTAAGAATTACATATAATTGAGGGAAGGTTAAGGAGAAATGTGGACTGAATCCAGACTAGTGTATTTAGAAATGAATGTCCTGCCTACTTAATGAGGCTTATAATTTTACATTTTCATCAGTTTCCCAAATGTCAGTCTACGGGAAGTTATCAAGCAACTTTTAGATTTCTACCACGCTTGTGATGAATGAAAATGTAAAAGCTCTTGGCTCAAGTGTAGACAGAAATGTGTTCTTCAAGAAAAGAAATGACTACCATATCAGCTTTATCCCTTTGATATTGATTTTGTGTAAACAATGGCTTGCTGCAGAGATTTGCATTCACCCACTTTCAGGGAAGGAGAATTAATAATATTGATGTATTGTCTTATTTTATACAGAGTTCTTAAGCTCTCTTTCGTGAACACTAATAGCAGAATAAAGTTGTGGGTGTTTCTTCATTTTTTAATATTGAATTACTGATCTCATCTCTTGAGAACATTTCGTTCTCATTTCAGAGTAGTTGTCTTGATATTTATTTATTGAGATGTATATATATATATATATATATATATATAAACATAGGGATATTGACACAGTTGTCTTGATGCAAATGTTTAGAGAGGGCCCATACAAACCTTGCATAATATGTGATAACCATATTCTGGGGCTTAATGGTTTAAATCTGAAAATGTAAGCCATTCTAATGCAAAATTACAAGTGTAATGCATTCATGATTGGAGAAGTAGATCTGGGCATTGTGTAGTCTGTAAATAAAGGGCTGTTGTAAATTTTTTATTTCTGCAGATCCAGTACAACTGCAAATCCTGCAGACACTCATAACTAAAATCAATAGCTTTCATCAGAGGAATCAGCGACACAATGCCAGTCCTCCCAGGACGGGCCAGCAGGAACTGTACCCAGGCAGTGGGATTTTTCTGTCCTCCGTCAAGCTCTCTGCCATTCACCAGGACTCCAGGAGAGACTGCATGAGGCTTTTCCATTTGTTATTCGAGCACTTTTTTAGTGAGGAGGATCTCATCGGTGCTGTGGCATTTGGGAAACATGGAAAAGTTCCCGATGGGAAGAAGATTTTAGATCGCAAAACAGTCGATGGGATTATATGTAAGTGTTCATTCTGCTTAGTTGAGTGTCTTGAAACCGTTTCACAGAAATAATTGAAATGGGCTGCTTTATAGCAGTAATTCTGTATGAAATATTTTAATGTTTATGTCACAACTGAGCTTAATCAGTTTACTTGTTCGAGGCCATGTTATCATATATATTACACTGGAAAATGTCTTAAAGAAAGTCACAGCAGTAGATGTATATTTTGTTGGGTTTCACTACTGATTGATTCAAACATTGTAATTGCAGCTTACGTCCTTCGTTGTTCAACACTGGATGGATGGACTTCGGTGGAATCATCAAAACTGAAAAAAGCCTGCATAAACAAGTGTAGGCTTAGAATGAGTCAGAAAAAAAAGTACTTGAAACTTGGAGTGGGTGACTGTCAGTGGATGTCATAACGGACAATGTTCCATTAGTTTAAAATAACTAGATTTATTTTGTGAGGTTGTAAATAACCAAACTCGTATTTGACTGAAACTACTGTCATTGTGATACATTTACAAAACATTGTTGTGTGTGTACTGTATTTAACATTTTTAAAGGACACGAAGAAGAAAGTGGCAAATATTTTGCTTAGATAAAATGTTTTTGAGTGTTCATGTTTGACAGATTTCTGCATTATTTAATTTATCTTAATGAGTATTGTAAAAATTTAAAAGGACATATTTTCACTCATACAAATAAAATTTTAGTCAATGCTTTCCTGCTTTTTATTGTTTGTCTTTTTTGAGATAAGCAGTATGCCCGGTCACAGATTCACATATTGTGTGACATATTGATTCAGTTTTACTTTAAATTAGGGTGGATATTTATTTAAAGTCCTATTACAATTGCCAGTTGAGACATACCACCAGAACAACAATTAGGCCAAATGTTTTTTTACATTTAAATAATTATTTACTGTACTGCACACTGTGTTTGTGAATAATTTGTGAATAATTCCCACAATTGCTTAATTTTCTGTATATTTGTCATTAGGTTAACGTTAATTTTAGTCTTAGTCTACATCATTGACATGCATGGGGTGGGTGTGATAGTTTCAGCTACCTACATGGTGTTAACAAATCTCAAGCAATGTTTTAAGGCTGAAGATACACACTTAGTTAATGAAGATTGAAGATAAGCATTTAATATCACCCTCCTTCAACACCACAACCCCAGTCCACCGAGAAATAAGTTTGCATTTGGGAATAAAATGCACGTAAGTTCCAACACACTTTCTTCCCTCTTTATCAAGACCTAGAGAGGTAAATTAAACTACTGTATTTACACAATGGCTGGGCTAATAAATAAATATGCAATGTAAATATGTAAATACTGCAGTGTAAATGTAAATACAAAAATAGACAGCCTTGACATGAATGCTTTAGTCAGTGCCGGCCACTTCAGATTATTTTCTAATGTTGAGCTAGTGGAGTGGAGTTCAATTTCAACACAAGCTCAAATGTTGCCTTAAGAGGATACTCAGGCCTGCTTGTTCAAGACCAAAGTAATTGCTTCAGGGAATAAAATGATCATTATTAATATATTGCTGAAAAAATACAATTGCATGTACCCTAAACTATGTCTGTGCTTTGTTTACAGGTGTATCTTCAGAAATCAGTCAAGGGAGAAGCACCAAAGTGTAATGGAAGAAGAGTAAGAGGCACTACACAGTAAACCATACAAATAATAAGTCTCTCTTGTCAGGCAGGATGAAATCGAATGCTGAATGGAAGGATCAATGCATACTATCATTGCATCATGGCAGCCCTCTCTTTTAAGTTTTTCCTTAGACTTAAGAGGTTATGCTTTGACAGCAAGAGCTGGTGGGGCTTCACAAAGCATGGTCCAAGGTGTAACTCCTTGAGTACATTTTTACAGAATTACTTGGTCTGAATCCAGGTGTGCTGCTCTATAAAACTAGTCCTTTGGATCAAATCTTAAAAAATGTAGCAGATATTACAAACGGAGAGTGCGTCGTTAAACTCAGCATGCCCTTCGCTACTATATAGCAAAGTGGCGCGTAACCTTAAATGAAAAATAATCTTTTGTATATTAAAAACAATAACTTAATTTTCAGGTTTTGACAGTTTGACATCATTTTGTTAATGCCGCACCATGATGTTTGATGTTTGTTCATAATGACGGCTGTGCTTTTGTCATGGTTAAATATAGAGCAAATTCACTTGACATTCATGAAACATTTGATAAACTGAAAAAAGGAAGACATCAAAGTGTCAGAAAACATACGTTTATGAAATCATACACCTCATGCGCACAGCTGCGGAAAATGAACTTGCGAAAATCTAGCAATAAATTGCCTTTTTTATTTTTTTAATAAACATAACCCAATGGGCTCATGTGCCTCTCTCACAACATTAACAAATAGACACGTGTCTGCCATGACTAAATCGGCTTCTCATAGTCATTGTCGCTTTCTGTTTTATGGATTTTTGTCTATAAATACTTGTTGCAACTCACTTTCTGACTGTAATCCACATGTATATTACATACTGGGCAAAATAATCAGCTACTCACATTCATATTTTTTCTGGAAAATATTAGCTAGCAGAGATGCCTTTTACTAATTTCAGGAGTCGTTAATGGGATGTGTTTGTGCTAGCTAACCTTTCATTGTAAACAGCTTCCACTGATAATTCATACACTGTACACGCTGACCAGTGTCCTAACATAAATATATTAACAGTGTGCTTCACTCCATTTTTAACAGTCCATTGGTGTCACCTGTTTTGATTAAGTTCTCTGCCATTTTGTGGTGGAAAAGTCGATCTACTCATTGTTACTGGGTCAAATAAACATTTTAAAAAAGTAAATAGACTTATTTTCAACAAATCATGTAGACATGCACGGTTCAGGTTCATGCTGCTGATATTTTTGGCGCCAGTGAAGAAGAATATTTTTTGATCATACCACCTGCCCGGGTCACCCGATGGTCAATTGACGGTAGGTAGCAAAGTTCAATTATGTTTGCTTTATGTAGCCTTATTACTGGTTTGTGTACCGTGTGATTTAGTTAGAGAACAGTTTCTTCAAAGTATGGTCAGGCCTCTGAGAACAAAAGAAAATCATGACAGATGCGCAGGAAGTTCAATAGTATCCTACCTTGGCTAAACCACTACATTGAAAATGACCCTTAGTTAATAAAAACTTTAGCCCGCTCGCTGATGTCTGCACAGTGAGTTTTAAGGGAACACAAATTCTTCCAAAAACAATGTGTTCATGGAACTGTTTCAGCAACGTCCTCCTTTAGCTGTTAAGACAGCAGAAGATTATGGCTTCTATTTTGCGTCCACCTCATTTTTCAAGCCACCTGTGTAAATTAATAAAGTGAAGTCTGTCATGGTTGTGTCTTTTTTCTGATAGAGACCATTATGCACGTTATTGGAGAATTGACCAGCAGAGCACTATCCTTATGGAATCATCTGTGTCAATGGCATAAAGTAGAGTGCAGATATGGTTATTTCAGTTGGTTCATACTCAGGGCTTCCAGATTTCTCAGAAAAGGCACAGCTCATCATGACTTCATTGTATAATGAGCATCTCTGAGCTTATGAGCTTTGTAGCAGCAGTGTGAGCACTCCCAGTATAAAGTGTATGAATTGAACGATGCCCTCCTGCTATCCTACAGTCAGAGCCAAGCTGCTTGTTACATTCAAGCGTTACATATTATTCTGAATGACATGGTATGCGTATTGAAAGGGATGGAATCTTAAACTCGTTCCCCTTTTCTTCCAGGACCATTTAACATCATGGAGCACAGACTTGTAATCAGAGTTGTTGTCAGTGAAGAGGATATACAGATCTTGAGAGGAAGAACAAACTGTCGAAGCATTGCAAGTGCAAATGAAGGGAAAAATAGACCTGCAATATGAAGATGCCGTGTGTAATATGCACTCTACAGTCTGAATGTCTCTACTTGCCTTAAAAAGCCACCTTGAAAATCATTCCTGAATTGGCACCCTTTTCAACACCCAACACATCAGACCTTGAGATACTTTCCACCACTGTCCCATTTACTATTGTCAAGAAGCAATCAATGGTCTAGGACTTTTTTATTTATTTCTTTAGTTTTACATTTTGTTTCTGATTTGTTCCTGTTTTTCTCCAAATTTAGTATCCAATTACACCCTCGGTTTACCCTCCCCACACGAGTCCGCCGCTCATCTCTACGAGGCAAGCTCATTCTCAGAGGGCAGCGAACTCCGCTTCCTTCAAGACGGAATTCGCCCACCCACGTTCAGGAGACTCCTTACGTGCGTCACAGCGGACCCGAGCCAGCTCACCCTCCCCCTCCCCCAATCAGTACTTCAAAAGCTTGCTGAGACGATGTATAGTTTCATGGCCTATAGTTTCCTCATTACGTTTTCAGTGTTGTCATGGTAGCACTGACCAGTACAGCACCCCTGCCTTACTGAGCTGAGCTCTCCGACAGGATGTCTAGATCGGCAACTATTGCACAAATCTTAGAAGAGCTGGATGTGTAGATGTAGCAATCAATCGGGGTAAAAGTGCTCCAGAGGGAGAATCGGCCAGTAGGAACATCAAAGAACCAAAAAGATGTGAAATAGACAAGAGTCTTTGTAGAGGAAATGAAAAAAGACAACAAAATGGAACTCTTACCTCAATAGAGGGGCCAAATATTTGCACTACACAGGCGACAACCGAGCCTCCATTACAGAAAATGATAGAGTAGTGGCCGGCCCTTTTTACTGAGAGTCAAGTGAGTATTTATTTGGATTTAGTTTTAATACAGATGTTAGACATACTGGCCATTTTCAACTGTTGCATAAAATAACATGATTACAAGGTGTAACTAAGGTGTAATTGAAAATATATTTTCTATGCTATCTCAGGTGTTTGCAGATTTCAATATAATTGCCTGTAAAAACCCTCAGAAAGACTTCTTTGAGGCCCTGGACTGTTACACCCCACATTTGGTCAAAATTTAAAAGTCCAAAAAAGGGAGTGCAGGGCAGATATTGGCAGAGTTCATGCAGCATATCAATTCAGGTGTGGGTCATTTCAGTTGAGCACTTTCACCATCAAAGCGCACAGTATTTTCAATTAGACCATTATGGTTATAGTCCATACATACACTAATATTTTAACATGTGGTTATTTGCAAATACATTTGGGATATTAAGATTCAATAGTTTGCAACTGTTGTCTTCCAGAGGGACTAAAACAAAAGGTGAAGATTGAAGAGAAAAACACATTTGACTCTAGCATTACACTTTGAATACTCTTTAGATTAGTACATGATGAGCCTAGATGGGCTGAACGGCATTATGTATTCTTATGTTCTTGGTTTGGGACAGAGAACACTCAGGCCGACATCGCAAACTGAAAAACCTTCTATTTGCCTGAATCATTTCATATTGGGTGTCATCATACATACAGAATTTCACTGCCAGTATTGGGGAGTACAGTTTTGTCCTAGATAATCTTACGCTTTTTAGTGGTTCTTGTTTTGGGCTTTCAAACTGTTTGTTCTCTGCCATCTATGCACTGGTTTTGAAATGTAGACAAATGTATGCCTCAACTCCAATCTACAATTACAAAGTTCAAGTTAAGTTTAGCTTAAAATCTACGCATTTCAAAAGGCAAGTTCAGTTACATGTGAAGCACTTAATTCACCACTGAATTTCTATGTTTCTATGATCATATTTTGCTATCAGAAACTCAAACCATGCATATTGTTTTACAATAGATGAGCATCTGGATTAGATTATCATAAGAAGGAGATGAAAAATACCATTAAAGTTGATGCTATCATGGACAAAAAAACCCCACTAAGTACCTAATAAAACAAAATAGGATATTGGTTCATGGGGTAAGAAAAATGGTGGGCATGTTCAAATTTGATGTGCTTCCATTCCAAGTATTGGAACTGGATAGACCTTAATATGCATGTGTTGCAGCTCAATAAGAATGTTAGAGCTTTTACTGGATTTTATTTAATGAATAGGGTCCAAAACTAAAAACCTTATAGCATTTTGGATTTTTTCAGGCTTCTCATGTTGAATTTAGTTGCTTAGTGTTATTTAAAGGTCTGAAACACAAGCTTTTGAAATGTTCTTCTATTTTGTACACGTTTGCTATGTTTTTAGTAAAAAGTAAACCTGTTTATGCAGGCATGAAAGTTCAGTATATGTTCATTATTTCATGGCTCATGACCTGTTATGATTATTGATATTAAAATGTTGGTTGTCATCCTGATCACGTTCAGTACACTTGCATTTGAAAATAAATATCTCGGTTAGTATTGCTCAACCCTAAACTGCATTTGTGTCTATTCATTCTTAATGCATTGTTTTAGGTACATGGTTTTAAATGTTACTTATTATTAAATGTTTTACAAGTTTCTATATTTTATAGGTAATCAATTAATGTGTAGTTATATCAATACATACAAAACACATTTTGTATGTACACATAATATTTATTATATGTACATGCAAAATGAAATAATTACATTATCCCAAACATTTGCTTTGGGCAACCTGGATTTAAAAAAAATTGTCTGTGGTAATGTTGGAATTATATGGAAAACATGCTTTTGAGATGAAAATATGCACTATATTCTTCTTGTATATTCCTCTTTGTCACCTCTTGGTTGGCAGCTCTACTAATTAAAAAATCACACTTGGAGGTGATTAAAATTACAATGATCATCAAAAAAACACAGAAAATCATGGCAAATCACAAAGTAATTTGGTCAAAAAACCAAAAGGTCAGTGTCTGTGACAACCGTGCATTCACATAAAAACCATTATTCCTTTGTGTGCTATGTCTAATGTTTGCATGTACAAATTCATACTATGTGGATTGACGTAACCTGTAATGAGTGATTAAGAAAAACCTATCCTGATCCAAATAAAAGCAGGCTTGAAGTTCAGGGCTTGGTAATGACATTTACCCTTACCTGGAATCCTTTGAGGCACCACATTTGTTGGAAGTGTGACCTAAAGTAACATATGCAGCCTTTTGAAAATGGGACACAACCTTTTGAAATTAACACAGGGCCTTTCCAATTCTCTGCAGCCTGATGTGGCCTTTGAAAATGTTTCCATAGCCTTTCCAACATGCATCCTTTATATAGAGCTGGCTGTTGAAGCAACTTCCTTCACACTTCATAAAATCCAATCAACGATTGTTAGTCTGGGAGACATTTTGTGGACATGTTCAAATTGACTGGCTAGTCAATGGTCTGTGTTTTTGTGTGTATGTGAATGTCTTTGCAAGTTTGTCTTCTCCATATCTGGTTTGTGATGAGTACACATGACAAAGTATCTTATTTGTAATCTCTTGTTTAGGATCACTATACCCTACACTGTAAGTAATTATTTAGTTTTCTCACCCAATAAAAATAGTTAATTTATGTGACTTAATTTTTTACAGTTGCAAAGTGTCATACAAATTAACCTTGCAGTTAATATTTTTTGCCTTGTCTTTGATTCTACATTCTTTACCATGCAGAAATAATGTTTTTTACTTATTCAATATTTTTAAGACATTCCTTATGTGCTTGGATTTGCGGGTACAGAGTTTCACGATGAAACCCACTGATTAATGACTGATTGATGTGTGATTTGGATGATGCAGACTGTGTTGATGTAGAAAAGAAGGGAACCCAGGATTGAACCATGTGGGACACCGATAACTGTGAACTAAGAGGATGCAGTGCTAGAATGTCAAAAGGCAGTTTCCATGCATTAAATACAGCGATTTACAGTGTAAAAGCTATTTGGTTTTGCAGGTGAATAATATGAAGTCATTCAGGGGCCTCCAATAGCATAACGGTCTAACGCACCCGTATTGGCTGATCCTTTATGAGTGTGAGTTACATTACATTACAGGCATTTGGCAGACGCTCTTATCCAGAGCGACGTACAACAAAGTGTTAAGTTGCCTATCACAGTCACGGTTCGAAGCCCAACTGTACCAGACCAGTCCTGGTGGGGAGCCCTGATCGGGGGCAGCGTTTGGGTGTGCCCCAGGGGAGGGGGAGGGAGAGCTGGCACGAGCTCGCTGAGGAGTGGTAGGGTGACCTCATAAACAGGGTTGGGCGAGTTCCATGTTGGAGGAGACGAACATTGCCTCAAGGTATTAACTCGTCCCGCGGAGGCAGGCGGCGAGTTTGTGGGTAAAATCTCAAAGAAATAGAGGGTATAATTGGTTACCAAATTGGGAGCCAAAAACTGGGAAAAATTCAGATGGACCTGGCACACAAAAAAAACTTGCAGTGGGAAGAACATTCGCTCAATAACATTATTAATCAGTGTACCAAGCGTGGAGGAAGTGAGAATGCATTAACCCGAAATCTAGGTATAGGATCCAAGATTCAGGAAGTGGGTATAATTTTTAAAAATAGTTTCAGTAACATAGGCATGATCAACTGAAATGAGTAAATGTCTTGGTGGGACAGTTGAACTGGATCAAAGGTGATGAGCAGGTATTTGTCCATCTTAACATTCATGTATAATAGACACAGCAGTGGTACATTAATCGGAATGTGATGGCATGCATTATGTAATGGCAGTTTTTATTCAATAGACTTGGCATCAATCCCAGATCTGGTTTGCCTGGGTACACACAGTATCATGTATCAAAAATAACATTTGAATGTTTTCAGATATAAAAATCTGAAACAACAAAAATATGAGAGGTGCAGTTTTGTTTTGCTTATGTGAAGTGGTTCTGCGATTACTGGTACGACCAAAGAAATATCTTGTTCCACAGTCTATGGCCTATAATGCACACACATGAGCTCTCTGGTCACATACATTGTAAATATGATGGTAATTTCAACAGCAAATGGCCAATTTTGTCTGTTGATGTCGTATATTAAGTTTGTTATGATCTTTAGTGCAGTTTATGTACAGTAATGTTAATGTACAGTATGAAATGACTAACATGGACCAATCAAATTTGGTATTTTCTAGTGCTAATTCAATGTGGATGTCTCGGAGAAAATGCATACAAATGCAAAATTGTCAATTATTTAGGCTTTATTTTGGTTTCTTTAGTTAAAGTGGAATCACTCGAAAAAGTAAATTATGAGTGTTACTAGCATCATGTGAATGTTCAAAACATTCTGGGAAATTTGACAGAACAGAGAAGTTATATTGAACTGGGTAATATGAACAATAAATTGGGATATATATAAATGTAAGAGGATGGTAGCAAGAACGTTTGATACCAGTTTGTCCAATTTTCTTTCAATTCTTCAGGAATTTATTATCTTTACATTTTTTTAAATTAGTCATGCTTTTCATATACTTATTACTGCAGAGTTGAGATAGCTTTCAAAATCCAGAAACTGAATGTTAACTGACTATGTGCTATGTATAGGAATAGCACAGTTATTCTTACTGAAATGGTCCAACAGATTATTTTTTTGCATCCAAAATAGCATCCATTATCTCTTGGATTTAATCAAAACATTGACACGCCCATAAAGTACAAAAACTGATGGCTTGATAAGGAGGCTGATATTCATCATAATTGCAACAGTTTTGTCAGTTTTGATTAGCAGGTAGGTTCAAGTTTTGTTCTTCTAAATTTTAATCTTAATTTTTTTATCTTAATTGTTGTGTATCCTTTTTTTTTTTTTACTAATATTAAGTTATGAAGTGTGTTGGCCACGCACACATTTTAACAGACATTTTCAGTGCCATACAGTGGGGTCCCAAAGTCTGAGTGCACTACCAAGATCTGTTTGTTTTCCTCATTCATTGAAAACGAACACAAAAGTTTTTACCCAGGAGAACAATTTGACCTACTACAATTTGACCTACTTCACTAAGCTCTGCTGACATAATTACAAACGGCCGCAAAAACCTTTGCAAAGGAAGTGTCCTTTTTCAAGATTAAAGCACCTGCAGTAGCAAAGAGAACACATAGAGGACCGTATTAATTACGTCAATATCCGGTATTAATTATTACAAGACCAAAACAACTCGCACTGTGTATTAGGAGTGTCCATCTATTGAAACGTAAATGAAAAAAAGGTGTCACAACATTTTCAGGAAATGAAAGGCAATGGTGTGCAACCAAAGTATGTATAGATATTTCAATTTCATACCATCTTTTCTCAAACAAACATTTTTTTCAAATTTGTATCAGTGTTTTATGACATTCTTGAATAACAAATTCCACATGAGTAAAAATTGTGTGTTAGTTTTCGATGAACGATGAAAACAAACAGATCTTGGTAGTGGACTCAGACTTTTGAACCCCACTGTATATATATTGTTACACACCAAGATATATGTCCCTAAAATCTTACCTATTGTAGGGTAATCTGGTGGTCCTCCACCCCACACAATTCTTCATACAAGCATTCATAAACATTCAGAATTTCTTACTGCAATGGATGTAACATCATGAACAGCTGATACTGTAGGTAATACCATTTTGTATTATGAATGCTACTTTTGTAAATGTCCTCTAATATACAGGTTTGAATGTTTGTGAATGTGGTTATGTTTTACATATCAAAGGGTTATGCATGTTCTGCTGCTGGCTAGTCATGATGTAGACTATATCACTGGTTGTGCGTGGCATATCACACATTCACTCTGAAAAGTTCTTATGAAAGTTAATACTTTAAAATGCTATCCGCTATATAGGTTTCTCATAAAATGTATGATACTGTTTGTGTTTAACTGAATGAATAACCACGTCATCATTAGGGTGATTTTACATTAATTTATTGTTTGCAGTACTTCCATGTGGTTATAATCATTGACTGGATTATTGACTGATTTATTTGCATTTGATAGGGTTGTCCAGTAGATTATCTAAAATATAACTTATGTTGACTTTACCTGTGACCGTGTTAAAATGGGTATTTCTCCCCTTTTGTAAACTATTGCTTCTTTTTTAAACAGTGCCACCTCCTCTATTTGAAATAGAGAGGCTCAAAGGTCTGCTCCAGGCAGAGAGAAGCAGGAGTGAAATGATGGGAGAGACTATAAGCAGCCTTAAGCAGGATAAGGAGCTGCTCCAGCAGGAATTAACTAAAAAGGCTGAATTAATCTGTGACTTCCTCCAAGATCAACTAAGCAACCGCCCAGGTGTGTACACACTGTAACCCTCAACACATATTTTACGTTTTATAATGATCATGTGTGAGATGTGAGTAGTTGTATGGTAGGAGAGTGATGGCCAGAATGGTGTCCTCCTGGGCGAGGCACTTGAACAGTTTACCTCTCAGTCCATATCCAGCTTTGGATATTTATATTAATTCCTCAATTAATTTGTATAGTATGTCAGTATGCGGGGCCCCGGAGGCGCAACCAGTAAAGGCACTCAGAGTACAGGTTGCCCAATGCCGCCAGGGTTCGATCCCTGGCTGCACCAGCCCGGCTCTGACCAGGAGGGGGAAGGGAAAGCCGGCATGGGCCGAAAAACAGGGAGAAATAATATATATATTTTGTATGTCAGTATGCATAAATATTACATTTCATTGCACCACAAAAAATGTATAACATTTATCATATGTAGCACATAAAATGTTCTACATTGCATCACACATTTTAATTTACTTTACATTTTGTTGTCATCAGTTTGATTTTGACAACTGCTCTATAAAAACATTGGATATTTAAATAACAGCAAACACCATTTAGAACAAGATATTACTTTTCTGAAGTACATGAATCATACTTAATAATTACGAATTCAAGAAAATGAAAAGTGGTCAGTCAGGCTGCAGGGGGAATGCAGTAAAGTATATGATAGTGGAAGTGGTTTCATATTTCAAATTTAGAGATGGGAGGGTGACAAAGTGGAAGAGATAGCTGGTCAGAGGAAGATGGTGTGACGTAAGATCTAATAAACAGAAGATAAGGAGAAGAAGGGGAAATAAGAAGTGGTCAAAAATAACAAGGGTGTTTTTGCAACAGTGAGATAAGCAAGGAAGACAGGACATGCTAAGAATCAGAAAGTGATTTGTAATGTTTTACCTTAGAGGTGGTTCCTTAAAATATATATTTGTACTTTTTACAGAAAAGAGGAGGAGTCACACCTCCAGCCAACAGGAGCCAAGCAGCTCCCGTCAGCATCTCCCCCTGTACGCTGACGAGACTCCAGCATTCGAGTCACCTGTCCTCTTTGACTCATTTGATGAGATTGAGATACATCCACATGAAAGACAGAAGACAGTTAAGATTTCAAAGAGAAACAGGGAAGGGGAGAATACTCGCGTTCGCAGTAAGTACTGCACAAACGAAAACGTCTTCTTTTTTTTTTTTTACACTAAAGGAAATTACATTTCTTCTAAACAAATATTCTATTCAGGTTAATAATTTATGATGATAAGATATTTCGTTGAACACCAGCATGTACAAGGTTAAAGCTCATGCAATAAAGATTTTTTATGAATGATTAATACATTTAAAACAACTATTAACAATTTGCAATGTTAATCAAATATACATGCAATAATACTTGGATGAAACAATGGATGTATTTCTTTCATTAACATGTACCATATATTTTTTTAAAGAATAAATGCATATTTATATAAATAAATCTACATATTTAGATGAATGGATTAATGTTAAATGTAATAATCAAGTCCCTCTGGAAATAAGTCTAAATATTCTTAGTGATCAATTTGGTTTTAAAAGATATGTATTTGGTGCTTTCACTAGGAATGTATTAACCTAACTGTGACACCTAATTTGTTTACATTCACAATAATACATTTGTTCTTTCTACAGTGAAAAATGTGGTGGGTGTCATCGCAAGGTATATGACAGCCTTGCAGGAGTTTCGCAGAAGTGTTTCGATGAAAGTGGCCTTTGACAGGGTTGGAGTGGATCGCAATACAATCTCCAGAACGGCTGCGATCGCTGAACTGAGCCTGGCAGCACCAGAGGTCTTCCATTCTCTCCCTCCGTGGGATGAGAAGGAGGAGACACTAGCACACTATGCCTGCAGGTGCCGCCAAGCAATGGACGATAGTATTAAAGCAAAGATTAAAACAATGAAAGCAAAGGGGGACCTCTTACCCATTGTCAGCAAATAAGACAATTTGTCTTTTTTTTGTTGTAAGTGGTGGTTGTTCATTTTTAATAGAGATTCATTCACCCCCACCCAATACCTTCTTTTCCTACCCCTCACTCTCTTATTTTCATCAAAAAGACACAGAAAAATGTGTGGTTTTCTCTGCTTGTACACGGTTTTGTCATTACAATTGTGGTGTACTTTAACCTTGTTTTTAACCTCAATGTATTATTGTTAGAGGTGGATCCAACAAAAAAGAAACACAAGTCATGGGTTAGTTTTTCACAAGATAGTTCGCATAACCTTTTTATCTTCTAGAACTGTATGCGTTAGTCAGTGTGGGTTGGATGTAAGTTGTAAGACTATTACTCCAGTGTATGCAGGCTGTTTTCTTTTATTATACTTAAAGACGTTAAATTTCCACCTCAAAAACTACAAATTTTTGACACCTGATTCACCATATACCTTTTTTCATACTACAAATGAGTATCAGATAGCATGTCTGTGTATGTGTGAAGTTGAAAATGTTTGAGGTGGAATAGTTCAAACATACATGTACTAACTCAATTGTTTCATGGCCAGCTGTCATGGCTGTTTATGTAATGATCAATAAAACAATTTTAAAAGTGCAAGCTGTGTTTTTGTCACTTTAAACAAGGGTGCTAGGTAATGGAGGTGACATGTTATTTCACACAGTCTTTGAGATGTTTCATGTTGATAATGCATTCGGGCTGACGGGAAAAGAGCTAGATACAGCTCAGCTGCCTAAAATATCTGGACATACCAAGCATTCATCACTCATTTCAGTAATGTACATTACATCATGTGGACTTGGTATGCCCAACAAAACACTTATTCTGGGTACTGTTTCTATATACCATATCACAGCCCTCCCCTGACTGTTTAATACCTACTCAAAAGTCAGGGGAGGCGTTGATACCTTACTCTTGCTGAGGAGTAAATGGTATGTATGGTATCAAATTGTTGATGTGGAAGTGGATGTTCTTTGAGGTGCCAGGCATTCCTGGACCACCCCCCCCCCCCCCCCCCGCCGCCGCATTTGTGGTGACCAAGCTCATGCAGATAATATGAGAATAGGTTTTTCTCTACTCATTGCAGGAGATACTTAAAAATGCTATGCGTAATTCAGCAGAGATGCGCCTAATGTATACCGCAATGTTAAATTACACAGCTGGTATGGACTGCAGGTGCACTTGAGATAATCTTTTCCTTCAAGAAAAAAATGTAAACAATACTAGGTATTTATTGCAATGGCACTCTATTCAATGTATACTATGGGGAGTAATATACATAATACAAATTGTAAGTGTAAGAGTTTACGTAAATTCAATATTAAAATACAATTGGTTATACACTAGTTTAAGTGAGTAAAACAAAACGTAGTGTGGCTTTGCCAAACAGGTGCACGTTTAAGCTGTCATCACAGGTGTTTGGACAGGTTTATAAAGGGTGTTTCATAAATTATTCACATCATTTTGTGACAAAACACAATAAAACATTCACATCATTTGAATGCACATCACCATAACTTCTCTGTTATGTACAAACATTCATGTGTTCACCAGTATTTGCTGAGAAATGAGTGTAGTGATGGATTAGAGGCCACTGCTTCTTGCACCAAGAGGGTAGGACACAAGGCAGTGATCTGAGACAATTGGAGTATATGCTGATACAAAGACACAGTTGAGTATAATACATATCAACACTGCATATACACATTACCAAAAGTCAAAACATTTTTTTCCAGACCAAGGCCAGAAGCTTCCTTGTGACTGAGACTACAGCTAGTGTAAAGCATTTTATTGCATGTTGAACCCTGTACACAATTACATGTACACAATCAGCTGACAGCAGGTACAGTGGGCAGCTGAAAATACAATATTATTGCATTGGTCATCCAAACTGCACAGACAACATTTTGAGTCTTTTATGTTGTACTCTGTCATAATCTATGTATTTTGCCACATATTATCCAAATTATTATATTATCCAGTTATTTAACTTCTACAATGAGAGATATTGTGTCAAGTAGTGATGTGCACCCAAAACAACAAAAGTTTGAAATAACTTGTACGACCCCTATATATAACAGAACTTTGATTTCTTTAAAATGTCCATCTTTATTGGATATACATTTGTATCTATATATCTGTCTGTATGGGATTATTTTTTAACAATCTACCACTTTCCTCAACAGAACTAGAAGAAAGACAAGCCGAGGCTAACCGAGAGCAGAACGAAAAGACCATACGCAGCACCCAGACCGCTCTCCGCAACTTCCGCGACTTTCTGATATCCAAGTACCCTTCCGAATCTCGGGAGATTTACTCCATCCCCTGCAATGAGCTGGATGCCTACCTCGCCTCCTTCTTTGTGGATGCCCGGCAGAAGGATGGCTCAGAGTATGAACCCAACAGCCTGGCTAACTACCAGTGTGGGCTAGAGCGCTACCTGAAGGAACAGCGCTACAGCTACAGCATCACCCGGGACAAGGAGTTCAGGCGCTCCCAGGAGGCCCTCAAGCAGAAGCAGCTTGAGCTCAAGTTCAAAGGCAAGGGAAACAAGCCCCACAAGTCCATGAAGTTGACCTTCGCCGACGAGCTGATCCTGAGGAAGCGGGGTTTGCTCAGCCGCTTTAACCCAGAGGGACTGCTCAATTTGGTGTGGCTCAACAACACCAAAGCCTTTGGACATTGCACTGGCTTCCATGGCTCTTCGCTCAAGTGGGGTGACGTTCGCCTGCTCACCACCGAAACCGGGCTGGAGTGTTTGGAATGGAGCTATCAGGAGTACACTGATGTCAACACCAAGATCAAGCGTCCTGGGACTGAGTGTCGCATCTATGCCACCCCCACGCACCCCAGACCTGCCCTGTGCAGGACTACAAAGAGTATGCCCAGCGGAGACCTCAGGCCATGCTCTACGAAGATGCCCCCTTTTACCTGTCCATCAAGCCCGTAGTCAACCTGGCTGCTCTACACTGGTACAACAGCCAGGCGCTGGGGAAGAACAAGCTGGCTAAGATGGTTAAGACCATGTGCGAGAAGGGCAACATTCCAGGAAGGAAGACTAACTTCAGCGTCTATCAGAGCTGCAGCACTCTGTCCGAGGCCCAGAGCAACCAGCTGGTGCTGATCTGCAACAACCTCAGCCAGCAGGCCTCGCAGTCCATGAGCTCCCACCAAGGAGGTACAAATTTTGTCATCGCTGGGTCCTTTGACTCCTCTGACAACATGTGAGCACTGCCATCCATCACGTGTAAAGATCTCTACCTTGTCAGGAGCCGGATGTGGTTCAGGACTACGGGCAACTCCATGGCTTTGTAGTTCCAGGATTGTGTGTTCTGTGAGAATGTGTCCTCAGCTTTCAAAAGAACATTTTCCATGGGCTTATTTTCACTTCAGAATCCTTTTTCAAGGAGACATTTGAGTGGGGAAAAGCTTTTCCTTTTTCTTTAGTTTCTTTAATCTGTCCATCTAAGCAGATAGAAAAAGCACTTTTATAATATGTAGGTATATAGTCATTCCTTAAATATACTGAGCATAAAAAGAATATATCACTCCCTATGTGTGTTTTAGAGAAATAAAGCATACAGATTTTGGATATTGATTCAGTGTTTTGGTATCAATTTGATCAAATAAACATTGACTGATTGTGATGAGATTGAACAGCTGTTGCATAATCGCTACATATTATGCACTACACCTTATTAGTAAGAGGTGATTGGGCCCAAGTGTGGGGGGGAAAAAGCTGCGTAAAAAAACAAAAAACCCCAGAAAAGAACCAAATGTGCCCAGTTAAAACAATGCCTTAGTGCCACAGGTATGTCAGAGAACGTACCAAGTCAGCACACTGTCACTTACCTACTGTCCTGATTTTTACTGACCCATCAATCTTGTCACAAATGTACCAGAACAAAATTTGTTTGGCTGCTAGCAAAAATATAATGAATTTATATTCATCATATTATTTTCACATAAACATGTGGGTGTATTTTCTCACCCAAATGTCTCTAGCAGGGAAATGTATACAGGATCATTACCTGGCCGTTCAGACCCCCCTTGTTCATGTTTCATTTTATCTCGTGACGCTGCCGTTCTGCCAATAACAGGTTAATAGTGTTTGCGCTTCCATTTTTCACAAATAAAATAGATCTCTAAGACTAGACAAGTCGAGTCTGTGATTTATGTGTGAATATATCTTAAATCTATAAAGTAATCATTAAACTGTATCATGGCCATTTTCATATGTTCAAGGATATTCAACAGTGTATGGACCTCAGGTGCTGAAGCATCGTCATCCTCAGACCGCACTCGTGAAAAATAAGAATAATCCATAGTATTATCCTCAACGCTGTGCTCAAAAGGCATTACAGTTTGAGAGGAACAATTGTTTACCACCCCGATATGGTCCTGGCTTTTCTGGGTTACTGAAAATGGGTTTCTTAAATTAGTTTAATATTTTTTCAAATTTTTCTCCCAATTTAGTGTCTAATTTCACCCTCTATTTTTATTTTGATTCGCCCTCACCCACGAACTTGCCGCCCGTCCTCCGGGTCAAGCTAATTCCCTGAGGCTGGCGATGATCCGCCTCCTCCGAGACAGATCTCGCCCCCCTTCTGGAGACACCCTTTGTGCTTCTCGGCGAAACCCGGTCTGGCACAGTCGGGTTTTGAACCGCGACCAAAATAGGCAGCTCACACTTGCAAAGCACCAGTCAAAGCGAGTGCGTTAAGACCGCTACGCTATCCGAGGCCCAAACGTTGTTTGGTCATTTGGTAATGCCTTTTTATTTTGATAGAAAGAAAAACTTCAAACTCATTTTTTTTATTGTTTCATCCATCTAATATGCTCTTACAAGCTACTGCTCAGAAACATCAGCATAGCCTTCTTAGCCTCTCTTCTATTTGCTTTAGAAAATGATAGCCTAAATAAATCTAAATCAAAAGGACTTTCTTAAAAAATATATATTTTTAAAATGCTGCAATTCCATGCAATCAGTCCATTGCAGATGTGAAGTTACATTTAATTTGACCAAGTGTTGCAAGATTATTTTCCCAAAAGTGTTTCATAACATATTTACCCCTTCACAGTCTCCCTCTGTTTTTGGCTGCAACTCAGTATTATATTTATTTATCAATATTTTGTTTTAAGTAAATTTTCACCATGAAATAGGTAATGGACAAAAACTTTTTAAAAACAAATTTAATGGAACCACCATACAACACCTATAGGTGAGAGACTTGAGACTATTTTAAAAATCAGAATGCATGGTGAATGCTGAAATGGATCTTTGTCATAGTTAAGCTACATTTCACTGTTGAGCAATTTTGAGTGTGCAATATGTTATTGTCTGCATTTTATAAACAAAGCGGTTACTCATATAGCTGCTCCAATGACCATAAAGGCTGTTAGTTTATAGAGTATGACCTGTGTACCTGCATATGACCAATTTAAATTCTTAAAAGGGAAGGGAAGCTTGCTTCACCCATCTGGAAGAAAATTGAGGCTGTAACTGCACACAGGTCTAGTCCAAATGTGCCACGCTGATATGAGATTTGTTCTATGCATGCAGAACCAAGATGATAAAGTAACTCCACCATGCAATAGCTCCATCTCTGGGTTTGACACTATTCTGGTAGTGAACTATGGTTTATTTACTACATTCCGATACAAAGAGCTAAATTACCATCATGTTCAAAATAAATAACTACCAAATCAAAATATTAATTTTCCCATTTATTTTTCTTATTAAAATGCAAAAAATGTTAAACCTAGCACTTTTTTCATACCAACAGTAGAGACAATCTGAAATGTGCGATCCTATAGTCTAAAAAAATCCATAAAATGATCAGTGGCCTGAATGTCCTACAGAAAAAAAAATGTCAACAAAAAAAGTCAACAGAGATGTAAATGTCCCTCCTCTCCTCATCTTGTGTTGGACTCCATCATTCTGGCTCCAGCCGTGGCAAAACAGGAAGTATGAGGTTTCCGAAGGAAGAATCCTGGGTAATGAAGAAGCCAGAAGAATGTGCATGCGCGTGCTGGAACAAATAAGAGACTCTTTAAAGACATTTAGATTTAGACACCTCACACTGTGGATTTTCAACATATTTTGTTTGGAGGTCAGTAGGACTCTTGTATGTTGTGTATATAAAGTGTATATAAATGATGATCCTCATCAAAGTCCCATCTCCTCATTGGTTCTAGGTTCCATAACCATGTTCAATGGTTCTATTCAATTTTAGCCATAATCGAAGCAGGAGTACATTGGCCATAATTGCACCCCTACGATCATAGAGCATGACACGATTTAAGTGAATTAAAAGATGCCTTATAAATGTTACTGTCATACTAGCTCTATGCACAAGCAGGGGTGACAACTATCTACTGTGGCTATATATTTTATCTACAACAACCTGCTGTTTCGTTGTGACCTTTTTTGGCCACATCATCAGTTTGGTTCTTTCCTCTACTGAAATAATAATGTAATCATTTACTTATAATACAGAAATGAGTCCCGTTAGATTAAACGTTTTATATAGTACACAATAATACAGTACATTTTACATTTAGGTCACAAATCTGTCATCCTTTCAAGGCCTCACCTGTAGTGCTGCTTTCTGTTGAGCAGCAATATGCTGCTGTTCTGCATGGTCCCTGAAATCCTTATTCAGGGCTGGTCTTGAAAGAGGGATACTATTGAAGAGAGACAAAGAAAAAATGTAGAACAAATATTTTGAATGACTTTAAAAAAAATCAATTGAATCAATAGAGGATACAATTTGCCACCAAATTGGGAGAAACAGATCCTTTGAATAGATTTGATCTGGTTGTTGATTGTGGCCTGTGGAATGTTGTCCCACTCCTCTTCAATAGCTGTGTGAAGTTGTTGGATATTGGTGGGACCTGGAACATGCTGTCGTATGCGCCGATCCAGAGCATCCCAAACATGCTCAATGGGTGACATGTCTGGTGAGTATGCAGGCTATGGAAGAACTGGGACATTTTCAGCTTCCAGGAACTGTGTAGAGATCCTTGCGACATGGGGCTGTGCATTGTCATGCTGAAACATGAGGTGATGGCGGCGGATGAACGGGCACGACAATGGGCCTCAGGATCTCATCACGGTATCTCTGTGCATTCAAATTGCCATCGATAAAATGCACTTGACCCCGGGATTCATCCGTGAAGATGACCCTTCTCCAGTGTGCCAGTGGCCATCGAAGGTGAGCGTTGGCCCACTCACGTCGATAACAACGCCAAACTGCAGTCAGGTCAAGACCCTGGTTAGGACGTTGAGCGCGCTGCTGAGCTTCCCTGAGATGGTTTCTGACAGTTTGGGCAGAAATTCTTTAGTTGTTCAAACCAACTGTTTCATCAGCTGTCTGTGTGGCTGGTCTCAAGACAATCCCGCTGCTGAAGAAGCAGGGTGTGGCGGTCCTGGGCTGCCGTGGTTACACGTGGTCTGCGGTTGTGAGGCCGGTTGGATGAACTGCCAAAATCTCAGAAACAATGTTGGAGGCAGCTTATGGTAGAGAAATGAACACTCATTACTCTGGCAACAGCTCTAGTGGACATTCCTGCAGTCAGCATGCCAATTGCACGAACCCTTAACTCCTGAGGCATCTGCAGCATGGTTTTGTACAACAAAAACTGCACATTTTAGAGTGGCCTTTTTTGTCCCCATCATAAGCAACACCTGTGTAATGATCATGCTGTTTAATCAGCATCTTGATATGCCACACCTGTCCGGTAGATTAGATTATTTTGGCAAAGGAGAAATGCTCACTAACAGGGATATAACAAATTTGTGTGCAAAATTTTAGAGAAATAAGCTCTTTGTGCGCATATACTGTACATTTTTTTGAAATTTTTGATTTCAAAATGAGAGCAAAAATAAAAAGTGTTGCATTTATTTTTTGTTCAGTGTAGATAAATGTACATGGGAAATAGTGTAGAGTGTAAATAAGAGAGTAGGGTGCAGTAAGCAAGTCTCCATGGCCTAATTTATGTTCTAATGTATGTTGCCCTGTTAACCAAGCAAAATAAACAAGAAATGAAACAGTTCTTGAAAATGCACAAAAGTGCAAGTGTGCGAATGTGTGCTGCTCACAGTACCTTGCTCCTGGACTATTCATCGACTGGTTCTGTATCAGACGCCTTTTCTCTTTATCCAGTTCAGCCAGAATGGCCACCCGGTTTTTATTCTGAAAACCTGTTCATGAATTTAAAAATACTTCAGTTAAAATAAATGTATTTGTCAACTATAAATGTTTCAGAAATGTTGTTAGGCTGTTGAGAGAGACATCTCAACAGTGCACATGTACGTACTCATGAGGGGAATCCCAGAAGCACAGGGCTACCATTTCATACATCAAAAAATGTTTGTTGTGACTAAGAAAATTGTGCATAATGACTCTCACTCCATTTATAATCTTGCTGTGTCCAGGGAAATATCTCCCACACCTAAATTTCAATAAAGTGACACCTGAAATGTGAGCCTCATGCTTCTGTGATTCCCCTTCACAGTACACGCATGTGCATTGTTGAGACTTCCTCTGCTTCCAACAGTGGTCTGAAACGAACAAGATTTCTGTAACATTTATTAAATTTTCATGGACAATGCACACATTTCACAACTGATAAGAGAAAACAGAAAATACAGGGCATCAAGGTGTCAATTCTGTTTTGATTACATATTGAAACAATTCTCAGGGAAGTAGCCTATATATTCAAATGTGCGCAGGCATAATTTCCTGCTCTTAACTACATAAACAGTGCTTGGCACTACGTTGCAGTTCTGGCTACTGGAACAGCTGTGACACGAATATTAGGAATGGGAAAAATATACAACTCAATATGAAAGGAATCTGAGGCAAACATTCTGACCAAATGAAAAGTGACAATCCACCAAGGAATTTTTGCCATTTGAAACATTTTGATCTATCAATCAAGAAGACAGTACAAGATAGTTTCAGTGCCCCAACTGGACTATATCAGTGAGATTATTTAGGGGACATTAATGGAATAATATCATGCAGGCTAATGCTATGGTATTATTGAATCCCTTGCAGAATGGCATAGCATCGTGCACAGTAACCAGTACTTTCCTGTTGATCTGACCACTGACTGAGTTTAAAAATTATATCTACGGTGATATTCTTTAAATTACTTCAAGCAATGTACCATACACTGCATTCCACGTACTGTCAAACCCTTGATAACCGTGATAAAATAATCGTTGTCAAAAAACGTTCTCACCTTGTCCAGGTGGATTTGAAGCCATTTCTTCAATGAAAAAACAGCAGCCTGTCAAAATACAGCATTAGATACGATTTAATTAGCAAATGTCTGTTCAAGTCTACTAAGCCGTCAATGAAAGGCCAGCACAAACATGATTACCAATTTATATGCCAGCTTCTTGTCTTGGAAGAAAAATATTCTACAGCAGTACCAATAGCCTATTTGGAAGGTGATAAGTAATCTAGCTAACGTTAGATGGGAATTTTGGTCCAGATACAAGAGAAAGGTTTCCAAAGTAACCAGCCAAGCAAGTACCGTAGTTAATTAATTAGCTAGCTGGTGACTAAATGCCATACCTTATCAGCTAACTAGCTTACAAAACTAACCTTAGTTAGATCAAATTTTCTTTCCAGTTGTTTGGCTTGGAACTGGCTAAATAGCTAGTAAAGCTGATGATTAAAACCCGCATTAAGTTTCCATGTAAATCAAAAGTAATCCACAAAACAAACGTAGAGCAACGCTGGCTATTGTAGCTAGCTATTATCCATGACAGTTAACTACCTTGCCAGCAGAAATAAAGAAACCAACATTACTAGACAACCAAGCTGAAGTTAGCTAGTCAGCCAACAGCTTGCTACAACTGGCGGTCTGTCTCGTACTCAGTCCCCCTTTGCATCGCAAAATGAAAGATCGTTTTTCTTCAGTGTTCCAGATAAGTCACTGATAGCTTGCAATGATCAACAGACATTTAACGTAGCTACGTGTCGTTCACCTTACACAAGCTCTGTTACATGGACACACAGCTGCCTTGCAGTTAAACAAGACTAATCGGTTATGTGAATTTCAAGCGACGCTTTCAGATGACGTATGTATACAACGTTGCCATATTTGGGATTTTTTCGACAAAATTATTTCTCAAAATCCCCATTTTCAAATGACTCTCACACACATTTCTAAGCCTTATCACTCATCTTGTTTTAAATGGACTTATGTTATACTGAGCTACACCCTTATATTTAACCTGTGAAACGTGTCCAACGGATCGTTAGAAGCGGTTATATTTGGGGTATGATCCCCAAACTGGCAACCCTGTTTGCAAGCGGACAGGATTTGAGAAACTGCGCGCCTTGCGGATGCGTGCGTTTTTCGTAGTCGCGGACCTTTTTTAAACGGCTGTGGTGTTTTACGTCTCGAGTATTGTTCGTGTATTCCTCTTGTCTACAATTGCCCGGATGACAGGCGACTGGAGGCGACGAGGTGACATATCTGCGCATTTTGGAGGAATAACTACCTTTATAATAATCTAACAAGAATAAGAGTCAAACGTAGGCGACCAATCATGTGTGTTGCTGATTTACACTGAACCAATCACTGTGCTATATATCCAGAAAAGGATTTCTCTTGTCAAGTCGTAATTCTCACACCCAGACTGTGAGGAACTGGGGTGACCTGGACATTTAACTGTCCTGAATAAGATCCTGAATAAAGGATCATCGCTCTTTTCAGTATATGTGGCCCCAGGACTACTGTAAACTCCTTCTTGGCAACATAAGGCATCTTCCTCCAACGCAGCTGCCCTTCAACCTCTCCTTCTTGGCCGGCCTCCCCGTGCCCTTCAACCTCCGCAACTCATTCAGAATGCTGCAGCCCATCACCCCACTCCTCAGCACCCTTCAATGGCTCCCGGTAGCAGCTTGCATTAGGTTAAAGACCTTGGTCCTTTCCTACAGGGCAGTAAACAGAATGGCCTCCAGATCCTGAGCAAACTATACTCCACAGCTTGGTTCATTCTGCAACCACTGGCCACCTGGCACTCCCCTCCCTATGAGAAGCCACAGTCGCTCACGCAATGAGCAGCCAACAGTAAGAATAAAATGGACACAACAGTGCGAACTGTTCAATTTTGTTCTGGCCCATCTTTATATCAAACATTTGATTTTTCACTGTTGATTGGTTTTAATGTAATGCTCACCTTTTTGCACCAGTGATAATAAAGAGCTTGATGTTGATCAATGTAGGTGTAATTATATTTGCCATTTAGCAGACGCTTTTATCCAAAGCGACTTACAGTAGTGAGTGCATACATTTTTCCGTATATGTGGCCCCAATGGGAATCGACCCACAACCTAAGCGTTGTCAGAACCATGCTCTACCCACTAAGCCACACAGAACCATAATTGCATATGCTACTTATGGGTTCACACTGCATTTGGTTGACTGGTCATTCCTTAACTCTGTGGCTCTGTATTGTGTACTCACTGTATTGTGTACTTGTGGTCATAATTGATGAGGTTTGTCAGTTTAAGAGTTTATAGGCCCCATGTACAAAATCTAGGGTATTCTGTTTCCTTTAAGGACCGTAAAAAACCTAAAACGTCTCATTTACTATATGAGAATGAACTTGCCGCATGTACAAAAAGCTTCTCTGTGTGTATCGGAATCACAGTCGACTTGGCGACTTCCGTCTCGAAGGAGTCCCTTAGTTGCAGGCAGCGGGTTTATGGGGGTTGAGGGGGGGTAACTGATTCAATAGAGGGTACAACTGGCCACCAATTTGGGAGAATATGGGGGAAATCTGAAAAACTACCAAAAAATAATAATAATTTGTCTCTTTGGCAACAGAATGCTTGGAAGTGTTAGCCCCCAACATTCTAATGAAAATCAATAGTGTTCCATTGTGCGATTTACAAAGCAGATTAAGTTACTCAACAATATAAACATTAATTTGAAGTAAAACATATAATATATCACATGAATTGTATTTTAATAGGATATCTAGATATACCATGATCAATATTTAAGAATATTACTAGGTCTAATTTATATACAATTTACTGCATAGTCAAGCTTTTAAGAACTCAAATATTGAAAAATGGGTCAGGGGTCAGAGGTCTCCAGTTCATCAATCATCAGTCCATGGAATAGCTGTGAGTATACGCTTTGCAGTGCTATATGATTGCATGATTGCATGGTCTAATGGTAAAATGCATGAAAACAGTGGATGAGAATAAAGGATCAAATAAAGGGTGATAGCACCGAGAAAGCCCCTCCCCCCCACACACCGGCCACCCCCTCTGGCTCATTGACTGTATGTAGGCCTATCTATTTGTTTGTTTACAAATTTCATTTGGGTATGAGCTTCCAATGGGTAGTCACGTGGCAACACGACGAAGCACTTCTGAAAAACCCGCTGTTTCCTGCCTTAATATTGTACTTCCGTAACTGCGCATTGTAAGTCAGCTGACAGTCCGCAGGGTGGTTTGCTGTTTGTACACGGCATTTGGTGTCTAGCAAGCAACCAACCTAGCAAACCATTTACTGGCGAAAAGCAGGAATATTTGCGGAAAATCTGAGAGCGTTTTCCCGTCGCTTGCACAATGAGTGCTGGCACCCCTAAATCGCTACCATCATCGGGTCAGAAATCCATTCAAGATATCAGTCATCCTCTTTCTGCCGAGGACTCTGTTCTCACACCCAGTCCAGATATAGGAAACACCACAAGCAGCATCGGGGAGAAGGTAACGTTAAAACTGTGTGGGCAAGCTGCTTTGTGACTTCGCCAGCTAGCAGCATCTTATCAATCTGGGTCATTCAATAATTGTATATGTCGCTAGCGAGCTAACTATGGTTAAGTAAGCGAACGTTAGCTAGCTAGATTTATTGTAGGTTTAGCTTACATCATATATTGTATATTCATACTTATTTTTTATAACGTACTTAATATAAACTAGCTAGCTGGCTAGATATTTTGTTGGCTATCGTATAAAGCTAAACAGCTAGCCACGTAGCACGAGCTATCTAGTACTTAGTTAGCCAGTAAGTTAGCTAGCTGTTCCGTACAATAACTAGCACTAACGTTCGGTTGCCAGTTAACGTTTTTCTTTGCGATACATTGTCTTGACAGTAGCTTATGGGATCAGAATCATCAGAATTCAGCTATATCCATGTCCATCATCCATCCCTTTTAACAACGGGCATTTGTTACAAAAACTCTAAATGCCAAAAGATGTTAATTAACATTAATGTAGCGAGCTCGCTAGCTGCTAAAAACAAAAGATTTGTTTTTGATTTCTGGTGTTAGTTACCCAACTATTCGCGATCTACATGGATAACGTAGCCAACGTTACCTATATTCAAAGTAAAAAGTATCTCCCGGTTCAACAATGTCAGGTGTTTTCCTCTCTTGGAATACGGACTCGGTAACCTTAGCGGTGTTAGAGAACGTGTTGGCGTTGGCTACAGTAGTAATACTGCTTGTCTTATGTTAGGGTGGCAACAATAAAGAATAGTAATTTTCATAAACCTGTTTGTTTATCTTAGCTAATACGGAAGATATCATGTGCACCGTTGTGACTTAATTACCTAGCTAAATTGAAGAATAAACAAAATATAATACACGAACACTCAATCCAACACAAATTGTATTGAATTAATATTTACGTTAATAATTAATTTGCATGAGTTAATGTTACAGCCCACTTTCTTTTGTATACAGTCAAGGTCTGTTACCACAGACTGATTATTCTAAGGCAGCAATATGCAAGATTATTGTCGTTTTCTTTTCCAAGGCTTTAATTTTGTCTTTATGCAAGCTTGTGGAAAACGTCTGGCCAGAGCTCGTTTATTACTTTCTGTGTTATCGTGGTTTCATTTTGTCCCACTTCTTTAAATAAAATGTAGCCTAAATATCGGAGTAATGTATAACAGTGGTTCCTAACTGTTTTAAATATGGACTAAAATGTTTTCAACATATGTCAAAACAACTGTACACTATATCTTATGTTGTGCTCGTAACTAGTGCAGTGTATAATTTGACTTGTGTCAATATTAATAGAATGTGTCATATTCAGTCAATAATGTATCTCACAACCCACCTCATCCCCTCCAAGGACCTACCAGTGGGTCCCGACTCCTGATTCACAGTTCGGGAACTGCACTAGGGGTCCCGACCCACAGTTGGGCAATGTAGGTAGGTTATCGTAGAATGAGCTTGAGGCTGACAAGGTAACGGGGTAGACACTTATAGAGCAGCACAATAATGGAATGATGTCAACGTTTAGAAAAATGATAAACTTAAGGCAGTGTTGTGACATCTTAATACCATAAGTGCATTTCAGATTCCTCTACAACCGCAAGTGAATGGAGCTGTGCTCATGCCAGTGACACTCGGCATCTGCATCTGGCTAACAATAGTGCAGTGTTGCGTGTGTGACATCACATTTAGATTTGGGAACTTTTTGATTACCGTCTGAATTATCAAACGCATAATGGGCATCACTCTAACTCAGAGCATAGAAATCATATTTGACATTTTATTTTGTTTTGCACTGTTATTCCTATTAGGCTTCCTAATTGTTATTGATTGTGGACCTGATTTCCCCCCGCAGTTTTCTCTGAACTGCCAAACCAATTGTGTCTATCACAATTGTGTGTTTATCATCAGATGTCAATGTGAACATCTGTAGTGGTAAGGTAGAGCACCATCACAAATACAACCTTTGCTTTATGTCAGCTTGGAAACAAATAGAGCTTTGTCAATTCTGACAGAATTGATGTGCTAAATGTCTTGTGTACATGTAGATATATATTTGGCTTTGATACTTGCACCTTTGACCAGCTAGTGATAAAGGTAGAACCAGTCCAGCCAAATTAGTCCAGCCCCAGATGGTCATAATGGAAGCATGGCCTCATCTAGAAAATCTGCTTGGAAGTTTTCTAAGTGCTGTGACAGTAGGCAGCAAGGGAGCATATCCACTGCTCCACCAGTCGTCCGCTGACCAACATTCAACATAGTAATATAGACCGAGCTAAAGAACTGTAATGTGAGCTTTTAGTTAAATCATCGCTTCAGACGTGCAAAGCCAACTATCCATTCAGAGATCACAACACACAATAAAAGGCTTTGACATGGTCATTTGTAAACCCAGTAAAGTGGCAATGTGCCTGCTGTAGTATTTGTAGAGTGGTTGAAAAACTCATATATCACGCGCTCTTGAGAAAGCTAGTTATTTTCTTTGGATATAGGATAACTTACTGGATCAGTGGTCCAGTAAGTTATCCTATATAGTTGTAGGAAAATCATAAATAATCCTTTCCCCTCTAAAAAATTGATGATAAAGACTAATCCTACTCTTGTACTTGCTTTAAGTTCACTTACCGATTCTATAAATCCGAATACCTAGACACACCAGATGGTTCATTTCAGACTTTTATTCTTGTTTAAATCACGAACCCCTTTTAAATGTGTCTTGTAGGAGGAATGTGCCGTTCTAAGTATAAACATCCCTTCAAAGACTGATATGATTAGTTTTAACTGGCTGATTGCCGCCAGGATTCCTACTGTGTAGGAGGCAGAGTCAACCCACATGGTGGTAGGGAGGAAAATGTGCTGAAAGGATTTTTCATATAAAGATTTTCAGTGAAGGTGTGCGTGCATGCATATACGAAAGGAAATCTGTCCTTGAAAGTTTCATTCAACGATACTACCATAACAGATGTATGCATAAAAGTGTGTTCGTTTGCATGATCATTTTTGCAGTAATGATGAAGAACGGGTCAGTAGTTGGCTGCAGAAGAGGACCTAATATGGCTGTAAAGCAAAAGTCAGATGGAGAGCTCGAATTACTACCCTTGCTTCAAAGAGAGCCCAGGGGGGAAAGTCAGAAAAGGATAGTCTAACTGACAGGGATATTTTGATTTTGTAGTTTCCTTGAAGAGCTCAGCTGCTTCCTGTCATTTTATTCCTCCCTTGCTATGTATCCTGTTGCATTTTCTCGTTCTTTGAATGTTGTTTTGTGGCCCACTATCCATGCATACAAATGTTTCAGGGATACTGCCATAATGCAGCATTTTGTAAAAAAAAAAAACAGTGGGAAGAAATTCAGTATACATTTTCGATTTCTCTTTTGACTGTTAACACTGGACCTAGTTCAATTAAATAACCATTTCTACAGTGAATAAAGCAGTCATAAAATATTGCCTTTTCACTAATTATAGGCTATAGCTCACTCCTTCTTTTGGATTATGACTGCCCAATAAATGCCTTCTATTTCATCTGGCCTTGCACTCCATTCATAGTGCTTATTACAATACAAAACAATTTGTTTCATGTGCTTAGTTTGTGCTGTTCAGCACAAGCATAAATGTTTGCATATGGCAAAAATATTTCACTGGCCTGTGTTTCCAGTCAGTAGTCTTTCACCGGTGGGGGCGGTAGCAGGCACCTAAAAGCGTAGGTGAACCGGTAAAGGCATTCGCCCAGAGTGCAGACTACCTACTGCGGCCGGCTGCGCCAGCCCAACTCTGGCCAGGAGCCCCATTCGGGGGTGGCGCTCGGTTGTCTGCCCCAGGGGGAGGGGGAAGGGAAAGCCAGTACAAGCTCACCACGAGCACAGAAAGCTTGTCTTGAAGGAGGTGGTTCATTGCTGGCCCTGGGGTAGTGGCTGGTCCTGTAGTTGTGGCCGGCGGGCTTGTGGTGGAGGGTGAATTGAAGAAAGAGGATACAATTGGTCACCAAATTGGGAGAAAAACTGGGGGAAAAAATTAAAAATTGTAGGTGGAAAATGAGATTCTGGAAGCCTCGATCAGCTTTATAGGTCCTGGTTGGCGGTCCATGTCCTCTGCTGAACTCCTGTGGTTACACCTCCTGTAGGAGACGTTGTCCATCTGTTACCTGATATACATGCTCCATATTTGCAGAAATTTTTTATTTTTTATTTTTTATTTTTTATTTTTATTTTTTATTTTTTATTTTTATTTTTTATTTTTTATTTTTATTTTTTATTTTTTATTTTTTATTTTTATTTTTTATTTTTTATTTTTATTATCGAAAAGAGAAAATAATATTTTAAGTGATATCTAACTAGTATGGGAGATGAGATATTCTCTCCCAATTTATGCAGCACATTTGGCTGTGGCTTTAAACCATTGTCAATTTGAAATGATTTAAATGGCGAAATTGATTTTATACCATTCTTGTGAACTGTATGTAAAATTGTCTTAACCAGTAACATTGTGACCTCGGTGGGATTTGTGACAAATAGGGTCTACATATTGTTGCATGTAAACTGTTTATTGATAGCCTATCTATATACCACGTGTTGTTACATTTTAACATTTTAAGCATTTAGCATTGTTGTTTGATCGTTGTTATGGATATCCTGTCTCATGTGCTAATGGACCAAAAACAAGACCCTCTTGTTTCCTCTCACAACATGATTGTTTGACTGGATAGTTGATAATTGCCAATGGGTCAGTTGTGTATAAATATACCCTTCGCCAGTATTCGGGTTACACTGAAGGCTTCTTGTCGTAAAGCATAGGCACAGGCTACTTGTTGTCTTTACTTTTAACTCCTTTTGGATGCGCTGTCATAATAAAGGCTTTGTAAACCAGTTCTGCCTCTGCCTGTCAAGAGTGCCTTGGATCCGTGTTGACGTTGAAGATTTGTATTTTTAAAATGTTTTCCACTATCTTCTTTAACATCACTATTGTTGTTTGTTACATTGGCCTATGCCCTCATCCATAGATCACCTGGTCCAACCCGAATCTCAATGCTTCACATTTGAACACTTTTTATTTTTTTATTTTTTTATTTTTTTATTGTTTTACTTCCTTGAGTGCTCTTGTGTTCAGTTCCTTTGACATTATTGATTTGATTTTGAAACCAGACCAGGTTAGGTATATTTGTATACTAATCAGTGTCTTGGGTCTGACATTGTGAACTCGTAATTTTGAGCATTCTGTATTTGGGAGGGTCCACAGTGGAACATGTCTATCACCAAGGTCTGTCAGCAGATGCAGAGAGATTGAAGGACAGTTGTTGAGTAGATGTGCTGTGATCATCTTTCAGGGTTCATGTCACAGAATCGTGCATTCGGGAACGTGATTAGAGGCTCCAAGCTGTCCCCCTGACGCTGCCAGAGGCTGATTGATATTGCAGTACTCCTATTGGATAATGACATTCTCTTCCTGTTTTAAAACTGACAAGTCCAGTGAAGTCAGCCTGGCACCCTAACCTAGTACGCCTCCTCTGTTGAACGTGACCACCATTTTACCTTTGCTCGTCATAGTCAGACGTTTTAATCCTAAACCATTGTGACATTTCTCTGTGCTGGACATAAATCTTGTTAAGTTTTATAGGCAATGTGACTAATTTAAAGAGGCTGGCAGATTTTCCTTTGTTCTGGAGAATGGTACAAACAATGAATAGAAAAGTTAGTGTGCAGAAGTAGTTCAACTACTGTGAGAAATGTTGATCTCATTTCTGGTGTATGGATACTTTTGCATTATTATAATTTTTTGTAATTATGGTAATTTTCTGACAGTTTGTTCTTTTTATCTCTGCCAGCATGTACCCAGTAAAGTTCAAATCAAATTTCCATATTTCCAAATAATTCGTCAACGAACATTAAAATTTGTTGGTCTTTTTTGCATTTATTTATTTAATTTATTTTTTTCTTCCCCTCACTGTTTTGACACTCATGGTCCATTAGCTGCTATTGCAAGTGAAGAAAGCGCAGCACTCAGATCAATTGTACACTCGCTGTTGGACGGTGTAAATGTCAGGTATGACTGAGCCCTGTTTGTCCTTTAGGACCTGAGTCTGCCTAATGGCACGCCAGTGGACACATCCAGCCCCGGCTCCTCCTCCTCCCTGCTGAACCGACTGCAGCTGGACGATGACCTGGACGGAGAGACACGCGACCTGTTTGTCACCGTCGATGACCCCAAGAAGCATGTGTCCACCATGGAGACGTACATCACCTACAGAGTCAGCACAAAGGTACGGGGGCGGAGACTAATGTAGGAATGCGATGTCAAGGCGGCTCAGGAAGTCAAAACGACTGCGGGGTGCGTCCATACGCTGGAACCTAGTGCCTTGAAAAGGGTAGCCAACTGGGAAGATAAATGTGATATTAACCATGTCTTGAAAATGCACTTTTTAACATTGTATGCTTTCCTCGTGCTTATGTAACAAAAAGGAAAGAGCTGCTACATTGTTTTGAGAGGGAGCTGCAGTAGCCAGGCCTGGGATATAATCTGTCCCTTTCGGACCAGCGAAGAACATGATGGGATGGGAAATATTCAGAAGTGTGTCTTTCCCTACTTAATTACAACTGTCTTAGCAAGACTTGAATGCAATCTTATCAGTCACCTTTCAGGAATGCCAAGCGTTGATGAGCCCTTCCTGTTCCTTTGCACTTGTTGAGCCGGGGGGGCACTTCAAAGTCCTGTTTCAGTAATAAGTGCTAATTGAAGCCCATACAATTAGCAGACTATAGTCAATCCTGTCTTGTGCTCATGCAGAACCTGTAGTCAGTGTTTTCATAGAACAGGAGGATGGGAGGTATTAATCCAAAACCAGTAAGCAGTGTACTGTAAATGTGTTTTGAGCTCATGAACTGTATCTTGGCAACCAGCTGGTTGACCTGATAAGACCATCGTTACAGCGATTTTTTTTTTAACCTAGAATCTTTGTTCAACAATGACATAAAAAGTTCAAGATGACTTCAAAAACTAGGCTACTTTTACAGAATAGAATGATTTATTTGTGTTTGGACCAAGCAGGTACAACTATTATGGAGGGTAATCTAATGTTCTCATCAAACAAAAAATGTAGAGTGCGTTGGCTTTTAGCTGATAGTTGAAATGGTTAAAATGAGCATGACAATTAACCGTCTTCCTGTTCTGCAAGTTAATGGCCTCTTTACACTGTTTTTCAGAGGAGTAGGGCATGTTGTGGGAGAGCTAATGGCCTGGTGAACCATTAATCTGAGTTCTGTACAGATGCCGCAGTCACACTTCTCATTCTTGTGGCCCTTAAAAACAACATTGTACAAAACACAACAATTAGATACTATAACTGTGAAATGTTTACTGTACTTCCCAACCCAACGGTTACCCTGAGACAAACCTCTCACCACTCGCCTCTCTCCCACCCTCAGACCACAAGGACCGAGTTTGACCTGCCAGAGTATTCAGCGCGTCGCCGGTACCAGGACTTTGACTGGCTGAGGAACAAGCTGGAGGAGAGTCAACCCACACATCTCATTCCCGTAGGTAGTGGTCACTCACCACACCCCAACCACATCCAACCATTGTCAGTTTCCAGGAAGCTTTCAGTCATATTTATATGCCCCCTGCCGCCACCGCCTTGATCTGTCAAGGGTTGCTGATTACCACTTTGAAGGAGGGGTTGAGGTAGTCATTTTGAATAGTCTTTCTACTCTGTTTCCACAGCCCCTCCCTGAGAAGTTTGTGATGAAGGGGGTGGTCGACAGGTTTTCGGAAGAATTTGTGGAGACCAGAAGGAAGGCCCTGGACAAATTTTTGAAGAGGGTTGCGGACCACCCCGTACTGTCATTCAACGAGCACTTCAATGTCTTTCTCTCAGCCAAGGTGAGGGTAACAGGGCTCACCTGAGAGCTCAGAGTTAAATGCCCAAATTAATCAGCTTTTCACGGTTAACTTTCCATATGTAGCTGCTCCCTGTCACCAGAATTTGAATGAAAAGATTTCGGTTGAAGAGCTTTCCAAAAAGTCAATCAGAAACGTATATATTCTTGCGTTGAGGTCTACATCTGAATGCATGTGTAGTAACACCCATGGTTTGATTCATCATTGTTGCTAATGGGAGATTTGTAACCCACTGACTGACAGATGAGGAGTATTTATGAAGGCATCTTAATGATGGCACAAACAGTTACTAATATGATGATACTCTTGCCACTAAACATCAATTTTAATCCTAACCAAATACACCGCTCTCACACCCATGTTTACCAGTGGCTTTTGCTCCAAGCAAACCCTTGTTTTTCCTTGTGTTTCTAAATGAAACCCTGGAGGTCACGATCACAATGTGGATGGGTGAGGTGTTAACTGGCTATTTTTTTCTTCAGGATCTCAACGCATATAAGAGACAAGGGCTGGCCCTGTTGACGAAAATGGGCGAGTCTGTGAAGTATGTCACAGGGGGATACAAGCTGAGGGGCCGGCCGGTAGAATTTGCTGCCATGGGGGAGTACCTGGATGTATTCACACAGAAGCTCGGCACCATTGACAGAATAGCACAGAGGATTATCAAAGAGCAGTCAGGTGAGGCTGTCGAGTTCAATGCATCCATCTCTAGTTGATGAAATGTGCTGTTTGGGATGGTAGGATTAATCAGAGCAAAAATTATTTCATCCTAATATTTAAATTTATATCAGAATTTTACATTTTAAAGAGTGCCAGCAGATAAGAGAGAGGGCAATCTGTTTTCACAAAAGCAAACACTCTAACATACTTCTCCAGCTTGAATTGACTCATGTCCCAAAGAGTACAATACCAAAATACAGACTCATCATTTTTCATTGAAAGCTGATGATTTGAAAAATGGTTGTATTGTGATGTTCCGGTTGATCGGGTGCCCGTAGTCTGCTTGTGTACTCCTCTGAAGCAGTGGTTGTGCAGCTGGTGGACTGCAGAGTGAAAACAAGTGGGGGCTGGCAGTCCACGCTTTGGCGGGGAGCACGTGTGCTTCTGTGTTCTCCCAAATTTGTTGCAGCAACAAGGCCCTGCAAATACAATCGGACATTCCAAATTTGGAGGAGAAAATTGTTCAAATTGCTTACCCCATTAAAACTCTGGTGAGCGGTACAGCTATGGAATGTAATTGGAGTGCTGGGTCCTGTGCTGACAGCGTCTCCTTGCCTGTTCCTGGCTCTACAGAGTACCTAGTGGAGCTGAGGGAGTACGGGCCTGTGTACTCTGGCTGGGCCTCTTCCGAAGGGGAGCTGCAGGAGCCCCTGGAGGGTGTGTCGGGATGCGTAGCCAACTGCTCCTCAGCCCTGGAGGAGCTCACGGAGGACATGAGCGAGGATTTCCTCCCCGTGCTGCGAGAATACGTACTCTACATCGAGTCCATGAAGGTAGTCGCTCCCGCTAGCACCTCCACTAGCACCTCCGCTAGCTTCTGCTCTTTAATTCAGGACATGGTCTCAATGCAGCGTAATCAAGTCGATAACAGATTTTTTATGCGTTTCGTGTTTTAATGTCATTTAATCATTGATGGGGATTGCGTCAACTTCTGCTGGGGGCTATGCACCATTGTGATTCTGGAAACATTCGCAGAAAGGCACAGCTGTCTGCTGTTCTCTTGTGCTGCTCTGGAGCCGTCCCCCTTGCGAAATGTTGAATTTTGAAGACACAGAAACACATTTTGCATGATGGAGACAGGCATTCTGTTGAAACAGTGAAACAGCATTTATTTTCCCAAACAGCAAAAAACAAAAAAACAAAAAACTGGAAGTATGATTTGGACATGGATTTGAGCAGGGATGAGATTCATCGCTTTAGTTGCATATAATGCATGATGTTTTAATTGAAACATGTCCAACATCTTGAGGGAAATGATTGAAGGAATTTCACGGTTTTATGGACCCCCACCATTCTCCAATCACCAGGGCTCCTTGATGTCACCTTGACAGCAGGTATTTGTCACCCTCAGCTGTGCAATAGGAGGTGAATTGAGAACGTGTCTTTTCTGAAACGTCTCGTCGTTCCTTGAGTATGCAGTGTTGTCTTGCTCCCCGGGATGACGGCTTCTTGCACCCTACGCATCTTTAACAAAAAAGCCTTGCGCCCCGGTCCTGCATTCTCAAACTAACTTTGTGTCAGTGCTGAGAAGGCAGAGTTGCGTAACCATTGGTAATGATTCACTTCCCTTTTCCCCTTGACTTATTCAGTACATTTTAATTGATCAAGACTGTCCTCCCAAACCTTGGAAAGTAAGACTTTTTAAGTAAGTAAGACTGTTGCCAGTATAAAAGGCAGACCTATTCTACAATAAAATTAATTATATGGGCCACACTACCATTTTTATCCTTATTCGCTTATTTTTTCCCTTGAGCAAACGCACATGAATTGGACTTGCATCTGCTC
Source organism: Aldrovandia affinis (assembly GCA_029706075.1). Lineage (NCBI taxonomy): Eukaryota > Metazoa > Chordata > Actinopteri > Notacanthiformes > Halosauridae > Aldrovandia > Aldrovandia affinis. The sequence continues at coordinate 2,558,063 of JAINUG010000066.1, read as the reverse complement.
TTGCAGAACTGCCAGCTCAGACCACCAAAATGTTGGATAGACATCATGGGGTTTGGGTGCCTGACTGTCTTCAGTGGCCTGTGACTCCTTGCCTGAAGCAGCTGTCTGGCGTTACTGTGGAGCAGCCCCAGCACATTGTGCTCTGCCACCATTAGGAACCATTAGAATAGTCGCTCCTGTGTGCCGTTCTCCAAGGAGCTGTTAATGAAAAAGATTCTGAGCCTCAGCTTTTCCTGCTGACTAGATGTTGTTAGCATTCGCAATAAACAGAACCATCATTCTTCCCGAGGAACGACAGGGCAGAAATAGCAGGGAGACACAGCAAGGAGAGGATTTATTGGAAGGGGCGAGGTGCTTTTTAATAGCTTCCATATTGGAGCCGGGACTGCATGCACATTGAGGGGAAAGGACATTAAGCCGAGAATTGAATTCTAAACCTGTCAAAAAAGTGTCATAAACGTCATTTTCACAGGAGCGCGTTTCTGGGTGTTAAGTCAGACCGTTAAGTCAGTGAAGCATTTTGAATGTGACTTTGCATGCAAACGTGGCAGTTCACTTCCTCTCCGTTTCCCCTTTAGTTTCCAAGTAAATGTTTAACCCTACTCGCGCTGAAGAGAATTGGAGACAGCCTCTAGTCTTGATTCTTTTGTCTTTAACAAAGTCATGTTATGCTCTTTGTCATTTAAAAGCCATGTGAATTAAATGCACCAATTTCCGTCTGTCCTCACTTTTATTGTGAAGAGGGTTGCAACAATCTTGACATTTTGTTTGGAGACTTGCAAAGGTCTGTCATCCCTCATTTAAATTGGATGAAAATTAACATCTTTGGTTGTCCACAAATCACACAGAAGTTTATAATGCTGGCGATCACTGTGTTTTAGAACTGAAGCAGTGAGATGCACATATTTTGTTGATCTGTGTCCTGGTGCGCTGGTGCACATTCATGTTTTCCATCTTCTGCTGCTGTTTAGAGTGTCCTGAAAAAGAGAGACCAAGTCCAGGCGGAATATGAGGCGAAGCTGGAAGCCACGGCATTTCGGAAAGAGGAGAGGACAGCGGTAAGTGCAGCGAGCTCCGATAATTATTGTGCTACAGTCTTGGCAAAAAACTTCTGTTTTTCAGTTGAGCAATCCCAACTTCATAGGGTGGAGGAAGTTGACGGAGTAAAAATATTAGAGATTTCACACATCGCTGATGACGTGTTTGTGTGTAAAGTAGAATAAAACAAACCACACAACTTGGTTACTGGTCGCACTGTTAATCTAGCTCTCTAACAGAGGAAACTTACAGAAATTGGTTGTACTTGTGCATGTTTTTCCCCCTTATGGTTTTCTAGATGTAGCCAAAACGTGAGGTTATTTTTTAATATTATGTTTCAAATAAACAATGCCTTCATTTGTGATGTTGCATCATTTTAACATAATATCTTGACATTTTGTTTTGGTGTCAATATAATTCACAATCAAGAATGATTTGTGTGTTTTACTAAATATTTTGTATTGAACATATCTAGGTTTTCAGCCATTCCAACACTGAAAGCAAGACTAAAATACTAGATAATTAACTTTTTAATTAGAATTGTATTTTTATCATTTTAAACCCACTGCTATAATGCAGACCAGCTAATGAAAAATCTTGTAAAACAGCATGAATTTCATCAGTGTGTCTGTACTAGGGCATAATGAAATTTAGAGTTTGAAGTCTATTGGGAAAATGTATTTCTAAATAGATATTAGTTGCCCAGAAGGTCCACAGTGTACATTTTTAAATAAGAAATTTCATATATTTTCCAAAGTTCCATTGATGAAATGGCCCAAGTGCATTTTCTGCAATAAAAACACTGCAATAATTTCCAATGTAAGTAAGTGAAGTGGAAATAATGTCATTATCCCATAGATTTCTCATGCTCATTTCAGTAAGGACAGAGTGTTAAATAATGCTTAAAAATTTAATTTCTCTCCATAAATACTCATAAATTAAGAATTTAACTATTAACTGCCATATAGTTCAGTTAAAGATGCGAATCTAAATTGGATGCCAATTCACCTTCACCGGACACATTGCTCCCATAGGTTTTGAACAGGGCCGAAAATAAAAATGGAATGCAATCAGATTTGTAATGCTGCAGAAAAAGGTTTTGCTGTAAAATCTGATAAGGTGCATAAAAACCTTTAACTTTCACAGTGGTTTTTATCTCTGTTTCTCCTATGGTATCTGAAGTATGCTACTCCTTCAATGAGCTGCTTGCTTTTTATTAGCTTGACTACAAGAAAAATGGGACCTTTCCAAAATGTGCCAACTGCTCTGTTCCTCATTTCAGTGTTCATAGCAACCACAATATTGCTGATCTGGACCTTCTATTTTGTGGCAAAAAATAGCCACTATGAAAGGGTCCACTCTTTGGTTAGCTGATATACAGTGCCCCTTTAAAGTCTACACCCAAGTTGTTCTAGTTTTTTATTTTGTAATTAATGTTGATTTGTTTCCCCCCCCAAAAGTTGTATGGTGAAATGTGTAAAAAAAGGTAAAAGTCTGATTTAATATGTTTTCATTTCAGGCTGTAAGGCAACAAAAGGTGACATTTTTGAGATGGGGTGTAGACTTTAAAAGGGATACTGTATGTCAACGCCGACAAACAAAAGAAAATGTATCCATACTGCGTATGCTTGACCATGTGCAGCAAATTCTAAATGTCAAGAACTGTAAGCTAGTTCAATGATGCACAATTACATGTCCTTCAATTTTTTTTATTAATGTATTATGTATTATAATGTATTATTATTTTTTAATTGTTGACGTCTTTAGAAATGATCCACAGCATATTGGCAAACGAGTGTGTTTAACGGCTATGTCTTTTAAAAAAATGGATTAACTGTATTGGAGGGTCAGACATGTAACTCGCTGCATGCCATGAGAAGTATGGACTACAGCAAGTCCTGCCAAAAATGTGTTTGCTTCAGAGTTTTCTCGCCTCCAGCTTTCACATTAGCTCCGGTATTCACATTCTGACAGGGTCGATCCAGGAGTCGAGAATTACCGAGGTCATGAGACCTAGCCCCTCTAGGGGGGTTTGTCACGAGAAATGTCACAAAGAAATATTTTATGCAATCAGTCTACCCTTGTTGCTAATTCACTACAAGAGTAGTAGACTGTCATGATTTTATGAATTTCCACTGAAAATGTACACTGAAATGTCGCTAGATTTGTTCCTATCCCCACTGTGAACGTCAGCTAACATTAGCTTAAATTAGCCTATCACCACTGTAGTCTGACTAAAAAGTGGTTTGTGTAACAGTCAGCTAGACAAAGACGTTAGGCTACACAAAACTACACACAAAGCAGCTATTGGTAGGTGATCTCTGGAGATGAATAGCATTATTCTGGTTATAATACAAACAGTCAACTTTTTTATAATGTGAGAGATCCGCCTTCTCGGGACGGGTCCACTTCACCACCGTACACAAGTAATGACGATGATGATGATCAGACGAGCAAGCGGTAATCTTGGCTTTGTCCAAAATCTTTGCTATACTGAAGTGAAGTCATTTTATGTACAGTAGTTCACTTTTATTCAGTATTACACTGAATTAGTATGTAAAAAAATTAAAAATACAACTCCGACTCAACGTGTCCTCAATGGTAGATATGGCCATGCATTCTGAGTGTAAAGGGATGCTCACACAAATTCTGACGGTATACATGAAAGGCTTGTGCGTGCATCTCACCACAAAGGTGCCCACCGATGTGGAGAAGTGTCAGGATCGGGTGGAGTGCTTCAATGCTGACCTGAAGGCAGACTGGGATCGCTGGCAGAACAACAAGAGGCAGGATTTCAGACAGCTCCTCACAGGAATGGCAGACAAAAACACCCAGTACTATGAGAAGGTAAGGGAAATGCAAGAACCAGAGTTGGGGTCAATTCCGAATTGAATGTCCCAAGACATTGTTGAATTGACATAAATGTGTGTAAAAATGGGCAATTAATTTTTTAAAGTGCGCTGTTTTTTCTCAGTTAACACTAGTAGGCAACCGTTTTTAATTAAACTATCACTAAATGGACATGATAAATTGGTAGCGATCAGAGAAAGAGCTTCTGTGAGAGAAATTCAGCGATCCCACCAGTGTTTATGGCCTCCAATTTGGAATTGTAAATTGGTAGCGGTCTGAAATCTTGTTTGTGATTAATTGGATGCAGAACCATAACGTGGCTCTGATTGGTCTGCGGTGTTGGCACCACTGGAATGATGAGCAAGGAGGTGTTGAGTGATGTGTGTAGCTTTATTCATGCTTTCACCTGGCTGACTACAATGATTTTAGTTTTTCCATCGTAAAGGTGGCTCTTGAGATTGTTCTCGATGAAGCTGCCTGCTTACACCCTAGATTGATATTTGCAGTCAACTAATTCAATAGAGTTCCCCTATTTTTTGCGTTGCATCTCAAAGCAATGCACGAACATCGTGGTCGAGGAGTGTGTGCTTTTAACCATAGTTGCCCCTAGTTGGGGATGTCTTTCCCTCAGACTTCCATGTCAGTATCACCTTAGCCACTGTTCCTTGTGAGAACATCAGCAAGTTCAGCAACCTTCATCACTGAAGCTTCTGCCAAATGTGCTCCAACAATCAACTCGCTTTCAAAGTCACTGAGATCTCTTCTATCCATAGTAGCCAAGATAATGGCCAACTGGACCCTTCCAACATTTTTGTACATGACCCTACGCATGATAGGATGTTAATTTCCTAATTAACTCAGGAACCACACCTGTGCGCACCTGTTTTCAGTATACTGTATCCCTCATTTACTCAAGTGTTTCCTTTATTTTGGCAGTTACCTGTACATGCTGCATACAATGTGCTTGCTGACTTTTACAAAACATGGTTAAAGTTGGGTGTTCATGACTCCACGTGTTATAGATATTGTCCAAAATGGCTCTTCATGGAATAGAGAACTTCTGCGCACTGCACATTTATCATATTTGACATCCTTGCAGATTTTTTCAGTTTGAAATTAGTCTCCTTGATCCATAAATCAATAGCCAATTACTGTCATCAACATTTTCAGATCATAATATTATAATATCATCAGCTCAATATTTTGTATTTGATATCTTTATTGATTCTGCCTCAAAGGAAATATATCATTTTTCAAAAACATATTTTTTTCCAGGTATGTCAGTGCAACTTCGTGCCCAGTGTCGTATTCTTGTAGATCTCCTAGGTTGGTAGGTTATAGACTATTATGGTGTATTTGAAAGCAGGTAGCTCTAATAGCTGGAACTTGCTGTGGAATTCCCTAACACACTGCTCCCTTGCCAAACACTGACATCGCTCTGCAAAATTCCAGAGGCCCTTGCCAAATGGAAAATATCCATGGAAAGAAAGAGAACCTGGGGCAGATTTTCTGTCTGTTAGAGTGCTGTTTGATTAATGTTAGGCAGATTATGGGTGCAATGTGCTCCTCTTGGACTGCTAGTTAAGAATGCCTGACAATGTTAATTTGTATTAATTTAATGTAATTTATAGGCTCACATGACTAGAAGGACAAAAAGCTGTCTTTTTGTGATCTTCCAAACCCCATTTGTGGAAATAAACAGGTCTTACAGACAGAGCAATGGCATCACGCCATTATTTACAATGAACATTGGGATTGCTACTTTGCTTAAAATCGGTTGTTAGGAAAGTTCATTTTCAAACCTTAAATGTAAGGCCACTGGCAGGAAAAGGCCAGTTAGCTGTAAATCACAAAAACATTCATGATGTAATTGTCTTTATATTAATGCCGACGTTGGCTGTGATATAATGTAAATCCCATTACTGACACAATTAATTGGTTTCGTTTAGTCCTGTCCTGAAACAGGAAGTTGTTCTGCTGCAACCTGGCCAAACTGTTAAAGCCAGTCTTACAGGTTTCAGTTAGCCAGCAGGTTGTCAGCTGACACTGGAACATTTTCCCCAGCCCGAGTGTTTAGGTAAAGGTATTTTGCTCAGTTTGTTTCACCTTACTTTTCACTTGTAATCTCTCAGGAGATTACATGCTTTAGTCTTCCGTTCCCATAAGATATTTCCTTTGAGTATTTAGCTGAAACTCCTCTCGGTGTGGGAGCCAGCTAGTTCACACTTGGCACCTTTTTTCCTGTAGGATTCACTGCATATTCGTCACAGTAGTCTCCAAATGTGAATCTTATTGGCTTAGCGGTTAAGAGTCTATAGGGAGTAGCGATAACCTTCCCTGCAGGCACTGCTTTTTTCTGTTTGTTTATTGTACAGTTGAAGTAAAACACTCTCTCTTTCTTTTCAGTGCTGACGTTGTATGCTATTGTTTAGAATTCTCATTGATATATCATCGCTTAATTTTATGGGATGCCTGACTGTCATGACCTTTATGACACTTGTCTCTATCACTGTGTCGAGTCTGTGTCCCTGACCGTTGGCGTCTGAAGGCCATTTAATAAGAGGTGAGAGCGTCAAACTCGTTATCGCTTAATCTCTATCCCCCGATGGTCAAATCTCGAGAGATCTGAAGATACTCTGGGAGAAGCACTTTTAGTAGCAGTAATTATCACACCAGAGAGGTGGTAGACATTGGCCAGATTCTCAGTGAGTGGTTCACAGCAGTGTGACATGTATGACACAAGCCGCCTCTTGTTTTTCAACAACTTCTCATTTTGTCTCACAGTTTCTATTCCCCGAGCAATATTGTTCCCTGCCGAGCTAGTGTAGCTTCAGCGCCCGTTTAGTATGCCACGAAATGGAAATTGACGAGGATTAAGTTATCCCTTTCCAATAAAGCTAGATTGAATTAGGTTTACGTGAGCACCTTCTTGAATTTCTGATTTGAATCACTGCCTACACCTAGCTTCACTCAGAAGATTCATTAAAAAAATATTGTTGGGGGGCAGTGGATAGCGTAGCAGTCTAACGCACCGTATTTTGGCTGGTCCGATACGGTGTGTGCTGCCTGTCAGGGACATGGTTCGAAACCCGTCTCTACCAGACTGGCCCTGGTCATCAGCCCTGATCTGGGGCGGCATTTGGCTCTCTGCCCCAGGGGGAGGGGTGAGGGTGAGCCGGCACTAGTTTGTCAAGGAGCAGAAAGGGCGTCTGTAGTCGGATTCCGCCTTGGAGGAGGCGGATCTACCGGCCTGGAAAATGGACTCGTGGGCGAGGGTGAATTGGTAAAAATCGAGGGTAAAATTGGCAACCAAATTGGGAGAAAAATATGAAATTCTAAATTTAAGAAAATTTGGTCCTTGGTACTCAGGTACAAGAGGCGACCAAATGCCATATGTGTGTTTCTTTTCATGATGCCCAATGCTAGTTTGTTTGGCAGCCACAGCTGTATATCTAACCTGCTAGTTAGGTAGCTAGCATTGTGCTAAAATAGCAAAAACTAACCTGTCCCACTCAGCCATATTAATAGGAGGACTACTTGATGATAATTAGGGATTTTCGAAATCTAAGATTTTGACAGAACCCGGAGTTTGAACAAGAGCCGAACAGAGTTTGTTTCTGGACATTTTTACTTACTCATGGATCTCTGTCCTTTGGTATCCTGTTGTGTACCTCAGCAAGGGAATGTATTGTAGCTAAGTAATTGTTACTAAGTGGTACTATAAAACACACATTGCCCGTATAGGCCTATTTATTATATTTGAAATGATCTGCTTCTCATCTACTCCATAGCCAAAGAGTACATTAATTCACGTGTTGTAATATTATACTGTATATTTATATAAAACACTGGGCCCCTGGGTGCTACCGGTAAAGGCACTTGCCCGGAATGCAGGTTGCCTACTGCAGCCACGTTCAGGCCAGCCCAGTTCTGGCCAGGAATTCCTAAGTCAGCAGGAGCTCACTGCATGTAAAGTGTATCTGCATTACAGTCAACGGCTTGGCGAAGAGGAGACTGTTCGAGCTGCAGCGACAAGCTCGTAGTACGAGGGAGGGATAGTTGAATTAGAAATGGGGTACAATTGGCTACCAAATTGGGAGAAAATGGCAAAGAAATCTGTCAAATCTAACAAACTAAAGGGGAGGAAAAAAAGAAGCTAAATAATTGGCTCAAAACATTATTCTGTGTTGATATGTTCCTTTCCATTATCACGCCCCATCATGTTCCTTTGAGAATTAGATGGGTTGGACTTCTATCCACTAGATTAACTCTGTGTCACCGAGAACACCAGACACTGCACAGATCTGCAGTCTTGTCCATTAACGGCTTTTGATATCTTGCTGGCATAGATTCATTTTTATTTGTGTTTGTGTAAGATATCGGCACTTAATGTGAAGAGGTAGGTTTGGGACTGTGTTCAGTGGGAAATGTAATTACTTTAGAAGGGAAAATTTCAGAACGAAATTTGTTAGATTCAAGAATCTGTTTGAGTCACTGTATCAAATTGTCTTCAAGATTATGTTGTAGAGGCTGAAGCATAAAGAAAGCAATTCAAATGAAATTTGAAGCGTTCTGATAAAAGAATGTGCTCTAAAGATTCATACTGGTTATTACATATGTTACATGCATAACTTTCAGCATCATTGTGGACTGGTTGCGCTCATATTCGCGTGGCGTGTGCGTCTTGTTGCAAACATAATCGGGCCTCCGATATTTCCAGAATCCATCTGCATAGGCCATAGTTTTAGTATGGTGTAGCAGAATGGGACTCGAGGGGGGGAAAATCATAGTTGAATATGTTGATGTAAGATAAGATAGCCTTTATTAATCCCCGGAGGGGGAAATTTGGTTTGTCACAGCAGCAATGATACAGAAGGTAGTGAAATAATACACAAGATATACAGAACATCACAGTATACTGAAATAATAAATACTAAAATACAAGAGTAAACCTAGCAGCTATACAGATATACAGAACATCATAGTATACGGAAATACTAAATGCTAAAATACAAGAGTAAACCTAGCAGCAATCATACTGGAGGTAGTGCAAATCCACAAGATACACAGCACATACCAGTGTACTGAAGTACTAAAAATACTAAGATACAAGAATAAGCATGGCAGCAATCTGGGCAACAGTGAAAAGTGCAAAGAATGTAGGGTACACATGAGACGTAGTGTGAGTGAGAGCCATTTTGTCTGGATATGCCAAATATGAGCTTCATTTAATATAAAGAGCCAAGTCTCACTGTACTTACCTGCCTCACCTATGTCTCTCTTTGTCTTGCAGTGCCTTGCAGCTTGGGAGTCCATCATTCCATTGTTACAGGAGAAGCAGGATGCCAAAACGGATACGAACTGAGATTGAAAACTGCCTCACTGCCCTCTCCCCCACAATTTCTCTCCCTCGCCCCTCTGCCCGGGATCTGGGTGAGACGTGACAGACATACTTCAATCCGGTGGAACTGGCCCGTGAAGTGTAGATTGAGGGCGACACAGACTTCTCAAAGACTGCGAGTATTTAGTCTTTTTTTAAAGTGTTTATATTTGTGTGACCCAACCTGACCGCCATCCTGCCACGCGTCTGTTACGAGGTGGACAATGCCCCTCCCCACCCCCCTCTCTCCAACCCCTAACTCCGTGAGCACAGCACCTCGGTCCTCACACTTAAACCGACCATGCACTGAAGGGGACCACCGGGTGAGTAGAAACTTTGAGTTTGAGCACCCAAAGGATTACAAAGACAAAGAAATGGACTAACTAATGTGCAGAGGTTTTTTTTTTTTTTTTTTTTTTTTTTTTTTGACTAGCACTAATTTGTAGATGAATTTGTAGATAACAGGCTGCAAACGATTCTTTTGTAAATAATGTCGGCCCTTGAAGAGGAAGAAAAAAAAATCTGACCTTTCATTACGGTGTATTATTTTTGCATTCCAGCCAAGGAATGTCAGGAAAAGGTATGTGCAATGTTCTGGCCAAAGATTCAGAGAAAGGGGTCTTCTCTTTATTGTAATTTTTGTTAACTTCAACTTAAAGTCATTAATAATTGACGCCATTAAAAATGTTGACTGCCTCCGAGTTCTGGGAAAGCATCTTTTAACCGTGGCATGAACAAACAAGAGGACATATTCTGTAATTCCAAAAGTTCCTGAAGGCATGAATGACACATAAGTGTCTTGGATAAGAACCTACTAATGGGGAGACAAATAAATATTCCTTTGAGAACCTTGACCGTTATGTGCGGTTCCACGTGTGCTAAGTGGGGTTTCTGTGATACAGATTTTGCTGATCTGCAGAGCTCTGAAACAGATGGTCTTACTGTTGTGGGCTGCACTCTGATGTGCGCTGAGGGGAATAGGCAGTGAGGCCTCTACTCGCTAGAACTAATTTTGCCCTAATTTCACTGTCATTTCTTTTTTTTTTTTTTCAAACAACCATTTCTCACTACTTTCAGTGACCACTGATCTTAATGATGTTTAAGTATTGGGGGCGGGGGGGGAAACACATCACTTACCTGAATTCATCAAGTTAATGGAAAAAGCACATTGTGGTTGGATTGAATGTCTGGCATAGGATATGAGAGATGCCCATGAAAGGGGAAGAACTTGCTTCTACCTGAGGTTTCATTCTGTTTCACAACAAAAAAGTTCTCTAACGCTTCAGTGAACAAGAAAATGCAAATGATAAACATCCAAATAAAGTGGTTATAATCCAAGATGACAATGGTTTCTTTGACCAATGCTGTAACTGATATTGTGGATGTCTTCAATCTGTGTCAGGGCCAATTTGTACACACAGGTTGAGGAGGGGGAAAATAACTTACACAGGTTGAGGAGGGGAAGAGAACTTGCACTGTTCTGAGCAACACTATCTTGGTATGAATGTCACTACATGGGCCTTGCCTGTCGACATCTTAACTTTTGATACATGTCAATGCTCCCTTTGAGCAATAATTTCAATTTGTTTCTAGGTAACTTTACAGAGCTTGACGGTTTTAGAACTCATTTGTGCTTGTTGTCACCTTGACAAATCGGCATACCTTTCATGTTATTGTATCCAGAGAAGGAGATTTAGGATCAGAGAATAAGAGATGACTGATACCGTGAAAGGGGACTTTCCCCCTCAACACAGATTATCTGTCATATATTTGTCACAGTATGGTCATCAGAATTCTTCACTGTGTTATGGGATGTGGCGGTGCCGTGACTAGAAATTTACAGAAACGCCAACTTAAGCCGTTTACACTCTTTAACACCATGGTTTTCGCACGCTGGTAGATGCCAATACAAAATAGTTTGCTGCAAGACCACTGTTCACACCAGCAATCAATTGGCTTTATTCATAATTATACTGAATGCATCCACATTGTCCCACCCCCTACAGTGTACTAGTGTTTATTCTGTCCTCAAGCATCGGCATATAATCATGTGATTTATTGACATGCGTTCCTCATTCTGTACAGTCACTGAGAGCTCCCAATGTTATTTCTGGAGGCCCTTCATAAATGTTCATTGTAGTTTGTTTCAGCATTTTAAAGGGAGCCCCTTTCCCTCTGGTGGCATGGCGATGAGGCATCACAAAACAAGGGGAATGTGTAAACGGACTATAATAGGTCAACTGACTGCATCTTTAAAGCGATTCTCATTATAGGACTTGTTATAGGACGTGACATTATAGGCACTCATTGTGCCCGAGATACAATTTCACCAAGGTCTTAGTTAAATTGAAACTGTCTGAACCCTGGAATGCAGTACTGAAACTCCGTCTGAAATTGTACGCAATGCTTTGCATGCATATGACCTGTCAACATTTTTCAGTGCCATTGACCAGAATTATGACCAGAGGTGCTAAAATAGTTCTAAAAATGTCTTAGTGCATACAAATACGTTCATGAAGCGTGGTAATGATGTCACTGTTACAACTTAGTTCCAAAAATGATCAAAAAGGAAAAAGGGTTGTGTAAATAAGGTCCTAGTTTGCTGTGTTCATCTTTTCCTTTTGAAGCCAGGGAATTTGGACAAATGTAATGGGTATACGTGCTGTGAAAAAAACAAGAAGGGACATATTTCCAGATATTGCGCAGTAAAAGGGCTAGCACAGATCAGTGTCTGTTGTGATGGAATACAGTAAGTAGCAATATAGCTGTAGGAAGGTTACCTTTGCATAACGGTGCGTGTGTGTGTGTGCGCCTGCCTGTGTGTGTGTGTTTTTAGTATGGCTGCCAATTGTGTCAGGTAACCTTAACCTTGGCCTTGTAAGCATGCACAGCACGGAGTTGTATTGAAATATGGTTTCTCGGATATTCCTTTTTTTTAAATTATTATAATTTTACTGATTAAAATAACTTAAAGCCATTAACTGTTTAAATAGACTTTATGTTAAATGTGTCCCCATACACTGGTTACAAACACTGTGCACATGACCTGTGATATGAGGAAGAGTTTCTGCTCTCTACAGATATGGGAACCAGTCATTTTAATGCGCAGAACTGAGAAAACACATGGACATGATTTGAAATGTATTTGACAATATTCTGAACTGTCCAAAATGGTGGTCTATGACTAAAACCACTGTATTCTTTGGTGACCTGGTTTCATAGCCTGAAATTCAATCCTACAGTGGCAGTGTGCCAATACAACCTCCTTGTGAAAAGACCCATCATTAATAGTCATCCTATTGCTGTACCTGAATCATCCAAATTAGTTGTTTTAATGATTACTAATTGTGCATAACTGCATGTTGATTTACAGGACAGTGCTCGTGGGTATTGACACGCATTTAGCTAAAAAGGGATAGGTTCAGGATGTTTTATGTGACCATAAATCTTTGACATTGCCATTTGGCTTGGGCTTCTGCATTGTATTTCTGTTGCTTAAACTTAGTTTGTGTAAAATAAATGTACTTTTTACAGTGCACCAAGTGTTATACATGATTGTTGAGGAAGAAGCTTTTAGATGCTGCTTCTTCCATTACCATCATTCTTTAGTCTAATGTATTCAGCAAACACAATTTGTTTTTGCACCAAACTCATTGTAATTGGTCTCTTTATCAAATTTGTCACTGCCGTTTGCATTTTTGTGTGCAACTAAAGCATGAAAAAGAGACACAGGGAATTTCTTCTTAATTTCAGGCTACAGAATCGCTGTAGGACACTGAAAACACTGGGGCCTAGCAATGTCGTATACTGCATTCTTTTCCTCATGTCTCTGTCTCTGTGCACCACTAACCTGGAAAATTAAAAGTTGGGAAGGGTCTGCTATATTTATTTTCTTATGCATGTTTTGGCCAAGTGGTTTCCCGTTTCATCCAGTTTTTGCCAACCCAACAAATCAACAGTGTATGTTCTAAAAAAGAATGGCATGTTAAATCTTATGATTCTGATTTACTTGGCATACACCAAAGTACATATGGACATTTATTCCTTTATAATTTTACCTTTCTGGAAATCTAGGCACCAACATTCAAATATTAACAATCTTTAACTGAAATGGAAACCAGTTCCCTCTCCCTTCTCTTTCCAGTCAAGTTATTTTCCATGTAGATTAATGTCTAATTCATTAGTGGGTAAGACTACTTGGCTTTTCAGTTTCGTGACCAAGATTAATCTGCTATGCCCTGAATGCGCATTGAATTTGCACTGTTGATATTTTAAATCTAAAGTACTCGGATTCTCAAACAAAATCTGTGCTCAAAGTCTTTATTTATAGTATGAACATAGCCCGACTTAATGTAGCTGTAATGGATGAGTGTAATTCCAGGCAACTCGGGCAAAAAGGTCTGCAAGAATTTGTGAGAAGAACTGAAGGGGCACACTTGTTATGGATATTTGTTATGGACCATGATTAGTGAGCGCGTACTGAAATTGTGGTTCAGTTTGAATGGAAGGCAGACATGTTCCAAGTTTCAGCTGAGTCTATAATAGAATGTCATTATGAAATGAGTTTATATGCATAAAGAAACAAAAAATGGCCTCAATGTTATTAATGTTTGTACTGTTCAACTCAACAGACTAAGGGATGTTCCTTTAATGCATAGTCACATGCTTATTCAGTTCAATTAAACGTAAACAGCAAAGCCATGTAGTTAGGATTTGTTACCATTTACGTGTGCATTTTAAATCACAATTGAAATTGATATAAATAACTACATATATTATTATTGATATGCCTTGACACGGACAATTCATTGGTGATCGGCTATATATTTAGCAGGTGGTTTAAACATTCAGGTGCTCTGTCTTATGCTTGCCTGAAAAGCTTTAATTTAATAACTTTACAACAGACTGAAATTCGGTGTCGACCCGGGGAGGGAGAGACTGAAAAAGTTGTCTTGACCTGAATTACAAAGGAAAAGAAGACTAAATGCATTGATAAAATCACTAATCTTACGAATTTCAGTTGATCATCAAAGACCACGTAATTCTGTCTGAAACGGAATTCTGAAATTAATGAAATTAATGAAATAGTTATGATCATTTTCATTCATGCCATTTAATCAATTTTTTTTTTTTTTTTTCTTCAGTCAGGATTTGCATGCATTTGATACTTGGATACAATTGGATGGGCATACCAACTCTGCTGTAAGATTTATATTTAGTATCTCAGGACTCCTCATCGGTCAGTCATGTATGTAGTAATTTACAGAAATTGGGACCCATTACACAAGACTTCAACGGCGACTTCAGACTGCGAAAAATAATGAATGTTTAATTTACAAGAGTAGCATTTGACAGCCACACGATCACAAAATATTATAAAAATATTAAATATCTAGCAGTTGGTTTGAACGAAGAGCGAGTTGGCGTCACCCTCTCTGATGAACATAAGTCAGGAGTTGCTCTACGTAGAGTCACCCAGCGCAAGGTCTTTCCTCCTCGTCTCTCCGCCTAATGTGCTGCTTGGATGCTACTTTATAAAACTGCGTTTTTTCTTGCTTATCTGTTTCCCATTTTCCCCAACAAAAAAACATGTTTTTCCTGCTGTTTCCAATTACGTGGTTCTACGAACAAAGCATGTCCTATTGATCCAGAAGTGAGCCTTCCTAAATTGGGACTGCATAGTACGTACGTCCACGGTGTCCATCCATGTAGGGAGGTTCCCTGATTGTCCCTTGTGGGCGCTAGGGTCATGTTGTCAGATTTCTTGTCACAAGGAATGCTAGGCACATTTGTTCACAAGCTAAACATGAATTCCCCCAAAGCATTCATTCCGCCATCTGTTTAGATCAAATTCTTCCACGTTGGAGCGCGTACAAAGGAGACATTATGGCCCACATGTGGTCGTCTACTTTAGTTGTACCCACCACACACACGTGTAATCTCATCAGTTTCCTGTTGTATTATAGACATAACAAGGAATGGTCAGCTTGTTTGATATAAGGGGGTGGTCTGTCTGGAGTGTACCCCTCCCCCTTGTGGTTTAGACAGGGCAGTGCAAGGTCATTTTAATCTCCGCACCACAGAATGTGTAATTGGATAGGATGCCTCACCATCTGGAGCCGCAGTTGTCACTTACCACTGACTTTTGTATTGTCTCTGAGCACCTCTCTATCCTCTCAGCCTTTGCCTGCAGAAAGAAAGAGTCTCTGCCTTGAGCCTTGAGCCACTGCCTCAGTATGTATATCTTATTTTCTATCACTGTCCTACCACGGTCAGCTTCATAGGGGCTGTGACTAGAATTTTCATCATTTGATACGAGGGCTCATATCAATTGCCGACACCACTGAATTCATATTCTGTTCGATGCAGATAAAGGAATCCTATTTTAGATGTAATAATAACTTGATTTTGCAGTGTGATTCTGGAATGGAGGTTGAGTGGAATGAAGTTTTGTGAACACCTGTGTGTGTGTGTGCGTGTGCATGTGCGTGTGTGAGAGAACAGATTTGGATGGAACTAGTGAAGTGAAATTCTTGCCAGTGGGACAACGAAGAAACCCTTTGATTTTAAGTCTGCTTGAGACATCCGTCGGAGCTCAACTAGAGTGCCTCTAGTTTTATGCAGTGTTCAGAAGCTATGTTTATCAGTCGTAATAACGAAGGACTAATGGAATGGAATGCTTTTTCTGCACTAACCCCACCTCTCTGACAGCTTTGTTTTGCTTTTGCTTTTTGTGAAGACACCCCAGAAATCTGTCTCTCGTCAGAAACAATGTAGCCTTCCATGAAAAATGTGCGACTACAGGATTACAGCAGCTACGACTTGTTTTATTGTGGTTCCTGTGATCTTACAGTTGTAGCCAACGTAAACCATTTCTGTGCAGAACTTCCTTGAGTATGAATGAAGTCTTATTTTCACAAATTAAATATGATCCAGTCTGGTTAAGCTGAATTTCAAATCTGCTTGATGGAGAAATATTGCTAGTGATTCCACTGGTAGATCAGCCTCCGAGATGCAGCGCTCCACTCCGCTGGAACTCGGATCTACCAGTGGAATAGAAAACTCCTAGAAGCACTATTTTCTCATTGTAACGAGTGAGTCCTAAACCCTTCATAGATGTAACCTAAATTGCCAAATATTCAAGGAAATAGCCCCAACAAAAAAACTTGCTTGATAATGAATGTTGGAAGGTAAAGTACCTTTAGGTAAAGGTCATTGTTTGTAATAGCCCATTGAATACACATTGACTTGCGTACAGTTCCTTGCTGCAGTATTGTACAATTCCAGCTTCTTTCAAATAGTCATCATTCTCTCAGCTAGGACTGCCTTATGTGTCTAGTAAACATGTATGTAACAGGGCCTCCCGGGTGGTCTAGCGGTTACAACGTGGCCACTGCGACCGGGGTTTCCATTCCACCAGCCGCACCAGAGTCGGCTCTGGCCGGGAGTGCCGCTAGGGCGCGGCAATTGGCTGTCCGCCCCAGGGAGGGGGGAGGGAAGCCGAGATGAGTCCACTGAGTATAGGAGTACCAGAGTTACGGTCGACAGGCTTAGCGAGTGCCGTCTCGGAGGAGATGATACTTCGCCTCTGTCACTGCCGGTCTGACATGAAAAATGGAGGGTGTAATTGGCTACTAATTTGGGAGAAAATCTGAAACAAATTCTTTAAGAAACATATGTATGTAACAGGGGTTTTCAGTTGAAGTCATTACCATGCAAGCATGTACAAAATAGCTTTTAATTGGCCCAAGTTAGGTAAGGGTGAGAGGGTGATGATGTACTAGAGGAGCCGTTCTTTTATTTTTGTAAACCTGAAATGTATAAAAACCAAAAAGCTGTTTTATAGTCTCCTCCCCCCCATTGTGCATTGCCCTTTTATGTGTGCATTGTTTACTACAAAATTCATAATATGTACATTTTGATGTTTAAATTACAAGTGTGATATAGCCTGTTCATTGATGTCGTTTTGATGCAGTTATATTTACCTCAACTGATTTTAAATATTGGACCAATAAAATAAAATAAAAATGTACTGTATTTACCTTGTGTCAGTCCATCACACATATATTGACCCCTATCATTTTATTGTCACATTGGAAAGGTTTTTACTTTAAACAAATCATCCTGCGTTGTCATTTCACTTTTCTGCAAGTGCCTGCCTGCTTTTTTAGATCAGCAACAGTTGAATGACTATATTGTAAATGATGAGAAAAAAAAGCTAAATAACTTCACTCTTCAACTGAGTGGTCCCATAATGCCTTTTGCCATCTCGCCTTAAATGAAGGTATTTATGTGTTGCTTTTGGGGAGGGAGGGAGTGCCCTTTCTATGGCTCCCTGATCGCTGCCAAAAAGTGGCACTTGCTTAAATTTATCAAAGTAAAGAGCAAACTTGAAGGATTATATTTCATCATCATAATTAAATTTAAATAAATATTAGATTTGCTAATCTGTCTAAATATCGGGTGCGGGATACTGACGTGGAAAGAAATGCTAGCTGCTGAACCTGAAGACAACCTCTGTTGTCTTCAATGTTTACCATCATTCACTCCGCCTTCACATCTTATACTTTGTTGTTCAGATGGTGTGAAATATCAATGTCCATTCTAGCTGATGATACATGTACTCTTCATCAAGTCAAATGCAATTTCTGAATGATCCATTAAAACAAATTCACTTTTCAAAATACAAATGTCCAGTTGTTTGTCAGAGGAAGAAATGGTACAGCATTATTTTTTTCTTTCTTTTTCTGTTTATGAGTGAATATACTAAGTACTAAAAAGTGTGACATGCCAAGATAGTGTCACCAATAATTTAATTGGATTTATTTCAAAGTAGATCCATTTCCAAATCCCATATCAATGCAAAGACAATTTTCTGAAGGACAACATAAAATGACTCAATTCAATGAATCATCCTCTGGAAATAGTGCCACCCAGTACATGATGTACATCAAAAGGACACTTCTCATCGTGTAAGAGGGTTGCCTCTTGTCAATCTGACAGCTGCAGTCCGCATGCGCCAACTCCAATGCATCGACTGCACAGTTCCGCTAGTGGACTGCAGAGTGAAAACAATCGGTAGCTGGCAGACCAAGTACGTGTGTACGTGTGTACGTGTGTACGTGTGTGCGTGTGTACGTGTGTACGTGTGTACGTGTGTACGTGTGTGCACACGCACACGCACTTTCCCAAAAAGTGAGTTTGTCATTTGCGCAAGATTGCTAGTGATTCTGCAATCCTGACAGAGGGGAAGGTCATTCCACCATCGGAGGACAAGGGCAGAGAAGAGGCGGGGCGGTGAGGGGCAGCTCCCAGATGTGCAGGAGGGAGCCATACCCATCGTGGCCCTAGTACGCCAGCACCTTGAATGAATGGATCAAGTTGTTAGCAAGGTACTAAGCTGTAATTTACTCAGGTAACAGGCTCACGGTGAAAATTTGAATGTGTCATATAAGGCCAGTTGAGCTTACATTAACTTTGCACCAAAGTCAGTTTGTGTGTGTCTGCACATGCATGCTGAAAGACAAAAATAATGGAAACACCAAACGATATATAGAGATGAACTAATATGGAGTTGGGCCTCGCTTTGCCTTCAGAATAGATTCATACCTTCTTGGAATGATGTTATACAAGTTTTTAACTGTTTCTAGTGGGATAATGTACCATTCTTCAAAAAGGAAAGCCTCCAGTTTTGAGAGATGAAGGCTATGGAAATGTACTCCCCACACTATGTTCCAGAACTTACCATAAAAGTTCAATGATGTTTAGATCTGGTGATTGGGGAGGCCATGGAAGGACTTCATCCTGGTGTTCATGAAACCACTCTTGGAGTATGGGAAAATATTGAGGAAACAATGTTTGTACCACAAGGTTCACCAGGGGCCTCATTTATAAAACGTACTTACGCACAAATTTGATCTTAGAACGTGCGTACGCTCAAATCCACGTCAAAGTTCAGATTTATAAAAACGGTCTTTGACGTGGAAAAGTACTTACCTCCACGTCAGGTTTCAACCTGGCGTACGCACTTTTCCTTGTGGCAATGTTGGAGTACTGCAGGTATTCGCGGTCTCGTCTCTTCTCTGTCCTGACCCCTCGCTGGTGAAATAATCTTCCGCAATCGGTCAGGACCGCGGAATCACTTGGGATCTTCCGCGAGAGACTCAAAACCCACCTTTTCAGACTCCACTACCACTGAATTCTGTACATCTAGCTAATTGTCATCACCACTGCCTACTTGCTCAACACTATATACCCCTGCTTACTCCATTAAAAAATAATAATTGACTAACCTTTTCCTTCCCAGTGTTACAGGCATAGGCGCCGATCCCGTGGGTGCTCCGGGGCCCGAGCACCCACGGGGAAGGCCGAGCACCCACGGGGAAAATTATGCACGGAGCCAAATTTACATTGATTTGATAGCAAACTCCACCTAGCATACGCTGCGCGGCACCCACGGGCAGAAACATAAATCGGCGCCTATGGTTACAGGTATGGTACGCAGCTGCCTGCAATGGTTTATTGCTGTATTACTGCACTGATCTCTTGCGCGTACTATGATTGTTCCTACCATGTATTAATGTACATATTGTAAGTCGCTCTGGATAAGAGCATCTGCTAAATGCTTAAAATGTAAATGTAATGTAAAATGTATTCGGAAATCTAACAGCGCCAACATGTCGTCTGCTGCCTATTATTATTATTATTATTATTATTAGTAGTAGTAGTAGTAGTAGTAGTAGTAGTATTACCAGATTGAACACATTGCTTAGGCTATACGTAATGGTTTGCACAATACATTTATTAATACATTAAAACAACATAAGCTAATAGCTACTTGTGGAAAACAAAACAAAAACACACATTGGTTTTCCAAAACTACCCCAATTAGCATAATTGACACATCCTTGAAATGTATTTAATAGCCTACATATTATGGTTCCACGCGTGTAAAACACTTCGGTCAATCTGTAGGCTATAAAATAGAATGGCTTCGCTTCTCGAAGATATCGCCAACCGCGCAATAAGAAGGGAACGAGTTATTAGAGATTTTGACCTCAGTTTTAAATCAGTTTTAAAATTATTTACGTCCTTCAGGGACCTTTGCTGCCCCCCGTTCACAGCCTGGGCTACAGACTGCCAGGCCACGTACTTGGTTGTACTGGTAAAGCCATTGGAAAGGCTCCCAAACAGCGTCCCTGCACGCAGCTGCACCTCCGCCAACAAGACCTCGATTTCCGCCTCGCTAAAATTCTTTTTCTTGCAGCTCGCCATTATCAAGTAGAAAATTTCTGTTTTGATTCGTGCTCCTTTATATGCTAATGATACTAATTAGGGGGCGTTTACAAGGCGGAGATCTAAAACCATTCAGCTACGCACAATTTCAAGATCATTTGCGATTTATAGATTTCACATCTGGGCGAGTGGCGTACGCACGTTTTTTTTTGGGCGTACGTTCAGTTTCTCTGAATCACACTTACGCACATTTCAGAAATGATCTTAGATCAAATATAGGATGGTTTCTACGCAACTTTTTATAAATGAGGCCCCTGGACACCTACAATGGCTTTGTATTCCTTGGCTATAATTCTACCATGCAGAGTAATAATCTGACTCGATGACTCCCACAAGATCACAGATCCACCACCATGTTCAACAGTTGGGAACAGGCAACCACTGTTCCCCTTCAAACATGAAATAATTTAGCCGTTCCTGTGATTGACACACCTGCAATTTGGGCACCAACTATTTGACCTCTTTCAAAATCTGTTTGATCTCTCATGTTGCTTTACAAATTCGCCCATCAACGTGTTGATTTTAAAACATCTTTTATGGCAGAAACATATAATTAGTATTTACTTTAATATGAAACACATGGGTAGATTCCTTTTTAATTGAGATTTAGCTATTTATTCATGAGTATTTTTCATTTGAGGTTTCCAATATTTTGTCTATCCCCTGTATATCCACGCTTTCAGACAAGCCCAGTGAGAGCTCACCTGTGAGTTTCCTCTTTTCTGTTTTGCGGGCTTAGTTTGCAGCCTTGTCTGCTCAGCTGCGCAATGGTTCTCAGATACACTTGAACCTCAGAGTACAGTCCACGATTCATTTAACAGCTCGTTTGCCTGATGCTAAATGAATGGAATATTTAATTATGATATGTTAAATTGAGCAAAATTGGAAGCCGTACACAAAAATATGAACAAAGCATGACAGAGAAGTGTCAAAGCTTAGGAAACTCGGGGACAGCGTTGTCAGAGCTGGATGTGCTCTGCAGAAAGCAGCACAGATTACAAATAAAACACCCTGCACCGTACAAAATAGCAATTAAATGGATACTTGGTTCTAAGGTAGTTCTCTGGTTTTATTGTGTTGAGCTAGATTGGGTCCTTGATGCCTCTCTAAACTGTATTCACAACCAGGATGTAGGGTAATTAAATGGCTGCAGTGGTTCAGCCGGACGGATCAAGTGACAAAATGACTGGCCATAAAAACAACTCACAAACCACTAGAGGTGCCCTGATAGGTCATATACCCTCTTACGTCATCTCCTCCATTTAGATACTGTTGGTAAAAGTTTCCAGGTAACTGACAATTTGTACTGTCAGCAGCTTTACAAAACAGGTAACCATATCAATTACCTGATAACCTTCCTTGAAAAGATGTGTGTGTACAAAACAAGGCATGCTCTATTCTTACATTACGCACGTACACGTATCAATTTTATATCCGGCAAACCAGTGCGTCATTCAGAAGGCAGTCCTCTGATGAAACCTGGTCTTACTCACACATTTTGCCATCGTTTCCTTCTTTCAACACTTTCACAGCTCCCTACAATATTATTAATATTTATGAAGCACACTAGCTAGCTTGAGATTACAGCATACTAAGGAATCAACCACTGATCTGTCACCATAATGTCATTTTGGGAGAAATACCACCTGCCAGATAAATATACATCAAACCAACTGCCAAGTGAATATGGTACACACAAATCCTTGTGAACCTCTATTTGTCCACAAATTTAAATGATCAGATTGACAGACTTGTAATCATTAGTTTTTATTACAATTATTTAAAATTGTGAAAAAACTATACGTACAGTATGTAGATGTGAAAATCAAGGACTTTTCAGGAAGAATGAAACAAAACAAAACAAAAACAATGTGTTGTGATTATCTCATGCTATGAATACAAGCAAGGAAAGACTTGAGTAAATGAGGCATACAAAGTATATTGAAAACAAATGCTTCCACACAGGTGTGGTTCATGAGTTAATGAAGCAATTAATTATTATCCCATCATGCCTAGGGTCATGTATAAAAATGCTAGTTTGGGAAAGGGGAAAGGCCCAGTTTCCCATTATTTTGGCTGCTATGGCTAGAAGAAACTTTGAAAGAGGGGTGATTGTTGGGGTATGTTTGGCAGGAGCTTCAGTGACAAAGACTTCCCAACTTGCTGATGTTGCATGAGAAACAGTGGCTAAGGTGATGCTGGCATTGAAGTCTGAGGGAAAGACAACTAGGGGCAACAATGGTTGAAAGCATATACTCCTTGACTGTGATTGGTTCAGGTGCAAGGCAACGCAGACCAGCAACTCTGCAATCAGTTGACTGCAAGTATCAATCTAGGGCGTGAGCAGGCAGTTTAATCAAGAACAGTCCGTCGAGAACTTCACAGAGAGGGATACTATGGCCATTTGCGAGTAAAGTGGTGCAAAGGACACAGGCAGTGGTCTACTGAGCAGTGGAAAAAGTAATATGGTCAGATGAGCCATCCTTCACCCTGTTCTCAACAAGTGGACGTGCATGTGTGGCGCACGCCAAAATAAACTATAGGCCCCGAGTGCTTGTTTTCCACGGTGAAGGGTCCTGTTATGGTGTGTGGTGTGTTTATCTGGCATGGTTTAGGTCCACTAAACCCCTTATAGGGCAAAGTAAACACCAATAAATACAAAGCCATTCTGAATGATCACCATCATCCTATGGTGAAGCATTTCTATCCTGATGGGAGTGGTCTCTTCCAAGATGACAATGCCCCCACCCACAGGGCATGAGTGGTAACTGAATGGTTTGATGAGCGTGAAAATGATGTAAACCTTATGTCATGACTGTCTCAGTCACCAGGGCCCGTATGTATAAAGCGTCTCAGTGTAGGATTGCTGATCTAGGATCAGTTTTGCCTTTGAATTCATCATTGATATGGTCAGGATATGACAGGGGGAAACCTGATCCTAGATCAGCACTCCCACTCTGAGATGCTTTATACATACAGGCCCAGATCTCAACCCAATTGAACACTTGAGATTCTTGAGTGGTGCCTGAGACAAAGTAATCCACCACCATCAAAAAAACACCAAATTATATTTATCATGTACGAATGGTGTTGCATCCCTCCAATAGAGTTCCAGACACTTGTAGAATCTATTACAAGGCACAATGAAGCTGTTCTGGCAGCTCGTGGTAGCCCAACGCCCTATTAAGAGGCCTTATGTTGGTGTTTCCTTTATTTTGGCAGTTACCTATAATAGGAGCATAAGTCGGAGCTAAATAGCTTGGAACTATTCGGTTTTTTTGTTTGGACTTTTTTCACAAATATCTGATGCATAAACCCAAGATTGAATAAAATGCTGAGTATGTCTGAATTTCATGATTTAATGTATTTCAGTTTAATCTCAACTTTCAAGTTTTTTATGAAAGTAAAAAATACATATGCCTCTGAAATATCCATAAAAGTGCAACAGTACCCATATATACACCAAACACACACTGTATAAATCCCATGCTATTTACATACATGTCAATATTCTGACAGAGCTTTGGCTAAGAGTCATCAATCATTTATGAGTACCAAGCAAATATTACTCTTGAGACCTACGTGTCAGTTAGTTAAAATAATGCAATAGAAATGGATGTTAAACACTGCCCAATTTCATAAATGTTCTATTTAAGTTCAATTACATCAAGTAAACCCTAAAGATACTGTCGTGCTCACTGTCTGCAAGAATCCAATATATGACCAAACCCTTGCATTTCAGAATTCAAGTTATAGGCTGGAAAATTTCAAAATATATACAGCGATCAACTTGGTTTGAAAAAAAGTTGAAAAGCATATTTCTTATAACTGATGGAACTAGTGACATTTGTTTGGATTAGCATTTGCATTAGATCTGAGGCCATTCCAAAGGTTTTGATTACAATCAGTCTCTGATGAAAGTCCAGGAGGAAGCGACCGACTGTGAGGCTGTCCTCACTCAGCTCTTTGACTCCTAAAGCAGGTGCAGGTGAAATACAGTGGCCAATGATGTCATCCATCAGTTTCCCTGTATCCTCTCGTAGACCTCCTGTCTGGCAGTCCTGCAGCCTACAATGCTTTGCAAAAAAAGGCAACAAAGAATTTCAATTCAGAACTTGATTTGAATTGAAAGATAATAGGACACATTCCAATTGCTTTTTAATTCACTCACTCACTATAACAATTGTGAGAGCCATAAAGTCCCTGCAAAAGCTGCATTAATAATTCAGACATCAATGCAGTTTGAGCCTTTATTTATATCTATAATGACACAACTGTATGAGAAGCACAGCTCCAGTTACCTCGTGGGTATGATGGCGAGGACGGTGACAATGCTGGAGAACAGGAAGACAAATCCAGGGAACCACTTGAGTGTGGCCTGGTACATCTTTGTGAAGATGGGGGAATAGATGAGACTGGCCAGGGTGAAAGATAGCTGGAGTGTAATCAGAATTTTCCCTGTGGAGAAAATATTAATAATAAGAACATATCCATTAAAACAAAAAAAACAATAACAATGATTACAAAAATAAAATAAATAGTTTTAAATCAATATATAATTAGAAGAAAGAAAAAAATAAAATAATACATTGCATTTACCACCAAACTGAATCTGCCATCTTTGAAATGCTCAATATGCCACTTAGGGTTTGCCAGCAGAGGGAGCTATTTACATTCCAGAGCAGTTAGTAGTGCCTAATATTAAATTAAGCCTTTAAGGGATGTATAAAAAAATATATATATTTCTCATTATTTTAAATATATGTTTTTAATATTTTAAAATATTTTTTCTAGTGTGTTCTGTTAATATTATAAAATGTACATGTCACCTAAGGCAAGTGGAACTGGCCTGGATAGATTTATAAGAAAATAATATATGAGCATGGGACACTCAGACTGATCAACAAATATGCAAAAAGCAGAACTGTTTGAAGCTTTTGATGATTTTAAATAATTCAACTGAACCAAGACCCTAGTGCTCTCTTTATATGCTTTATTTGATCACCTGACCCTATCTTTAAGGTACCGTTATACTGTATATCGTCTTTTACCTTTGTCATTTTAAAAAATGAAAGCAAAGAATGCCTTTGGAATTAATGCAAAAGAGTCCCAAGAGGAAGTGTAGGACTATCAGTTCCTCTGGGTGAGGTAGGAACAGAGATTTGAAAAGGAGAAATGAACATTTACATGCCATTGTCTGGACTTCACAAAAACGGACTTTACAGTCTATGCTATGTGGCCAGATCAAATCACTTCCACCTCAACCATGGCCTTTAATCACATTTTCATAGATGTTAAACAAAATTAATCATATATGAACAATATTTTAACTTTGAGTATACAGAAGTGTGATTCCATAGCATGCATGTTTAATATATTTCAAAGGGTTTTAATGATCAAAAAACCTAAACATGATATGAGTTCCAAACTCAGCCTCGTAGGTCTAACCACTTGCAGGTCTAACACTATCACTACTAGGTCTATCACTACGCTATATTACAGTGATCGATGCGCTTAAACTAGCATCACACTAGTTTTATTATGCCATTTAATTATGTTGTATCATTTCTTAGTGGTGGGTACTGTATATCAATTACCATATGTGTGAAAAGAGTTCCAGTCACTGTCACTGTCACTGTCACTGTCGATAGCTCGATATTATTGACGCCTTCAACTGTCAGACGGCTACAGGGTTTCAAGGACCATGGCAGCCTCATGCACTTCCTCGCTCTTATCTGCCTGTGAATTGATGTCCACAAACATACTCTTTGCACGCATCACTTAGCAAGTACAAAGAGTAGGCTGGATTATCAGAGGACCACAACTGAAATGCTCCCATCCAGCCATCATGCTACACCAACTACATTGCGCTTAAACTAATATTCCAATTTCGGGAATATTCATTGCTATGTCAAAGCTGACCAGATAAGTATATTTACTTTACTTGCTACACAGAAAAGGGCTACCAGTGCCCAGATATTTTCCATTATTATATTTTATTCAAACGGTGTACTAAATTGAATGACGCCAGCAGCTGGGGGAAAAAGTAAGAGCATTAATTGCTCTTACATGCATAAAATTAATGAAAGGCAGAGTTACACTCACTATCAGAGAGAGTAAGCAACAGAGCAGACATATGGAGAAAACAACTCCGTAAAGGTTCTGCTAACACCAATTTCATACATCAAATTCTATTTATTCATCTGCAGAATGTCTGGTGTCAATGAATGAAAGAGGTATTTGTACCTCATTATTAACCCCATTTATTGTTTCTGATTCTTTCCCAATTTTCTCACAATTTGGTAGCCAATTGTACCCTAATTCAACTATCCCTCCCTCATGCTATCAGCTTGCCACTGCATCCCCAGGACAGGCAGTGATGAGGGCAACGAACCGTCTTTTACTGGGCCGTATTAACCCAGTTTTGTAAAAAACCTGTCTAGAGAAAGTCATGTGTACCTTTTGTAAATATTGTGACTTCATGCCTTTGAGTTGTTTACTTTGAACCTTTTACTTCCATTCCCCAATATGGGATGCTCAGTCATAATTGTTGACATGTCTCATTCACAGGGATGTGGGCAATATCCTCCCAACTGAAACCATCACGATGTCCAATTATTTCTGGCTCCATGTGACCCATTTCCACTGGCATGGTCAGGCCTCAATTTTGGACCTTGCTGCGCAAGCTTTTGCAGATTATTATTTTGGTATATGTCATAAATTCCAATACAAATGGGATACCCAGTATTGTAAAAAACCTAAATAAAGACAAACTCCTGAGCTTGTAGTATCTCAAGCAGATTGTGGCTGCTGTTTTTTTATACGCCATTTAGCAGACGCTTTCATCCAAAGCGACTTACAGTAGTGAACGCATACATTTTTCAGTACATGTGGCCCCAGTGGGGATTGAACCCACAACCTAAGCGTTGCTAACGCCGTGCTCTACCAACTGAGCCATCGAGTAAATCGCCATGCTGTTTAATTACAATGTGAAGAAAACTGGGCTTTTATATTCCAGGTTTCTCAAAGAGCACTCTGAGTCGGCTTGCATTTGTGTATTTTGGAATTTGAAATTTTGCAAATTGAGTCATGGACAGGAAGAAGAGAACCGTGTGGGTGGCTCAGGCTGCTGAATGTCTCACAATCACTCTTCAGGCACGCCTGAATAAAGGCCCTGTTTTCCCTAACCAATTCTCAAATGTCATGTGCTTACTGACACAGACTCAGTGATGCAACTCAGGAAGCTTTCTCTGTCTGCCTTTCTGAAAAGATATGTGGACACACCCATTAATATGTGTGTATTCCCTCCAGCCCACTGCAATGGGTTTCAGTTTCATTCTTTTTGTGGCAGCACTGTTTTCAAGATTTTCCAGCTCAGTAAACTTGACTGACCAGTGATTTAAATTATTCTCATTACAGTTATGAGTTTTGTGTTATGTTGTGTTGTGTTGTGTTGTGTTGTGTTTCTAGTCCCTTTCCAATAGCCGTGCTTATCTTGTTGTACTGTAATGTACCCTTCTCAATATTAAGGCTTACCATCACTGTTGTATAATTGAAACATAATATTATTAGCTGTCACATGAGTGTATCTGTTCTGTACGTCTCCTGCCAGGACAAGGACTTACCGTATGAAGAACCCTGGACTTGCTTGGATAATAGAGAACGAATGATGGGCATTGGGATTAATGCGAACAAAGTCAAAGCTCGAGCTGTAACAAATCAGAGAAAAGACTTATGAAGGTCCCTATTTTGTAGTTCTCTATGTTTTAGCTATTATAATTATCTGCTATTATTTTGCTACCTCAGACCCTTCACCATATTTCCTCCAAACAGTGCAGTTTTGGGCTAAGGCACTGTGAAGAATGCAAGTTATCCATTCTGGAAGTCAACCCTTCAACCCTTAATCCTTCTCATACAGCATATCTGAAAAGCCACATCAGTATTTTTCTATTCAACTCATATGAAATGACTATCTGAGCATGAGATACTGACATGTATTCACCTAATCTCTAAAAACGGAGTGAAACCACCCCACATTTGAGTAGTTATTTCAGTATTTAAAATATATTCTTGATTAAATACAACACAAAAATATACACATGAATAACAAAATCTGTCTTACCCAAATAGAACATATATGTTGCTGTCACAAATGCCATAAAGTAAATTCCGGCAGCGAAGGAAATCATCCCAATTATGATCAAGGTGGTATCGCTTGCGCATTTGGAGAAAACCAAGACTCCGAGAAAACTTGTGAAAAAGATGACGAAACCTGCTGCGTTGCCATATCCCACATATGTAGCATCCCAGTTTAACGGTTCTTTCATTACAAAAGACATCAGAATCTCCATACCACCACCAACAGCAATGTCATAAAGAATAGCACTGGCAAACAGGAGGACGATACTTATAATGTCACGCGAATGTTGGTTCAATATTCCAAAATCATCTTGTCGCTCTGGGCTGCCACTTGAATTTTGACCATGACTAATTTTAAGGACCAATACAACATATGAAAAGCACAAAAGATACAACAATACACTCAATCCCACAAGCACTGCCCCTTGTTTCTGCTCCAACGCATACAATTTAAAAAGGTGGCCAGACGCTATGCTACCGACACATCCTGCTATTCCATATATCAATTCGGTTCTACTCATATGGAGAGATCTATGTCCCTCGCTTGAAGATACGGACACAAAGGCCATGACACCTGCCCAATACGAGGAGAATCCCCCAGAGATCCCATACACCACTGCTCCCCCAAACATCACCTCAATGGGTAGCTTGAGCAGGATAACAAGCAGCAAGAGGGTTCTGGAAATCAGGTATCCCATCAAAGGCACAGCGAGGGGTATTTTCCTTTTGCCCTGATCTCCATACCTTGCCAGAATATAAGCGGGTAGGAATGGGAGAAAGTTCGACAACATAGTGTAGGTCATGTAAAAGTTGGACATGGCTTTCTGCTGTTCCTCCTCGGTGTGAGTGATGGACTCGCATCGCTCTTTCACCACCATCTGCAAACCAGTATCGTAGAATGAACTGGCAAGTTGGGCACAAAGAACGACGGGTTCAATATAGTGCCGAATCGATGTCAAACGCTGCATGTCCTCTCCTTTCAAACATGGACTAAATACACGCCAGTGTTGTCGTTTCAAACAACAGGAAACGACTATGTTCGCACCCTCTTACTCCGTCTGTAACTGTTTTAAGGTTCAAATCGACCTCCTTTTATTTCTTTGTATAAAACAAGCTTTTAAATTTGAATTCCATCAAGCTTTTCATTAAAAGTTAATGCCTTTCTTGTCGCATCAAAAATCCCAATGGTTGCGCTGTCGTCGGAGATTAAGAAACGTCACAAGAGCTCTGATTTATAGTAAATATATGAATAAAGGCGACAGCTCCCCAGTTCCGTTTCGACCGAATAGCCAATCTTAACACGAGACCAGTTCCTGCTTGATGAGCGATGGGTAAGGTAAGTGTCAGGTTGCGATAGGGAAGTCGGGTTGCAAGAAACATTCTTCAATGTATCTCCACAAAACATAACTAATCAAAAAATATAAAAAATAATCATAAAAAATCATTGCAATAAATCGGCTTCTCTACGTGTTCAAACAGGAAAAGCAGATTTATCTGGTACCAAAACCAAGTTTAAAGCGCCTGCGCCGCAGAAGTACGTAGTACAAATGTATCTCTTTTTTTCGGTTTTGGCACCTTGCTGTTGCAGCAACAGTGTGGCAGGTTTGTACTCAGGCCAACTATTTATATGTCCAAAACAATAAGTATTACATTATCTAATCATGACGAACTTTGCTCTTTGCACCAACCATTTTCACATGGGATTTTGTAACAATTAAAACGAATTCCAGTGGACAAGTGTACTGGGGGTAGACAAAATAATGTAAGACAAAATAATGGAAACACTAAACAATACATGAATACAAAATAATGGAAACACTAAACAATACATGAATAATGGAAACACTAAACAATACATTAATATTTATGAACTAATATGGAGTTTCCTCAAGAAGGAAAGCCTCCAGTACTTTGAGAGATGAAGATGGTGGACATCTGTTTGCAGTCTACATTTCATAACTTCCAATAAAGGTTCAATGATGTTTAGATCTGGTGATTGGGGAGGCTTTGAAGGGCGTTTGGCATCTTCCTGGTGTTCATGAAACCACTCTGAAGTCTGTTTAGCAGTGTGTATGGGGGCGTTGTCATATTTGAATATGGGAGCATCTTGAGGAAACAATGTTTGTAGCATACCGTGTACCTGATCACCTAAAATGGCTTTGTATTCCTTGGCTGTAATTCTACCATGCAGAGTAATAATCAAACCCAATGTCTCCCACAAGAGGGCTACCCATACCATAACAGATCCACCACCATGTTTAACAATTGGGAACAAGCAATGTGTGTTGAAGGCTTCATTTGACGTTCTCCAAACATAAACCCATCCAGATGTAGAAAATAGGAGTAAAATATGACTCATCAGACCATATTACTTTCTTCCACTGCTCAGAAGTCCAGGTTTTGTGCTCATTACACCAGGTTATGCATTGTTGCACATTGGCCTTGGTTACAAGCGGCTTCCAAATCACAGCCTTATGATAAATAGGCCTACCAGTTTTTGAGAATGGGTCACAGAGGTGTAGATTTAGTTTGCTTATCATTTTTGATTTATCCCTGTCGGTTAACTTTGACTTGTGACCACTGTTCCGGTTTCCATTTTTCCTTGTTTGGTGTATGCGGTCATGATTTTCAACACAAGTGTTTTCACCTTGATACTACAGTATTTGATCTCTTTCAAAATCTGTTCATCTCTCATGTTGCTTTAGAAACTCACATATTAAAGTGTTGATTTTATAGCAGAAACATATTGGTAATTAGTATTGACATTAATATGAAACACGTGTAGACTCCTTTTTATTTGCAATTAAGTTACTTCAAAATACGAGTCCTTTTTCCATTTGGGGTTTCGGTTATTTGTCTACCCGCTGTATTCCTTCATGGATTGGAAACGTATGAGTGTGATAAAATCATCTTAAATAGTTGAAACAAACAGCAAATTGTCATTTGAAATATTTTTCAGGTTTTATACATCGTGTAAATGTTGATAATACAGTTCATTAGACCAAATTAATTGGTACATGTTAGCTTGCAAAGGGCATATTATATTTTGCTGAATTGGTGTTTGAGAATATCTGTCTTTAGGTGTTGAAATAGGAAGACTTGTGTCTATTTAAGATTGAAACAAATAAAAAATATACTAAAATTCTAATTGGGTCTGGTGAAATAAACGGTTATATGTCGTCTTTCTGGCTAGCCACATGTTTTTATTTGTGAAAATCACAAGCAAAGCTTCTGTGATTGTACCTGACATGTTTGGGCTTTGAGTTTCATTGTACAGGGCCAAAAATAATTGTAATTTGTGTAATTTTCTCATAGGATTCCCAAGAGGGAATGGTACAATAGATTGCACTCACATTCCCATCACCACAGTCCTGGGTGAGCCAGTCATGAGAGCAAAAACCCAGGGTTAAGCCCAAAGTTAGCTCGCTAACCCACCAATCCTGCTTTTTGAAATAGCGCTCCGGATCTGTTCATGTTGCATGCGATTGGCTGTGTTACAAATGCTGCCCCTTTTGTGTGCACGCGCTCATAGCTAGATTGGGAAAATCAGGGTTGACAGAGCGAGTTGATAACCACCGTCGTGAGACAGGTTAGCTGTAATTGCCTTTGTTAGGCTTTGTGTAGCCAGCTAACGCAAAGATACCCTGACTCTGTTGAACTTCCTTCGTGAGATAGGCCCCAGCTCTTCTTCCTCTGCTTACATTCATCATGCATTTCTTCGTGTTCTTTCTCTTTCTATATCCCTTCCCCTGCTTCTTGTTGCAATCTGTCAGGAACCAACTGCTGGAACACTATGCAGTTTAACACATTTCCAGACACAGTGGGCTGGAAGCCCACATCATCTACATCTAATTATTTTCCATTGTTTTTCTACATTAAACTGGCAGTGTATATACTGTAGATCACGGTTTAATTACATTGCAGAGGAATACGTTGCATCACGTGGTTTAGTTGTAATGCCCCTTAGAATTATACTGAATGACAAATACATGTTTTTGCACATTACAAGGAAAGTAAACGTGATGAACATGCACTCCCAATAAAATTCTCCTTCATGATATTTTTACTACATTATAATTTATTTCTTGGACACCACCACTGAAATACTTTGTTTCCATGTCTGCTTTATTTACACACAAATGTAGTACTATTGCCATCCAATTTTGTATTTCTCCTAGCTTGCAGAATTTTATTGCTGGCTAACCTCACCAGATCTATACATACAGCGGGTATAATTCAGTACGTATTCACCCTGCATTTTTCAAATTTTGAAAATCTTACTTCATCGAATCAAAATGATTTAATTGAAATTTCTTGCCATGGATGAGCACAAAATACTCTATAATGGCAAATAATTAATTAATCGCAAACATAATCTTTGAAATCTTCTTATGTCTTTACCGATTGCTGCTTTTGAAAACCTTTTCTCAGATTTGCTTTGAATGTTCTTTGGTCTTCATGATGAAGCTCTCATTTGAAAATGGGCTAACCAACTGTGGGACCTCTCAGACAGGTCTGAAATCATTTGAAATACCTTAATTGTACACAGGTGGACTCCAATCAAATAATTATGTGATCTCTAAAGACAATTTATTTCACCAATAAGAGTTTATTTAGGTGTGTCTTAGAAAAAGGGGTGAATACTTATGCAATCAATTATTGTCTGTTTTTTATTTGTAATTAATTAACAATTAATTAGAGCTGCTGTGCAACTAGTGGGAATTGCTAGCACTGAGAGTGGGCAAAGTGTAGGCTACCCAATGTGGACCCTAATTGTTGGGTTGGTACCATCGCCATGTGCTAATCTCACATCACCCAATGTTAGCAACGTCTGCTAAATGCTTAAAATGTAAATGTAAATGTAGCAGCCTACAAGGGGAAATTATTCAATGGCTTACTTGTGATAAAAACTTAGTCTTGATTACTTTATATTCTGTATCATTATGCACTAAGGAGGTGAAAATCAAGTATGCCAAACAAATTTTTTAAAAATTGAATTTGCATCTGGTAATTTCTTTGTATTTTATTGAGTAAATACTACCAAATAAATACTTCTTTCTCATTTTTGTACTTTTTTTTACAATTCATGTACTGTTTAAAATGTGCTGAAAATAAATCAATTACTCATGATACATTTATTTAATTGAGTAACACCCATAGTCCTTATATCTCAAAAATATATTTCACTATGGCAGTAACAATAACAATCAATGCATCCAGTGAAGACACTGTACAATCTAACTGATGCACTGAGTGAGGTGGTATATTATTTTTAACTGGCTGGCTGGCTGGCTTGGAGTTTATGACAATGTGGTGATGTTACTATCTGTTTTTAATGAAGGAAGCCTTTCAATTAATAACAAATTCACATTTCTACAGTTGATGTTGTGCTGGACTTTGCTTAGTCAGGTGGTAGCTTATTTTACCACTGGTGAGAGTACAGTATGTATGAGTGTAAATTGAGGTGCTCTGTACAGTATGTGAAGCTATTCACAGGAAATTGCCTATGAATGGTCATGGAGAATAAATGCAAGAAATAAAGAAATGACTCTTTCTTTTTAATGAGAAAATAATTATATACTTGTATAATTGTGAGCCTTACAATACCTATGAAACAGAAGCAGAATATGAAAATATGAAAATACAATAAGTGGTTAACATATTAACAGGATGCATATGTAGAACATGATTGTTTCATCACATCCACCTTGTAGTGATTTTCCCATAATTCTTATTTTTTTCTCCCAAAGTGTCACAGACAACCTCATAATTCCTCTTGCTCACCACATGGGATAGTGGCCATTCCAAACGGCTTCAGTCACTCTGATTACAATGGTTAATATTATCACCAATATTCTTTCAAATAACAATACAAAAAATAACAATATTTCACAAAATGGTATTTGTGTGTTAGTTTAAGTGTACAATCCATACAGTAAATTCAGTCGTGGGACAAATGGAATAGTGTGCTCCATTCCATGGGAGACAAAAATTGCTGGAGCAGCAACTGTTGAAAATTAGCTGTGGGTCTAATACTGTTTATGCATGAGTTGTTTTGTATATTATCTACGTTTCTACAGCATGCACATGAGGTACTGAAAGGCAAGTGGCTGCATAGTGCACAGTTGACTTGTGCAAGGGCAAAGCCCCATTGCAGTATTAGAAACTTAGAGTTTCTCCAGATATCGCTGTGTACTCTTAGCATGTTTATCACGTGAAAGACCACCTTGCATAACACTGACCCATGGGAATATTGTGGATTATTTCTGGATTAGAATGAGAACTGGACAAAGTTACTTGATTTATATTTTTGTTTGCACTGTGGATTTTTAAACTACAATACAATTTTTAAACTACAATTCCCAAGTAACTGGTGGTAGATAAATAATTACACTTCATATAGGCTTTTATGCTAAATGAATCCTGTTGATATCACACCCCACTTTGGCCTGTTTTTACTTAGACTACATGCATTTTGAAAAGATCCAAGATTTCATTATTAGAAATACAGGTTTGCTGTACCTATGTACAATGGGTGAAACAGCAAACTAATGGAAACTTGTAGCATTAAATAAATGCTTAAATTAAATAAACTTGCTTCCTTTTGTGCTGTTACTGTATTACTGTATACATCCTTAAAAGCAACACTTTACTGAAAGAAACCACTCCTATGCTCAATAACGTATGACATTTCATAAGCTCACAAACTGGCAATAGTTCATCTCTGCCTTCTGCGTTCAGACTGGTGTAACCAAACACAGTAGCAAGCCAATTTTTTTTTATATTTCTCATACACTTTAGCAGATTTATCTGAGCAAAGACAATGTCTCCAGTAACCCACACACAAAATAATATATAACTTGCATAAATGTGCATACATGGCATTAAAATTCAGGACTCTTCAAAACTATTTTCTAGAGCTTATTGTAAATATTCTACCGCACCAATATAAACAGACTTCTCTTCATTAAAAATGAAATCCTTGCCTCCCAGCCTCTCATTATATCTCTTATCAAAGATTCCAAGCAGAAACACTGCATTACCCCTCCTAAGTAAAATTGATACAACTTTCTTCATCTCTCTATCCAACACATCATAATTTAGAAAACAGGTGCAGGCTTCCATTGTCAAAACACATAGCAATGCACTTGCCCCTCTAAACGATAACGGTCTTTACCGTTTGTGCACTATGCTATTCTACCACTGTCCCAGACATGGCAGCAAATGCATTATCCTTTGCCAGAAATAAAGATACATGGTGCAACATTACCTCAGCACACCTGGCACATAGTTAATAGGGTTCTATTACTTTGCAGAACATAACACACTTCTTCAAATCAAAATAAAGATCCTTAGAAAAATGGACAGCATATGCGCCATTCTAATCCAGAAATAACAAATGTTGAAGATTTCTTGAACTCAGAAAGGGACAAATGCCCACAACAATACTTTTTGATATATGTATATAATTAAAAAAACCACAAGAATTAACGCAATACCACAAGTGCCTCTTAACGGTCGCCACGGAGAGCCACTGCTGCAGAGGTTCTTTGGGCATCATGCAGGACACCCACTTTCTTTCCTTTATGTACAGAGCATCATTTCTACTTCCTATAAGTGCCTCTTGTCTCTGTTGGTTGGTGGAATCCTTGTTCAGGAGAGCAGGAAAGCAAGGGAAAGAATTCAGTTTTCCTGGGAAAAATCAGCGAACGCTATGTCCAAAGCTGTGATTGACAACCAGACTGGTTCCGTAGCCTGATATGATGAGTCAATCCACGATGTAACCAATTAGCTTGCATTTTTAAAATAATTTTGCTTAGGGCCTTGTTTATGATTGCCAATTTGTGCTGACGGTCCAATGTACAAATTGAACAACCAACAAGGCTTTTCTTTAAGCCAGGTCTGTCCAGTCCTCTCATGTAGAACTTCCATAATATGACTAGCCTACAAATGCTCTTGGTAATTGAGAATTTGTCCTTTTTTGATAAATCAACTAGCAGTTAATTTTTAACACCTTACAAAGCATCACTCATCCACTGGAAAAAAAAAACCACTACGTGCTTTGAGTTTGCCTTCAACCAAAATCAGGTATTGAGGGCAAAATATTTTTTTCAGATAGGTTGCTCACTTAATTATATTATTGCAGTTTCTGAAACAATTCAGTACCCCAAAAGCATTAAACCATTCCACAGAACAAAGTTAGAAGGGTCTAACTATCAGATAGAATGTTCATAAATGTAATCTTGTTTTAAGCAAGTGTGGGAATATTAAGATGAAAAGCCTTCGATGAAGAGTTATAGCATTACAGTTTTGTTTTCAATTTATTGCAATTAATAGATTCTGCTAGCATAACACCAGTTAGGAAAAACAATGCAAGTCAAATATACAGTAGCAGGAAAATAATTTATAAATTAATTACACCGATTAAAATATCTTTGAGAGTCATTCCCTCAAGGGGGGCAAGGGATGGACAAGGTTCTTGAGGTTTCTTTGACGACAGGACGTACAGAAGCTGACTGCGCCTGTCCATGATCAGAACCTATTTCTCAGTGTGGTGTGGTTTTAAGAGTCGCAATCTATTCAATCCAAAGTTATCAACGTCAGCAGGCAAAGCTTACTCTACACCACCTATATTTCAGTAGGTAACTTCCTAATATTGGACGCTTTTTGGACGAGACATTTCAAGACACGAGTGCAGAAATATGCTGGTCTCATTCATTAAAATAATATAGTGAGATTAAATCTTAGGCCTAACCTAACCATATCTTCCATTTCCTCCCTCCCTGCATTTCCTTATATGTGTGTGCACTTAAAGGTACAATATAACTCACAAAAAAGTAAGTTAGACTGTATCGATGCAGTTTGCTGGTATGTTGCATTGACAGCAGGGCAGCCAACTTCCTCTTCCAATATTTTCCCACCCACAGACTCTCAGTCCCTCTAGTTCTGTTATTGTCAGAATAAGTGACTCTGTCCACAGGAGTCTGGTGCAGAAGACCTCATTAATTCAGAGGGAAGCAAATTTCAGGCGCAGCAAGGCTTTGCAGTCTGCTTTATATATAAGAAAGGGAAAAAAATGTATAACGCTCCCTTCTGCTTTCACACAACACACCTCTTGCAAAAGATAAATCCTTGGATGCGTAAATGTCTGTAGATACCAGAGAAAGGCACCTTCCTAAAACGAAGCATAACTGAGATTTGATCAGTCTTTAAATAGGAGCCTTCCATAGTGTTTACGGTGTGGTCATGAGCGGTTGTACTAAATCAAACTACCTATCTGATAATTATATGTTAAGCTAGTGGGAGTGTTAGGGAAACTCAGTTGTGATTGTATTGCTTATGATATGTAAAGTGTCTTGCTTTATTTGCAGAGCTATTTTCATTATAATGTCGAAACTTGCTCTGACCCAGTCAGGTTAAATTGTTAATGGTGCAAACATTGGGCTAGAGCATAGTGTTCAAACAAGTTACTATCATCATTCTAGCAAAAATCACACTGACCTATGTAGAACAGATCTTTTAAAAGCCAATATAAATTAATCAAGCATTCCACATAGGACATCTATAGCAACCCCTAATAATCCAGACATTTACTTAATTATTTTATTACTGGATGCTTAGTGTAGTCCTTCCAAGCTTTCAAAAGGGAATTGAAGCTGAATAAAAGCTCCTGACCATGAAATAGATTCTCCTCAAAATCACTCTGGTTTATGATTATCAATGGTTAAGTCAATCCTCAACCGTCACAAGAACATGCATCTCACCCTCCTCGTAGTTGCACATTCCCCAGCACTTCTGCAAGCTAAGAACTAAAAACAAACAAACAAACAAAAAAAAAAAAAAAAAACCTGAAGCAAAAAAAGGAAAACTACCCACGACCTCCAACATTGTGGATGCAAGGTTTCCTCCCCGAGATTATTGCTTATAACCCAATGCGTCTGAAGCAGGCCTCTATCTTCAGTGTGTGCCAGAGGGTCCTGCTTAGTTCATGGGTCAATGAGTCGCTCATGTGATATGGGGCCTTATTGAAATAAATACTAAGTGGAGAGGGGAAGGGGGGGGGTGCAGGGGCTGGTGGTGAGGGGCAAAGCTGTCCTACTTGGGTTCCACATCCCTCCCTCTTCCTGATTGTCACAGGTTAAAGCAAGCCTACTCCTCCTCTTCCTCCTCTTCATCTTGGTTGGCATATATCCCTGCTTCCCACCGTAGAGCCATGTTGCTTTTCCGCCGAGTGACACGTGTTGCCTCCAGAACCTGCCGAAATCCACGAGAAATGAGTTAGACCTCTTCCCTCCGTGTAAAGCGATTTACAGAGCTTACTTCAGATCAAAACTACAGTGTTACGAGCTCTGAATATTAAGGATTCAGGGGGTTAAGGGTTTAACATGGCAGCTACCAATTTTCCATGAGGAGCAATTATATTTTAGACTTAACATGGCATTTAAAACAGTAATATGGACAGAAACCGCTCTACAATACCTGGCTATTATAAGGAATGAACACTGATATCTGGAACCATTTAAAAACTATTGAAAATTATACATTTTAACTAAAAGACTTTGTGTCCAGTTCTTTTGGCGGAAAAACGACACTGTAAATAGACAACAAAGGGTTTCTGGTTACCACACACACACACAAGCACATACACACACGCAAATGCACACACACACGCACAAGCACAGGCACAGGCACACACGCACACACACACACACACACATTCAGTGCACTCCTTGTTACCATTACACTCTCTACACTCTCCATACATGCTGAGTGTCATAGGTTGGGCACTGGTACAGTTACACAGTCATCTACACAACAAAAACGACCAAAGCTTCATTACAAACACAGGCTACAAAGGAGGAGAATACAGTCATAATATAAAGGAAAAGGGACCGACATGCCACGCCTGTGTGTGGTCATTTGCCAGGTGTGTGTCCATTTGTGAATATTTCCCCGTACCAGGTGTTACCTCCGGAAGGGCAATTCTATATTGTTCTTATGAACCACTGATTGTCCATTCAATTCTCAAAGGGGTGCTTACAAATACATTATTTGTTTCTTGGTGTCAACAACTTACAACAATGTATAATAATTAACTAATGGGATTAGTTATATTATTATATACTGTACATCCAATTTTCACATTCTGCAAAGTCTTAAATCTATTAATCGGAAAATATATCATCACAGCTACTAATAAATATGTTCAAGTGGGATATATTGTAAGCAATTTAAAGCAGTTTAAACTTTAATAAACAAAATATTCATTATTGCTGTATATATTTCAGATACATTGAAGATAAGTGGACATTCCCGGTTCATAATTCAGCATGTAGTCAGAGGCCAGGACAACGACCAGCTGGGTGAAGAAGGGGAAGTGGATTGTTGTCACACTTCACTGGGTCAAAATCACAAGGAACAAACACTTGGGACAAGCTTTTGTGTATATATAAGTGTCAGAAAATATGAACAAATACCACATGCTAAAATCAAAAGCCACACATTAAAATTGCATCATGTGTCTACATGTGGAAGTGATACTCTTTCATTATTTGCTTTTGTGCATCGGCAACACCAAATGTGGTGGTGAGGTTACTACTGACTCATGCAAAAACCCATAGGAAAACACATGCGACAGCAGGAAATAAATAGGCATATTGAGCCTGTAAGCAAGCATTAAACAGGTACCTCGGAAGTAACATCGCTAGCGAGCAATAAACGGGCATACTGATGGAAAGGAAAGAAGTCATATTAGTCATCAATGTGGGACATTGAATATGGGATATACTGTATAGAACAACACTGAAAATGTAGTTCCCCCTTTGAAGTGGATGTGTAGCTTCATTCGGCCATCTCAACCACATAAAACACCCGTGAAGCATACACGTGTGTTGTGATTCTCAGTGTGGCGTCGGCAGGGTATAACAAACCACATGTTGTGAGTCAAAATTAAGTCAAATATTCAAGCAGCAGCTCTGATTCCTCACGTCGAACAGACTACTGAACCGGACTGTAATGGCAGTCACTTTCCTCTCCTTTTTAACATGCATATTTGTATTGAATAAATTAATTGAATATGTGCATATTGGTGTTTGTGTGAAGGGACCAATTTTTGTTCAAGTACATTTTAAATCAATTTGTAGGCCTATTTTACGTTTTACTATTCATGTTCATGAGGGACACAGAGCATTCCAAGAGGGAATGTGACTACAAGCTTGGTATACAGTGCCGTGAAAAAGTATTTGCCCCCTTCCTAATTTCTTCATTTTTTGCATATTTGTCACACTTAAATGTTTCAGATCATCAAACAAATTTTAATATTAGACAAAGATAACCTGAGTGAATAGAAAATGCAGTTTTTAAATGATGATTTAATTTATTAAGGGAAAAAAGCTATCCAACCCTACCTGGCCCTATGTGAAAAAGTAATTGCCCCCCCTTAATAAATCAACCGATTAACCACATTTTTTTAAAAGCTGAGTTCAATTTCACAAGCCGCACCCAGGCCTGATTACTGCCAGACCTGTTGAATCTAGAAATCACTTAAATAGAACCTGTCTGACAAAGTGAAGTAGGCTAAAAGATCTCAAAAAGCAGCACATGATGCCGCGATCTAAAGAAATTCAAGAACAGATGAGAAACAAAGTCATTGACATCTATCAGTCTGGAAAGGGTTACAAAGCCATTTCTAAGGCTTTGGGACTCCAGCGAACCACGGTGTGAGCCATTATCTACAAATGGATAAAACTTGGAACAGTGGTGAACCTTCCTAGGAGTGGCCGGCCTACCAAAATTACTGCAAGAGCGCATCGATGACTCATCCAGGAGGTCACAAAAGACCCCAGACGAACATCTAAAGAACTGCAGGCCTCACTTGCCTCAGTTAATGTCAGTGTTCATGATTCCACAATAAGAAAGAGACTGGGCAAAAATGGCATCCATGGGAGAGTTCCAAGGTGAAAACCACTGCTGACCAAAAACACAAAGGCTCGTCTCACATTTGCCAAAAACATCTTGATGACCCCAAAACTTTTGGGGAAATATTCTGTGGACTGACGAGTCAAAAGTGGAACTTTTTGGAAGGTGTGGGTCCCGTTACATCTGGCATAAAACTAACACAGCATTCTATAATAAAAACATCATACCAACAGTCAAACATGGAGG
Source organism: Aldrovandia affinis (assembly GCA_029706075.1). Classification (NCBI taxonomy): domain Eukaryota; kingdom Metazoa; phylum Chordata; class Actinopteri; order Notacanthiformes; family Halosauridae; genus Aldrovandia; species Aldrovandia affinis. The sequence goes on along the minus strand of JAINUG010000066.1, from coordinate 2,516,197 downwards.
TGGTAGTGTGATGGTCTGGGGCTGCTTTGATGCTTCAGGACCCGGACGACTTGCTGTAATTGATGGAACCATGAATTCTGCTCTCTACCACAAAATCCTGAAGGAGAATGTCCGCCATCAGTTTGTGACCTCAAGCTCAAGCGCACTTGGGTTATGCAGCAGGACAATGATCCGAAACACACCAGCAAGTCTACCTCTGAATGGCTCAAGAAAAAACAAAATGAAGGTTTTGGAGTGGCCTAGTCAAAGCCTGGACTTAAATCCGATTGAGATGCAGTGGCATGACCTTAAACAGGCAGTTCATGCTCGAAAACCCTCCAATGTGGCTGAATTAAAACAATTCTGCAAAGAAGAGTGGGCCAAAATTCCTCCACAGTGATGTGAAAGACTCATTGCCAGTTATTGCAAATGTTTGATTGCAGTTGTTGCCGCCAAGGGTGGCACAACCAGTTATTAAGTTCAGGGGGGCAATTACTTTTTCACATGGGTGATATGGGTGTTGGATAACTTTTTTCCTTCAATAAATGAAATAATCATTTAAAAACGGTATTTTGTGTTTACTCGGGTTCTCCTTGTCTTATATTACATTTTGTATGAAGATCTGAAACCATTCAGTTTGACAAATATACAAAAATAGAGGAAATCAGGAGGGGGGCAAATACTTTTTCACGGCACTGTATATACCATCCCTTATTTTCTGGATGCAAAACATCCTCAGAAAAGATGTTTGATCTACAATTGGAAATACATTGTAAATGTTCATTGTAGTCTGACAATTGAGTATCCATAATTAAGTGGTCTGATTAAAGTGTGCTATTCAGGGACAATGTCTCCATACACATGAAATAAATGAATTGACCACACATCCATAAAAAGGAATGAGCACTAGACACTCTATTCATACAATACATTGCATTAATGTGGGGGAAGTCAGCTCTCAGGAGACCTGAAGGCAATCTGTTCACTGACACCTTATTTAAAAGCTTTTGTGATTCAACCTATTCAAGCTTTTTAGATAACCACAAATTAGGTATGGCCTGCCTGAGGGCCAGCCATATCAACTATTATGTGCACTCGTCATTGCCTTCAGTCAATTGTGTGATACTTATAATATGAGAGGCACTATAAACTTTGAAGGGCACATTGGGTTCTTTGAATTATAATCAGTACATGTACAATAAAATACATGTTATTGAATCTTAAAATAGAGTTTCTGGGAACATTTGCTTTAGAATCAAATAGAGAGAGTTTTTAGTTAGCTATACCAAGCACAGAGGAATTTAACAGCCCTGACAATAATTATTTTACAATATGTTACCTAGACTTGGTAAATCCAACTGAACAATAGATGATGGTTATGTTTAAGAGAACAACCCAAGGAACCCTTCAATACAGTGGTTAAAAAGTACAACTGATTCTTGTTGGTTTAAAGCCATTGTTGACTTCCTCATATCGTAAATTGGAAAGTCCCGTGGCTGGCTTTAGACACCTAATGTCTGTCGTCAGGGCTAAACTTGTGCTGGACTTGTGTACTGAAACAAGGGCATGACGGTACGTGACACGAGGACTTACGCTGTTGTCCTCAATCTTCTCCCGACGCTTGACTTTGTGAGTCTCGTAGTCCTCCATTAGGGTCTGCATGAAGTTTTTGGGCCGTTGGCTGCCCCCTGAATCGTCGCTGCCCACATCTGAGAGAGGGGAGGGCAGGGGACCCTCTGAGGCAGGGGAGACTGGAGGGCCAGAACGAATCTTTTCAATCTTTCCTGTAGGAGGATCAGAAAATATAAGCCTGCTGCAGGTGAACCGTAAAATGATTCTGGTTTATATCATTTGAGTTCATTAGTAGGTTTTATAAGGGGCATGTTGTAACAAATTTGGACAAAGATAAAAGCAAAATATCCTTGATCTATACATAATGATTTGCAGGGGATTCACAGCTTATCCTGAGGTCCACTAATATGCAAAACTGTGTCTGACTGTGTCATTTTACTTTTCTTAATTCATTTGAACAAGACCATTTCCTGTCACACTGTCAAGGTTGTGCTGCTTAGGATATTGCAAAGCTCAGTCACATTGTTGACACAGTCCCAGAATCCAGTGAGGACAGGGAGCATGCCTTTCTAAACTGCAGTCCCCTCCACCTCAATATGAAGTTATGGGGAGAGGGGACAAGGGATCCGGTGGACTTAATCACACAAGAAAACTTGGAGCCAGATTTACTAAGGAAATTGTTAAAAAGCGCAACAACAGTTGCTATTTTAATGACCAAATTACTAAGCCTTGTTATAATTATGCAATTAAAAAAAAAAAGCCCTCACTATTTATATTTATATACTATTTTTACATACCAGGAAATAGAGGTAATGGTGGAGCTACAGTCATAAAAAAGCGACATCACTAAATGTGATGTTAGGTGGTGTCTAAAAGAAAGACTAAAAGACACAGGCGGAGGTCCAACTGAGGAAAAACAAGGCTGAACTTGTGATGGGAGAAGGTCACAGAGCATCTGAAGATGCAATGTATTCATGACTCATTGTATACCCTACTGACCACATACGCACAATAAGACAATTGTTCAAATTCAGAACTTCATTTTTATACTTACTGATGACAGATTGGTCAAGATAAATCCTGCATTCTTTCAATAAAACAAATATATATTTTTCATATTATATCTTAAAGTAAATAAGACGTATAGTAAACAATATGTATGCTATATAGGATATAAAGTCTAAAGTCTATGGTAAAGTTGAGAGCAACTTTACCATATCCGGCAGGAAATCTAATCTTTGGGTGCGTGGCTCAAGATCCTCTTTTATATCCTCCAGTAGTGCGATTACTGTGCGGTTGTGTAACCTGTAACGCTTCGATATTTGCTCTTCAGTTAATCAAACGAGGGTTTCCTCCTTCGTCCTTCTTTTGTACAAGAAGTAAAGAGGGTACTTTTCTTCTTGGACGAAAAAGTCTTATTCTATGTTGCCTTTGCACTTTGTAAATCATTATTGACATACCTTTTATAGAATGTGAGCTAGGATATATCAGTGCTCAACAAAATACAGCCTGCTTTCAGGTTTCAAGCGTTCTTAAAATTCAATTAAGGCATGCTTTAATAAATCATACAGAACATTAATCGGCCGAAGTGCAAAATCTCCACCCTGTTTAAACGTGTTCATCCCAGGTATACATATGCATGAACAGATTTAACTACAGTGTGTATTAAAAGGAAAGTCTCAGAATGACGTAATCCCCGCAAATGACATCTTCATAGCGATTTGACCCATTGCGACCGTTTGGTAAATCCGACGTAGATATTGCAACCTTCTAGTAACTGGTTCTGCGTCCTGAAAAGCAGTCAAAATACTTTAGTAAGTCTGGCCCATGGTGTTTGTTTGCACTGTCGAGTTGAGCCAAGCCAAGCCTTTATGTGCTGTGGCCCATGGGGTCTGATCTTTACAAATTCCACAGGTTGACCCCCTGTCAACATAATACAGGAACAAGAGAGCCACAATATTAGCTGGGATGTAAAAAGGGAAGGATGAGTGATTTTTTACCAATTCACTGGTTGGACATCCCTTTATGTGTTTATACAATGCCAGCCCATGGACTCTAATAAAACACTGAAATTTCAGCATGATTTGTCACCCTCACAATATTTTTTTTTACACAGATTCAAACAAGCTTAGAACCAAATGACTCAATTCTCTCATTGTTTACATGTTGAGCTAAGTGTGATTTTCTTACATTGCAATGATTATGAACTGTAAATAAATCGAATGGACATGAAAAGTCAAGATTGATTCAATTAAATTACTATGAAATATAAGTGTAAATGTTAAAGCAAATTGAAGTTCAAATTCATAGGAGTAACACATGGGGGGAGGCAGGGGGAGATGTGTGTCCCCCAATATTGAAAACAGTCATATCTGCCCCCAAATAATTTGTATATATAAAACATTCCCCTTTCATTGTGTCCCCCCCAATAGTTAACATGTGGTTACGCCCTTGTTAAAATGAGATTTGTACTGTTTGCAGTTTTACTGGATTTAAAACAGTTGCAGTTGCTCAATGCAGTACTTCTTGCAACCACCAGAGGTCAGAAAACTACAGAAAAAAAAATTATGTAAATAAATGGAAAAGTAATACACACAGGATGTATCTTTCCAATCTCTCTCTTTGTCTGTCTCGTTTATCTTTCTTTCTAATTAATTGACTTTAGCTTTAAAAATTGACAAAAGTAAATCTTCAAATTTACAAATGAGTCTTACTTCCAGGTTTAAATAAGTAAAAGTCTATTTTCTGTAGACTCAATAATGAAGACTACCTGTCCAGCCTGGTTTTTATAGGCAGAAGATTTTGTTCTGACCCTTGATTGAGGGACAAAGGAAATGACCAACCCAGTGACAAATCAATGTTTTCTGTTATAAAGGATCCACACAAAGTTTGCAGAAATGGGTCATGCTGTACAACAATCATTGGACTGTGGGACACTGCGTGCAAAGGACAATAACTCAAAGCATAGCCCCTGATAAAATCTGCAGGACACCAGTTATATAAAAGCTAATCAGTAGCTAATGAATGTCAGAAGCATACTCATGGAGCTAGTCAATTCAAAACATACCGTTTGGGTTTTAGGGTGCAGCTGATGTTTCCCTTTAACAATCATAATTAATAAAAAATGTGATGTTTAAAATTTCATCCAATAACTACTTCAGTAATTGTGGAAGGTGGATAAACCGTCTTCCAAACCTCATCTGAGAGTTTTAATTTACAAAATATAATTATGTATACATAGTTCATATCCTCCTAAGTTGTTATATTTTGTTTGAAGATAATTACTTGATCTGGAGCCAACCTGTGTTCTTCATCACGTAATCTCCTCCACAGTAGGCTTGTTTGGGCTTGCAGTTGCCATTTAATGGCCCTCTTTAATGCAGATGTGTTCCATTTATTTGTTCATTGTGAAAATCACTGCTGAGATTGCAAATTACCGTTTTGCTAAGCCTTCAATCATAAATGTGGTCGTAAATATGGAAATAAATATGGGAAATGCTGGCAGGAAGGCACACTGAAATAGTTAGCAGAAAAATGGCCTATAAACAAACAGGTTTTACGTTTTTAGAGGTCCTGCCTTTCTGACAGAGATGTTGTGGTTAGCTTACCTGGTGCTGTCCTCCCTGAAAGAGAGAGTCTGGAAGGCAGGCTGTTAGTCTTCTGCTTGTGGCTGGAGGCTGCCTGCAAGGCCTGTGTCTGCCGCTGCCTCTTTAGTTCCTCCTCTCGTTCCTGAGCTGCCCGGATTTCTTCCTCAATCATGGACAAGGTCCTCTGCTTGCGGGAGCGCAGCTTGAAGGGCCCTGAGCTGACCTCTGTCTCCTGGGCCCGGGTCACCGAGGCTGTGCTCCTGAGCTCTGCAGCCTCTGAGTATTTGCTGAAATAGCTGAATTCTGGTTTCTCGCTGGGTGGGGGGGACTCATTCCTGCTCGTTACCAGAGATTGGCCTGGGTATGTGGTGACCACAGGGGTCTGCACGATGATCTTTGGAGCAACAATGTGCATCTCTTGCACTGGAGACGATGCCTGTGGAGGCTCAAATTTGGCTTTTTCTTCTGAGGGGGGAGGCAGCTGCTCTGCTTCCTCTGCATTTTTCTCAGGGATGGGGGATGGTTGCTCTGGGACCTGAAGATGTTCCCAGTCATTGTTTTGGTGGATCATAGCCTGCTGGATGGCATTCTGGACTAAGATGCCAGCATGGTACTCCAGTTGGTCCTCGCTCATGCTATGTTCACTTGGGGACTTAGTGCCTTCATCCATCTTCCCGTTAATGGGAGTGGTGGCCTGTGGGGTGGGGGGGAAGGAAAAGTCTCCCAGCGAGTTCTCCAGGAAGGCGTTCATGGTCTCATTGGAGACTCCACTGTCGCTCACATTATCCATGCTGAAATCATTGGACAGGGTCTCTAGCACAGCGGTGTCCTGAGACCGGAGAGACAGGTCATCCAGTCCAGAATCAATCTCCTCTGGGTGACAGGAGCTGTTTGTGGATCGTTGCAGGGTGTACATTTCAGAATCTTCCTCTTTGAGAATAGTCATCACTGCCCTGGCGCAGGTGAAGTCTCCATCGTCCATCCAAGCCTTCCCACTCTCTTTCATTTCATTCTCTGACATGCTGTCATTTGCCTGCTGTGTGGGGGCATCCCCTGGACTGCAGTAGATTCTCTCAGTTTTGACAGTGGTCACTTCATTGAGGTTTTCCCCAGTGTTATGGCTATGGTTGGCCACCATCACAGAGCTGCTTAGCCTCTCCACATACGTGACCTCTGGGGCTCTGGAGAAGGGTTTGGCAGAGTAAAGCTGGGGAGCCACACCTCTCTTTGGGCCTCCAGAGTGCTTGATAGGCTCCTTTTGTTGGAACTGCTTGCGTGTTGCAGAAATGTCAATTTGCTCCATCACAGTGTCTTCTTTCTTGCCAGGCTCTGATGACATGGCAGAGATGGATGTCTGCATCTGTGGCATGCCAGAAGCTTCAGGCTTCCTCTGCTTCCTCTCCTCGTACTTCCTGTGTGACTCCAGCTGTTCCGGATCGAGCTCCTCCTCCACCGCTTTCTCCTGAGGAGGGTTCCACCATTTGGATGTGATTCCGGGGTTTTTCTTAACCGCTTGGCCCCGGATCAACTCACGCCGCTCCCTCTCCAATTCTGCGATCTCCTCAGATGCCCGGACCTTCTTCACCCGGATTGGCTCCTTTTCTGAATTGCTGCCAAAGAGCTTTGATGGTTTCTTCTCTTCCTGGAAAGCCCGGAGCTCGAAACGGGCCTCTTTCTTGATGGTAGTCGCAGAGGGTTCTGTCATCCCTGAATGACCATTGGGTTTACCGTCATTCGAATCTGAATGGTCTATACATGTGGTTTGCTTCTTTCCTTCAATGATAACCTCTTCATTGTATGGTGTGAGCACACCAGAAACCTGAACAGATGGCCCAGTACCATCAACATTGATTGCCTTATGCTCAGGGGAGGAAGTTCCATTTGAAGGTGCGTCGGCTCCAGGATCGCAGCAGTTAGCCTCCAGAACCTCATCGAGGTAGCGAATTTCCTTGGCAACATCACTGTCCAGGGATTCATGTCTATTTTTCATTCCATTCTGGCCAGTGGTAGAGTAGCAGTTATGCTGGTTGTCTGGTTGAGCCTCAGAAAAAGGAGCCTCCAGGTCCATGTTGTCCCTGCCCTCAGATATCACGCTGACAGAGTCTAGGAAACTGACACTCTTTAGGACTCTCTCTCTCTTCAGCTCACTGTCATCCTCTGAGAGTTTGGTGGAGGGTTTCTGAAAGACACAGAAATATCAGTCATTTACTACATTTGTGATAGCACTCACAGAGCTTCCCTAAATATCCTATGCATGTGTGACAAACATTGCATGCAGAATGGTTGTGTGTGTCAAGCCTGAGCCTCATTATAGGATCACCAGAGATCCCCTAAATAGCTTTACATTTTACAAAGCTTTACATTTCACATCACAGACAGAGGTCAAACCATGTCATCCTGCTCTGTCAGAGATTGTACAAAGATCAAAGTCGTTAGTACATATCTACTAGAAACAAATCATATATGCCATGTTAACAGAATTTCATTGTGACAAAACATATGGTATTATGTATACATTTCAGGCAGAATTGGGTTGAATTGAAGTGGATGTTATTAAGTATCTAAAATGTTTGGCACATAATTGTACTGTATGTCAATATGTTCTAAATATGTGTGCTTTGTGAGGAAGTTATGGTATTCCAGTTATTTAATAATCATTCATGCAACAGCGTCAGAGTAATTTATGCCAATATAATCTGTTGTAAATCACCTTTCCTTACTAGATTATTGTACACACACAGTGGTGAGCACAGGCTAAAAACACCATGGTAGGAGACCATGATGCATAATGGAGGAGCAGACAAGGGAAAATTCAGGAGATAATGCTTATGTTGACCTCTGACCTCGGCAATCTGACTCTAGACATAAATAATAGATGAAGGGATCTTTCAGGATCCACCCTGATAATGTAATAAGCACTCATTACTGTATTTGAGGGGGGGCTGTATGGGACATCTATCAAAACAGATGTACCCTTAAGCCATCAGCTGCACAAATGCAAATTCCGATTGTCTGTGGCAGACAAGCTAAAAATGTATGACAAGTTTGAACAATATTTTATCATTCATTTAGCATGCCCTCAGTAGCACATAATAAAAAATATTCACAATGTGGAGGGGTATGCCTTTTGGCAGTTCAGGAACCATTGCAAACACAAACACAAAGTACAAAGAGGTTTCTCAAGAAGAGAGGAAACAGCAAATGACTCATCATCCTCTCCGTGAAATCTCTATCGTTTATTGACCCTAGGACAATAAAACAAGGAAAACAATTCATAAGATTGTTGCAATTACATACACAACTGCAGAGGCTGAAAGAGTAATTCTATATTACAGCTATTTAACCTGGCTTGTCAATGAAAACATTCCGACTTGCTCTTTGATATAGTGTTATAAATATATATATGAAGATAGTGGCTACAGTTTTGGTTGCTGGCTGGATACTTTCTGAGGGTTTGAAAGCTTGTCCTCCATCCTTTTATGAGGACGAATTTCACAGCCATCTCAGGTAAAAGACTGCTTTCGGGACCCTCTTTGACGGTACAACAGAATCCAAATACTCTTCTTAGGGGAAAGGGCCCTGAACAGAGCAGACAAACCATTTCTGTCCCCTAGCCAAATGGCTAATCAGCATAGTTACAATGCTCCTGTTTGAAGTGAACAATTTTCAGAAATAGTACCTAACATCTTATTTGTTATAAATAAATAAAATGACTTGCAAATGGTGACCTGGACATAATCCACATTTGTCCAGTAACACTCAAAAACACAGCTTGGTGACTTAATTGTGTGCAAGCATCTATAAAGATCTGTAAGACTAGGTTAAATGGATAAATCGTGATAGAATCCATGCCAGTGTCTTGATTTAGACTTGACAAAAATAAAGGATTTTGCTTGAAGGCATCTGTTGTTTCACACAGTGTGTGAGATATACAGAAAACACTGTGCATTATGTAACTGTACTGCTATATTCTTGGAATGGGAATTGGGAAATTTAATGCTGCCTTGCCTATTCACAAAGTGACAGATTTTGACTCTCCTTGAGTCTGACAGAAATATCTCCCAAGGGTTTTATTTATTACCAAAAGTGTTTACAGTCTGTTACAAAAGATTTGGCTTTACATATAGTTCTCTTGTCAATCACTGAATTCCTCCTACAGAACATACTGTATATTCAATCCATCCATACAGCACAGAAACACAATAACATAAAAGTAACAAACAGCATTATATCACAAATTATATTCATACTCAAGTTTGTTATAGTGCAGTACATATTGCACCAGTAGTCTGCATGCAACAGCAGTATTATATTACCAAAGGATGAAAATAATTTTCATATACAAATAAGAATTTTAATTTGTAGAGAACTACACCACTATTTGGGAAAACTATTTGATCCAATAACTTATTTCTCTGGGGGGAAAAACGCCAATATGAGTTAAGTTTATTAATTTCAGTTTACAGTTTCAAATGACATGCAAAGAATGAGTAAATTCTACAAAGTACTATTACACAAAATAACAGATTTAATTTGAATCATATTATGTACCGGTTGTTTTATTCATTATAATAATGTTTGCATCAAACCCTCTAAACTATAGATTGGCTTTTGATTTAAAAAAACCATGTACGATCAAATTCTAAATATACAAAAATTCTTACGAGCAATCCCAAATGAAAGAACTGCCTGGTATTCTGTGATAGAGTTGCAGTTTATAATGAACAGTCTTTGCAAACAGCAACAATTTACAGAAACAAGGTTATTTTTTTCATATATTATGCTTTGGTTGAATGTATGCATGGCTGGGCGCCCCAAATTATTTCCGCCTGTTTGACTAATGAGGTATTAGACGAAAACCCTCCCAAGACTCAAGTAAATTACTTGGTAGGGAGATGTTGGAAAATAAACATTTTGGAATTATAGACCTAACAAAAACAGAGCAAGCTAATTGAGACCAGAGACTGCACAGTCTGATTGAACATAACCTGGACTACAGGGCCAGCTCCAGAGCAATTGGATATTGTCAAACTGAGTACCACATGAGGAGAGGAGACAATACACAAGCAAATACTATGGGGTCATTCCAACCACACATGGCCCATTGTCCACAAAAACATGTCCCATTGTTGCCCAGTGAAAGGAGATAAAAGCCCCCCCGGAATAGTTATTATACTGTATATGAAACAAACAAAATTAGGTTCAATATGTGCTTGGACACATTTAAAAACCAAACAGAACCTTAAGAAAATATATTTAATACTGTTTCAATTGCTATTTGTTTCATAAGAAAGGTGTTATAATATATATTTTTAAGGAATAGCACATGCAAATAATTATGCTCATGTCACCTACATCCATGTAAACCTGTATTATCCATAAAAAGAGATCAGTATCAGCAATACTTCTATTATACAAATTATAATCTCGAGGTTCTGGATTGCTCTGCAGTGGAACTCATTTGGAACAGCTCCTCAGGTGAAGGTTATTAGTTCAACAACTCCCTGCCTGGAGCTCATTCAATATTCACTTGACCTAGATTTCTGAACTCCCGAGGACCTGGTGTCCCAAATGAGAAATGTTCACTTTCAACCTCCGCAAATGAAGGACTTCTAAAGAGCATTCACAGACCTGCACGCGGGTGACACAAACATAAACGCTCGTGCGCACGCACATACACACATGCACGCAAAGTTACCCATTACAGTGCCCATTACAGTTATCTATATGTCTATAACATTGTATATCAAGGCATATATTCTTAACCGACAGGCATGGAAATGGAAGTTATGTTTTGATTTCCTGTACTACTGCAAGTTATATCTTCAGCTGTACTGGCCTTTATAATCTGGCTGATGACTGAAGAAATGTCATATGAAGTGATTCAGAGGCAAAAAAGTTTGAGAACAAGGAAATAAAGCTATTTCTGTGTTTATCATAGAGATGAGTCGGGTTCTGTGTCTGGTGAGGCAGCTCCATGTTAGTCAGTGCCCAATCTGTCCTCTGATGTGGCGTGGCTCCATCGTCACATCCAGACAGGCCCCCAGACCATGTCTGCCCTTCCCAGCCCTCTGGAGATGCAATCGTTCTTTTTGACTCCATTATGACATTAAATATGGACTCAGTTGGGGGGGAGTAAACAGCAATCTACTGAGGACTGAAAAAAAGAAGAAATCTAATAATGTAGATCAGATCAGTTCAATGGCTACATTAGGTTGACCTGGGCTTATAGACTGGAGGCATGCTATCACTAAAGGGAAAAAAATGTGCTACAAAGATTCTTTGGTGCAGAGGTACATCATTCAATTGTGGAAAAGAAGCACACATTTTATAGAAACCTCACGCATTATGGTACGTACTACGGTATTTCTTGTGTCTGTCTGAGGCCGGAGTCATTTAAAGCAGAAGGCCAAATTCTGGATGGTTCTGTAGTTGTCTGAAGTAGAAGACTTCCTTGCAGTTATGTTGAGCTCTGCTGGAAGTACTGAGGTTGTTATTTTTCCAAACAGTTGGGAACAGCTTTATTCCCCTGTGTCAGTGCAGGACTAGTCTTGTTATTGTCTTTCACACGTTTTATTTTTAGAAACTTGTAACAACGAAGCTGATATGTTCATCTCTCCTTTTCACAAAGGAAACCCTCATTCCTTTCTTCACCAGATCCAGCGGAGAGGATCTTTCATTACGTTTTTTCATCAAGTGTAGGGATGACTATCAGGTACAGCCAAGCTGATGTATTAAGCAGATATTAGTCTGACACCACAGGGGCTGTTAGTGAAAGACTTTTCATGTTTCTCACTCATTAAAGCTGACTCTTTTGGGCTGTTGGTAGTTTCAAGTGAATCAAATTCAGTGGTGAAAATGACAGTCAGCTTGACACAGTCAAAGTTTTACCCCAAAGACTAAAAGAACAACATTGCAGTCCACAAAATTATTGAATAATGTATCAGACATTCAGTGAACTAAAAACAGGAATTTTGTTGAGGTAACATCAGAATCGATTTTGTTTCTAGACAAAACGGTCAATCTGTTGCTCCATTACATCTTTACAAGTTACATTGCGTTTTTCTATGTAAAAAGGGCATGACAAGGGAGGCTCACACGTTCTGTTCACATACACTATGTACTTAACTAACCCATGACACTCTGAACCAGATTTACTAAAGGATTGCAACTGCTTTTCCAACACAAAACAGTCGCTACCAGGTCGTAATATCTACATCGGATTTACTAAATGGTGGCAATGAGTCAAATCACTATTAGGATGCAATTTGCAAGGGTTAAGTCACTTTGTGACTTTCCTTTAGATTAATAGTTAAATCTATTCATGCATATGTGTATCTGCAGTGAACGCACTAAAGCAGGGTGGGGATTTTGTAAATTAGGTTGATTAAGTATTCTGTCTGATTTACTAAGCCATGCCTTAATTGCGATGCAATTTTAAGAACCCTTGCAACCAGGCAGTATTTTATGAGCGCTGGTATCGCCTAGGTATTTCACAATTCCCGTTTTGTATTGCTCTTTCCGAGGTGCTAGTTGCTGTCCCAGTGATGCAAACCAAATCACAAATGTTGCTGCAAAGTACCCTGTTCATGTCATGACAGGTTTATTTTCAGGAATAGCTGTATCTACAGACAGCGAAGTCAAAAATTGAAATATATATTTCATACAGCATACATTTACTAGAACTTGAAATAAAAACTATATTAAAGGACGCAGGATTTTTATTGATCAATTTGTCATCAGCTAGCAGACAGTATAAAAACGCAGTTCTGAATTTGAACAATTATCTTATTGTGCATATGCGGTCAGGAGGGTATAGAATGAATAATGAGTACAGTTTTACTCTCAGACACTCTGTGGCCTTCTCCCGTCACAAGTTTAGTCGTTTCTATACTTTATTCTTATTGTAACATTCTTTCCTCGGTTCTTTTACTCTTGTCTTATGACATGATCTAGTGCATTTTCATGGCACATCTGGAAAAGCCAAAACGTTCTAATTTCCCCATGGATTAAATTCAAAATTTCACATCTGAATGGTGCTTGGTCCAAATGGCCAACTCCACTAATGACCATATATTTACGTTCTATTGAGTCTGAGCTGATGGGTAATGCCCTGAGGTATGCTGTAATGCATGACTCTAAGCCTGTGACTTCCTAATGACCATGCAAAAACAAAATCATGTACTTTCCAGTCCAATCTTTCTTGACCTGTAAAGCAGCTTACACGAGAAGCCAGAGTTATTCGATGCTGGGTGTGCAGACCACACTGGGTCACTTGGACATTCCCTGCATTTCTCAGCTGTCATTAAAACTCAGGCCTGCCAAAAGAAGTGATGATGGACACAGAATTTCACTGTCTCTGCACTCTTAATTAAGCTGCATTGTGTGCATGTAAGCATATGTGTGTGTAAGTATGTGTGTGTGTGAGTGTATGTGTGTGTGTATGTGCATGCATTTGCGTGCGTATGTGTATGTGTGTGTATGGATCTGTGACAGAGAAAAAAATACATGTTTGTATGGGTTGTGGTTCATGTATTTAAGAGAGGTAAAGAGACAGTGAGAGAGGAAGAAAGAGAAAGTGTGTGTTGGCTGTGCGTGTGCATGTGCCTGCCTCCTCAAACTGGACAAACTCCCTGTCCTCCATTCTCACTTTCACTTTGCTCCCACTTTGAATAAAACTGGCCAAAGTCACATTGTACAACATTCCCAGCCTGGCAGCGCCATTTATGTGACATCTGGAAGTGGTTACCTGTAACAGCACTAACTACGTACATCAGGTCTCCCAGTGCATGCTGGTCTGGCATGGCCCTCTGAGCACGTTTGCAGTGAGAACTGTTCCACGACACACTTTAACATAAGAGCATCTCCCTTATATAGACTGCAGCCTCCTCTATCACAAGACTTCCTGAAAAAAATACTTTCTCTGGAGACAGAAGGAGTTTTACTGCAGTGGCTGAAGCACTGATCATCACTGCAGATACGAGGTAAAAGAAGACGCAGAGGTTTGTAAGGGAGGCTCAAGAGTTTTCATTTTCATACCAAATTAATTCACCTTTAATTACCAAGAAGAACAGTGTCCTCAGCACCCAAGGATATGCTCTAACAATTAACCACAAAGACGAAACATTGAAGTCTTTATAATAATTAAAAAATGGAATTATTATCAGTGGACATTTCAAATGAGAAATTTTGTCTCAAACTCGGATTTCAAACTGAAAAATGAATCGATCAATAACACATTTCATGTTCAGCCTTAGAGTGTACATTTTTTATATGCTTAACACTACTTGCTAACTACGAAACATCTTTTTTTAGAATACAGAAACATGTCTCCTGCTTTACAAAGCTTTCAGTCTGTACAATGATACAACCCTCATTCCTTACACATGAGCAGTATTGAACATCAAGCCCCCCTAGTTTCTACCTCACTCACAGAGAGAACAATGAATAAACCCCATTTTTGAAATCCTTCTCACCAGCACTGTGGAGTTCCCGGGCTAGTTCTGTTATGGTCTCCCCGGCATGTGAAAGAGCAGAGTCACAAGCCACACTCGCCCCGCATTGCTGGCTGTCCCGCTTCCGCTCACACTCCTTTTTTTCTCCCCTTCCACAATACTCCTCTTCTCTTTGGTTCTTCTAGTCGGATTCCTTCCCCTGCCCTTTTTCAGGCTATGATGTCATAGGCTGAGGGGTTGGTTAACATAAGGAAGAGCGTTCCCTCTCCCCAGTGCATTCACACAAAGACCCTCTGTAACAGTGCACCCCCTGGACCTCGTCCGGCCCCTACCCCTCCCCCGCCCCCACCCCAAGGGAGGGGTGGGCTGGGCAGGGCAAACTGTCACTGTTGCAGGCCCTCGTCACATGTGGCGGCAGTGACAGCAACACTGCCAGTCATCCATTTTGTGTGTGTGTGTGTGTGCGCGTGCGTGTGTGTGTGTGTGTGTGTGTGTGCGTGTGTGGAAGTGGGTTATTTCTGACTTCTTAAAATAAACAGGACTGCGGCTCACAAGATTTAACTGAGAAAGCATACTTGTAATCTGTGTGTTGGGTTACCGTATCCTGTCCTGTAACCAAACACTGTCCTTAACCCTGCTGTGATTTGATGTCCAGCGCACTACTCTTATCTCGGACTAATTACATGCTTTGCGATCACTTTCACATCTGTAGCTGCATGCTCCAGGGAGAAAAGGCTGCTTACTGACTGACTACTGCTCTCCCATTTGTCCTTCCAGAGTAATCAAATAATTTGCTTCAATGTAACAATGCTTCATTTTTGACAAAGAGGAGTGCACAGCTACTTGCTAACTGGTGCCTCGTGTAAATGTACACTGTACATAAAAACGTCCGTATTACCGGACACAAAAAGCTGAAAGAGATCCAAATAAAACAACACGACACTGTAAGAATAGTATACACTCCATACCACCTACAGCACAAGGGAGGTGCACACAAGTAACAGCTAATTATAAAAATGTTATTTTCTCTGTCACTTGTTTCTGTAATTCAGCGTGCAGTTCACAGCTCTGCGTATGGTGCCAAAATGATTCAGAATTTTCTTGAGTTTTGAATATTTATATACTTATCTAGAAGTTAATTTCACAGTAGGACAAATAACCTGTTTGATATCTTTTATTATGAAGTTCTTGTTTATCAAATCAAAAGGTGTAAGGATTTTAGATTGCATCGGGCTAGCATGTAGCTCATGAGTATGTGGTTGTTTTTTTATATGGCTTACTAGCTGCTTAAAACTTTTGTGCAAATGTCAAAATCTATAATGTCCCATCAAAGATCTGAAACCTTCTGTCTTGATTTCTTATCAACTCAAAAATTAACCCTGTTGAGACTGTAACTGACAGTGTATACTAAGAACACCCTAATCATTCTACAGTACTGCAAATGTACCATTTACCCTGCCTTTTAAGCTATAATTAGTCTACTTTTTAAAATAGAGTGAGGTCCTTCTGTCACTTTCAATACATCAAGGTAATTGAAAACAGGCATTCCAATTTCAATTTCAAAACATCTTAATAAAAGATTGAGTTTCCCAATTAGGGCCTTTCTGCTATCTGGCTAACAATTAAATTCAGTTATGTGTTTCTGACTGTTATAATGTTATAAGTTAGATTATAATGATCCTGTCTCTGTCTATGGTGCTACAACTCTGTTGAGTTTTCACAATGCCCCCTTTTTCCTCCCTCAGTATCTTGTGTTGTCACATGACCACATGATGACCTCTTTTTTACCATTATCCATTGCAATTTATAATAAGAGCTTACATTTGACATATTATACACCCATACAGCTGGATATTTACCGTATAAATTGAGGTTATGTAACTTGGTCAAGTATACAACAGCAGAAACCTTCAGGTTTCAAGTTTCTGAACCACAGTTCACCGTACTTGATTAAAAAGTAACATACAGGCAGTACAGCCATTTAACAGATGCTCTTACAGCGACTTACAGTTTACATTTCTTTACATACAAGCCATTTATACAGCAGGATATTTACTGAAGCAATTCAGGTTAAGTACCTTGCTCAAGGGTACAACCGCAGTGCCCCACCTGGGAATCAAACCTGCAACCTTTGCATTACAAGCCCAGTTCCCTAACCATTATACTACACTGGCGCTGATTAACTTGATTAACATGATCCACCCCTGGTTATATCTGGGGGCTCTCAAATAAACCTGTTTATTGTGTGTCTGCATCCCTGGGTTCCAAGAGATTTTTACTTGAGATATAAACATGTACAGATGTTTAAACAGCAGCGCTGTAAATTCCTGAAATATTTTCATAACTACATTTTCAGAAATTGAACACAAATTACATTTGCCACATGGGACATTTTATAGAATTTGCCACTGTGGAGGACGTCCTCCACAGCCACTTTTCAATCTGTTTTGGCTCCAACAATTTTATAGGTTTAATTGAGAATTGAATATCTTTTCAGTGTAGTGCAGTTAATATCAAGACACGCAAATGTCCTCAAGTTGTTTTCCAAAATGCAAGAAAATTTAGGAAGGCTCTTTTTAAAGGGAAAGTTGTTTTTCTTCAATGACCTTTCCCTTTACCAGACAAATCTTAATCGGAACTTCATATGAAAAGTTAAAGAGCTTAATTGGAGCCTCATGTGAAAGGTTTGTCAAGTATGTTGCACTCATAGAGTTGAATCGAATTTACTCAGAAGAATACACAATTTCCTAGGAAATCCTAAAAAGGCTGTAAGTTGCACATTCTATGACTGGGATATAGGTGTGCCTTTGCGGCTTGTGGAAATGACTGTTTTGACTGAGGATGTTGATTTCTTAGAGCTAGGGTGTGGCCTATGTCCCCTGCCTTTTGCATTCCAGAGAATCAAAGCCTTCCACTGGCTTATTCTTCAATATTCATATACAATCCTTGTTATCAATAGTTTTTATGGATGTAACATATTTTGTTTATATTAAGCTTCATTCCTTCTATTATTTCAGAAATAATCATAACCTGTATAGTGTAAAACCACTGAAGACACTAGCTCTTCAAAAGAAACTTGACCGTCAATATCCAGGGACCATAAGCTCCTGCTGAGATTCGCACTCAATTAATGGCCCAAAATACATTGCAACACAAGTATTCAACCTCGGACAAGAGTAACACAAAGAAGACCATAGTCAGTAACGCTATAGCTCCTTGTCTTCCTCAAACTACAGAGGGATGATTCATTTACTGCAAACAGAGGAGGAAAAGTAAAACAATCCAAAACATTTCCTCATTATAATTTAATGACTTGTATTTAGTCATTGGTATGGTCTTTAATGAAGGAATTCTCTGCATGGCTGCATTTTAAGTGTAAATGATATGTCTGTAACAAGCTGTAGCCTACACCAGTATTATTAAATTGGTTATGATCAACCATGCAAAATAAAGCACTGTGACTCTCTCAAGTAAAAATAGACAGAAGAGGTGAAGGTGGATATAATCACAGTAAATCAGTTATAGCTGTAGCTGAAAGAGTATTACCGCAAAAAATGCTAATGAATGTTAGGAGATCTCCTCAATAGCTACAGATAACATCTACTTTTAATCTGCTCAGTTCTGACTTCTACTTCTACTTCTACTGACCTCCCACTTCTGCTCCCCTCTGCCATGGAGGTCACTTCGTCAAGGCATTCTGAATACCCAGGGATAACCATGCACATTCACGTCTGGCTTTATACAATCTCATTAGTGGTTAGACCACTGGAACTGGACGTTGTCACCATATAGCTTCTTAGCATGTAAATGAACAGTTCTTTAGCCTTCATTTGGACAATTCTGTTTACAGCCCAGTTAAACAGGCCACAATTACAGCTGAGTGTTGCCTCTGCTAAGGGGTAAACGTATCCAGGTAAACGTAACAAGAGTGAGAGAGAGAGAGAGAGAGAGAGAGAGAGAGAGGATTTAAATGACTTGCGGCTCCCATGAGAGACTGGTTGGTTGCCAGGAGCTGGAGTGATTGTGATCAATCAATACAGCCGGAGAGGGCCTACAGGGCAGTGCACATAGCCTGCACAAGCCAACTAGGACATGGGCAGTCAATTTAGCTTTTTATCGGAAAGAGAAGAGGGTGTTCAGCTGTGAATGGAGTGAATGCACTGACCTAATCAATTCTATATGTGGGCAGAAACTAAAATTAAAAAAGGAGTCTGTTTCACTTCATTTTGAACCTATTTTAGTCACAAACAATTTGTACATTTGATTAATAGAAATCAGACAAATACCACCAACAAAACACCCAAATATCATAATTGATATCATAAGCACTGTGAGACCATGTCATTAAAATGCACTCTGTGCTTAACTTTCAATAATGCATTTAAGGAAGCTGTTCTCTACTTTTTACACAACTCTTTTTTTGTGAATTACCTAACCTACAATATGTAACAAACAAACAAGTAGGCTCATTCAAGTCATTACATAAAATTTAGGACAAAGAACCTTGCAGTTACACTGAATATGGGTTTTACTTCCACCAACCCTCCTCTATCAAAGGTTGATTTTAAATAAGAACGTCTCAGGCAGTTTCACTATAAAGTGGCTGTCACCACACTACCGTGTTGTTCACTATAAACGGCCAAACATGGTCATCGCACTTTGTGCTTGTGTGAACAGGGCAGGAACACAATGGAATGAGTGAGAAGTGGGTTATTTCATTTCCAGGGCTTATAATGGATTAGTCAGACAGGGGGAAAGGATCTTGCAGGAAGACCGTGCTGGGGAAAAGGGACCGTACATACCTCGTTCTGTGATCCTCTGAGACATATAAATACTGAGCACTGTCTGGGGTGTGACAGGCCCGCACTAAGGATAATTACTCTCCCTGGCAGGTGAAGCTAAATAAAGTAGAAGCTTTAATTCTAGTTTTGGGAATTTCGAGCGAAGGCAAAACGTAAATAAGTAAAATGTAAACTAACCAGATCCGAACAAGAATGCTAAATCACAGGGAGATCCCACCCACAGTGAAAGGTATCGTGGCTTATGTATTCCGAAAGCTCACTAGGACTGCATTTCGGAATACCTTTCCGAACAGGCTTCAAAATATATTCTAATTCAAAATTTTATTAAAAATATAAATTTTCTGAATTGTACAAAATATTTGCCACACATCAAATAAATAAATAAAAGGTTAAAATAAATAAACACCCTGTGTGTTTTTCTCTGCGTTTTTTCTTAACAAATTAGATTTTACACGCAAGATTAGGCACTGAAGTATAAAGTGAAATTTTAATCCTGATAAAACCTAATATTACATCAAATTCTACATGTTTATATAAAACTAAAATGTCATAACAATTGAACATTTAATATGCTCTAGTAAATTATATTATAATTGTTCAATACATGCATATAATTATAAGTTCAAATAACTCACGCAAATTACTTTTCATATGAAAATGTATTCATTATCATTTCGTATCATATGAAACCAAACATATTTTAACAATTTCAAACTTTTATCATTTCAAATATGTTTTCAAAGATTCAGATCTCCTTCCCAGACTTGCTTGCTATGGGAACAGTTAAAATCAACAAGTTGATTCACCCTTTACACCAAAGAAAATGCACTTCCAAAGTAAACAAAGACTGTCACCAGTCTCCCAATAGATTCACACAGAAGATGATGTACTATAATATTACGAGGACTTGGCCAGTAAAGATATGGAGTGAGTTCACAGCCATTAAAAACAATCTGTGAGATGATAAACAGGCAGATTAGACACTGTCCATGTTTTCCCTCCCTCAAGTGCTGCCTCAAATATAGCCTCCAATCTGGGATAAGAACATGGATGGAGAGAGCAGGGGGGCGGGGGGCAATGTGTCAGCTGGTTTCTATCAGCAGCTGGCTGCTGGGAGCTGGCTAACGAAAGGTCCTGTGCACAAGATCACCAAATTAGACCGTCCTGCAACAATACTCTTCTCTCAATACTATTAACCTGAAAGGGCCACAAAGGTGAGATTTCAAACCAAGAGCTTTTTTAAAAAGTATACACCTCAGGAAGAATGATGTGGAAATGAAGTAGGAAAAATGTCGCTGCTCTGTGGCGACTCCAGGTATTGGATGCAGCGTTTTGAGGAATGAGGCTCACTGTCAGCTACCTTGTCTCAGAAACAGTGCCCAGGTACCGACTAACATACTTATTGTGATTATTGGAGAGAAACTCATACATTTATAAATGAAAAGAAAAAACAATGACACATTTAGGGGATATCAGAATTTGTGGCAGCAAAATGTCTGATCTGCTTGACCATAAATACATGCAAATTGGCTTAAAGGGGCCATTTAGAATGGTATCCCCTCTTGTCAATGGAGGTAGAATTACGGAGGATTATAGAGATCATGGCCTGCAGCACGGACGACGTCAGAGTCACCGGCACCCAAGCGGCGAACGCTCACAGGGACACAGCTAAGCGAGGTTAGAGGGTCATACGCTCTGGCTGTCTGCCTCACATTGGAGAGGCCTGGGGGATGGTCAGCGCTTAAAGTTTTCTCTTATGTTTTACACAGTTGATGGTTCAGCAGCGACCGCTGCCACTTCCTGTTTGGAAGCACTTTGGCTTCCCATGATTAAGGGTCGCCATTAATCACCACCTTGTCCAATGGGTGAGACCACACAGAAGAGGATGACCAGCTCTGACATTCCCTTTAAGCTTTTCCAAATGTCCTGTAGCCTGTACGTGTTTTAACATGTGTCACAAGGTGATTTCAAGGTGAAAAAGTAATTTTTTGGGGGTTAACAAGCTAGATTTGCTAACATAAAAATTGGGTTGTTATTATTTCCTGATAGGGGGATGAATATTTGAACTTTATATCTTTGAAGAAATCTTTCAACATTATGCTGGACACAGTAACTTAACACGAGCTAATATACTTAAAGGGACATTCCACCCAAAAATCTAAATTTCATGATTTACAATTTGCATTGGGTGTTGTCAATCTATCCAGATAGTTTTCTTGTTAGCATTCTGTTTCTGTACCTTTCAGTTGTTTGAAAAAAACTCTGCGACGGAAAAAACAACAACGGTACCGTCGTTGGTGCGCACCCCTGTGGTCACTTTGAGCTCCAGCACCACATGATTTTGAAATTAAGCAGTGATTACTGCTGTACTGATTTACATTTCTCTCTCTGATACCATTTTACATTTAAATTTTAGGCATTTAGCAGACGCTCTTATCCAGAGCGACTTATACAGTTTACATTTCTTTACATACAATCCATGTACACAGCTAGATATTGTACTGAAGCAATTCAGGTTAAGTACCTTGCTCAAGTATACAACGGCAGTGTCCCCACCTGGGAATCAAACTTGCAACCTTTGCGTTACAAGCCCAGTTCCTTAACCATTATGCTAACACTGCCGCCACTGATACCGATCCTGTATACAATATCAATCCCCCAACAATGCTTTTGAAATGTCTCAAAATTGTATTAATATTCAATTGAAGAAACAGTAAATAAGTATTTCATTTTCAAAGCAGGTAAAAATGTGTACAACATCAAAAAAGGAAGAGGCCATCTTAGAGACTATGGAAAATAAAATACTGCATTTTCTTTCGGCATGGAGGCATGGGAAAGTTGAAATGCAGGTGTTCTCCTGTGCAGTTCCCTTAAGGGAGTTCATTTGTACAGATGCCTTGCGTGGTTCGTGGTTAGCCTGCTTTTCTCATCCCGCAGGGACACAGGAAATAGGGCAGGGCTTGACAAATCTAAAACTGGAGAGCTGGCTGATGCCATCAGTATTTTTGCAGAGAGCCGTCCTTGTCAAAGAGGATATCCCAAGGATCTACACTTAACCAGGATTGCTCAATGACTGTCATATTCTGCCATTTCAACTTTTGAGGAAATATTACAGCACAAACTACTGTGTGCATTTTAAGACATCCAGATTTTGAGGCTGGCTAGGTGTTTATTTTTATCAACACGAAGGTGATATCAATACTTAGTTGTGAAACATCAAAGGTAAGAATAGTATTGATGAATAGTGATGGATTACATTTATGTATCGCCTTTCATCTCAGGATCTCACAGCACTTTACGGTGAAGGGGTGAAATATCACCTCAGCCACCACCAAGAAGAGGTGTTGATGTCATTCATACAGTAGGCAGCACAATTGCCACTGTATAAAAAGCTGCATTTAGAGTACATTTGAATATAGCAATATGCAATTGCTTATATGCAATATGCAATATGAATGGTTCTATAAGATGTCCATATTTCAGAATGTTCTTTGTAACAAAAATTGATATCAAACACTACATATGAGACATTCATTTTTAAATAGATTTATAATACACCATTGAACCTGTCTGTCAAATTAGCCTCTCTTGTTATGCCACACCTCTGCAGGGTTTGTGTCTTAGGTCAAAGCCACATAGCAGTTGTATCAAAACTGGGAAGTTCGTGTAACAGAGCAATAAAAAATCGAATACTACCACCGTAAACAATAGTCATTCTGACTGTACATTACCGGTCTAGAAGCTGACAGGAAGGTGGAGGATGTTAGGTAATCCCATTGATTTAAACACCATGACCCTTGTTAATGGAATAACCAGAGTCCAGTCCAGTGCTTTGGACTGAGATCAGCATTTTATTTTAACAACACACATACTAAATATGATTTCTATGCAAGCTGCACTTTTTATATTTTTCGGTCTGATGTTGGCATGTTCTGGTCATAGTTTCGGCGCCTGTATTTGTTTCCTCTCGGTAGGAGAAAAAGTCTAAATTTGACTATGAATAATACTGCTTTTTTAAGTGGCAAGTTTCTAAAACCTTTTCTACAAACTCAAAAACAGCTCCCTGTTTAACCCAGTCCGAGTAATTTCTCTAAAGCTTCATGACTACAACTACTGCAGAACAAACTCACAGCATTTAGCAATCCAAGTCCTCCAACAAACAATCAGAAGCTAAACATAGCACAGGTCCATGGCTTAATTAAAAGAAATATGAGGAGTTTACACATATAAATGTGTCAAGGCAGTTCAATGAAAGCTAGTCTTCTTACCCTTAAGTCTTTCTCCATGGAGAGACAAAGAACTTTCCAAGGTGCTGTGTATTTTAACATCTTGAGCAACTCCAAAGAGGCACTGGAGTGACTGGAGTCTCCCACATCTATCAACTTCCTGAAGTCCTTTAATTAACACCCCCCACCCTCACACACACACACACACACACACACATACCATCTCTCACCCCTTGATTTTGGGGTGAGAGCGTAGCAAGGCAACAAGCATTCCGACACACAGTGCTCTTGAGCGGCGGACATCTAAGTAGAGTCGCCACCAAGAGCTTTTTTTATCTGGAAACGAGCTTAGCATCAAAAGCAATTATATGTGCAACCCTTCCCCTCTGAGTGAGGCGGAGACAGAGGTGAGTGACACTGCCTATTCTATAATCCCCAGATGGTTGTGTGATGGCCACTTTAAGGGAACATCCACTTCAGGGTAGGGGAAGGATTTTTGGCAAGAGGTTATGAGAGACAGTCCCCCTCTCCAGCTGCAGATTGAGAGGAATGCTATAACTCTAATGGAATGACTCAGCAAGATGGGTCATGTTCAAAAGCCTTATAAGGACTGGATTATTCCAGAAATACTGAAATCCTTCAAATTGCTGCTTGGGCTACACCCTTGAAATGATACCTTTACATCATTGGAAAACCCATACTTACAGGTTTGCTGAACCATTTTGTTTGTTTTAGTGAATAAAATATACACTGCCTTATACCACGGCTTGGATAAATACTCGATTCTGATTGGCTGACAGCCATGCTCCATTTTCGTATATATGCATGTCAAAGTATATATATGCATGGCAAAGTGCCTCATCACAGTTTGAAATCACTTTGCTTAAACTTTCTAATTGTATTAAAGTTCTATTCTATTAACAGCCCACTGTGGTCAGAACCAAAACAAATCTCAACATCGATGACACATTCAACATTTCCTTTGATTTATTTGGGGACCTGGAGGCAAACAAAAGGTATAACACCCAGTTTTTTGTAGCCAACACGCTTCATTGACGCACTTCTGATGCATAGGGTGCCCAGATATCTCACCTTTTGACTCGTTGTCCCATGTCCTGCATAATAAAATGTATCCGTTTTTTTTTATTTTATCATGTAATATCCATTAACCCCCGTTCAACAATATCATCACCCTTGTGTCAATAAAAATAGTTTCAGAATTTGCTCGTTATTTGGACTATTACTGCATTTGAAATAAAAGATGAACTTGTACAGATATAAAATACAGATATGATCCCCTGCCCCACAGCTCAACAATATCAGCAATGGCTTCATTTATTTTTGTTCACTATTGTTCATCATTGTAAGGTCCCTCCTCTCCTGTGCAATCTTACCCAACCCCTACAGCCCCATGATGCACCGGCCAATTATGTAGCCTACATTTGAACGTTCATTGAACGTTCAAAAAACGTTTAGAAAAAAAACGTACAGTATCTTACACAATTACATGGGTGTGGGGACGGTCTGTCTCTCATTCAGAAGTTGTTGTTTATTCATGTTGCTGTTTATTTATGTGCCCTCTAAGGTGGAGAGTGAACTAGCTGGAGAGACTAATGTGACTTTCTAATCAGCTGTCCCTGCAGTGGTGTGTGTCTGAGGCGGCCGGGAGCACTGCGGTATCCAGGCTTATCGAACTTGGCCAGCATCTGAAGCGTGTCCCGGTGGCTGTAATGGATCGCATCAGTTGTCCTTGCCGCACACGACCCAGATTTGCAGAGTGGGGCCGTGACACACTTTTCTACTCAGCCCGATCCTCGTTTCTATCTGGAGCAGAACGCGTGCGCCGTGTTTGACAGTCATCTCACAGACGTAGTAATGTTGGCGTGTTCTCTCTGGTTGAATTTGATACGGTACAAAGCTCTCTGGTTGGCTGTGTGCTGTGTCTGTACTTCAAATTCACAACGCTTCTGATTAATAGTAATTTACAGAAAGGTCAGGTCATTGTTTTTGATGCAAGGGAGAGTTGTGCAGTTTACACAGTTTGGGATTTTTAGCCTGAAATGCATCCTGTCACAGGAGGTTAGGTGTTAGGTGTAGATAACTTTAATGAGTTGACTTACACAAAAACTGTATATCCCTTATTTACAGATGTAGAATATTAATTTATCCCTAAAACAAATATATTTTACTTTTGAGAATGTACTGGTTGAGACTCTAACATGACTACTGCTACTGCATTGCCCAATTTGAATCATCATTTTGCTAGTGTTTTACAGCAGAATTTTAATTGTGAGGCAGATGAAGGAAGCAGGATATATTTATCCTTCCAGCACAATAAGATGGGTCAGGCCAGAAAGGAAGTACTTCTCTCTGTATCCAAGGGCCAGCCCTCAACAAACCCCAAACAAAAATATGAGGAGAGATCGACACACCACCTGTCCCCACGCAAGCAAATACAGCATGGATTTATCAGTTAAGGCAAGCGCTCTCATCAACTGCCAAAAGAGCATCTCCAGCATGTTTTAGCATCAATGTTTTCAGTGTCACTTCCACTTCCTGTGAAGAATTTCCAACCAGAACTCAACCAAGCACACAACAACTCTTATTTGTCAAGTTCTCCATCGTGTAGTTTTTTAAACCCAACACTGGGCAGTTAAAATGTACTTTATATCACATGGAACATCATGGTACCACAGCTATATCACCTGACTGCAATGCATACAGCATAATCCCTTGCATTTCCTACCCACTGTGATTCCCCAGGTCATCACTGCAAAAGAGAATTGAGTTATCAGTTGTCCTACCTGGTTAAATAAAACCAAGTGGAATGTTAACACAGCAGATACTGTAGCTATACTCATAATATCTGTATATAATCAACATAATCTGCAGACACACCGATTTAATTTGACAATTTGTGACTCCTGTAACATTTCTCTTATGAAATCTAAAGCAGTAAATGTCCCAACACAATTCTGCCTACAGCAGAGTGTACTGTACTGCAACTCAAACTTCTGTCAGGGCAGTGAAAAGAGACGCTAAAAAAAGACACAAAACAAAGCCTCGGGGTGCATTTATTTAAAATGTCGGCGCTGGGCTCAATGCTTTCAAGTGAATAGATGCAGTGCTTTGTATTCCGTTTACACGGAACTGTAGCACTCGTGGTGCACTGATTAAAACTGCAATCCCAATTATTTATGTTCCGAATTTTCAAATGGCAAGGAACCATAAAAACATTATAGGTTGCCATTCAAATTCCAATTCTATTTCCAGAAGGACACTTTTGGGAAATGACAGAATCCACTAAAATACTTGCTGTTGTCTGCTGTTGCCCTTGCATAATGGTAAAACAGAGTGTATCATCAGCATCAAGCAATATAGGCCTTCAAGGGTATGAATATATTTCAGCCACTTACAACATAATTTAACCTGATATACGTACATGTTGAAAAATACCAATCATTAAATTTACATAAACATTGAGATTAGATGAAAATGTTACATGAATTCTGAACATACCAAATTTGACGACCCAAGAAATGCAAAGCAACAGCATATATCCTTTCCAAGAGTAATAAAGTAGCAACCTGTCTAATAAAACACAGCAGCAGTCTCTCTTAAATCAAAACTGAGCACATCAATAAAGAGGTATAGTTTTCAAAACTCAACGTTTCTAAAATGGAGAATAATCTCAACAACACAAGTCATTCTTAATCACCTGATAATGGAGAACAAACTACAACAACTGTTAAGGTTTGGCTATTGGCTCCCATGATTTCAAACTGAGTTTATGTGAAATACACATTTTGAAAAACAGTTTTGCTTCAGTCAAGTCTACTTAAACCATATTGTCTTATTTCATTCACGAGTCCAATAATTCAGTGTTAAACAACATATAACCAAGCATTCTAAACCCTCACATTTATATGCTGACTTGAACAAGTATTGTACCAGCAATTAATACTCAACAGTTCAATTTGGCAAGAATGTATCAAATGTAATCATGATGTGAAAAAACAAATGAAACAAGAATTGCCTAAGGGACTTCAAACAAACATTCCACCTACCAAGAGAGCGGAAAACATCATCCACATGGATATCATGGCAGTGTTTTGGTCCAGTTCCGTAGCCTTGTGAGAAAAATAGACCGCGTGCCTGTATACTGGCAACACACATGGCAACACAGGTCTTTCCCCTTCGCTCGCTGCTCTTTACAAACAAGTAGCCAACAAAAGACTCAATGCCACTCAGAATAGAAAAGAGGCTCTCAGGCTGAATTCTAATGACTTGCTATCCTGAAGTTGAAGAATCTGTGTTCACTTATGATGCTGTCATTTATGGTGTCTCAAGCATACAGCCAACAGTGATCAAGCATAAATATATGGTAGACATACTTTTCCAATTGCGATTAATTTCCAATTACATAAATATAGACAGAGATAGTGCAGTGGGAGATTTGCGATAACCCTAGCCTGTGAGTCAGAGAAAACTAAGAACTGTAGCTAAATTTAAACTGTAAAAGGGAAGTAGCCATCACACCCAGATATAGTTGAACATTGATCCATGTCAAGCAGATATCAAACTCTTAGTTGGTTTCAGTCAGTCATTATTAATAAAGATTAACTCTGAAAAGCTATGGCATTGTCGTGTAGACGGAAACACCTGACCACAGACAATGTTGTATAAATTTAGTTTGAGTCAGGTGTAACACAAGGCACCCTGGCTGCAGATCTGAGTCACTGTCCTCTGTTCATTGACAGAAACAGGTCCTGCACCAGATGTTGCTAGCTCAAGACTTTGCTGCAGCAGACACTGATGATGACTGTTAATCCCAGCAGAACAGAAGAACAACCATTGACAGGGTCTTTAGTCAGTAAGGACACTCAGTAACAGGGAACAACGCAAAATACTAAAATGCCTAAAAATAAAAAATACTTAAAAATTAACTGAACAACATATCCTTTTATGGTCTGTATTACAGTGTGTAATGCAGTAAATATAATGGAAACTCAAATGTATGAAATATCACTGTGAGGGCTAAGGCATACACGATTCATAGTACTGAAATACAACTGAAACTCAAAATGTGTAAAGTCTCTCTGGGTTAGCTGCTGTAAATAAGAGACACTTTCACAAATTACTTAATTTTCCCAGCATTACCCTAAAGTGCTTGGGGAGGACAACATTTCAAATCCTTAGTGAAGGCTATAAGGTATAGCACAGACATTACCAGCTTATACAAATACCAAAATAAAATATATTTTTGTAACATTAGAAAATGAACATGATTATGAACATGTCAAATATCTGGCGCAGTACACCTGTTACCAGCTGAGACTGAGGCCTAATTCATTTTACTCAAAATTGTACAAAATTTTACTTACTGAGAAACATCAAAGCAAGGGTAACTTTTTTACCAAAATAAAAGTGTGAGTTGTAATACACATTCAATATTAAATATTGCGTAAGGAATGTAAAAAGTATATAATGCTCCCTTAAAATTATCACAAAAATTGAAGGACAATACACATTGTTGGTTGAATAAAGGCCTAAGTAATTGTGGATGTTGATTACATTTAGTCAGGTACAGTCATTTTGTCATACATGATCTTGGTCTTGTCACAATTCATCACTAATCCTTTACTACAAAACACAGGGAAAACTAACAAAGGCCTTTTTGGAAAACCAAGCAGAAAAACATGGCAGGGGACCTACAAGGTGTTTACTGAAGTGTGAAAGTATCCTTTGCTTTAGTGTTTCGGTGCATTAGACAAACCCTTCCTTTGGTGAAGCACAGTCCCATTAATTAACAGATAGGCTGGTGGATGTAAGCCACATCTCCACACCCTCCCCTTCAAGCCATTCATTGCAATTTAGTAAATGTCTTTGTTCCTCTAAATACCTCATTGCTTAAAACAATAATTATCTAGCTGTCTGTATTCAAATCACTGCTGATCTCAGTCTGTTTTCATCTGAGAGACATCCAGGAGAGTGGACTGCGATTGGAAGAAACTCACAATTACAACAAAGAATATAGTGTCAAAATACCTCCCAAGCAGAGTGAACAGAGTGATGTATTTATAACAAACATGGTTATAGCACAACTGTTTTCTTTATTTCTTGATATAGTTACATAGACTACAAGATATTTATCATAGACTTCTGAGTTTGTTCTAATGTCCAACAACCGTTGCCAGGTTTAAATGTACACGTTACTCATCATGAAAAGGGTTCCTTTATTATCATTATCATTATTAAGTCATTTTGTCTCAGATTTAATCCTGTGGGTAATGTTTAGAAACAGACTGATCTGGTTGACTGTAGTGGATTGGCACTTGGAAAGAGTGGAGTTTTAGGACTTGATTACTACAGGCAGTCCCCAGGTTACAAACGTCCGGCTTACGGACAACTCGTACTTACGAACGGACTGCCATAAGGCCTATTATCTTTAAAATGAGTTAAATACAATGGTTCATAATAATGAACGAACGCACTACTTTGTGATGCTCATGAAAACATTGTGCGGTTTCAGCGGTTCGTCAAGCAACAGAGATCACCGTCCGTTATTTTAAGTCGGTCCCGTTTTTCTCTTTCTCTTACCCTTACAACCATGCCTCCAAAGCGTAAATCCAATGCAAGTGCTAGTGATGCATCAAAGAAAAGGAAACCGATCACCATGGAAAGTAAAGTTGAAATAATAAAGAGATCGGAGAGGTGAAACGCCATCAGCCATTGGGAAAGCATTAGGCTACAACCGGTCAATGATCGGAACAATTTTAAAAGACAAAGGGAGAATAATGGAGCATGTGAAAGGCCATGCCCCGATAAATGCCATGATTATTACCAAGCAACGCAGTGGTTTAATTATTGAGATGGAAAGGCTATTGATAATTTAGATAGAAGACCAAAATCAGCGTAATATGCCTATTAGCCTTTCTTTAGCGCAAGAAAAGGCTCAAAGCCTTTCTTTAATGTTTTTTTACAGTACAGTACTGTATGTACATAGTTACTTTTATTATTACTGTATTATTATTAATAATATTACAGTATTATTATTATTATTATTACAGTATTATTATGTACTGAATGTTATGTTTAAGATGTTTTATTGTATTTGGAAATTTTTCTTTTTTATATGAACAGAAAGGTAAAATAAATACTATACTAAGACAAACATTTGACAAGTGATGATTAATAAGAACTGTATGTGCCTGTTCTGACTTACATACAAATTTGACTTAAAGACAGACATAAGAACGGATCTCGTTCATAACCCGGGGACTGCCTGTATTAAATTACATGGTATTTCATAGTTTTATTTAAATGAATTGCTTTATTGACCCTAACATCATACCTTGGAGAATTGGCTCCTACACATTGTGCAAATGTATAATTCCACAGGCCACAGAATGGACCTATTGTTTTGGCCTTTGTATGCTCACTGATATCCAAGAGCTTCTACATCTTCAACAAAAAGTTCAAAACACTAATGAATATTCCAACACATCAAATAATAACATATTGTTTAATAAACCTGTGTACCACATGGCCTTAATGTGTAGTGGCAGAAGCATATTTGGTCTTTAATCTTGAATCAAAGTAATTGGCTTTCCAATTTTATGCCAAACAAAGAAAACATGTATTAACCACACACTTACCTAGTATGCTTGCATGTTTGGGTGATGCATATTCAATCATCTCTTGGTGCAACTAGTAGGGGACACAAAATAATCCACCCTGCATGGTTGCTGCTACTGCCTAGTGCAGTGGTCTCAAACTCAGTGCCACGGAGGGCCATGTGTATGCTGGTTTTTACTGCAGCCTCCGCTTTTGATGAGATAATTAGTTATATTATTTGCTAAATTATCATGTTGGCTTGCACATAATGTATATAAAGTGAAATGCAATATTTTTGTTATCTAAATAATAATTGTTGAGTATATTCTGTGCTTTAACTTCAAGAATGCACAGAGGTGCATGCATATGGCTAAATGAGTAGTTGAGCCAATTAAGGCAGCAGTAATTGGTTGGAATGAAAACCTGCATACACACGGCCCTTTGTGGCACTGAGTTTGAGACCACTGGCCTAGTGGCTCCTGAATGAAATTCTTGACAGTAATCCTGCATTTCTTCTCCATTGCTGACATGCCGAGGCAGAGACAGTTCAATTTACACCTGGGCCAAGGTTCTCTCAAGCAACTTAATTGAAAAGGTAATTTGATTCATCTTCAGATTGCTCATTAAAAACACAGAGGCACCAAGAAATGTTGCTAATGACACCTCAGCACCATGCTGAGAGATCACAGAGGTGGCAGTGCCTAACTAATCACCACATTCTCATTCCTATTTCCAGAGCATGATTACACTGCTTTATTTAGACTGTGTGAATACGCTTTGTAGATTGTTAAGGTTGAATTTAATGCTAATCACAATTTCCATTTTGTGAACACCATCAATTAAGACATGTGCACCAATCTGTTCCAGTCACATATCACGCTATATAATGACATCCAATATTTTCTGTAAAAGTCACAAAATGTATGTGCATCTGGCTCAAAATAATGCTGTGAGTAACAGGTATGTTGTCTCTGAATGTGATAAAAATAACATTACATAAAAGTTAAACCATAACAGGCCGACTGGAATTAAAACCCTAAACAAGAGTAGTATTAACATCCTTTCGTGTAAGTGGATAGATACCTCATTTCTTGGAACACATTTGCATACTAGGGAGCTTCGTTTAAACAGGATATGCCATAGAATATCTGGCTATAAACATTTTCAATTTGGAACAACTCTGTATTTGGTGTTTATTCGTAGGCCACCAGCCACACCTAGAACTCCTCTGCCTTTCTCCGGTTCCTCAGCTTCATGGAATTTTATATGAAGATTCCAGCTCTTAATTTGGAGCGACTACAAGGTGGGTTTCCTGACTGTGACCTTGATAGTTAGATAGGAGCTCTGTCAGAAAAGCACACCCATATTTGGAGCAGAATCATTTCCCTCCTCCATCCGATGGCTTTACCAGATTAGGTGATCTGATGTGCTGTCTTTCCACTCATTTGCTTGTTTTGTATCCTGGCAAAGGTTTGTTTAGTTAGTCTTATTGATTTTTGCAAAATACTTACATGAGACAACTATTTGTGTAGTTAGTTTTGCATTCACTGTGGCTGGAGATGTTTAGGCATATACAAAATTCAGAACGTTACAGACCCATACTTGTACATGTAATTGCAATTGTAGCTGATTTAACACCATTCGTTTTCCACTAACTTAACCTGTGGAAGATGGTAATCATTTTCTTGTGTATATATGAATAAGCAGGCAAACCTGGTTACTGTCTGATGTCCAAGTCCACAAAATGTCACAAAATAATTGTATTTAGCTTACTTCCCAAAGCTTTCCATGTTAAATTACGCATCTGCATATCACACTCTACTTATTAATTTGGCTACTTATCAATCTTGTGCATTTTAAACATTAAATATTTAACTAAAATTATGTCGTTACATGAAGAAATGTGTGGATAGCTTGTCAAAACCTTTTCAGTTCTATTTAATGGAATGTCACTGCATTGAAGATGTCAAATAGCACTGTCACTTTCAGTCACTACCGCTAGCTGCCTTTGTCAATCGGAAGAATGCTGCTCTTTGGCTCAAGGACAAAGAGGACAAAACTTTTTTCTCTTTCACAACAAAAGGGTAGAATACTATGTTCTGGCTCAAAGACAAGGAAGGCCACAGCGTGTGTGTTTATGCAGATGTAATTATAGTCAATCACCCTCCTCTAGTCTAACAATCCCTACCTAGACATATATCTGGTTAGAATTAGTTTGATTCTATATCCATGCAAAGAACAACGTGGACATATAACCAAGATATTTACAGAAATAAAATATGCTACATACATAGCATATAAGCGAATACTAAGGTTGTAAATGCATTGTTTTGAGTGTGTTGTTTTAAATACATTTTTTAACTTTTCCCACATATTCTTCCACAATTTGAAATGCCCAGTCACAACTTAAGGTCTGGCTTGATGTCGGATGTATGATAGTAATAATGGCCTATACTGATATTCTACATATTGTAACAATAGGCAAGCAAGATCCAAGATAGACTTTTTGCTTTTTTTTTTTTACCTGCTCAATGGTTGGCAAATGTTAGCAGTGTGTGTTAGACCGCATTGTCATAATATAGGTGAAGTACATTGTTCTTGAGGGGAGATTTCTAATTAATTACTACTGTTTGTATTCATCCAAAAACATTATCTAAGTGGCCATGCACTAAACCACAGCATTAAGGTTCCAACCAATATATGAAGCACAAGCTTAAACAAGCTGAATCTCTCTTTGGAGACCGAAAAAGGCAATTAGAAAATCACAGGATTTCTACCCTGATGTATAACACTATGCACTGTATTCTATATATATATATATGCCATTTAGCAGATGCTTTTATCCAAAGCGACTTACAGTAGTGAATGCATACATTTTTTAAAGTATATGTGGTCCCAGTGGGAATTGAACCCACAACCTAAGTGTTCCCAATGCCATGCTCTACCTACTGAGCCACACAGAACCACATGCAAGCAGGATCACTCTTTAATTATAGTACTTCATTAGTAAAGCATTGTCTGGTTATAATGCCTCAGGTCAATGCATATAGTATGCACTCTGCGATTTATCAAAACACCAATTCAGTGTTCCTTATGGTGTAGTGCCTGCAAAAACAAAATAAATGTGAGTGTTCAACCCAGCCTGAATCACACAGACAGAAAATAGCACCCAGTGCCTCTCCATTTGTCACTCAGCAGTCAGATATGGAATGGGAATTTCCTTATGAGGGATTGGCATCCTGTGCAGGGAGGTGTTTAAATATCAGCTGCCTTGCTGCCTTGCTGCCACAAAAACATCCCTTGTCCCTAGGAGACGTTTGTAACTGGCTTTGGTTTCATATCAGAATATACATAATATTTTAGGTACCTGTGCAAACAATATCTATACATTTTTCCAACACAATAGCGAAAACTCACACATTTGAGTTTTTAATAATTACTTTCTTGTTGCCTTCAATGCTGAGGTCATTCAACAAGTCATCCACAAATGATGTGGAAAGGTATCACACGGTAAACTAACTAGGTCAACAGGGACAGAAACATAGCTGAAAGATCAGTGAAATATTGAGTCTGGATGTAAGGAAATATAACATTCAACCCAACACAGGACAGTTCAGTTCAGACACTGGCAAATACAAGAGTCACTGGTGGCCACGGCCACAAAGCTATCAGCTAAAGCCATTTAAAAAAAACAGATGAAGCAACGTATTGGAAATTGAAAAGATTGCTATGCTTTTGCTGTTTTATGATAGGAAAATTATATTGACTGTAATGAAATAATTACTGTAATAATGTCATTTAAAAAAGACTGTTGGACAGGAGTGTGGAATAATGATCAAGAAGCTTAGATTGTAACCTAGGGGTATGAATCTTTGGTTTAACAGCGATACAATACACATCACAGTACATAACTTGTGATACAATACCACATTGTTACTATCGACATTAATGTAGTTTTGTCATTTTATTTGACCGTACATGGACAAAGCTTGTCTACTACAAAAAAAACATCTTTGTCATACTAAATACAATGTGCAATTTGTTAGTATTGATATGATTGATTCTTTGCATTGTAAATAGATTTTAGACCAATACCGAGACCAAAGTCACACTAGTTTGAAAAAATTGCTGTTTGCATTTTGATGCAGTCACATCGTTGAAATTTAAATCGATGCATCAATTCAGGTTCAAGCCCCCATTGGGACAATTAAGTTACCCTCAGAAATACATGATGTATTCTATATTACCTGAATTTATTAAATATCCAGCTGTATACATGGGCAATATATGGAGATGCAAGCTATCTATGCCACTCTGGATAAGGGCATACAATATATTAAGCAATTAACAATAACATTCACACACATTCACATCTGCCACACAATAGTCATGGCATATGACTTTTACGCTTATGACCAAACCTATGTCACTAAATAAGTTCAATTTATATCCTGTCATTAATTCCTCAAGCTTCACTGCCCAAAAGCATCAAGCCGCACAAACAATTGAGCACCCTGCCTACCAGTGTTACGCACTTATTTCAGATGGAGAACAGGGGAAAATAAATTGTTATTTAGTGGTTGGCCTGACCCCTCCGCTGCAGACCACCTAAGAGGCAGAAGTGACTAAAGGCCATTACGATTAATGAGAGTGCTGCACAATGAGGAGAGGAGATGGACACTAGAGAACCCTGCAGGCCTGATTGCCCCTGATTCTCAGAACAGTACACATGATACCCAGAGCGGCGCAAAGTGATCTCCTACTCCTTCCATTACTGTAAAGAAATAGCAGTGCGACAAACATGTTCCTTCCCCTTGAAGTATGATGTCAGAAAGTAACACCTGTTCAGATGACAATTGTGTACCTGTCTCTTGTGTGTTTCACTTAAAGTCTACAAAAGAGCACATTAATAATTAGCAAGAATTGTCCAACTCAGATTGAGAAAAAATATATTTTGGTAGCTTATTTGATCATTTGGTGATGTGAGGCACTCCTCCATTTAAAAACGTTATAATTGAACTTTGACAAACTTGCAAGAGAATAAAGTGAAATGTCTAGTCAGCTCATTTTCACCAGAAAGCTTCTTTAGTTACTTCTGACTGGGTTTTAGAATGTGAAAGAGCTGTCATTTCCTGTTTTTACACACTAGATTCCCTCACTATCTGAAAATGTTTCAGTCAATTTATTAGGAGTGACTTTCATGCTACCAAGGACAATGACATTTTCCATATATGGCTTCAGTGTCCATTATTGGCATTGGCCATGAAGGGTGTGGAGGACAATACCATGCTTGGATTACTCAGGAAATAACTGATTAGAGGCTAGAGCACCTCTAATTTCACTTTCAAGGCCATCTTGAGAGGATGTTTTCTTTAATTCAAGGATACATTATCATGTTGTCGTCACTTAACCCTCAATTTAACCTTAAATAGATTTAATCCAGGAGTTTATTGCAATACATTAATTCAATTATCTAACTGCAGAAGAAAGACTTCACATATCTATTTGGTTGTAAATAAAATAATACAATCTTGTTTTGCGCTGTTTGATAGATTTATAGATTGTTTAACTTCCTTTGGATTACACTGAGCCATATGAACACCTTCAACATGAGACACAAGCTCTTATATTCTGTAAATTCAGAAGCACTCATTTCACCCTTAAATAATAAAATGCAGAGCAAAAAGATCTAAATGTGTCCTTAAAATGGGGGTAAAAACAAGTCATTCATTGCATTCATTTTGAAAAGTCCAGTATTTGTCATAATCATAAACAAGCTATCCAAGCTCAGATTTTTATGAGATTTTTTAATGTTCAGTCTCTTGAAATGCATTTCTATTACAATAAGCGCAGGGCGTGTGACCAAAGCAATAGAACATTTGTACTAAAGGGAAATGAAAAGCTGAGAGATGATTACAGAAGGAGAAAACTAATTAGCAATTTATTTCCAGATGCCTCACAATGCTGCTGTGTCAGCAGATGACGGGCAGATGGGCCTAGTAATTAACAAAGGAAGCAAATGACGGTTGTCCAGTTAAAGTATAAACTGTACCTCCGATCTTAGGAGCATGCTCAAATGAATGTTTTCTTTATGGTTACCTTTTCACACATACTCAGATTAACAAGTGTAGACCCTACATATAAATACAAACTCAGACTCATACTAAAACATGTTTGATACTCTACACATGCCCTGAAACAGATTGCTTACAAAAAATATAAAGGTTCTTACTGGCAGACGGAGTTACATTTGGAGAAAAGAAAGAGCAACTGTATAACTGTCAGTACATTTCAATAGACTCAATATACCTTCTATAAAGGTCTGTTAAAATAATCTATTGGTCATTATCTCAAGTACCATGCTATCTACGAACCAAATGACAAGATGAAATGTTCCTAGAGACAACTAAAATGAGAGATAAGAGAGCACTCATACTAGTGGAATTGCATTTGTTTTTGCGGGATGATTTATATGGAGGCAGATGCAAAATGACACCAAATATGGAGTATTGAAGCATATGAAAAGTACACCTTTGTAGTAGTTTTTTTAACAAATGGTAATTCTAGGAAGTACAGACCACTCCAAGAGGGACACATATTATAGACAATTCTAGCCTTTCCCGAAATGAACAATCATTGAGGATGACAACAGTAGCCTAATCTCTCTCTAAGGCGAAGTAATAGCAATTTGCCTGTAGTCTCAAAGAGCTTCATTATTTTATTTTTCTGAGACAAACCAGCTCCATGGCAAGAAAGGTGCCAGGCAATTAATAATAATATAGTTGGTTAGTGCATTTCCAAACAAGAGCTTCATCATGAAAGCCAAAGAACATTCAAAGCAAATCTGAGAAATGTTTTTTCAAAAGCAGCAATCAGGGGAAATATATAAGAAGATTTCAAAGACTGAATATCCCTTTCAAATACTTTTGAATGTCCATCATAAAGAAATGGACAGAATATAGCACAACTGTGAATTTGCCAAGAACAGGCCCTCCTCCAAAACTGAGCATCTGTGCGAGAAGGGCACTTCTTAGGTAGGCCACCCAGAGTCACAGTCTAACAGAGTTACAGTCTTCCATGGCAGAGATGGGAGAAATTATCCATGGGATAACAATAGCTTCACAAATCTGTGCTATATGGGAGGGTGGCAAAAAGAAAGCTATTGTTGAAGAAAACTTACATGAAATCTCGCCTAGAGTTTGTCAGAAGCATTTGAAAGAGGAAGATTTTGGCATCAACGTTAGCCTCTATGTTTGGTGCAAGTTTTTTATTTTTTTTATTTGACATTATCGTATTTTATGTAGGCGGCACGGTGGTGCAGTGGTTAGCACTGTTGCCTCACAGCAAGAAGGTCTCGGGTTCGAATCCAGGCCGGGGGCCTTTCTGTGTGGAGTTTGCATGTTCTCCCCGTGTCCGCGTGGGTTTCCTCCGGGTACTCCGGTTTCTTCCCACAGTCCAAAGACATGCACGTTAGGCTAATTGGAGAGTCTAAAGCCCGTAGGTATGAGTGTGTGAGTGAATGGTGTATGTAGTGCCCTGCGATGGATTGGCGACCTGTCCAGGGTGTATTCCTGCCTCTCACCCTAATGCATGCTGGGATAGGCTCCAGCCCCTCCACGACCCTGACTAGGAATAAGCGGCTGAAGATGAGATGAGATGAGTATTTTATGTTGAACAGTGGCAAGCAATGCTAATTAAATCCATTGTGTTTCCATGAACTAAGAAAATAAAATATGAAAAATGCGGGTGAATACTTTTTATACCCACTGTAATATACTGTATATGCCATTTACCAGACGTTTTTATCCAAAGCAACTTAATAAATGCATGCATTTTTCAGTATATGTGGTCCCAATATTGATTGCCTTGAATCCTTCCTCTTAGACGACATTCAGATGACTGCCTAATAGAAAGGTCATGTTGAAAACCCAAGGAAGGACACAAAACTAAAGCATCAGCAGAAATGAACTTCCTGCTGCAGCTGAACACTGAACGCACAGATATGACAGCTGCACAGCTGAGCATCACCCTGCATGTACTTTAAGACAGGTGTTATATTCCTACTACATAAATAGACACACATATGACATCCTTCAAAATGTAAATATTATGTTCTGCTTTTACATATTACATATCTTAATATCTATATGGGGAATATGACTTGAAACATACCCTATGCTAAAATATTTCAGATGTTTCCATCTGCTGTGCAGATTTTTTTCTCATTGGCAAATGAGACATTGCTGGATTAATAGCCAATTATACAAAAGCTAGGTCATTTTTTTCTATTTTCTCTCAATTTAGCAGCCAATTATACCCTCCTTTTTCATGTAACTATGATTGTTCCTACCATGCATTAATGCACATCTTGTAAGTCACTCTGGATAAGAGCGTCTGCTAAATGCTTAAAATGTAAAATGTAAAATGTAATGTAAATTATCCCCTCCCTTATATTGAGAGCTCGCTGACGTAGTCCTGAAACCGCGGTAACATGCGGTGGAGCACCGCCTCCTCCGAGCTGGAACCCGCCAAACCAAGTCATCGGAACTCCGGTATGCACACAGGGCCACTCCTATATGCAGCGATCTTCTATCGGCTTCCCTCCCCCCTCCCTGGGGAGGACAGCCAATTGCAGCCCCCTAGTGGCACTCCCGGCCAGAGCCGAAACTGGAGCAACCTGTTGGAATCCAACCCTGGTCGCACTGGGCAGCGTCGGATGTTCTCTACACCACCCGGGAGGCCTCAAACTAGGTCATTTTTATATAAGGTCATCATCACGTTTAGTAAAAGTCCCACAATCACAACATTCACGGTCAATTCAGTAGAGTGCAGACTAGCACATACAGGGGGTAAACAAAAGAATGGAGACACCAAACAATATATGAATGTTTATTAACTAATTAGGAGTTGGGCTGCCTTTTTCCTTCAGAAAAACTTAATTCCTTCTTGGAATGCTGTCATACAAGTTTTTAACTCTAGTGGTATAGTAGACCATTCTTCAAGAAGGAAAGCCTCCAGTTCTTTGAGAAGTGAAGACGGTAGAAATCTACTCCGCAATCTATCTTCCCGATCTTCCCATAAAAGTTAAATGATGTTTAGATCTGGAGATTGGGGAGGACATGGAACGTGTTTGGCACTCTTGAATCAGTTTAGCAATATATATCGGGGCCATATCGTCGGATTTGGAATATGGGATCTTGAGGAAACAATGTTTGCACCATAGGGTGCACCTGCTTGCATAAAATGGCTTTGTATTCCAGACCCAATGAGTCCCATGAGATGGCTACCCAACAGTTCCAGCACCATGTTTAACAGCTGGGAACAGGCAATGTAGGTTGAAGGCTTTCTCCAAACATAAACCTGTCCAGATTTAGGAAAAAGAGTAAAGGATGACCTATTAGAACATATGACTTTCTTTCACTGCTCAGAAGCCCAGGTTTGTACTCATCACACCAGGTTATGCGTTGTTGCACCTTAGTTCCAAGCGGTTTCCAAATAGCAGCCCTATAATAAATATCAGGTTTTTTGACTGGATCACGGAGGTGTATATTCTGTTCTGTGGTCATTTTTGAGGCTGTGGTTTTTAGCAACTATCCTGTTAAGTACCTATCTATCCCTGTTGGAAAGCTTTGCCTTGCGACCACTGTTCCTCTTTCCTGATGCAGTTTTTCCTTTTTAGCATATGTTCATCATGACAGCATAGAGGTTTAGCATATGCTGTCATGATTTTTGACACTGTTTCCCTTGACACATTAAATCATTTTGCCATTCCTATTTCATGAATTGTTTTCAGTATATTGACAAAAATAGATTTCTGGGTTATAAAGAAATAAATGAAGATAAAATACAGAAAAAAGGCCATATCTCTTCCACTGTAGCTATATTTCCATTACCATGTCTAAGCAAATGTACCTTGGATCAGTACAAATATTTGTGCAAAAGTCAACTGTATTAATTTGCCTTAATGCACATTTAGACCAGTTATTTAGACCAGAATTTTCTTTCTACCTGTTACTTAGTAACTAGCTCTAAGGTTGAACATTTTCATGAACTTGAATAACTTGAATTTTGATCTGCACAATGCTTGTTACTATGAGGCAAGTCACAAAAAACTGGGGATCAACAACATTCTAAATTCACATAAATTCACTCTAACAGAAATGTAATAAGAGAAGTGTTTTATAAATTATACCAAATTGTATAGCTGTGGAAGTAACATTGACAGCTGTATACCAGAACAGCTACATTTTATAGAGGACGTGGAAGGAACTGCAAGCAGCCAGAATACTCAACTTGTATGCTTCATATTTATCAAATTAATAATAAAAATGGTAGCTACAGTACGTGTCACAGTTGTGAGCTCAATACTGACATGAGAAATTGCAATTAAAAACAACAGAATGAAACTGACATCAACTGTACTGATACTGGTATAGCTCTGGGGATAAACAGTGTTAATGGAAATAACGCAAAAACATCCAAGCCTATAACACACAGCCAAAATCACTGCACAATTATAATTCATCCAAAGATGCTGATTCGTGCTGTCTCTGAGTTAATGTGTGCATAACCAACAATGCCTTGCATTCACAATAATTAACCCCTATTACTGCAGACATACAATTAAATTACTGCTTCAGTTAGTGAGGAATATTGATACTTCAGTACTTTAAATCTCAATGTCTACCCTACCCTGTGGTACAAGACTCAGGAGCATCACATTCAGTCTAGTTCTCTCAGCAGGGACCAAGCCTTTGACTGCATCCAAAAACCAGTAGTAAAGATCGTGCTCGATGGTGCTGCAATTCACAGATATTAACACAATTCCAGACAGCGATGCAGATTATTACCTGGGAAACAAATGTAAATCCTTAGTAAACTGACGTGTTTGCAATGCTGAGACTGTCGCACACAATGGGTTTGCGTGAAAAGTAATTCACTCCTATATAAGAAAACCACTGCAGGGCTGCAGCTCCCTGCCTCATAGTCTGCTGCTCTCTGTGCCTCCCTCACAATGACTTCAAATTATACAATACATTGCAAGTTCAACTGACCAATGAATTACCTCCTCTTAAATCTGCATTCCATTTTTGTGTGTCAAAAGTGCCTTTTAAACTACCCCTTTGATAATTATACAACTGTATATCTAAGCACAAGAATGTGGTCAGAAATAGCATTTTCACAGTTGGTCATGGGTCACTCACAATTAAAAATGCACAAATCAGATCCTTACACCAAGGACACAATTTCATAATAACTTTATATTACAATAGGTTTGGAGCGAGAGATTGACAAAAAAAACAAATATCAAAACAGAAAATCAAAACCGATTTCTAAAGACAAACTCCAGGGATTCAAGGTAAAAATAACTTAAAAAAGTTGGTAGCAGT
This sequence comes from Aldrovandia affinis, assembly GCA_029706075.1. Lineage (NCBI taxonomy): Eukaryota > Metazoa > Chordata > Actinopteri > Notacanthiformes > Halosauridae > Aldrovandia > Aldrovandia affinis. The sequence goes on along the minus strand of JAINUG010000066.1, from coordinate 2,473,569 downwards.
TTTCAAACAAAACCTCAGTTATAAATGTTAAGTATCTGTAACATTTCTTCTAATAAACTGGGAAAAAATGCACATGATTTGATAACACCTAAGACTCGAGTATGCCGTTTATACAATTGTAATATTTGTGTGACACACCCACTGCAATGCTTATCTATGATTTTGCTGTGATATACTTTTTCTTTACAGTTTAGGTTGAGGTCATTGATAAACATAATGCTGCAAGAAAAAAACCTCTGCAGTGTGCTAGCTCCAGTGACCTCCTTTGGACATCTCTTCTCAGACAGCAATTTTGGAAAAACCTCCCCTTACCGCACAGCACCACACTTCGCACAATTTAATATAAAACGCGATTTATTATTAACTAACCTACAATAAACCAGCGCAGGTTATATAAATTACCCCCCCCGTTATTTTCTAAACATAAAATACACACATATGGTACAATACACACATACAGTAGCTAGCTAGCTATAATAGCTTACTATACCACGAACCTCATGCATGTAACCCTGGTAATATTGGCTACTGTTGCCTACTGTAGAACTGAGCGAGGCATCCAGCGAGAGATTGTATGCTTTCCAAAAATGCTGTACTGTTCCTTCCCAGTGCGTAGAATAAATAATAGGTTTTCTTAGGAAAAGGGTAGAAACTGCGTTCAAAAGTCCGATAAAGTATACAAAACGAGCCTGCGCTAGCGTGTCATACACACTATCCGTTTATCTTTGACATGCTACAGTGCGACGCTGGTGTTTGCGGCAGGTTTGACTTGGATGACATTGAGCATTCACGCTGGAGCTTCACCGCTGCCTCTCTAGCGCTCACTATTCCCTCCTGTCTCTGTGAGCCCGCCTGCTGAATAATGAATGGATAATGTAGTCCTGGAGGTTTCTCTCTCATTCCAGGGCAATCAGGCACTGGTCGCAGCGAGCCAGCACAATGAGCCCTGCGCGTTAGCTCGGGTTACAGTTCCCTATTCAGCTGTGCAACAATCTGGCCCTCATCCTGCCTTTGTTTCCCCCCTCCACCAAATAGGAACCAAACGAAACAGGGACCTGGAGGTCAAAAGCTGCCAGTAAAGGAATTTTCAGGGACAATAAACACATACACTGTCCAGAACAATTAGAACTGGCAACAATGCACTATTGGAAGTCATCTGATTAGAGGAAATGTGCAAAGTTAATGGAATTTAAAATATGTAAAAAACGACCCATGATAGAGATGTAGATTTTATCTGTCCTAACTTATTAATACTGTGCTGCATATGTCTGTAATGATGCTGCTATAGCGTGGCTGTGATTCTCTCCTTTATCACCAGGATTTATATCTTATGTTCAATTCTCACTGGGACCACATATACTGAAAAATGTATGCATTCATTACTGTAAGTTGCTTTGGATAAAAGCGTCTGCTAAATGGCATATATATTATGTAGCTACATATAAGAGCTGCATAGTATGCAGAGGCGCTTGTGTCTTCACTCTGAAATATGGTTATTATATCCTATTGATGATGCCAGAATGGATATTTGAAAGTCACTGTTTCATATTTTGTTTTGTTTTGACCCATGCCTCCAAGTAAAAACTGCATATACATTAGCAGCTATTTTTTATTTCTAGACATGAATAGAAATATGCCATCGATTCGATTTTTCTGAACTATTACTGAATTTATGAAGATGAAGACTCATGAGTTTGATGGTTTTGAGAACAAAGCTGGGTTATTAAACAATAAAGAAACAATAGTCCCTGCAAGCACAATAACCTTACAATACTACTGTACATAACAGTCTTGTGGAGAAGTGATGAAGATTGAATTGAGCGCAACTGCTTTCCTGTGACACGTGGTCTTAAAGTATATTATTTTATAGTATATATACACCTATATTTTTGTTTCCATAAGGACAACGATAAAATGTTATATGATCATATCATAATAATATGGGGAAAGTTTGCCTAATCCAAACCATTATATTAAACCTATGCGTACACTTTCTGCTGGGCTGTTCCCTGTGAGGAATGGAGGCTGACCTCAAAGTAAAAAAAGAAACATTGCAGGAGTGGGAGGTAGGAGGCTAGCCTCCCATCTGTGATATAGGACACTACCAGGGACCTGGATGAGTGCTTTGCAGGCCAAACACTGTTCCCCTTCTGCAAACACGCCTTCTTCCTCCACACTTCCTAGAAGCTGAATGCTTTTTTAACAGACAAAAATACATTTTTGTCAAATTTTTGTCCAGTCAAGCACATCCCATTATATCCAAGGAGGCAGAAAATAAAAGTAAGTGATTCGCTAAATCAAGCTCTCTGCTTGTCAATCTCCATCACTGCTCAGTCCCATAACAGCATGCATCAAAAGTCATCAGTTTATTACTCAAGCATTCTCGTCAGTGTACTGAATCTGTGCAATATTGCAACTTTTTATTGGAAGTAGGGGGAAGGAAAGTTTTATTTCTTAAAGTTACTTAAAATACTTAACCTTAGCGTGTTTTAAATATAAGTAATCAAATCATTTACTCTGTCTTGATATTTGTGTTTAATTTAGCTTGTTTCTTTGGTACATAGTGAGGAGCAATCGCTCGCTAGCTATATAGCTTGAAAATTTCAGCTGGATAGCTTGTTACTAGCTAGGCTAGCTTACATGAGTGATGATCGTGCTGGTGGTGGTAGTCACTAGCTAGCTAGTGCAGTAGTGCATTAATGTTTTTTTTTCTTCCATTTTTACATGAGCCTGCTAGCTGAATTGATATTGTAGTGATCTTGATATTGATGTTGTAGCCAAAAAGATGTGGCGACATTGGCCCACAACTAATCAATGTTTTGATGGAGAAATAGAGAAATAGGAGAGCCCTGCCATCCTCTGCCATGCTACGTATACTAAACTTCAGGAAAGACACTTCAGAGACTGTGACATGAGACAGACAGCTACCCCAGATTCAGAGTGAGTATCTACAGATACACCAGAGAGCTGCAGTGTTAGGCAGTCATTAAAAGGTATTACCCCATGCCCCTAAACCCTGAACTCCCCTGCTCCAGTATAAAATGGTAATTTAGTTTAATCAAGACATCATTGGAAATTATTAGAATCTTTCTACCGTTGGGTTAGCCCCTCTGGCCTTGTGCTCCCTCATCACACTGCTCCCACAGGGGAAACCACAATTACCAGCAAACCCAGTAGGCCTACATCCAGCACCCCCAGAGCCTCACAGCACATCCTTAGCTACCAGTATTTGGCACTCTGAATGATGCAACACTGTCAATCATCATCACCCATCATGAGCCCCCAAGAAATGCACAACCCCTTTGCAAACAGCACGAGCAGGCCCCCTATATTTAGCCTGCTAACATGAAGACTGGCTTGCCCCATGCTGCTCCCCAAGCCCTGGAGGGAGGACTCCCACACAGCTGCCACTCCAGGGTCTGTTGCTGTACAGTCATCAGAATAAATGATGATGATTCATGTCTTTTCAGTCTGGGAGAGCAGCCACGAAGCACTGACACCTGACCAAAAATATTTGCCAGAGAATCTTTTATACAAATTACACCACAGTTCTCCCATGTTGGTACTGGGCGGTAGGCACACCTACCCTGTACAGTAAGAGATTGGAATGAGTGATCTCTACCCCCTGACAGCAGATGAAAAGCACTCATAGAATCATAGAAAATGGCAGAATCTGCTCCTGTGTAGTTCAACAGCAGCTCAACAAGGTCACCATTCTTGGCCTCTGACAGCTGAATTGTTGGACCTTGTTGCTATTGCCCTTGGACTTCAGCAGTAGCTACTGGACAGCTACTAGGACAGAAGAAGGCTTTCACCTCAGTACTATTCTGGACAATGCCATTTGGTCTCTTCTCTGTACCTGCGATGTTCAAACATTTGAGCGAATGGGCGCTAGTTGGTATTCCCTTAAACCATCTTCTTGGATGATGTGATGACTCCACAGTATTAGTGCCATGCAGAGATGTGCTAACATGTGTAAGTGCCCTGGAACTGAAGCATTCACTATGCCTCTCTAGCAACCCCCAAGAAAAGGAACTCATTCAAGTGGGGACTGACTACTCACTACCCCAAGTGAGTAGTAGTGCTTTATATCTGTCAATAGCAGGATAATCATGGTACAGGTTGGTTGTACAGCCAGTGGCTGTACAGAATATATCCACATACTTCCTTTGCAGGTAGATATTAAAATGTGGACCTCAAAACACCATACATATAAAAATCTAATAAAAACCATGACTATCTATAAATGTGCTTTCACCAAAAGGCCCTATTTTATCAAGACTAAGATTTATAAAAACTAAGATTTTATTAGGTTTGAAATGATTTTTGCACCAAAAAAACCATTCAGTAATCAGCATAAGAAATCTTGAAAATCATGGGCTAGTCTAACTCATTCTTCATTATTTGGTAGGTCATAATGACAGAAAAATACTGACCATGAACACAAGCAAGCTATCTAATATAGTGTATAAATAATGTAATGTAGAATCTGACATCAGTTCCTCATACTTTGAAAACACAAATTTGCATATATTTTATATCTTGCACAACAAATGACCATATTTCATACACCTGAATCATGGAGGTTCAGTCTTATGTTCACGCTGTGTTGTTTTATATTCAAAGATCAAAGCCATTTTTGTTTCAGATGAGTTAATAAACACAAAGCTTGCATGTAAACAGACATTAGCACCATCTGGACAACACACAATATGAACAGAAGCATCAAAAAGACACAGTGTTCTAATTGCAGCCTCGAACATATTGTCTCTTTTATCGTGATGCTGAATAATCTGTTTGAGCCTGACTGAATTATTGTTTCTATTGAGTACCAAAATATCACCATGTTTTATACAATTGCTACATCAATGCAATATCCTATATTCATGCATGCATGTGTTAGTGTTTACATTTGAAGTATTCTATCATAAAACATGGATCCTAAATTATTGTTCCTGAATTATCATACGCATAAAGACATACAAAACATATATACATTATTATCAACATAGCAAAAATGAAGGTTTTAGATCATTCTCCCTACACAAAAGAGTTTTGAGCTCTTAAATTGTTTTGACAGTTCATGTAAGGTGAATATCTTTTGTCTCATTAAGAAGGAAACAGAAGCAGATATCTTTAAACTTCAGCTAATGGCTGTCCTCTTCAGTCAAGTGAACATGGTAATCACCACAGCGGTGCGCACCGACGACGGCAATTAATAATAACATACGCCATTTAGCAGACGCTTTTATCCAAAGCGACTTACAGTAGTGAATGCATACATTTTCAGTACATGTGGCCCCAGTGGGAATTGAACCCACAACCTAAGCGTTGCCAACGCTGTGCTCTACCAACTGAGCCACAGAGAACCACAATTGGGGTTACCGGAGCGCAATATGTTATGTGTGATGTCATAAGCCATAAACTACTGTCAGTATGAGGATATAAACAAATATGGATACATTTAAATAAATAAATAAATAAATAACACACACTCACACCTTAGCTACACTCATACCCTTACTTAATCACAGCTCGTTATTTGTGGTGGATGTCTCTGCAGGGTTTTTTTTCAAACATAAGTCAGATCAGCTAGCTAACCTTTGGCTACGTTAACTACATGGGCAGATTTACCTCAACTTTGTGAACAAATCAAAAGACAAAACTAACTGAACTGCAGTGTTTTTTTATTTTTTTTTTTTTACGGTATCAAAGCGTAGGGTGAAATCTTATTTCCACGTAGGCTTGGAGGCTAAAGGTTCGGTGCGCAAGTGGCTCAAAATAAGAGCTGAGCTCTGGCAAGCTCCAGCACAAATTAAGCCCTGGGCTACAAAACTGAAAAGACTGCTTGAAAAAGCAGCAGAGCCACAGAAACAAAACAGTGGCATAGCACCTTGTATCTGATACTGGTTTTGAACCATATGTATATATATGTATATATGTATTTATTTATTTATTCCACAAAAAAAGCCCGCCCTCCACATCATTCCCAAATGAACACATGCACAAATACGTACACATGAAATAAGTTATGAAAAGAGGTTTAAGATACTATGGCCTGGATTCAATCAACATTTGTCCTGAACTGCGACTTACAAATGAATGCAAGTGAAACAGTTTGGCAAGTTCATTTTGGTACTTTCTGAATTTGCATTCTTTTTTTGTTCTTTTCTTCAGATTTTTTCCAGATTTTTCCCCGTCTTTTAAAATGTGAAAGAGATTAATAAAGTATTGTAGCGATCCTGCGAGGGTCGCTCCTCATTGAAATGTGTGTGCGGACGCATTGTGGGGGAGCACTATTGTTATTTTGAGCGTCTCCCCGGGTTAGCCATAAAAATGTTTAGTTAGTCCTTTATGTGTATGAGTAATAACATTGTTGTTGTGTTAGCTAGTTGGTCGCGGTGTATTGATGTTTGGAACCACTGCGACCAGTATGCGCAGTGTAATTAGTGCAGTCCCTTGAGTTCCAAGGAGAGAGTGTACATAAACCAAGGCTGTGTTCGAAACCGCTCACTCGTTCACTCGTTCCCTATTCCCTATATAGTGTTTACTATATAATGTACTATGTAGTGAACGACAAACTGTTTTCGGATACAACTGAACGTCATTTGCGTTAAAAAAAAGTGCCGGATATTCAGGTGACGCAAGCGGATGCGCCCAGTATCGCGTAAACAAACCGAGCACTCATGGCAGCAGGTTGAAATGTACTCAGGTGGTATCGGGTTTGCATGTTCAGTTTTGAATGTTAAATCCCAAATAAATTGTTGAAATTCTAATGATGTGCAAGTGTGATTTTGTCAACTGTGGTCCATTATGGAAGTCGTGAGCTAACTCGTGTGGAGAAAATAACGTTAGGATAACTCACGAGCTCACGACTAGCACCAACTCCCATAGCGATAATAACGGTAGCTATCGGTGGCTAAAGCAGTTAGCTAACGTTACCATCACCATGATTCCTGTTGCTGTTTTACTGCTGTTGGCTCAACTTTTGTTCTTGAGGCATAAACGGAGGCAAACTCAAACTCGCATTAGGCGTCTAAGACATCTTTCGTTGATTCACCGACGTTGTCAACCGGTAAATAGACCAACTTCTATTAGCTAACATGTTAGCTAGCTTTAAGGTAAACTACTGGCCCCTACTGGCTTTCTGGTCAGTTGGCTAATGTTCAAGAAGGCTGTAATGTATTCAATAATTTCTTCACCTCTTCTCCTTCGGTATGACACGACCGCATTGCATTGTGGTACACGGGAGAAATTGTAGGGTACATTCGCTGTTCACTACAAATCACGGTGAATTGTGTGTATTTTCTCGTTCACTATATAGTGTTTCTCGTTCACTATATAAAAGTTTAGAATTCGTCGCACACTACAAAATGGCGTACACACTATATAGTGCACTAGTGAATAGGGAGCGGTTTCGAACACAGCCCAAGTGTGAAGAAGACTGTTACTTCCTGATTGTTACGACATCTACGGAAGGCGTCCTTTTCAGGACACGTTTGTTCCAACCAGGGTTTTTGGGCTTCCTCCGTAGTTGTGCGGTGTATGGAACACGGAGGTTTGCCACCGATATTAACCATAGCTGTGCGGTGTATGGAGCATGGGTAATTATCACTTATTTGAATAAAGTGGCTACTCATGTGGTCATTTTTGCATTACTACTGGACTCTGTCTCTTTCTTGATACATCACCTCGCGCATGCTCGCTACAGTATATTAAGTTCACAGAGATTGGGGATGGGTTTCCATTTAAAGCATCTATATGTTTCCATGCTAATTCATGGATTATCAGGACTAGTAGTGAAGGTTGAGACCCTTGGATTATTCAATACCAGGCTTGACACAGTGCTGGACGCACTCTAGACAAAACAGCTTGAATGGCCTGTCCTCAAGATTGAGGTATCTTTATTATCTGAAATAGGAAACAGAGAGCCTTGTGCTTAAAACTCTATATATATATGATGAACACAAATGACTTACCAATGCAGTGTGAGGAGTCTTTGATGAAACACCAGCCAACGATCCACCCTCTGCAGCCATTAGCACTGAGAGTGCCATCCCTGAACCTAGGATAGAAAACCAGTACATACTGTTCAGCAAAGGAGAGGGGTTTCCATTTTAAAGCATTACAGATATTGTACCTAATTTCAGCTCTTGAAACGTTTAACCACTTCAACATATTTCAACATGACAAACGACTTGGGGGAGACACAAAAGAGTCATGGCCGAAAGGTTGTTTACATAACAAGCATGACACTCCTCACAATTTTAAGACAGGTGCTAGAAAACTAAACCAAACTGTGGAGATATTGGGGTATCCATGTGCATGGCTGTAATAAGGTCAGGGTTCAGACGGTATTGCGCCAAAGATAAAATGAATGCCATATTATTCAGCTTCCTCTATATGATTTATTAAAGTTTTGTTCCTTATACCAGGATTCAGAGCTTTAAATGAATTTGACTGTTCGTGAAAAAAAATCAGAACTGTATTTGAAAAATGAAACTCAAGCAGAGTTGGATGTACTAAACATAACCCATATCAACGCTATTGCTCAGGAGATTTAGAGAAGCTTGTTACATCTAGTCAAACCCTTTCCTTGGGGTTAATTTTCTCATGGCATCACATTTCAGATGTAGAAATGCAAATAATGTGTAGGACTGGAGCTGTCCAGGAAAAAGGTTAATCATGTAGGTACTGTTCTGACCAAAGCTACATACACAGCGAGGTGCTAAATTAATCTGACTACTCAATGCTTGTCAAGGAGGTAAAAAATGTTATGTTTATTAAGAATGTTATGTTATTATTAAGAACCACAAATGTGAAACCCCTTCGGCAAGCATTGTTACAGGACCAGATGTGATAGTTCTGCCCCTCGCCCACATCAAACTAGGCCACTCTCAGTATCTTAGCGAAAGAGTGTAAATCTTGCTATTTTTATTCTTCGCCTTTTTATTACCATTGCTTTTCCACAGTTTCAGAATCTACCCTGGGGTTTTCCATGTTGTGTGCATAACTAAACTTGGCTTGCACAAGTGACAAGATGTATAGTGTGCCAACCGGCTCAGCTCCAGGTGGGGGGAGGGCCTGTGTCTTTTATATATATCATGCGCATATGCCTAATTTCCCCCTCAAAATTGTGTTTGGTACCCCCAATGAAATATTTCTGGAGCTTAGCCTGTGTGTTGATTACAACATGATGTTGGTACCTAATTTAAGTAAGCATATTTTGTTGATTGTTTGTCCCTGTGCATAACTGCTCCTTGTGCTCAAGCATAAACATGCATCATACTGAGTTTCAATCAAAATATTTGCCTTGCCTCTACTTATTTGCTCCATGTTTGAACATTCAATCGTGCTCTTTAATGAGCATCTGCCAAAACAGCAAGTAAAAAGGGCTTCTGTCAGCAATCCCTCCCTGTTTGCTTTCCAGCATTTTCTCCTGCTCTGCATTTGGAATTAGATCAGAGAATGACTATTGGCACAATCCAACTTGTCAATGATAATAACCACGATGCAATTTGGCAGCGCTTTTTTTTCGACTGCAATTTTGTCTTTACATTACATCATAAAATCTGGAAATAACAGGGTTCCCTGTGTATTTAATTGTAGCAGACATTGTATGGCTTGAAATGATATGTCATCATCACCATTAAATGTAACGTATGTCCAGTGAACGACTAAGTTTATTTTACATTTATTTATTTATTTTAAAGACTGAGATTTCACTCTCAACACACTGTATGCATCGGAAATGTAGGATGAGATTGTTGAGGCGAAAGTTTGATATATATGTATAATGTTGGGGGGGTCAATATTTTGTCATTTGCAGGCTCGGCCCATCACTGCAATGTTTTCTATCAATTGAGGAGACTGCAGACATGCATGTGTCTCCTCCAAATAGAGATGTCACAGTACACCACTTTGACGGTATACCACAGAATTGATGGTTATAAATTAGTTGGCGGTATACCAAGGACAAGGTATACCATATACTTTTTGATAGAAAGTAATTACACTAATTATTAAATACTTGTTGGACTAAAAGTAATATAAGCATTCTCAGCAAGGTTTTACTAAGGTGGCTTTGTTTTACGAGGTTGCTATGACAATGCATTGCACACTTCTAGCTTGAGCTTCAGCAGCTCACTTCATGCATTCATTTTGCTAGGATCTGTTTCTATTTTGCAAGGTTCAAGGCCATGGTTGTCATAGTAAGAAAGCTCAGCATACAGTGCAAGGTAGATGAATAGGTTGGATTTAATCCTCAGTAGTTGATTAACTAGACATCTTATCTTTACATGTTAGCTACTCTAGAATTTGTTCTGCCGCCACCACCGCTATTCAGCTGGTTTGCTAGTTAGCTACAGACTTGCTACTCCAAACCAGAATTTCAGTGAAGCCTCTAGTGTTCCACATGAATGGATGTGGAACACTACCATGTTTTAATGCACATCTTGTAAGTCGCTCTGGATAAGAGCGTGCTATATGCTTAAAATGTAAATGTAATGCATGTGTAAAATTGTGAAGACGCTCAAGAGCGACATACTTAGACCTGCCATGTTATACCATGTTATACCATGTTATACCATGTTAGACCCAACATTTTATTGAAATGATGAGGAACGAGAGGCCGTGGTATATCATAAATATTAGCAGGGCTATGGAGTGCTTTGCCTTGTACCTGCATCCCCCTAGCCATGCCAATATTCATATAAGCAATATTCATGCAAATATTCTTTATTAAACACATTTTCATCATAGGTATAAAAAACATTTACCATTTAAAACCTACACCATTTAAAAATATTTGTATTGCTCAAATTAAAAATGTAATTATGCCACAGTATAGGCAGATATTCATACTCATGACTAGCAATCATCATAATTGATTTTGGTTTCCACAAAAAATCCACATTCAGTCCCGTTTGAGGTATGCAAAAAAAACACTTTTGTAAAGTGATACAGCACATCACCCAAAGAACACCATCCCGACTGTAAAGCATGGTGACTTTAACAACATTCTGTTATAGGGGCATTTCTCATCAGCAGGGACTGGGGCACTTGCCAGGATAAAAGGGAAAATGGATGGAGCAAAAAGCTGAAAAATTTTTTCGGAAAACCTGCTGCTCTCTGCAAGAAAATTTAAATTGGGAAGGAGGTTCATCTTTCAGGATGATAACGACCCAAAGCACAGAGCTAAAGCAACAGTGGAGTGGCTAAAAAACTAAAAGGTGAATGTCCTTGAGTGGCCTAGTAACTGACATAAATCCTATTGAAAACCTGTGGAATGACTTGAAGGGCGCCTGAGCTTTTGTCCAATCTAAGTGTGCAAAGCTGGTAGAGACATATCCAAACAGATTTATGGCTGTAATTCAAGCAAAGGGTGCTTCTACAAAGTACTAACTTAGCAGGGTATTGACATATCAATCCAAGTTATTCTAGTTTTTAATTTTGTATTAATGTTTACAATTTTTGAGAATTTCTTTTCACTTGGAAGTTGTAGGGTAAAATGTGGAAAAATCTGTTAATATGTTTTAATTTCAGGTTGTAAGGTGACATTTTTGAGATGGGGTCTAGACTTTAAAGGGGCACTGTATATATATATATATATATACGTATATGAAGAGGAAATGGCTGCCTGCCTCTTTAACTCTTCGGAGTCACTAAAGTTAAGAAGACTACAGTTCCCAGCAGCCTGCAGTCCCACACCTGAAGCACATGAAGCAATGAGGACTGCTGGCAGCTGATGTCAATTGGAGAGCTGTATAAATTACTGTACCTGTGTCACATTGGTGGAAGGAGTAAATTGGTGTATTAGAGTGGGTGAGAGAGAATTGTTTTGGATTGCATTTTTGGATTGCTTACTGGATTGAACTTGGATTGTGTTGAGGTTCCCGTTTTGTGTATCAACTTGGATTGTTTGAGGAACTGTATTGGATTTCGACCCTGGATTACAGACTAAGACTAAGATAAGGATTGTGGACTGTATGTGTTTGTTTCTTAAATTACCTGTTATGTGTTTTGTCAATATTACTTTCATAAAATCCTTGTTTTGTTTGGAATACTGCCTCCTCCGGATTATTCAACTGCCTACACACTTTAAAGAGGTCCTTGAGTGTCACCCCACCCCAAGTGGCACTACAAAATATATACTATATATATACTGTATATATATATATACAGTATATACACTGTATATTGCAAAAGCATCTCACACATTAGGATGTACAGCACACTATTCACATGTGCTTCACACAATGTACAGGTATGCCTGTTAGTGGTCATAGACTAAATGTGCAAATATGTTTTGCATTTTTTTCTCCTTTTGAGTATGATATTTCCTAAGATGATGAATGTTAGCTGCATTAGGTAGGCATCAGGTTTTATATCCAGATAAGTTGATTGCATCATTGTCTGGCTCACCATGCACCCAGTTCTTCTGCATTCTGACATTTGTGTAAACTATGGAAATGTGTAAATGGGAACATCATCATTTTGAACAGCATTTCTATAAGAATTTATTCGCTAGCTATTCCATGAATTCAAGGATACTACAATAGACATAATAAACTGCTGAAGACATGCCCAACATATGTATAATGGAAAAAACTTTGAAGAGGACTTTTTATTTGATCATTTTACTTATGGTTGATATGAAGTGAATTTAACAACATAACATAATTTCTTTATTAATTTTTCCCCTTCTTCCTTGTTTCCTTGCCATTTAAAGTTATTCAAAGCCATTATAGTTCCCTTTTAATGCTTTAGGCCTGTAGGTGAAATGGTCACTGGCTGGCCTGTGTGAAATGGTCACTGGCTGGCAGGTGAGTATTGGAGGAGCGCACATGCCTCAGCTACAGAATGGGTCTGGGTGGGATGGCAGTGACTCAAGATGTACAATTGGTGATAATAAATTGGGGGGGGGGCAGGGAAATACATGTTTGGTTATGAAATCCACGGTGATTAATGCAATGTATTAGCTCATACATTCATTTAGATGTGCTTGTGTGAATAATGATGTGAAATGAACACCATTTTTGTCATTCAATTCTAATTTGTCCAAAACAACATTAATATACAGTACATACTGTATTTTACTACGCTTGAAGTATAGTGCATTGAACAATGATGAAGATCTACTGATTAGCTTGAGTTGATTCTGCCAAGATTTTCACACTATTCTTAAGACTGATTGCAATTACTCAAACCGCTACAGGATTTTACTTAATGTAATTGGTTATCACACATTTTCAATGTTTGTTTGAAGGCTGCTAATCTTACACTGTCTGGTGAGTCCAGTCATGAGGATAATCTTGCCAGAGAGCTTAACTTAAATTGGGTATTATCCTCATATGGCAATACTGAAACAATACACTGAACTAGGCCTGTATTAGTACTGGAGTTCATTTGTGTCTATTAAAGCCTGTTTCTGTAATGTGATCCCATGAAGTAAAAGCTGCACTTTGTATCAGTGGCCTCTGTCATTTGGCATTTAATTAGGAAAACACATGGTAAAATCCAGCAAAATGTCACAAACAGACAGATCTCCATGTATGTATACACAGGCTTTGTGATGTTTTTACAGATGTAATTGCTTTTGCAGATGTGTGTCCTCTGTTTAGTTGTTTAATGTAGTGTTGAAGAGTCATTGCAAAAACAAAAGGTCTACTATGTGATTACAGAGGAACAATGTATTTCCTGAGTTGGTAAACTTAGGGCTTTAATGAATTTACATTTTATTTGTATTCAATTATTACTCATGAGGAGTCACTGGCTTTGACTCATCATGGCTTCAAATTGTATATCCTAAAAATCCTAGTTTTATTTCCAATTTTATCTCAATTTGAATGTATTACAGCAATCTAACATTGGCTGTTGAATATTATATCATAAACATTTTGAAGGTTAGTTCTGAAGATTCCTCATGGTTTTTTTTCTATCCCCCAAACAAAACCCTGAGAGCTCTACAGTCAACCATAAGTTAATATTACTTACATAACATTATTAGTTTGGGGAGGTTCACTGAAATTACCCCAAAATTGCGTGAAACACAAAACACAAGCAAAACTCATAATATAATTAAATAATAATTAATTGTGATTGCATATTGCCTTAATTCTTTCAACTCAACGGCCCCAACAGTGCTGAAAACAGGTACCTGCTTTATGATCTCAAATTAAGGGAAGTCATGGAGTGAATCTGTTCCATAGAGCTAATTGATCTTCCTTTGTGAACAAAACATTTATGCCTATATCTTTACAAAATGTAATGGGATTTATACTCGCAAGCACTTGCAATGGGTCAAAGTCACAATTAAGGTCCACTCTCCACTGTTGGCAACACAGTGCTGCTCATTCATATGTCATTTTATATGCCTATCGATTTCTGGGAGGTTTGCACAAAACAAGGAGGAGATTGTGTTAATCAGGATCATTGCGTATTCAGACTATTTCACAAATGTTACATGGCGCTCATAACTAAGAGAAAAACTCTGTCATTAATTCAGTGCAATGTTGCTTGATTAATGAAGCTAATACACTGTGGAGTCATGCATTTGACTGTGGCAGCTGTAAATGACACATACATTAAAGGATTGATACATTAAAGGTCAGTCAAAATCACATAATCCATCAAACTAACTGTTTTGGCTATGCCAATAAAGTTGGGTCAGGCTTCTTTGTGTTAAAAGAAAAATGCTGGTGTTCCAATCTTATTGGCTGACATGGGAGTATTTGTGACATCAGAAAACCCAACTCATTTTCATCACTGGCTGTTCTGACAATGGCCATTCCTCAGGTGATCCCCTGCCTGTCTGTGATGTTTACATGGAATATTTTTTTCTTTCTTCCACCTCTTGGTGTTTGGCCATATTTTCTTCATGTGTCCTGTTGGCAATCTTAGTACTCCCTTTTCTGGGTGTGATTGAATACTGTACTCAATTTTCTCCAATTAGCCTAACTGTGTCTTTGGACTTTCCCCCTGTAAGATGTTTTTGCTGTGAATACTGCACCACCGTCTTTTGGCACTCAAATTCTCTCCCATTTCCTTCTGATGTATGACTTACATATGTGCCAAAATCAGAGGAATTTTAATCCAAATCATACTTGCATGTGCATACTTGCATGTGCATGCTATTTTTCACGTGTGTGGATCAGAGCAATGCTGCTAGGTCATCCCACCACAACCAATGATAAATGTTCGGAACTGCAAACTAGTCAGCCTATTTAGTTTAAAATTATAAAATGTCCTAGTACATTCCAGTGATGTTTTTAGTAATCACTGAACTGTCAAGGTTCAGTGATCAAAGGTTCTAACTATGGTATTTTATCTGACTTCAAATTCTACAAATTACAATGTTACAATTGGTATTGGTCAAATGGACAGATTTGTTGGTGGATCTGAAATGTAATTAGTAACCTACCCGAGGAGTGTAGGCCACAGTGCTACTTGCACAAAATTTGTTTGCTACAAAATCTGTTTTCAAATACACCTCTCACCTGGGAGAAGAATTAGAATACCTCAGATTCTCTCTGCTTTCACAATGACCCCAGTAATCACTTTCTGATCGCAAATGTATGGCCATTCAAATGCTCTCAGACATATGATGGTATCGTCTGTAATAGCATTTCAGTCTTCTCATATGTGCCTTCATTTCAGAACTGTGGGAAACTTGATGCTTTGGTTAAACTAAAACCAAACTATTTGCCAATTGCAACCAGCTCTGATCATTTTTGGTTGACTGCATGATTAGTTGTGTAACAAAATAATAATTTGAATTGGACATATTTTTCTCTTTCTTATTGTGGATACAGTTGAGTCGCTAAAATTCAAGTAATTATGTGTGGTTGCAATTCATACTTCGGGAATTTGCCCATCAGCGTTTTGCCATTAAAGCAAAAATTGATTTTATCGCCTGTACCCTGTCCATGTGTCATCATGAAGTCCATGGAATTTGTGACATATTGCTAGATATATATTTAGAAAAGCAGAAATATTTATTGTAAATGTTGTGGGGTAAATGGCACACATTGAAGACATACAACATACTGGATGCAGTCTATGAAGACCTGTTCCTCCTGTTATCTTAGGCCGTGGATGGAAAGCAGCCCTGGTAGTTGCAGGCAGTGAAGGTTCAGAACAGGCCAGTGTGCAGTTAGTTGTGCCGGAGAGGTGATAGGGATGCAGTTTGCCCCGGAGAAGAAAGTAGAAGTGTCCTGACACTGACAGAGTGTGTTAGAGAAAGAATCATAGCACAGACACAGAGTGTAGGCGCAGTGGAAAAAATGCAGTTTATTTGACTAGGAATACCATACAAAGGAGTAGCCATAGTTACAGCGTGGCTGCTGGCAGTTTATATTAGAGTGAGAATGTGAGAGAGGGAGAAAGATACAGAGAGAGAGACATTCTTATAATAATAGAAAGAAAAAAGAGGGCAGAAACATTAAAAATGACACTTCAGGTTACAAAAAGTCAGCAGTCCTCAATTAAATAGCATAGCGGTCTCATGGCAAGTTTGTTCATTCCCCATGAGCTTGAATAGACAAAGGAGACACACTACTGAAGATAAAATCCCACATCTCAAAATTCTACTCAGCAGTGTGTCTGAAAACTGTGTGCTAGACAACATTCAACACAACATATGCTCTCACTAGTATGTGCTAGCAAGGTCATTGCTGTCACTGCTTGTGTATTACTGATGGGGCTAAATCAGCATCTTTTAATGGATTTTAATAAACACCACAACTGCTTGTAATTATGTTAGAGTGACAGAGACACTTGTTACACTGAATTATGACTTGCTTTTAGATGGACATGAATGTGTAATTGTACAAATTCACTGAATCAACATATGTATTTAATGAACGTATCCAAATGACTTTGAAAAGGATATTTTATATTAATCTCCATAATTCCCAGAAAGACAGGTTCATATCTTGTTGCATTTCCATATGCACATCTCTTGAAAGGTCAATGTAAGCCACTGAAACTAATTTTGTACGACGCTGACAGGAAAGGAAAAAGTTCAGCATTTCCACTGCTGTCAGAGTCTCTTGTCAATATCATAGCAACGATCTTCAATCAATTTACCATACAATAGGGGCCACACCTGGTAAAACATATGTTTTGGCAAATTTAGCATTTTAAAGTATCCACTCCATTGTTGCACTGGGAACAAGGAAGACCATGGTGTAGTCATTATTCAAAATAGGCAAAGAACAGAGGGACATTTTAAGCAAGTTAGATATTCTTGATTATTTCTTATGCTTGTCACCTTGAAATGCATTCTTACCATCGTAAAATAACAGTTTTTGCTTTTTAAAACTTTTCCCCATTTTTGTGTTTTTAGATTGACCCATTCTGAGCCTGAATTAATGTGTACAGTCATTAGGCAGATAAGAAGCACTACACTACACTATTACTATGGTAATTATGAATTTCTTACGCCTACATGATGTGTGTCCATATGAGGATTTGATTTATTGTATCATCATATCATGTTAACTTTAGCGGTCTGTTCTGATAGATAAGTTATTTTATTTCCACTAATACATCTAGGATATTATAGTTATTTAAGAAGTGAATCTTGTGTAGCAAAGGTTTCAAAATATCTACACAATGTCCCCCCCACTTGCATATATATATATATATATACATATATATATATATGCATATATATATATGCATATTAGACGTGAGGATACATATGATATGCCATTTAAATTTTTTAGCTGTATATATATGTACTGTATATACATCTAAAGCATAGGCGTAACAAGTGGGGGGGATGGGGGGGACATGTGTCCCCCAAATATTAAAAACATCTGTCCCCCCAATAATTTGTAGATAAAACATTCCCTTTAATTTCACCCCCTATGTTTAATATGTGGTTATGCCCTGGATCTAAAGACATTAATAATTAAATTATATTAAGTCTTATGTTAAGACAAATATAGAATACATCATAGCCATGTTGGGTTGAATTTTCCTGGCAGTTTTTCCACAGGATAATATAGAGGAAAAAGATAATGGCCTGAAGTTCATACTTTAAAATGATTTTTTAACTTGTTTGTGATAAAGTTGGGTTAACGATACAATATGGAAATGGCCGTATTATGATTAATTACATGAAGAACAACTACATCAAGGATGTGGACAACAAAGATGAAAACATGCTGTTAGCAATTCTGTGATTGGCTTGAACAAGTCTACACTGTCTATTTGTGCTTAGATACAGGAATCCATAATTTCAGACTCTTTGCCTGATGAATATGATGAAAAATTAAAAATATCTCTGAAATAGGAGTTACTGCACTTAAAGAAAAAAACATCCTTTATACTTCTTAAGATCTAATATATCTCAATAAGATATTCAGTATAAAGGCTGAATAACAAAAAGACATGACTTCCAGAAATGAATTACAGAATATCACCTCTTTTTTCAATAAGTATGAAGTGCTGAACATATGTTCACTGGATTTTGTTCCTAGTGAAAGAGGCAGGAAGGAAAGAGATGGAGTGTCAGTATATATTATGGCAAACACAGCAAAGCAATTAGTATTAGAGGAAGGAAATTATACTAAAAATAAATTAAATATATTTTAAAAGCATGAACATAGGAATATTAACTTTAGAAGGATTTTTTCATACATGTATATGCATATGCATACAAAGTATATGTGTATATTAATATTTTTCATTATTAATTTCTATATAAATACATGTGGAAAGTCTAAATAAAATTAGCATCCATATAGAGCATATATACATACTTTATCTACAGGTACACTATACAATTTTACCTTTCATATTGTGAATGAATAACCTTTGTTACATTACATTTCCTTTGTGGGTGAGGAGAGAAGTGTGATCCACCTCTGCTGTTGTTGACAAGCAGTTACATCTCCACCATTTTGTACTCAACTGAAGTATTTTCACATTGCTGAGGCGATTTCAAAAGGCCAGGGATTTCTTTAAGTTCCACAGAAGCACCAGGCAATGGCACTTCCTCTGAGCTTGTAATTACCATAAATAATATTGTCTCTTTAATAGAAACAAATACATTCTTACAGTTCAGCCTTTTCTATTAATTTTAGAGGGGATAATTGGGGGGCCAGAATGGGAATTTAGCAAGGAAACCAGGATTAGCAAGCCTACTCTTACGAAAAGTTCCATGGGATCTTTCACGACCACAGCTAGGACCTTGGTTTCATAATTTATCCAACGGACAGTACCTCCTACAAAACACTGCCACAATCAGTACACTAAAACATTGCTCTTCACTTGGTCCAGAGAGAAGAGGACCCCTTACTGTCACACCAAACTTTTCCCAGCTGGACTCCCATTCAAGCAATAACCAAGGCAAGCTCTGAATAGCTTCAGCCATTAGACACAAGAATGTTACATGGCTGCATGACAAGGTTACACGTCTGCTGACCATAGTTGACCATTTCTCATATCAGAAAATAAATGACCTGTTATATTTCATTTTGAAATGTATTTCTTGTAATTAGGGTGATGCTCCTAACATGTGCTGCCTGTGGCAAACATAAAATAGATCTCTTGATAAATCTCTTGATCTCTTGGTGCAGAAAATCTACCAAGCATTGCTTTCTTTGCTGGTATGAGTTCAATATTCTATCAGTGTCTTGGCTATTGGCTGGTATTGTCAAAGTGCATGGGATCCACTTGTTATGTATGTTGCCCTCAATGTGGTGTTCTCATAGTTGATTGATTGATGACATTTCTGATATAAAATGACTCTTGATATCAGATAATTTTGGAAACAATCAAATTTGATCCTTTCCAATGATTGTTAACCTGATTGTTAAGAAAAGTCTCACAAGTATCATGTTCTAAATTTAAACTGAATTATTGTCTTTTTCTATATTAGAAGCAGCTTCATATCATTCATGTCAAATATTCATATTTTGTAGCTCTTCAAAAAAACAAATTAGCAAGATTTTTCTATGCTGAGATTACTATAAGATATTCGTGGAGAAAAAGGACATTCCAAAAACTGAACAACAGAGAACTACCCACTGTGCGCTTACATTTAACCTCCGAGAACAACAGTCCGCATGGTCCACAGGTCCCACAGCACCAAGATAACATGTAAACTAGGACCTAGTCACGCCACATTATGGCTTGTGCTAATTCCTTATATTTCACACCCATCGGTTCCCTCAGAGAAAGGTCAGTGCCTAATACTTTTGGAATAACATTTTTTTCAATACTTTTGTAATAACTGAGCTTTTCATAGAGATTCATCAAGTATTTCTGCATGTAATAGGCAGAAAACTGGAGAGTTAGAAACCCTGGAAAAGTGCAGCTGCAAAGATCTGATTGGCAGTTGTGGTGCTGTGAAATCGACCCCAGAGCAGAAGTGAAATCATAAAAAATAAGTCAATTTGCACACTGGGTTTGTTCGATAATCGTCCAAACACAAGAAGGAGAGGAGTACAGCATCTTTTCAGTGGACACTTTTCCAGATACACAAAGCCTACAGCATAAACCTCCAAACAATGGTACCATATTTAAAAAAATAGTCTTAGAAACCTGAAAGCCAGCTGCTGAGTGTTTAGAAAATGGCACTTAAGATGTGCTATGAAGATTTCTTCTTCATAGAGGAAGAAGTCCATTCAATGGCCTTTTTAAAAAAAAAGAAAAAACATTCAAATACAACAGCAAAGTTGAAATAAACCTCCACTAGTTTTACATTAGAATAAATAGGCACAGATACAAAGGCAAGGATACCAAGTTCTTCCAAAAAAAGGTCTGCACATTTTGTTATAAGTGTAGCGTATGTACATTGCAAGCTTGGTATTATGTTCACTATCATGGGAAAAGAGCTGTTGGTACTTTCGGCTCTGTAAATAGAAGAATATGACAGGTACACCCACATTGACGGATTTGCTCAAATGGAAGTTTGAGTTATATGCTTCAATAAGGCCACTTGACAAATGCTGGGTATGAATATTGAAATAAAATATATTTCTATATGTACATTGTGAAGTACCAAAGAGTAGTTACAATATGGACAGATCTGTGTAGAACACTTCCTCCAGATGTATCTGTGAGAATCTATGCTACATTGTCATACAAAGCTCAGTGATATGGAAGTATCATATTGGTATTTTGCTGTAGTTTGATTTAGGTCCAGGTTTTAGACATTTGTGTTTGCAATGTCTTTCCTACTTGTATCCAACCATAGCTGATATGGATTGTTCTTTTTTTTTGCTCTTTGCACCCACCCTCACCCCTAATATATTACATTATGAAATAAATTAATTACAAGTTATTGTCACCTCACATATCATTGCTTTGAATTAAAAATTCTTCAGATTCCCATTTTAAGGCCCACTCTGGCCCCCTTTCCTCACCATGCAGTTATGGTTTCTGATACACTACAGCATTTCAGGCAATTGTATTTCAAAATAGGTCAAAGGAGATGAGAGAAGAAAGACAGAGAGAGAGTGCGCTTTCTCAGATCACAGAAGAGAAGGTGCTGTTAGTAACAAGGTGAGGATTTTGTGGAGGAAGAGCCTTGGTAGATGTGCTCCGGGGGAAGAGAGAGCTGGGAAAAAGGTCACATGATAGTACAGCAGTGGCAGCGCTTTTTCTTTTCAATACCTGCAGGTGGAAGTTCCTTGGTTGAGCTCTCATCCTTGCCCTCTGAGGATGGCTCGGTGGTGTCGGACAGAGGCCGGCCAGAGACCAGGTCGGCGGCATTTCCATCCATGGTCGAGATGTCAGTGACCGTCTTCTCCCGTAGGGACTTCTCGTCATCCTCATCAATTAACACAATCTCAGCCTTGATGGTTCCATCAAAGCCCAGGAGCTTCTTAGTCTCCTCCTCATCATCCACATTGTGGTAGCCCATAAAGATCATGGTGACGGGCTTCTCCGATGTGGCTTCGGGCACCTCCGTCACTTCGTCCTCGTACCCGTACCTGGGCTGGCTGGCCGTCCCCTTGCCCTGCGGCCCACGCACCATCTCCAGCTTGGCCTCCTTGCGCAAGGTCTGCTCCCTTGTCCCCGGGGGCCCACCGTTGTTGGGAGTGACCGTCACCTGTTCGCCGTCGCCTTGGCTACGAGATTGGTCCACTCGCTGCATCAGCTCATCCACCTCCAAGGAGCTCCAGGGGTGGACCCCATTCTCCAGGGTGGCGGGTCCCCCAGAGCGCACCTCGTACACCACCTTGCGCCCGTCATCGTAGACTTTCACGCCCCGCTGGTGGACCTCCTCTGGGCTCACAGCCGAGGCAGAGAGGATCTTTGTGCCGCCTGTCTTCTTGTCTTTCTCCACACTGATCTCCACTGCATACATTGCTTCAGATGTGGGGGATGGAAGAAACAGGTAAAACCCAATTATCATCAGTCATTTCTTTTGCAGGGCATGATGCCACATTATACATGATGATATAAATGTTATAAAATAGATATGATTGATGATTTTCAGTATGAACTGTAAATGTAATTCATTACATTATCTAATTGGAATTACTGTTTAATAACAATTATTAATGTTATTATGATACTATTTTTATCACATTTATGATTGATCATTATGGCTATGATTATGATGGTAATGGCTGCTCCTGTTATTGTTGATCACCTTCATCTCAATCATCATCATCTACATGTGTACAGATTATATTTTCTGGAGCAGGCTGGACTTCCTTCAAGGTCATATAAAGGCTACAACACCTAGTTACTGTATATACCAATTTCCCTAACCCCTGCTTCACACTCTTTAGCACACAGATGTCTGCTAGTAGACAATAATCAAATTTGCCCTGATCTAATTTCTCTTATTCCCAGTGTCCTGTTGGAACCTCTGGTCACAATTAGCAAAAAACTGTACAAAAATGTACATTCAGTCAGTCATTCTGAACAGAATGATCATTTGCGGGCCATGTATGATCCTGTTGACTTATCTTGACTCAAAATACACAAAATTGGGGTAGCTAGCACCAATGTCCTTGTTGGCTCTGGACAGTTTAATTTTAATTGAATATTTACATAATAGTTCATAGTATATGGAAATATAAGGGTCAAAATGTATATTGCTTAAAGTGAATTAAGGCTTCAATGATAATGGTAATAAATTCATCTACATGAGTAAACATCCTACTTCTTTGCTACTCTTAGAAACATTTTTTTAATTATGATGGCAATCTAGCATATATAAAAAATTATAATTGAACGTATCTGCCTTTTGGTGTGTGGTCTTATTGAGGCAATATTTTCTCATGTTATCCTCACTCAGTAATCTTCCCAAACCATGCATGGCTTGGGCCAATGCCTGCATAATTCTGTCTCCTCCCACTCCGCTCGCCACCTACCAGCTTTCTTTTGGAGTTGCTCGTCCCCAGAAGCCCTGGCCGATGTTTGGGAATACAGCTCTGGGAGGTCAGGGATGTGGGAATGGACGTAATTCACTACATCTGTCGGGTGGAGAGTAAAAGAGGAAGTAACACCGGACCTTTTGGTCCCAAAGCCCCCTGATGTTCTCTCTCACTGTCTCTCTCTTTCCCCCTTTCTTTCTCGCTCTCTCTTTCCCCCTTTATTTATCTGGGACAGCTCTGTGCTTAGGCAGCAAAAGCAGTGAGGGTGTATTAGAGTGAACAATGAGCCCCCTCTGAATGAGGGGATTAGTATAAACAAAATACAGAGTCATTTTTCCTTGTGATTGGAATTCAATAGTCTCGCTGAGGCAAGAGGGAAATGGTCCAAGGGCCTAATATGCCTCCATTACAAATAGAGGTAAGAAGAGAGAGAGAGTGTGTGTGTGTGTGTGTGTGTGTGTGTGTGTGTGTGTGTGTGTGTGTGTGTGTGTGTGTGTGTGTGTGTGTGTGTGTGTGTGTGTGTGTGTGTGTGTGTTTGTGTGCATGTGCACATGTGTCAGTGGGTGTGTATACACTTCACAAAGCTATCTTAGAGAGTGAAGAACTGAGAACTGAGAACTTTCGTATGCCACTACTTAATGCACCCTCCCCTCACAAGGATAACACTACTAAGCCTCTTCTATAGTGTTTTATGAGATTGGTGAACATATTGGCAGGAATCTTTAACCATTCTTCTATACAGAATATTTTAAGATCCTTCAGATCCTTCAGTCTGCACTTGTGGACTGCCCTCTTCAATTCAAACCACAAATCTTTGATGCCACTTCTACAACAACTAGTACTACTGCTAAAAAATCATATATACAGTACCCTCCAAAATTATTCACACCCTTGAAAAAGTTGAGCAAAGAAGGTTGTATAAAATAAACAATATAGGTAATGAGCTATATTGTATGCTCTAAACCTATGGCAAAGACTGGTCAATGTGTGCATGTGCCAACAATAGTGGCAAGAAGGAAGCCACTACTCAAACAAGTCCTCATTCAGTCCCGTTTGAAGTATTGCCATAAAGTCTTGTAGATCCTTCATAGTTGCCATTGGCCTCTTGGTGGCTTCTCCGATCAGTCCAGCTTGGACAGACGGCCTGATCTAGGCATCCACTACTTAATTATGGTCTTGACCATGCTCCAAGGAATATTTAAGGCCTTTGAATATCTATTTCTATATCTATTTCCTGATATGTGCCTTTCCACAACTTTATCCCAGAGTTCTTTTGAAAACTCCTTGTTGCTCATGGTAGATGTTTTACTCTGAAATGCACTACCCAGCAGTGGAATCCTCTAGGAACAGCTGATTGTATTCTGAAGTAATCAGAATCACTACAATTGAACACAGGTGGAGGCCAATTAGCTTGGTGGGCGATCTGAAATGTGATTGGTTAACCATGTGCTAGTTTGCAATTGGTATGATAAGTGGAATATAGACTTATCAATCCAAGTTATTCTAGTTTTTTTATTTTAATTAATGTTCAGAAATTTTGAGATTTCTTTTTCACTTGGAAGTTGTAGGGTAAAATGTGTAAATAAAGGTGGAAAAATATGATTAAATATGTTTTAATTTCAGGCTGTAAGGCAACAAAATCAAACTTTTTGAGACAGGGTGTGGACTTTAAAAGGGCACTGTATATATAGAAAATATAATACAACAATTAGTAATAGGGGTTTTCAGTGATGAATTGAGTTTAGTACATACCTCCATCTTGGTTTTGAAGACTCTAAAGGTGACATAAACATAACACATTTTCATCAAAAGGAAAAATAAAGGCCTATTCAATGAACACTCAAATGATTCTGATGGTAAAATACAACATCACAAACATTAGTCGCAAAAACGGTTCACAGTTCATACATGAAATAATAATTAATTTGATCTGCTTATTCTGCATATAGCAGAATCTAATTACATTGTGAAGGTGAGAAGACATTTTATGAACTAAATTTCATGGAAAGCCTTTTTATTCGTACTCACTTTTTGCATATCCTCGATGGATTTCTCCGTCTCCCTCAGCCTCTCTCTGAGCACTTGTTCTTTGGCAGAAATCTGTGATTCTTCATTTTCCAACAGTCCAATCTCCCCCTCCAATCTAAAACACAGGAACAGTGCTTCACACTGGTCTCTAACAGCTTGGATTTTCATATCAAATGTTTACGATTACGTTCACTTAGGAACGATAACAATAGTTATATTGTAAACCTAAAATGTGTGTACTGTCATTTGTTTATCAAGCAAAAATACCACCCTCCAATTATAATTAGCACTGATTAAACAAACCCATGGTACAAATATTACATTGGAAAGTAGTGGGGGAAAAAACAGTACAAGTATTGGAAACCTTTTACATGACTTTATGTTAAAAAAAGGCTTAAAAACAAAATAGTGCAATTAACATAAAATACCTGTATGCAAACATATACAGTATTTCATATAGTGGTAAAAAACTTTTCCCTTATTATTAAAGGTGTGACAATGGGCTGTTTTAAGGGTGTTTGCAGTTCACTCATCCATAGAGTACATCAGTACACCTTTAAATCACAAAACAGCTGAAGCTGAAGTTGACTGAAAATGATCTGTATTCATTTTCGTGCATTATATACATTGCTTTCAGACTGAAGGACAGTTTTTATCTGCTTAATATGTTTGATGCCGAATCATCCAACAGTAATTGAATTGATTTCACAAAGCTTTACAAAGTCTTAAAACAATTAAGTGTGTTGGGACGTTGGGGGTCAAAGGTCATGAGTCAAGGAACCAATGGAATACAGAAACATTTGCATACACAGCCACACATACAAGTACAATAAATACATGTATAAAAGTACAGTATATCAATCAAAATGCCATAGTATTGTAAATGCAATATCTGCATGCATAATTGTAGTATAATTAAGGGCTTTGGATTTATATAGTATAACTATGCTAATTTCTACTGTACTGTATGCTCAGCAAACCTGTAAATAAAACAAATAATCAACTAGACTTGCTTGGAACTAGGGTTGTATTTGAATATCCTGTCATGCCTATATTACTCTGGTCCATTCTGTGACCCCTTCCAGATATCCTACAGCAGTGGGTCCTAAACATGTTTGTCATTGTGGCAATAAAACACCATCAGCACACTGTCTTCTATAATTAACACTAGAACCTAATGAACTAGAACAGGGCAGAGGCTGTACAATATAGTGTTGACTTATGTAACATGCATCTGCTCTCTCTCAATGGCTGATTCTGAATGGAGGAAGGAAAACAAGGAAGTGGAAAATCTGACCCCCCCAGACCAGAAATATTCCATATGAGGCAGCTGTATCCATCCATCCACCTGCATGAAAAGCATAGACTAAGATCTAGAAAATGTAATATTCAATCATTGTTATGCGAGAAACGTTATACTAATGAATGAGAGACAGGCAGAGACATTAACTGAGGGCACATTTTGGGGTAATAGTATGGACAACACTTCTGTCACGTTTCACACATTAGCTGTCTGTTTGACAGAAATTGAGACCAGATCTACCTTCTCATGTAACATCCACGAACAGACATTTTTGAATGACTGCCCATTTTCTCAGGTACTGCCCTTCATCTGTGCTACAATATGATGCTTAGCCAGCATGTCTCTTTTCCAAACTGATCAACTTCAGAAAGAGAGCAGTACAGATGAAGGGATTGTCCTATTCAACAAAAAACAAACCTGGCAGGGAACCAACACAGACGGACATGACTGAACCAACCACCTCTGTTTCCACAAAACCAGGACACAGTTGCCACACAGAAGATCAATGCCCCAGAACACAATGTTCTGATGTGAGGTTATGTGGTTAATAGTACATATATCAGATTTAGTCACCCCCCCTTTTGAGAATGTAATGTACTATTCATTCTCTGGTTTATTCCTTCGACAGCAAATTAATCATATGTTTGAAAATACCAGCCCATATATATAAAAAATGTGTTTCTAACTAGAAATATCATATAAAAACAAAGGCATATAAAAAGATAGCACATAAAAACACATGTCCCTGCACATGCAAGCAACACATACCACATAAAAGAATAGCTTATGAGACATACAGTAAGTGTCACATGTACATACGGTAAGCAATGTACTATATGCAAACCACAAATTCCTCCTTTAATTGTTAATAAACAATATTAATTGGTGAGTACTTTTTATAACAAGCCTTGTGTGTAATAAAATGTGTTTCGTAACCTGAAATGAGAACATCCCCGTGGCATACACACAAGCATACTCGCTTTCCCAGACGATTGCGGTCTTGGTTATTCTTAACCATGGCAGCCAATCAGGAAGCTTGTAGCTGAGGAACCCACTCTGCCTCCTCCCTTGTAAATTTCCTGCCATTGTTTAGATCACTGAGGTTATGTGGTCAGCAATAACAACGGCCTAACTAAATGGAGCCTTCCCACGATTGCTGCAATTAATCTGAGACTGGATAGGAGTGTCGAAGCAGAAACTTTTGTTATTGCTGTTAAGATAACATAAATTGCTTGTAAAGTGAGCTGTTCACTACATCTGTTTTGGCTGTTACAGAAAAAGACATCTGCTGATATAGCCTAACATAGCATAAGAACTTCATATTAAAAAACATATTAGTTGAATGTATTCTTGCCATGAACAGTGGCAGTAGTGTACTGGAGGGCAGTCGGCAGTTGGTATGGTACACAACTGCCATGGTACATATTTCCACCATTCAAATGAGGAAACAATGGCGATGTGGGTGAGGAAAGGGCTCATCTGAGCTTCTCTCAGTGGGGCGGGGCTTGTCAGTGGGGGGCACCATGCAAATAACTGTCACACTCAACGGCAGGAAGTGAAAGTGAAGTCAAGACATCTCTCTGTAGGAACAGGAGCACAGTGTTATCTGTGTCTTCATCTTCTCAAACACACTGCAGGGCTTTCGGCCCTCCCATGCTATACTTCAGCAGAGATTTTCCAATGGCAAGTACATCACTGAGCCAGTTATATTTAACATGTCTGTCCAAATATAAGGCCATATTTTTGTATCATTTCCTCATGTGGAATGTTTCATGTTGACCAGAATGTATAAAATGTTTAAAAGTATGTTTTAGCAACGGAGTACCAGAGTAAAAAATGTTTAAGGCTTATTAATTATTTAAATGCAGTTTGAATTCAAAGTTTATATATTCACATGGCAAGCTCTCCTTTCATAGTGCTAACCCACACACACACACATACAGTATATACGTATATGTATATACACACAATGTATGATTCACATTGCATGTCTTGCAAAGGAGCATGCGCCTCATTCTCTGTATAGGCAGTTAAGCAGCAAGACTATTTCACTCGAATTCTGTGGTTGCTTTATCTTTTTAAGACCAAATCAATGCTATTCAATGGGGTCACATAATACACTAGTGGTCCACTGTCAATCTCACAGTGATTCTGGTCCATCTAGTGGCAGAAATAATAACAGCAGACAAGCCCACTGGTAGTCCTTTAAATTGCTTCTTTCAACAGAGGCTGGTGATGGGAATTCATGAAGGTTACTCAACTATTCAACTATTCAGTCAAATAACATATCGTTGCTATCCCATACAGGGCCCCAAAGGCATTCAGCAGCTAAGTACAACTCTATACAACAATATTTTTTGAGGGTGATTCCTAAAATAGGACAGGGGAAGCCAAGTCACAAAGTGGACAAGAGGCAAAATACCAAATGAACATTAAATATGAATGAAACCTCAATTTCAATTTCTTAAACAGAAACTACAATGTTACAGACAATATGGCCTCAGTGCATAGAAAGATAAAAAAGTATATTTTTCAATATACTGACACAGGCCATTGCCATTAATTCCCTCTCATTATGGAATTTCTCAATCTGCATAAACTTACATAATTCAAAAAGGATATCTGCTGTTGAACTGTACAATACACTGGCTTAAATCAGGAGTGAAGGTCTGCATGTAAGACCTGTAATCTATTCCATACAAAAACAAGTCATTGATATCCATAGCCAATGACCAGAGCATTGACAATGATGCGACAAAAGGAAACTAAAAATAAGGCCACCCTCTGAAATAACTTGGCTCTTTAGTTCCAGAATATTTGATGTTTTTTTATCTTGAAAATTAACACATGATTTCAAAATGACCACAATGGTTAGTTACCTCTACCTTTTCAAGCGGCCAGAGGTAATGCTCCCCCATACCTCCAGTCACTCATCACTCCCTACACCCCGCCCAGACCCCTCCGCTCCGCCTCCTCTGGCAAACTGACTGCCCCATCCCTCCGGGCGCCTGGCATCCGCTCTCTCGCGGTCTCGCCTCTTCTCTGTCCTGGTCCCTTGCTGGTGGAACGACCTCCCGGTCAGGACTGCGAATCAGGAATCTTCGGAACTCAAAACCCACCTCAGACTCCAATCTTCCATCTAGTCAATCTGTCGAGTTTACTTGTTCAACTATAAAAAATAAATAATAATAATACCACCTCAATGACTCTGTATTACTGCACTGATCTTGTGCAACTATGATTGTTCACCTTGTCCATCTAGTCAATCTGATCAAATGATCACCACTGTTTACTTGTTCTCAAAATGATGATCACTATACTATTTTTTTTTTTGATTTATTTAATAATATTACAATCATTCTCACATCGCCTCTCTTCTAAATATGACAAACAAATTATGCATAAGATTAACTTTGTCTTTTGTTGTTATTTTGTAAGTCACTGCACTGCATACATCTGCCTTTGTCTTATGGAATTTACCATACTAGTGTGCTGGTAAGATCATTTGGCTAATGATACTGCACAGCCACATGCCAACATATGGACTAATTGCGCTGGTACGTCAAGTTGCCAAAAGCTAACAAAGTGGAAAATTTGCTCTACAACTAAAAATGTCTGTAACAGGAAAAGTGGAGAGGGTAGCAGGCTATGTTTCTGGAAGGGCTAGAGTCACAGACACATGCTGCACATCGTCTTCAATAACTGCTTGAGTTCTGCAGCCAATGCCAGGGCTGCAACCTTATACAACTTTGTAAGGACTGTTTCCGGCCCAATGCAAATGCACATACTGCACACAAATGCTGAAACCACAAAGCTTTTTTTCCCTGCAGGAGAAAACCAATAGAAACTTTTTTTTTTCTGAATCTGAAATTTAAATGGACGTGATGGCATTGCGCATACCAAGGAAGAAGCTTTGACACGGAACACTTGCTTTGTCTGTTCTAAACTTCAAGTAACAAATCTATGTGAGTGTTACTTAAAAAAAGAGGTCTGGATTCAATACCAGACAGTGGGGCCCACCAAGCAGTCCCGTGAGTGTTACTTTATATAGCACTTTCATTGATTACACCATCCAGTGAAGTTAAGGCTGTGTGTGAAGAAAAAAAAAACATGACTTGCTTTAAACTCATTACTCAAAATCAAGGACATTGCATGCTACAGTTAAGGCTGACTTGAAACCAAAGACCTATAATGGGTGTTTCTGACTCTCACATGTCTCATATGGTCGACTTCAGCTCCTTTGATCACCCTGGCAGTTTTTCCAGTACAGAGACGCTTGCTGAGAATCCCTGCTCTGGTTAGGATTTGAGGGCACATCTGAGTATGGGGAGGCAATGACCTCATTCAGACTCTCCCAGCTCCACTCCCACTCCCGGCTTCCTGTTCTCTTCTCCCACTTCCTGCATAGATGTGTCATTATCTCCAGCCGTCGCTGATTAGCGGGAACAGGAATGCACTCTTGGTTATTATGTCATCACATGCCCTGGGAGAGTCATTGCTGAGAATGAGGGGGTTGGGGGGGCTCCCGTTCAGCCTACTGCTGAGGCCTCATCTCCTCGACAACATATGGGTGGCACGTTTCCATCCCGATCATCGAGACAGGAAATCAAATATATCTTTGGGAAATTCTGTGACTTGCACTGACAGCAGAGACAGTGTTAATTAGGAGCTGCACTTCCAAAGAGACAGAAATATTTTCTACCACTGCTAGGCACAGATTTTTGAGGCCAAATATGACAACACAAAAATGTCAATCAGCATTACTGAAATGCTGGGCTGAATGACAATATTATTCCATAAAATGTACATTGAAGTGCAACATTGGTATGTGTAACAATGATAAAGCTGCACAGTTGTGTGAAATAACAGATCTAGGGCCCTATTTTAGTGCCGGCGCTAAGCGGCGTTATGCCCTAGCGCAGGCTAATTCTGAGTTTCTTCTGTCGCAAACGGAATATTTCCCGTCTCCGCTAAGTTTGGCAATTTTGTGGTGTGCAATTAAGGCGTTTGTGCGACTATGGGTTGGGCAGTGCAACAGGGGGTGTGACAATGAAAAAGTCAGGCGCTATGCAAGTTTGGTGTCAAATAATGAGTTTGCGTTAACGTCCAACTAGACCACCTCTTAGCGCAAACGCCGACGCTCTGTGCAATTTGGTGACTTTATTGATGCGCACATATGAACATAAGGTTATCTGAAATCACATGAGAATGTTTTGCGAATATTGTGAATTCCCCCCCATGTTGAGGCAAATTGTCCAATCCATGGGTACCTTGCAAGTGTAATCAATTAAACTAAAAACTATTTCACCACAGCTTGTGGTAATTCATTGCATGGACATGAAAGACTGAAGCCAGCAGGCTGTTGCTGGCCAGACGGCTGTACATGCAGTTTCTTCCAGTCTTGTCCAACATGCAAATTAGTTTGTTACTTTTCCTACACCCGACAGCCAGCAGAGAACTAAACAGGATTTTTATATGCAATGTGGATTCCCTGGGGTCTTGGGTGCCACTGACTGCACACGTGCAGTTGCACGCACCATCTGATCACGGTATCATTTATATGAATCGGAAGGGGGTCCACTCCATTAATATCCAGGTGAGTTGTGATGCACACTCCAGGGTGACGCATGTAGGCCCACTGCATGATGAACATAAATGAAACAGGCCTAGTAGCAGTTGTGAGTTTTTTTATTTATTGCTTTCCATTTAACAATTACATTAAGTTAGAAGAAAAGAAACATTGTTTTTTAAGTTGGAAAGCCTACAAATAAGGAAAAAAAGCGATGGCAAAATAAAACACTTTCTTTTAACAATGTAGGTCTCAAAATATAAACTAAAATCATGAAAATAACAAATTAATGCGCGCCTTGTTTTCCCCCTCTGATTCGTGTGCCTTTTCCACACCTCCCTGCTCTCTTCTTTTGAGAAGCGCTCCCGGCGCAGCCACGCAAAGCTGCCATCCATGTAAGGAAATTGCCAATTTGCTATAGCGTTAGCACACTGGTATCTAAAGGGATAGAAAATAGGTGTTCTGATTGGCTATTATGAAACCAAACCCCCACCACACCCACATGTATTTTTTAAAAGTTTTCTTTTACAACTGTGCCAGAGGTGTGCTATCGTCCTAAGTCACAAAATTACACCGTCCTAATTCACCAAAATAGGGCCCTTAGTCTTAACAATTACAGTCTTTGATCTGATCCTTTTGTAGAATCTCCAGAATATAGCCAGGGACCACATGGTTTTGGTGTAATAAGAAAGTAAAACATGATTAATTAAGACTAATAGAGATTATAGAGACTAAGATGATAACCCTCGCTCATACTTGCACTTTCAGTAACCTGCAAGTTCCACACAGATGTCAATCACCTGCACTAAGGCCATATTTACACAAAATATTTTGTTAATTCAAGCAACATCTAAATTCATGCAGCTATGCAATGAACAAAAAAATATCTTTCATTTGTCCAAGATAAAGACAAACTACGAAGAGGTAAGACTGAATCTAGGCCCCTTTTTCAATTCCTCTACTAACTCTATTTTTTATAATTAACAAAAGTTAGAGTACTGAGAAAGATTTTAGAATTGCCCTCCTTCACACTGTGGTGAAATAAATGCTTATTTGTATAATATTTCATAGATTTGCAAAACAGATAACCTTTGCATTTGGAGATAAAATGTGTTCCATTTTTTTACGGTACTTATAAGTTCGAATTGCCATAAAAACAAAACCAGCAAATGCATAATGCAATAAACTGAGGCACAGTAGCTAAGTTTGTATGTACACAGAAAGACCAAAGTCAACAGAAGGCTCACAATGCTTATCTTAAAAGTTATATTTATAAGTGTTTTCAAACAATCCTTCCTTTCCTTCCTATTAAAACAGACCAGGTCATTTTTCATTCGGCATGTTCACCATGTTAGGTTGTACTTTCACCCACTAGTATATACAGAGATAGACAGATATAAACATAAAGTGTAAAAGCATTTCATATTTCTCAGAATTCCTTTGAGACATTGCCAGATATTAACCTGGATTCAATCAACATTTATAACTTTGATTTGAACTTAAATTCAAGTTTGTTGTTTTTCCATCACAAACACAAATTTGGTGAGTTCAGCCATCACCGAAATGAATGACAATGTTTGCATTGGAAAAAGTGAACATTGTTCTCTTTTCCTTGTTATGTATTAGGAACAAAACGAATTATTTCCATATGGACGATTACATTCTGTACCTCCTGCTCCATTTCATCTGGGCCAACGATTATGTTTTTCCTAAGGGACAGACAAGGATACTGAGAGAAGCACTGAGTCATGCAACATTTCCTCCCTTTGCACCTCAATTTCAAAGCTCACTTTACTGTTCACACCTCTCTAACCAGAACTTATGAACACAAACTTTATTTATTCAAAATTGGATTTTGATCTTCAATTTTGAGTCCCATCATTATAAGAGGCAACTCAGGCAATTAGTACACAAAACTTGGCAGGAAAGTGACATTCAACACTTTCTATATTAAATATATTTTGCATCCATTGTTTTTCATCCATAGAAAGTGTATTTGACATACTTAGTAGTATTCATGAGCTAACATAGTTTAAGTTCCATCTAGCAGATTATTAGCTTGTTGTGGCTTTATCGCATAACTCATTAAAGTATACAATTCATCCTTTGTTCTGGTTGTAACCGGCCTGATGAAAACATTTGTTTGGTAATAAACAATGGCTGACTACCTACATATAATACACTTTAAGTGTTAGGGAGTTTATGGATACAAGATAGACCTGAAATTCACACTCTGCCAAGTGTAAAACTCCATTCCTATTGTATAAATAATTTATAGTACTAATTCTTTTCACACAGAACAGCACTGTGAAAAGCACTTTGTGACTAACTCTATTCTTCACAGAATGCTGACATTACACTTTCTAGTACTTGTGCTGTGGCAGCTCCTTGGTTTGCATGTGTGTGCAATGTTATTTTAAATTCTGTTACATTACATAATACAGTATGATATTACAATAGAACCCTCATGCATTCTGGCTTTTTCTGTGTAAGTGTTCATTACAGTCATTGGGGTATGTGGAAAATAAGCCTGCTGTTTTGTCTTTGGGACACATCAGCCTTTATCAGCAGTGGAAAGTGCCCTGTCTGGCTTTCATTTATTTTTGGGACAGTGTTCAGTGGGGTGCAAATATAGCTCAGGGACACTCCCTCAGCCTCGCCCCATGCCAAAGAAATTGTTATTCTCTGCAATTGCAAAGACAACATAGGCCTCCATTCAATCCAACAGTAGCGTGCTTTGTTTTTTAACTCATATATACAGTATATATATATATATATATATATATTTGTAAATATTTTGTAAATATTTTGTTAATTTTAAAACTACAAAAAAATTACATCCTTGAAAACTAAAAAAACAATTTAAGGTACCTGGCCTTACTGATCTGCACAAGTAAGAAAAAACTGATCTTCATTTACATGTGTTAGACTAAAGTTAGACACTCTGCATTTATTAATATCTAAGGTATAGCTTAAAAATATGGCTCTGCACAGAGCAAAAGGCTGTAAAAGTGTAGCTGGATATTACATCTCGGTTTAGTTAATTTGATGAGAGTGTATGAGCAATTCTCATGCTTTGGTCCTTGTGTCAGACTGTGAGGAACTGCAAATGATGTGTAATTATTTGTTGCATGAGTCCATGTTTTCTTGGCTGCAAATTTAAAAACGGATTCAACTAATTAAATGGATACACTGTATTATATTGATTAACCAAATCATGTTTAAATAATTATTCATAATAGAATAATATTGAACATATAGAACAACTTTTTCATACAAATGTTAGCTCACAGTACAATCTGATTATTACAGTCAGATTATCAGCATTTAAATATATCCGATACTTCAAAACCTGCTTAGCAAACTCGTGTGATAGTTAAACACTCAGGAGCCTATTTTCAGACCGCAACAAAGTAATGCAAATCCCAAACGCAAGCTTATTGTTAATTTTGTCCAGTGCACAGAGGAAATTTAATTCTACCACCAAGCTGCCAGTTTCCTTGTCTAAAATGAATGTGTTTGCACTGTCATGATATGGGTGGTGTTAACAGTGGCTTGTTTATGAAAATCACAGATCAAATAACTACAACAACAACAACTTTTCTACCACGAAGTTGCCCACCAAAACCACCCTTCATCGCTAACACAGTAATTTCTCTGCAAATGTGATTATGCAATGATCCCCTCACATGACATACTTCATGTTATAACAGTATATTTTATCAAGTATTCAAAATGTGTTGCAAAGTTTTATGTTCAACCATTTTGCAAATACTAAAAATTTATCAAGCTGAAATAAAGCTGTCTTCCGAAGAAGGGTGGAGAAGGTGCTGGAATGAATGAAAGACAAAGAAATGTAACAAAACAAAACAAAACAAAAAAAAACTCAAAATAAAGCCCTAGGAGTGTGCAGAACCACACTGTATGGATCATGACAAACAGTTACAAACTTTATTTGACTTCAACACTACTGAAAAGGAAGCGTCACAATAATTACAGATTTGGTCTGCCTGTAGGTCAAAGATAAATTGATGTTAGTTCCATACACTCGGTTGCTTTGTAGATGAATCAGTACTGAACAGAGAGGGCATGGAAAAGAGGATAATTTGATTATTAATGCAATAACATGGCCCGGGTTCAAGAGTCAGATCCCTAAGAATGGCCTGCTGTCACATTGAGGCAAAATAAGTCTCATCCCTCCATAGTTTGAGTTTGAGAAAATATGAGAAAACTTGTTCGCGGAAGTGTCCAGAGGACAAAAATTGAGAAAAATTTCGTTCCAGAATTTCAGAAGAATTACATGCATACTCTCGTCATCTGTTACTCAGCTGTTGAAAATAAATAATTCAGTCATGAGGTAGAATTTATAAAAGGATAACAGTACATTTTACAAGCTTGCCTGTGTACACATTCCAAAACTCAATAGACTGCACATGGCTGTCTCATGTCATGAAGCTTTCAGAGAATGTAGAAAACCATATACAGTATTACAAGAAGAAAAAAAAACAGCTGAAGGATTAAGGGCAAATTTCTATATTCAGGCAAAACCCCCAGTTAATTTCATCAATACATTCCACATAATTTCTTTTAAGGTTTTAGCACTACTTTTAAATAAGAATTTGTTTAGTCAATTACCCCCATGTCAATCCCCCCCTCGTATTGTGAGTTTGCTGCTGTAGCCCTGTGACTGGCAGTGACATGGACGAAGTATCATCGCCAAGGTGTCGACCATAACTCCGGTACTCCAGAGCCACTCCTCTACGCAGTGAACTTCATGTCGGCTTCCCTCCCCCCTCCCTGGGGCAGGCAGCCAATCGCCGACCCCTGGTGGCACTCCCGGCCAGAGCCGACTCTGGTGCGGCCGGTGGAATCGAAACCCGGTTGCAGTGGCCAGCGTTGAACATTGTGACCACTAGACCACCCGGGAGGCCACTACTTTTCCCAGTGCATCTCACCTGCGGTTGTTTGAACACACGTTCATATCAAATTATTTCAGATATTCACATTATTTCATGCATAATTTTTTTGTGCAACTGGAGGCAGGTAAAATGATTGAAATGTGAAAGAAATGTCATACAGCTCCAGTTACAGCTCAAGAGTTATGGCTTCAAACAGATTACATTCAGATTGTTTGATTTATCATACAGGCATCTGCCTTACTTGGAGCAGGCTCAAAAAATTTCACACAAACTCAACAAAATACCGTACATCTGGTGTCAAGCTGCTATGAACTATTATCCATGAACTGCATTGCATTTTGAAAAGGAACAATGAAACCGACTTAGCCAAACTAAAAAATCCCTGTAACCAGGGCTTTATTTGTCAGCAGCTTGCCGCCTCTTTTTTTGAACCAATTGCACTCTGGGACCTTGCATACCAGCACCTCCAAGCCTATGTGGAAATACGATTTCACCCTATACTGTGGTTCGGTTAGTTTTGGTTTGTTCACAAAGTTGGGGTAAACCCACCCATGTAATTAACGTAGCTAAAATGTATCTCGCTGATCTGACTTCCTCTGAAATACAATATTACCACAAGAAGGAATGAAACATGGATGCATGTCAATAAGAATTGTAAAGTACAATCTTCACAATCAATGGCCCGGGTTCAATCAGCATTGTCGTTAACATTGACTCAATTAAAAGTGTAATTTTTTTTCATTACACATACAATTTGGCAAGTTCAGCAATAACCTAAATTAAAAGTGTTTTGGGCAGAAAAAAACACCATTTGCTTTTACTTAAGTCAAGGTTAAGGACAAATGACACCAGAAATTGATGCCAGACCAGTGTCGTTCAATGTTATTCAGTGTCAGGAGGCATTCGTCTTTAAAGGTCATGCAATTGCATGTCCAAACAGCGATTATATGTTTTAATCAATATTTAACTGAGGCAAGGAAAGGAACACATTTAATGAAAATATTTGATCTCTATATTATAAGATCAGTTGCTATTCTTTTTTCTTTACTCTGCCTGGGGATTCTTGTTCATAAATTGTTCACATCAACATCAACGCAACTCATAATCACAAAAGAGTCCATGGCCTTGAGCTGGTTCTTTTAGTCCCCATGGGATGTACTTCAAATAGTTTGGGGAATGAAGTAAAATATCACAGCGCTGCATTGTTTGAAAACACTTAAACCCTTGAGGGCTCTCTTGTTGAGAGCAAATAAATGGAAACGTGAAAATATAATAAGCCTCAATTTAAATAACTTCAAAATGGCTATTTTCACAATCAACAGCCACTGGCTAAGTAGATGTTAAAGTGTTTGCAGCTCCACAGTTCAATTGACTACACCAAAATATCAAATTGATAGAATGTGTTCAACAACCAAATATTTAAGGGGTAGCAACTGTTTCTATGTGCGTGTGCATAGTTCAACTGAACTTTATATCAACTCTTTAGAATTTTAGAGCAGAAGCTAACCATACTTTATAGCTCTGTTTACCAGAGCCGGGAGTCACTATAAAACGAAAGCTTGTGCATAAATCCAGCGGCCATTCTATTTCACGGACGCTCTTATTTTAGCAGGATGTCATGCAGTTGCTATTTGGTAGTGCTTCTGCCAACACTATTTTGGATCCTGCGGTCTCTCGTGCAAATATGACGGCTGACATACTGCCATTGTCAGTGGCCTTTCACTGCTGCTCTTACAGTGGGCTGTTAGAGCATTTCATTGACAGAACAATGAAAGGAGAATCTTTGCATTTCTCACTCAAACACCTGGAGAAACAAGGCGAAGGTCAAAAATGCCTTGGCACTATTCTTTCCTCCTTTGACTTGCGCATGCTCAAGAAACATCTGTTTTGCACTTGTACTTCTGTGCCACTTTCGTACAGTAAAAGCCCAGCTCACATCTGGAATAACCCAAACATAATTAAATTACCAGATGAAGCGAACGGCCACAAAACTTTGATCTGTGCTCTTAATTACAGGCGAACCCAGGCTGGAAAATGTTTACTCCATACTCACAAATAATTTATAATTTTAGAAAGTAATTGATAACCAACTCATAAATGTAATTGTGAAAATTTTTCAGAAAATGTCTGACAGTTTAATATTTGACAATGACCTTTCTGAGCACTAATGTCTTATGCTTTTCACATACTGGTACTTCGCTCACAATGTAAACTCAGGGAGTCATCAGTGTGACTACGGCTCAGATCCTCTCTTGCTGTGAGTACACCTCTGCACTGACATCTGAAGTTTCTCTACGAGCTGTGAACAGCGAACGGGTCAGGACCGTCTGTACCTGTGAATGGACTCCTCCAGTTTCTTCACCTGCATCTCATCCTGCTCCGCCTGTCTCCTGCGCCCCTCCTCTTCCTCCTGCGTTCCTGCTGGAGTCCCCTGGAGGAGCCATCGTTCCCTCATCGCTTTAGACTTTATTTTAGAGAAAAGAGGACAGAACGTTACCACATATACTACAGGAGACCTACACAAGGGGAAAAGGAGGACTACACCAACCAACATCTTAAATCAACTTTTAAGGATAGGTTCACAGAAAGGTCATGATACATACAACTTTTCAATATATTGTATCAGTGAGTTACTGAGGAGAAACTCATCACCACTACTCTTCATGCTAGCAGAGATAGGCACTTGAATTGGTGTTCTGCAGTGCAATGCCATGTGTGCACGCTTGTCCTGATCCATCCAGGCTGGAAGCGTTATGCAATTTACAGCGCAATGAAAACATCAATATTTTTGTTATGTTTTCATATGCTGGAGAGTGATCATTATTTTCTTTTCCCCGCTGCCTAATTTACCCAGACTGCAATGCATTGTTTTTTATATTATGGATAAAATTCTCCTGTAAATCATGAGAGATTAAGATTCCTTTCATAAGCTGTGCAAGACTGGAAAAGTGATATCATTTTCCATAACTAATTACATAATAGAGGTATGAAGATCTTTATCACATCTGCTACATTGTTTGCCCACCCTGCGTCAAAGTGATTACCCGCAACAGTACAAATCTACAATGTAAAATGTCCAGGCACTGGGTGTGGGCGCATTTATGACAAACATCAGACTTCAGCACTGCCAGGGACTTCTGATTTTCTGTACAATTCTGTTCTAAAAAAGGCAGACCTCTGGGATCCTGTCATTCCCCCTCTACAACAAGGCCCTCCCCTTCCTCTCCCCAACCGTTTTCACAGAGCGTTGACAGAGCTGCTACGACACCCTTCAGCATGGTAGGAATGTGGGAGATATATTTCACAGGCTGTTGCAAATACGTGAGAGCAAGCTATCAAACGTCAATGTGAGATTTCAGGAATGCCAGCTTATGTTACAATAACAAGCCTCAATATTCTTCCTTTTGAAGATCTCTGAAATGCATCCACATCTCAACTCTGGATAAATGTGGATGGTGGTCAAGGTTTAAAATGTAAATGTGAAATAATAAACCTGGCTTTTACCTGTATGGGGGTCAGAACACCTTGTATGAACTTGGTTGGCCAGTGTTTTAATTTATTTTCACTTAGGTTTGACATTTTTGCCACAGATTTTGCTTTACCTAAATAGAGCAACTTTTCCTTTGCACCTTTGTCTCTATGTGGAAACAGGAAAAAGACATTCCCCACAGGGGAGATGCTGTAATTATGCCAGAGCAGGTTTAAAGGGTTTTTTTCTGGAGTGAGAGAATGAAGCCCTCTGTTTCTTTCTCATTCATCATTCAAATGAACATTTCAGTTCCACAGATTTCCTTCACATTAACTTTACCTTACACATTTCCTTTGGCGGACATTACTGTTGTTGCAGAAATGTTAGTTTTGACTCCGGTTCCCAACAAGATCATTTTTTGGTACCACGAATGACTAAAGTACACAAAGGGCATGCTAATAATATACTTTTTAAAATACTTTTAAAATACAATTTCATGAGAGCTAATATGATGGTTGCACGACTATACTTACTTTTTGGGGTGGTGGATAGAAAAAAGTTCTAAAATAGAAAAAAACTATTTTAGTTAAAGAAGCATCCACACTGTACAGTGTGACCACAGTACAGCAAAAAAGGTATGGAAGGATCATTAAATTAAGTATGCTTAAAAGGCCTCTATGCTGGTTATGACATTTTATAAATATTTTCCCTTTATAATTATAATATAATATGCCTGTCTAATTGAAACTTTGAATGCAAGTTTTCTGAAATTTGAAAATGAACTATCAGAAAAGTATTTAGTCATGCCAAGCACACGTAAATGTCATCTGGTGAATTTTTAAATACTAACTTTAATCATATACTTTCACAGGGTTTATTTCCTTGAACAAGAAACACCCTAGGTGGCATTTCAATTTTTAGTGCCTGGACTGCTTTGCCAAAGCACAGGAGTTGTGAGTCTCCTGTGAAACCCAGAATGAAAGCTAAAGCTGAACCATCCACCAGAGGGATGAGACTATTTTCTCAAGTAATTTGAAAAAGGCCTGGAAGCTACGGTCATAAATAAGGTTAGAAGATGGCGTAGCTGTCGCAACCTAACAACCTTTCCGATGAGAACTAGCTCCGCAATGAGTTTACACCGCCCACTATTGAACAAACATTCCATTTCCTGGTCAAATGTTCTTTCCAAGTTCCATTAGGACCCACTGAAACCATTTCAAGGTTTTGCTTACATTCAATGGGCTTCACGATAAAATAGTTATTTTTTCAAAATTACTCATATTCTTGAGTTTATCATCAGAAAAGTACAAAAGAATACATTAGATGTAACTTTTCACTATCGCAGCAACGTAATAGAAAAGGCACTGTACAGTTTTGGCCAGCTTTCTTTCTATACTCTTTTCCCTCAGTTTGGCTCATTGCAAACAAATCCACTGGGATTTTTTTCTTCTAAATGGTCTCATGGGTCGTTGTTTTATCAAATTGTTGTGGTCACTGGGAATCTCTACCATTTCCTCAAAAGCAACCCTTTCCCTGGAGGACAGAGGAACAAAGCCTCTTTCAACAAATGTTCTTCAGTGGGCTAAATTTGTTTTTGTGAAATGTAATTGCCATAAAATGTATACAATCTAACAACAGAACAATTTTCTACAAATGATTGCTTGATAACAAATGCAAGCAATTCCCATATGTCTTTGCTGTTTGTACAGACTGCTTAACTTCTTTCTGAAATGAGTTATCCAGCTTCCATTTCTGATTGAAATCAATGGGAACCTTTCGTTTTTGTACATCATTTTTTTTAAGTGTGTCTCGAGACACAGAAATTAGTCTGTTTCAAATTTCCCAGTTCACACAATACATTATCAGCTGATATTATATTCAATGTGTGGAGGATTATACTGTATAATGTATCAACCATCTAAAAATCTCACAGCTCTTGAATACTTGCCTTGAAACTTAAAAGACCTGCCATTACCCAGCCAAGTTAATGCCACTCCATCTCCATCTCTGGTTTAAGGGCATATTCAACATAACATAAAGGGCCATATGGTGCAAAACAATGGCCCAATATGCAAATGCACAATAGCGGTACTCAATAAACCACCCATGTTGGGATTCATCAAAAATCAGCTTTGAGAGGAGGGAGTTTCAGAGGGACCAACATAATGAACCAAAAATAACGGTATCTACTGGTGTACAATAAAACACATTTTAATGCATTGTTTGACACATTTCAGAGATGCAGTATCAGTTTGATCGGTAAATCCATTCTAAAGTGATCATAAAAATCATGATTTTGCCAGTGAGCTAACGCCCAATCATAACTGGACAGCTAGCTTTAGCTAATGCTACATACCAGAGACCAACTAACTTCTTCAGTTGTCAAAGCACTTGAAACTAGATAGCTATTGCTACTGTAATTAGCTATCATCCAACATGTCAAGGTGTATTTGTCTCCATACACCCAACAAATCAGTACTAGCTAGCTGTCTAGCAAGCCAAACTGTTGCGTTAGACAGTTATTGGCATGCTAGCACCTATCTTTCTGTCATCACAGCAATCTAACTGGCTTGTAGTAACGATTATACACAACAATGGCTTGAAAACACAAATCTATTCTGAATAATGAGTAGGAGGTTTTATCCATTACAGTATCTAGCTAGCTGGCTAACCTAGCTAGCAATGCTACTGCAAATCCCTCCTATGTTTGCCAAGACATACTATATTGGTAAAAATACAATTTCAAATTGAGAACACAGACAAAAAGGAATGATTAATAATCAAAAAATGTTTGTATCATTGGGTAATTAATTCTTCATCCCTTAGAGATCATAGTAAATTGCTTTCTTTACCCCAATGCTATCACTAAGTTCCTTCAAAGTCATATATAGTATTTTGCGCTGGAGAACATTTTACCTTGAGGTGCTGTAGCTGCAATATAAGGTCCTCCAATTGTCTTCTCTTGTCTTCGATTTCTGTCTGTCTTTTTCGTTTTTCCTGCAAAATATAATAAGGAGATAAAGTTAAAACAAATAGTGGGTTTCCAATAGTCTTACATTTGTATATTGTACCCTTGACTTGTATTACACTTACAAATACAATATGTGTGTGATATCTATTACAAATATTTACTTAGCAGTAAATATATTCATCACAATATTCATGCTGCCTGGTAAATTGAATGACATTCCAATTTAAATCAACATATGCACTGCCAATATTATGTTCTATCATTTTAAAATGATCCATCTTAATACAACAAAGTAAAATGTTTATATTTTTTTATTTTCTTGTTTTCTTATTTTTAATCACTTTCTTGCCTTAATTTTTATAAATTTGTAAAAATACTCACTGAAAAATATCTGAAAATACAGATAATTCATTTTAAATGATCTTTTGCAGTTTGGAGTACTGGAGAACAATGGTGTACAAATAATGCCTACTGATCAACTGTGAAATGATTATGTATTTATGAATGACATCATCATACAAAACAATACTGCACAATTTATTTTCCCTGTTTGATAATGTGATTTATGCATTATCATGTCAGGTTAATTGATACATGAAAAATATAGTACAAATTAACATTTGTTCATAAATGTTCAAGTTTTTTTCAAGTATTAACAATGGGCTAGACTGCTAGCTACACTGCTTGGCCCAAAAAAGTCACAACCTGGATTTAACTAAGCAAATAGGTAAGAGCCTTCCATTAGATAATTACTGCAGTGATTCATATGTTTTAGCTGGCAACAAGTTATTTAACCCTAACTGATGCAGTGAGTAGCTTCTCATTTCTTAAACAACCAGGTCGTAAGACATATCCTGTGGTCGTGGAAAAGATGTTA
The DNA here is from genome assembly GCA_029706075.1 of Aldrovandia affinis. Taxonomy (NCBI): domain Eukaryota; kingdom Metazoa; phylum Chordata; class Actinopteri; order Notacanthiformes; family Halosauridae; genus Aldrovandia; species Aldrovandia affinis. Next base: position 2,429,085 of record JAINUG010000066.1, on the reverse strand, counting down.
ATCTGTTTCAGAAGGGTCAAATTATTGGCCTGCAACAAGCAAAGAACAACTAAGGAGATTGCTGAAACTACAAAAATTTGGTTAAGAACTGTCCAACGCATTATTAAAACCTGGAAGGATAGTGGTGAGCCATCATCTTCGAGGAAGAAATGTGGTCAGAAAAAAATCTTGAATGATCGTGATTGGCGATCACTTAAACGTTTGGTGAAATCATATCGTAAAAAATCAACAGTAGAACTCACGGCTATGTTTAATAGTGAAAGTAAGAGCATTTCCACACGCACAATGCGAAGGGAACTTAAGGGATTGGGACTAAACAGCTGTGTAGCCTTAAGAAAACCACTTGTCAGTGAGGCTAATCGGAAAAAAGGCTTCAATTTGCTAGGGAGCATAAAGATTGGACTCTGGAGCAATGGAAGGAGGTCATGTGGTCTGATGAGTCCAGATTTACCCTGTTCCAGAGTGATGGGCGCATCAGGGTAAGAAGAGAGGCGGATGAACTGATGCACCCATCATGCCTAGTGCCTACCGTACAAGCCTGTGGGGGCAGTGTTATGATCTGGGGTTGCTGCAGTTGGTCAGGTCTAGGTTCAGCAATGTTATGTGCCCAAAGGAGGTCAGCTGACTACCTGAATATACTGAATGACCAGGTTTTTCCATCAATGGATTTTTTCTTCCCTGATGGTACGGGCATATTCCAAGATGACAATGCCACGATTCATCGGGCTCAAATTGTGAAAGAGTGGTTCAGGAAGCATGAGACATCATTTTCACACATGGATTGGCCACCACAGAGTCCAGACCTTAACCCCATTGAGAATCTTTGGGATGTGCTGGAGAAGACTTCGCGCAGTGGTCCGACTCTCCCATCATCAATACAAGATCTTGGTGAAAAATTCATGCAACTCTGGATGGAAAGAAATGTTGTGACATTGCAGAAGCTTATCGAAACGATGCCACGGCGAATGCGTGCCGTAATCAAAGCTAAAGGCGCTCCAACTAAATATTAGAGTGTGTGACTTTTTTTTGGGGACGGGCAGTGTAGATTGACAGCTAGAAATCAAGGAAATATGTATATGAAGTTACTATTACAAAAATGCAGCCAATTGAAATAGCCTGATTGATAAGGGTCAACACTGCAGATACTGAATTGACAAAATGTCAGAGCAATAATTTATTCTGTAGGGTGCATCCAGAATGGCCAAAAGTTTCTTCAAGAAATCATTGGAAGTACCACCCTTGTAAATTATACACAATTAAATATTTGCATTATTTTCTGAATGAAACAACAACAAAGAGTAAAATTATGCATGTGTGGAAAAGTTTCAATGAAATACAATGATTGTTGAAGAAACACTAGTATAAAATAAATGTAAAATAATGTTCAAATAATTCAATATTGACATTCACACAAAATGTGCTTATGCCATAGGCGAAACGAGTGGGGAGGACGGGGACGGGGGACGGGGATGCGGGACATGTCCCCTCCAATATTCAAAACAGTCATATCTGTCCGCCCTAATAATTTATAGATATAAAACATTCCCTTTCATTATGTCCCCCCAATATGTGGTTATGTCCTTGGCTAATGCAGTGTAAGGTGATACATAATTGTGAAATTGGCATAACTTTATTGGGAACATTGTGAAAAGCCTTGTTAATACTGTTCTTCCTTGAATTATAGGACTCTAATTACTTAAACAGAACAGGCAAGGTATAGACATATTATTTGTGAATGCTAATAAACCCAGAATGGCAGCCACAAAAGGTCCTTACTGTGCTTATTACATGTATCTGGAGGAAAACAGAACAGAAGAAGCACAAACTTTACTTTAATACCGATTAATGGTCGTATCAAGGCTTTAATGCCCGAGGCAAGTTTTCAACAGCTTCTCAACAGTACCTACCTTCATAGACATCTGTTGTACATTCTTAGCGGTCACTAATAATTACATTTACTTACAAATAGTGCAATTATAATAATTAGAAACTAATGATTAGGATGATTATGCCTACATTGTTTACTAAAACAGAACAAAATACAATGAGATATATTCCTTAGACAGAAAGAAATGAACAGCATTTAATGCTGAGGCACATTATCAAATGAAAGTGCGTGAAAAACCAAGGGGGTACTTTGTTTATTTTCAATGATTAAGTTCAAGATCTCTTGTGTCCCTTATTTGCTCCTAGCGACATTTGCATCAAGTAACGGGCCATCGGCAGTACGAGAGCATTTATTCCTTTCTGGTAAATCATATTCCACTCAGCAAGATGTCAAGCAACCCATTTGCCGATCCTGAGGATACCCGGGGTCCTCTCTTGGGTTCGTGTTAGGTGACTGGGGTGGCCAGCCCAACTGCACGTGTACATTGGGAAAGTCCAACATGTAACCATGCCTTGCCATGTGTAAATGTGATGCCATTATTTTTTAACAAAACCTCTCCATGTATTACAGCATTATTACTAAGGCAGCAGGCAACCTTATTGTACATAACTGTGCACTAGAATGTATAGTATAAGAAGGACAGTCCTTGGACAAAGTATCATAGTAAATGTGAAAAATAGCAAAAGTCTTATAAAAAGGTTTAGCTATTTGAGAATATCCTTACAGTGGTGAAGTCCACTGAGTTTTGTTGCCTGGATATTCACACAGAGTTTATAAACATGTTCCATTGTCACTGGACCTATGAAGCTAGCCATTCGAAGGACAAATGGCTTTTCTGTCCCTAGCGATGATCTGTGAGTCAACGAGTTGCTGCTGAAGGAAACTTTCAGCTTCTTTATATTTCCCAAGACCTTTCATTTGACTGTGGTTTACAGAAGGTCTCAAATCTATTTTCGTTGAATGGTAACAATGCTGTTTTATCACTTACAATAAACGTTCTGTTATGAGATAAGGTCATAACTGAAATAAACGTCACTGTCCCCAATCTCCATTCTATTTCTTTCACTGCAGACCAAGAATATTCATATTGTTGGACTGCATTCATAGAGAAAGTAAAGTGTAGAGAAACAGATTTCCTTGTGAAGCAAGTGTCTCCTCATTTGCTAGCTGTATGACAGAATATGACAAACACAGTACAACACAAACCACCCTATTTTCAAGCTAGCTCATTTGCACAGGGAGATTTCAGTCAATATGCCACAGGTTATGATTTGGATATGAAGATTTATTTAAATGAGGACTTTAAATTGAGCCAGCCTAGCTGTGCCATTTCACTGCTAGACTACAGAGTTATAAATGTCTCACTATGTTGTGTAATAAATTAATGCAGTAGCACTTTCTTTTTTCTCAAAAAGTTTGTATTGAACACCTTGGTCACTATTACTCAAACCCATATTTTGGACAACTTGGACTGATTAGGATTGATTTTAAGGTAGTTTTACTGACTATTAAAGCATTACATGGTCTAGTCCCTGAATAATGTACTGAATTACTCACCCCATATCAGCTTCAGGTTAATCCAAGTTTATAAGAAAAGCATATTTTGTGTTCCCAAAACTAAACAAAAAAGCAAGGGCGACATGGATTTGGCTGCAAGGGCAACTAAATTGAGTGCCTGAACAAAGGCTGCTCCCTCTCCCACATAGGCTTAATTATTTTATTATTAAAACCCACTTTTTTTTATCTTGTTTTGAATTCTTTGCAATTTATTTCAAAGCAAATTTTCATTTATATTTTTTTCCTTCTATAAATGTAATTTGTTTCTTGTACTTGTGAATAACTTTGTGTTATGTTTGAAAAGCAATGTACAAATAAAGACTATCATTATCATTTTATAATTATTATATACGCCCCCCTGTTCAGTATTGTACTAGTTAATCATTCTTACCAGTGTGCATGAAGGCCTTGGTGAATTGGACGTGGGAGTATAAGAGGCTATGCTAATAATGGATCTTTAATGTTAAACAGATGTATTAGAGCATCATTTCTTCACCAAGGACACATGCAAATGTTAAACTTCCTGCACTGTTTTTACCTTCAGCAAATCCAAATAAAGAGAAGTTCTGCAGCTGTGGCTGTTAATATGTTCAATATTCTGGTATTTGATAATCAGTGATATCGAAACAAGGCTTACACATACTGAGACACTTTGGCATGCTTCTCTTCTTTATTGTTCTCATTGGCTGTGGGTGTGTCAGGTCTCAAGATGTTTTTTTAATTTATTAAAACAATATGACATACAAATATTTGCCTTACAGTAAAAATATTTTGTGTAGCCAAACAAAGCAGGGAATTATTGCAATTATCAAATGGGACCGTCAAGGCAGCATCTTGTGTGCTATTTTCAAAACTGCGCCCAGCGTTCCAATGGCTGACGAGGTAATGTTAGTTCATGCTTGGCATGTTTTTTATATGTATGTTTAACAGTGATATGCACATCATGAAAATGTGAAAATGTTTAGCTGTCTCTATGGTTGGCTTTCATGACAGCATAATGTGGCGTGCATTCGCCTCAGCTGGCTAGCAAAGCTACACTGAATATGGCTAACTTAGTTAATGAGCTAGCACCTCTTCTCAGCTGGTTAACGTTAGCATAGCTAACTAGATACAGGCTAATATGAATGAACATTATCATAGTGCTAGCTTTCCGCATCGGTGCTTAGCTAACTAACTGGTTTACATCTGGGTTTGCACCGCCACCCATGCATGCTGATCAAGCACGTGGCAAACTAGACACAATTGCTTGTTTGTTTGCCTAGCACCAAGGTATGTAAAGTTCTGCTAGTTCCAGATGTTTCCTCCATGAGCACTTACTTAGCTACCTAAATAGTAGATTTTAGTTGTATTGAGTTCAAGGCTGTGTGGGGTAGTGTCATTCACAACTTTTTAAAGGGGGGGGGGGGCGTTGATGTGTAGTAGGCACTCTGAAATACCATGGCCACCCCAAAGTGAGTCTGTGTCTGTGAATGTTCTCTCCGCCAGTTCATTTGGAAGACAAGTAATGGTATTCTCTCATTGCGCATTTTATCTTATTGCAAATTAATTAATGTTGCTCGCTCATAAGTGATGCTGCTGTGTTAGCCTTGTGCTAACCTACGTGAGTCTGTACTCCAGAAATGGTCAGAGCATGAGGGCTTTGATGGGATTAAATGAATTCTCAATTAATTATGCAAGCCTTTCCTGTCACGCTGGTGTTAGAATCCAACAACAATCACTCATTTTAATTATTCATTCCTTTGAAAAATAAAAAATTATGGGCAATGCAAAGACTATCTGTACACTGAAATTGTTAGTGAGTAAGGCAGGTTTGTGGCAGACAGACAGGGCTCACCAGTTACCATGTACTCACAGGACTGCTGCTGACTGGGTCAGTGTGACTCATGCACCGTGGGACAGTTGCCCCTTCCGGACCTGGCAGCCATCAAACAAAGCTGCCCCATTGAGGTCTTCCCCCCGGCTGGCACACTTGCTTGCCCACATTACACCCTGCAATCCTCAGGTCTTACGCCATGCTTCTCTCCCTGCCTCGACCAGATTGGAGTCTTGGCAATAACAACACTTGTAAACACTATTGTGGTGTAACATTGTTAAACTAGCTAGAAACCTGACAACGGCCACCCCTTGGGTTTGGATTACTTGTAGTAATTTGTGATAATTAGCTCTTGCATCAAAATTCATTGATACAATGGCAAATATATATAATATATAGTAAGTTTGCAAATTGGTTAGGTGTTGCCCTGTATCTAGTGCGATGCTACTGTATATCCCACAAATCTGGTAGGTTGGCAATCAAGGTAGGTCTGATTCTAAAGTATATGGATGTGATGGAACACAACAGATTACTCAGATATGCTGGATTCACAGCATGGGAAAAGAGTGCAAATCTTTATTTAGAATGCATTTTTAAAAGATCATCTTCTACATACAAAATTCAATCTAATGAATTTGGACTAAATAATGGAATATGCATTTTCATTCAATTCAAACAAAACCTTCTCGGATTAATCTGGCGCTGTACTTCAATAAAGTCTGTTTCATGCATAATGGAAGTAAGAGATTGTAGCCAATTAAAATGTGAACTCATCAAGTGATTAACACCATGGGTTGCATCTGATTCGTCAGGCAGTCATAGAAGTACCTGCCTTTTTGTGTTAAATGCCTTGGTTGGGGTTGCACCAGCATGCTATGTCCAGCTCAGGGTTCCCATCTCTGTAGTACAGAATTAGGAAGATATTACAGGATTACATGGGAAAATACTTTTTTTTTTTTTTTTTTTACAATTTCAACCATCCTGGTAACTTAACAAAAAAAGTTATTAATGAAAAACATGTAGAGTCTTTCACTCCATTCCATTTCTTAAGGCTGAATAAAAAAGAATAGAAAGTTAAAGTAATTTCAAATTGCCCCATGCTTTTCTATTATGGGGTGTTAATGGGTTTTTGATTCAGCTTTGTCCTTTGATGTATTATATAGTAACATTATTTGAGGCATTGGATCATGATTCTGTTGTTATCATGATTCAATCGAGAAATCGTGATTAATTTAATCATGACGTGTATCGTGATAATTCACACACTGAATGTCAATACGCAGCCCTACTTTTGATACCTATTTGAGCATAAAGCAGCTACACCTGAGCATAAGGTTGGTTTCATTGAATCCATATTAAACTTAAATTTTTTCAGCTTGAATTGTATATGCCCTTACTTAGTCTAAATCTGACTGTTTGAATCTAGGCCATTGTACTACCCTCACAGCACAAATAACACGCTGCATAAAATTCAAGAAAAATTAATTATATTTATTAGTTTTAATCATTAAACAGTGTTATTTTCACTGTTTCAGTGTTGTTTGAGACGGCCCTCCCAGAAGCTGAATAACAACCCTTTACAATGCCTTTAAAATAATATATTTTGGCAGTATAACCTTGCTGTATTCCACAGAATTACAGTGGATATCTGATGTAAGCACATAAGCACTGCCTACCATTCATGCTTTCATACTGAACATGCTGTTTTAACTGAATGTGACCTGTTATTGTAATACTGCTTTTGCTGCAGTACAATCCATGTCCAGACTTGAGTGTGGATAGTGCTTCTGACAATCAAGATGCATGTCATGAAACTGCCTATGCTAGTTTCTGTACCTCTTCCCTTAACATGAGCAATTTCCCTCCTCAAACCTGTGATGTCTGAATGTACACTGCCATACTCAACTCAACAAGTACAAAGTATAAAGTAAAACATTGTTCTCACGGCTTGACCACCTTGCTTCTATTCTGATTGAGGAGCCCCAGTGACTTTGACAGAGGATTCATCATGTATGACTAATCCATAAAAAAGTGCTTTATGGAAAGACGCACATTACTCCACGGCCAGTGTATTTGAAGGGACTACTGCCTGTGTATCTATTTCTTGCCAAGTAAGCTGACACATGCTGGCTCATGGATTAAAATAAAGGCTAGACCGAGACCCTGTACGCCTGTTAAGCATGCAAGACACATTCTCCACCACATAAGCTATGACTAAAGAATGTAACGGATTCTTCAGTGTGAGGTCATATAGAATTTAACCGTGGTGTTTGGTAGTCATAACAGGGTATTTGTCACAACTAGCTATAGAGGACACCGCAGCATGTAGGCAGTCCAAGTTATACAACACTCACATCAATTGCCTTATTTAAAGTGCCAAAGTCTTTAGTCAGTAAGGCTCAAACAAAGCAGCCCCATCTCTTCTCTCAAAGAAAAAACATCTGTTTCCCTGCAGTAGGAGCCAACCTCCTTTCCTCTCCACCATTACAAAATAATGAAAGAGTGCCATTGCAATAGCGCTGAGTACCTTTGTAATACAAAGACATTTGATTCCTTCTGCGACCTCAAGTCAGTAAGAACTCATCTGTGTATGTAGAGCTATCTTTATTATGCCATGCTACCTAGCACATAATCCAACACTTTGGAGGACTCAGTAAGTGGATAAAAACAATCGCATCTTTTGTTGGTGAAACAGACCCTCCAAAGAAACACACATGCTGAGTTATAACAGCTATATTATTCTAACTTTGGGGTGCTTTGTAGGTATGCATAACTTTGAGAAACAAATTTAAGCATTGTGATATTGTAATTTTTCAATGTACAAATACACAATATTTATTGCTCATGTCAGTGACCAGTGAAATCTTAAGGTTGTGAAAATAATAAACAAAGCAACTGTTAAAACTCTTAGCAACAGGACATTGAGGACTAGTGCCCTGTGAAGGTCATAGGTCACCACCTTGGAATGCACTTGGCGGGAGAAGTCTGGGGTACTGAGCATGCTTAGAGTGTAGGGCAACAACTATATTGTAGGGTGGCACTAAATTATTCCAGAGCTTCCTTTCCAATTTTCCAATTGAGAGAGGTAGTTATGATCCCACAGCTACCTTCTCACCTTCAACCGACTAAAAATGAACCATCACCCCATTCGAGTGACCATAGCAACTGATACCCCTCACCTTCTTCAAAACCAAAATAGACACCATCAATTACCAACTGCAAAGTGCGGCCTGTCCTCCCACTCATTCTGTGCCCTCATATATCATTCCTAAATACTGGTCATCTTATGTACCCTCAACTGCAGTCAAATGAGTTATGAAAAACAGGTCTCTAATGTAACCCACAGAACATGTTTTTCCATAACCCATGGTTCACTTAATTAGTTACAGCTTCCATTCCAGCTCTAGTTCCACCCATCATTAATATAACCAATAAGATCCTTCAGTCCATGATAAAAAATACTGCCATTGCAGTATAAAAAAAATCTGGTTCATATTCTGACAAAGTATTATTACAATTTTAATCAGGATTTCTAGCATACAAAGTATTAAGACTGCTGCAGTAGAAGTAAATAATATATGTTATTGTTTGGTGACACAGTATCATCCTTCTGCTCTTGGAATGAAATATGCATCTGATGCAGAAAAGTGGGTACACACCTTTATTACACAGCTAACTCTTAAATTACTTTAAATTGCCCACTGTGGGGAAAACAGTCTCCAAAGTTTCTTCAGTAATTTTCACACTTGCCCAAAAAATCTCCTTTGCAACGATACATTTATAAAAGGAATAATTACACCATAATTACATTGTGGTATAATGTCCTATATATTCCATGTTGAAAACCCAGTTTAAATAAATCTACATGTAAAAAATAATCTTACTATATGATACACCATATATAGTATTATGATATTAAGAAAACTGTACTAAATTATTGAGACATTTCTGGGTGTGTTTGATATATTTGCATAGTACAGTATATTTGCATATCTGAAGTTATTTCATTGTGTAGTCAAACATTAACAGTATTCCATTCCTTATTGGGCTATAATGGAAACTATTCACCATCAAATACCTGTAAATAGTCAACTGCTATTATTGTAAACTGTTACTGTTGTCACAAACAACAACAACAACAAAAATTATATGGGCAAAGTTCCCAAGCCAAAGTTCCTGTGGAAATTTACTGGAAACTTTGTAACCCTCATTTCTATGGTACAAACTGCAGACTTGCTCCGATTACTTCCAACCGTGGATATTATGGGATTCTCCAAATGGTTCTATACAATATATTTTATAACTATTAAATATCTAACTAACAAACTAACAACTTTTTCCCACTGATCTAGCACAAACTAAATTCAGTGCAGAAATATTATTGGTCATTTCAAGGATGTTACGCCCCCTCCGTTATCTGAACCAATCACAACTGACTATTGTCCTTTCCTTAGCCACAATAATTAATTTCTGTACAAACTTAAAAAGCTGCATGACTCCTAAATTAGTGTGTTTTGACTCACAAGTTCTACTGGCTAAACAGAGAGTCCCCTTCCCTATGTACTGATACAAAATATGTAAGAGCTGGGAACATAGCAGCTGAAGTGAAAGTTAAAAAAATCTTTCTGCCTTTGAAACTGTTTTTGAATTTGAAAAAATGTTTGAATTATTTGTAATAGTAATTGATTGTATATGAGTTTGTTTATTAGGTACATGACACTTCATATGATTTAGAGGACATTTCTGCAAAAAACAAGATTTTTTTGTATTAAACAGTTCTCCTGGGAATTTTCTTTGTGTGTTCTATGGAATCGGGTCACACATGTATAATTATAATCTGATGAAGAAATTGAACAGCCGCTCTTAATGCAACTATGAAATCATGGAACAAATAATTGCAAATCATATTTTTCTTTTTTGCCAGTCACTCAATTGAAACTATTCAACTTAGGCCAGGAGTTGTAGAAGTAACTTCAGAGAACTCAAATGAAGCGGTGCTTTGGTGAACCCAGATGCTGCGTTAAAGCTGACTGAGATTCAATTGATTAACCACATACTTGCAAATGCCAGAGGAGGATTGTAAAATGAAGATAGACAGCATACCCTCCAAATAAAAATGAAAAGACACCACTTGTTGTGTGTTTCCCTTTTAATGAGTGCCAGTGGCACATATGCAGCTGTATGTTGACTTCACATTCAATGGAATCATATAATATCAACCATGTTGTCTTCAATCACACCATCTGCTCCAGGGGGCATTTAGGCCAATGTATGCTTCCTACATTCATAGAAGATGCTCGGATGATAATAAAGTTGTGTGTTCATATTTTAACATTAATACATTTGCCTTAGTTTTGGAACTCATTTGCAAGGTATTTTGCAAATGAGAAATCACGCCCACCGGGAGACGAATAAATATCTTAAATACATAGATATTGAAAATGTTTATCATTGTTTCAAAGGACAAAAAACATAAAGGACAGAAATAAACCCCATCTCTACACTAAAACACATCGTCTATACACAAGTAATGGTTATGGTAGTTCCATTAAGGTTGAATAGGCAATTAAACACGTTCACTGAGCCCAAAAAAAATCAATATCCTGGCTTTTCGCTTCATCAAAATTCATAATAATGGCAATGCAAAATCAATAGCGTTCTCAGAAATCTTCCATGTGAGTCCAACTAAAAAGATACATGTCGACAGCTCCGAAGACCCATGGAAACACAACTTTCAATCATGCATTACAAAACATATTCACAGTACTGTATATTATTCAATGGTGTGGCCTTGGAAAACATATACATTCATACCTACATGGCATCTATATAGAATAAATATGGAGACTGTGTTGAATAGCCAGGTTCAATGAACCTCTGCATGGTGAAGCAAGCATGAGAATTCACTCTGATAAAAGTCACCCGACTCATGCATGTGACACACAACAGAGAGAATGAAGAAAGCATGCGCATACATCACCATTCTTTGCATCTAAGGGTCTATGTGCATATATGTACATTTGCCATATAAAATACTTTTATTTCAAAACTCTCACCTCTGGCTTAAATATTAAGCTGAAAAATAGGCCGATCACCTAAAATAATCATTGTAAGCAGACGCTTGAGACTAAGAGCACCATATTGATGCCAGACATTCCTTTTGACTTCATGGGCCATTCACCCCTTGCAGTAATGTCATCTAAAACATGTGGGACCAGCAATAATTAGCACTTAGTAGTAGCGGTGCCATGTGTATTTAGAGTTATTTATGATAATTAAATGAACGATTATCAAATCAACCTGCAAATCAGTTGCACTGAGGGAGAACCCAGCTTAGCTCCTCACTATAAAATATATTATAACTATGCTACATTTCAGTGTGGTAACACAGTATGTTCATACAAACTACATGGACTTGCAGGGATCCCTTGGGTGCCATGGCTATAATTATTCTTCTGTACAACTGCAGCTCATCAGGATTATATAGGTTTCATCCACAACTACTGTCTCATACACAGTACTGAAAATAGATCTATTTGCAAAACATTATGCTAGTCTCCAAATACATGAAAGTGAAAGATCATTGCACTATATGATCTGTCAATCTTTTTCTGGTGCAACATCTTCACTTCATAAGAGGCCCCATTTAGGGACCCCATTCAAGTGAAACATTGACAGGATATATTTATTCGGTTCTCTGCATACAACTATAATATGAACCAATTTGTCTCATCACATTTTAGGCATTTAGCCAATGCTCTTATCCAGAGCAACTTTTCACATTTCTTTACATACAATCAAATCATACAGCTGGATAATTGCTGGATGCTCTGGATGGTTCTGTGTAGCTCAGTAGTTAAAGCATGGCACTGACAATGCTTAGGTTGTGGGTTTGATTCCCATTGGGACCTATACTGAAAAATGTTTGAATTCACTACTGTGAGTTGCTTTGGATAAAAGCATCTGCTAAAAGGCATATAGTAAAGCAATTCTTGTTGAGTGCCTTGCCCAAGGGTACAACAGCAGTGGCCTACCTGGGAAGTGAACCTTAAAGTTACAAACCCAGCTCCCTAACCATTATACTAGACTGCCGCCACATGAAAGCAATGAAAACAATGAAAATCTTCATAAAATAACAAATTTCCAGAAACCAAAATTATGGCAGCAGTACAGCCTTCTTTAGTCCCCAAAGAATACAGCTTATGAGCAAATTTGATATAACCACAAAATAATACAATCTGATTAATATTTTACTTTGCAGTTTATGTAGACGTCTTTGGAATGTATAGAATGTAAACGGTCACATAGTTTATCCTAAGAAAGCCATCATGAATGTTTACAGCATTAGTTTTACAATCCTTGGACAAGCACTCAGTGAAAAATCAAAGTCTGCAAACCATTATGCACTGCACATGTGGCAAACATTTTCTTTTTTTACCCTGAACAGCAGACTGAAAACAAAGAAGACAAAGGCACAGTATTCATGGAGACTGTGGCATTCTTAGCAGGCCCATACACAACTGTTTACTCTACACTTCAGCACTGGACCTTTTTCAACACAGGTCAAAGCGCATGGGCAGTGTTTAAAAATACAGCGGACGTAAACTCACTTACGCATTCCGTACGTGCTCTCTCTGAAAAGATGTGTTTAAATTAGACCCCTAAAAACTGGCTTATGCCTAACAGTAGCATGTGACATGGCCTTAAAGTCTTGTGAATGTACACTATGTAAAGTAAGCTGTAGCCAGACTAAAATAATAACACTGAGAGGACTCAAAAAGCTGATGTGGGGCTGCTGTGTGGCTTATCCTGTTACGGCACTGTTCTAGTGTGTGAATGGGCCCCTTGCCCTGTTATCAAACCTGGATCGTGCCTGTGCCAGCTGTGGGACAGCGTGTAATTGGCTGTATTGTAACCGGGGGAGATAGGGATTTCAAGCAGTGGGACATCCATGTCTCGTTCTGCACCAGCGACTCCCTCTGATCAATCGGGTGGCCAGTCTGCCTGAACAAGCTACACATGAAGTGTCCTCCTTTGACTGAGTGTCTGTGCGAGCTTAACTGTTGGACTGCGGAGTGAATGTAAGCAGCAACTTGACGGCACGATGGTGCAGTGGATAGCACTGTCACACAGCAAGAAGGTCCCAGGTTCGAATCCCTTTCTGTGTGGAGTTTGCATGTTCTCCCCGTGTCCGCGTGGGTTTCCTCCGGGCACTCCGCTTTCCTCCAAAGACATGCACATTAGGCTAATTGGAGAGTCTAATTGGAGAGCCCGTTGGCATGAATGTGTGAGTGAATGGTGTATGTGCCCTGCGATGGATTGGCAACCTGTCCAGGATGTATTCCTGCCTCTCGCCCAATGCATGCTGGGATAAGCTCCAGCTTCCCCTCGACCCTGACCAGGAATAAGCAAGTTAGATAATGAATGAATGAATGAACTTGACATCACATGTTTCGGAGGAGGGCTTGTGCTTGTGGGTGCTCTTCCAAATTGTGATGAGCACGTGCACACACAAATTGGACATTCCAAAATAGAGGGAGGGAGAAAATGGCGGGAATAAAAAAATAAAAAAATCCATTATGGGATGTATCCATGAGAAGATAAACCCCTTGAAAAGTATTTAGATGGATATATACCAGTTACGTACTGTATATTATCAGCTTTGAGTGTACTTATTCATAGCTGATAGATGAGTTTCTTCAATTTGAAACAAAGCAGCCAGTATAAAATTACAGCAAGAATGTTTAGCTAACAACAAGTCTTCCCTTCACGTTGCATGGTATTTTCGGAAAGGCATTACAGCATCGCACAAGGGACATCATGGCAAAAACAGAGCCAGAATGTGATACCTAGAGCAGTTTGATCTAGAGCAGGGGTGGACAACTTTGTTCCCGGAACGCCGGTGTGTATGCAGGTTTTTGTTTTGACCAATTACCTTGGCTCAGTTAACCAATTAGCAGTATACACCAATGCCACTTCACTTGTAGAATGTGTCTTCTACAAGAGCAGTCTTCAGCTGCCATTCATTAGCTTATCAATAAACGTAGCAAAAATGCCCGATCACGTAAATGATTGGGCTAGTTAGATAATCAAGGTTTCAAAGTTAGCATGAAATCCAGACATGGATACGGCACTCCTTGCCTGTCCCTGATCTAGAGCACAAGTTTAATATTTTGGTTTGTCTTTTGAGCTCAGATCCTGGTTGATTAAGTCTTAAGTCATGTAAAATGCATTTCAGTATGCGGTTAAACGAAAACAAAAACACAACCAGGGTTAAGCCACCGTGATCTCGAACAGAGACAAGCAGTCATTGAGGCCTGCAGTGTTTTCCTTCTGCCTCATACAATTGTAAACTGTAGTACCTCACAAAAACATGGTTACTGAGTATCAATGTCTGTACTACTATTTTGGAGTACAGACAAAACAATCTAAAATGTTAATTAGATGCAGTGAGACAATACAATTGTTCAAATTATTAAAAAATTAGGCTGCAGTCGTTCAGTCTATGTATAGAGGCTAAACTGGTTGAAACATTTCACAGAAAAAAACTTACTTATTCTGGGAACCCGCTGAGAAGGAAAATGCTAATCCATGTAACAGGAATGTTTGAATAGATATCCACTGACACCACGAGTTTATGAACTTCACCCCAAAGGCAAATCATACATTGAAAATGGGACTCCTTTACTCCAATAAACATGCCTTGATCCAAGCCCTAGTACACTCCCACCTGGACGAGTGAACCCTCATCTCTCTGCACTGGGTAGCAATCGCAGAAAACATCAAATACAAGGCCTAGCAAAACAGTGTTTATGAAGGAAGAAATTAACAGCTGTATTTAACTGTGAGTCAAAGTTAAGGACGAACGACTCATTGATTCCAGGGCTTAGTGCGTGCTTAATGTGTCCAACTAGACATTTTACCTTTAGATCTCATTTTCAAATAATTATTTCCCATAAATCTTAAAACTAATTTCTATTTCTAATTAACCATGCATCAAAAATGATTATTGAGAGGGAAACTACAGATATCTGTAGTTTAGAGAAGAGCCCAGGGAACCCTTTAATTCCACTAAACTGATGTAAGATTCATTACATTTGATTAAGACATAATAAGACTTCTTTTTTGATCATGAGACTTGGAGGCTGTGTTATACTTAATTTGACCTATACCTTCAAGAAAAAATATGTACACATAAAGGGAGCTGCCAAAATAAAGGAAACACCAACATAAAGCGTCTTAATAGGGTGTTGGGTCACCACAAGCGGCCAGAACAGCTTCAGTGCGCCTGTGTCTGGAACTCTATTGGAGGGATGCAACACCATTCTTCCAAGAGAAATTCCATAATTTGGTGGCTTTTTGATGGTGGTGGAAAACGCTGTCTCAGGCGCTGCTCTAGAATCTCCCATAAGTGTTCAATTGCATTGAGATCTAGTGATTGACACAGCTATGGCATGTGGTTTACATAATTTTCATGCTCATCAAACCATTCAGTGACCACTCGTGCCCTGTGGATGGGGAATCGTCATCTGGGAAGAGACCACTCCCATCAGCGTAGAAATTCTTTGCCATTCTTCTGATTCTTTGATCACTCAGAAGTGAGTGATCCATTTGGTATCCAATTATTGGTGTTTATCCAGCCCTCTAAGGGGTTGAGTGGACTCAAGCCATGCCAGGAAAATGCATCCCACACCATAACAGAGCCGCCAGAACCCTTCATTTACTCAAGTGTTTCCTTCTATTTGACAGTTACCTGTACCGATACTCAGGCATAGCACAAAAAAGTGCCATATATTCCAAGCTGTATTTGGGTCTATATGTATTCCAGCATCTAACATTATCCCATTTATTTTTAACATTTCGAATGTGCAGTGATCACATCATATGTTGAGATATGAATATAAGCTTCTGCAGAAGTCCTCCTGCACATTTATTTTTAAAAGCAAAAATTCAATCCAGAAATATTCCCCATTTATTTAGCTTTTATTAAGATAATCAATTGATTAGATCATTCATTCATTCATTCATGATTTTCACCCTTATTCAGATTACAAAAAACGGATGTCAATGTGATTAAATTATGTGTTTAAATCAACTAAAAATGATTAAATCATCAAACAAAACTTGTCATTGTGATTTTTATTACTGTAGGTAATTGTTATCAGGGTTCCCCTTACAGTAGGTTAATGGGATAAAGGATTCAAATAGAAACAAGAGAATGTACCAAGATCTACTATCCAGTACAAGCAGGAAATGAGGTCAAATGATAAATCAGATGCATGTTCATTTGTACTAACATGCATCTACAGTATTTGAGGGCAAACATATATCAATTCACTGCACCGCACTGCTGCCCTAACATGAACAAAAGAAAATGTAGTTACAGTGTGGTGCAGTGAATTGCAAGTTCACACACTCTGCATTCCTGGGCCTAGCAGAATGTTGGCAGGAGGAAGCAGAGGATATTATTTTCCCTAGCCTCTTACAGGGAGACTTGGATTAATGACTGTCTATCTACTGAGCTTATTAAGCCAAACAAAACAATATTACTATTGTCCATAACTTTTGTCCATTTCTTTTGAATTGAGATAATTCACATTCCTCTAATGTTTTGACATAGCCATGATAGGGCTGTGAAGGCAACATCACTGATGAGAACAATATTCATATTCCAGCATCCAAATAGGTAGGTATATATATTATATTATCAAAGTTAATTTATATCTAGTAAGCTAGTTAACTTTCTTACAGCTTTATGAAGAAAAAAAGTATTTGTCTTCACAGGAGAGAAAACTTTCAGACAACTTTCAGGCAGCCTTATAAACACAAATCTGACAACTTCACATTAAGGAACAAAATGAGATTGCATCTTTATTAAATGATACAAACAATCTCTCTCAGTGCCTAGTATCTTGTGTTCAACTCCTTGTGTGTGAAAACCTATTGTAATAGCAGTTTCTACATTAAGAGCTGAATCTGACTTAACTTTGACTTATAAAAAAAAATGCAAGTTTATCTGGCAAATTAATAGACACAGTTTGGCTAATTAATTCAGGCGATTGCTCAACTTTCCAAACTGTGTTAAAGACAAGGCTGTTGATTGAATACAGTAAGTGCGGGAAATGTTCTTCTGCAATCTTTAATTGTGCAGAGCAGGATTGAGCACTTAAATTCTAAGTAAACAAAATATTTACTGGGAAAAATAAAGGAAATTCCCATGCAACTTTGCTTACGTAACTGTCAGACTGTCACAAGAGGGGACATCTGACACTCCTTACCAACCCCATCAGAGGTCCCTCCCTCTGGCCCCACCCCCCAAACAGGCCATGCCCCAACAGAGACAGCCAAGACAGCTGCTGCTAAAATTAGGCACCCAGAAAACGCCTGCGTCCTGGAATAAGGCAACTGTGAACGGGAAGATGGGGGCTGACAAATTGAAGTCATCTGTGTAAACAATGTAGGAACACTCACTGCAGGCACCCAGACAGAGCCGGGACTTCCTGGCATCAACGCCTCTCAGAATTAGCAAACCACTTGGTGCACTTTTGATTTGAGCTGTGATGTTGACCCATTCATTGGACAAAGTGAAAAGCCAGTGTGTAGTTGGCTGGTCAGGGGGTTACAAGGCTCTGATTCAAAGGTTAAATTGGTGTGAGCTGTATTTCTTGTGCCAAAATGAAATCTTCCCTCTGTATCTGCAAAAGACCAGTTTAAGTGATAATGTCATTAGGATATAACTCCTCTTCTTGTCATTTAAGTGATTGGAGTTGTCTTTTGTATTGGAGAATACTGTGTAGTGGCGACAAATCAATTTTTTTCTATATTTCTGAAGTCACTATCACAATAGTTAAGACGTAACTGATGGTTTGAGGTGTTGGTTTACTATTATCTGAACTGCTGCCTCCACTAAATTCCTGAATCCGTTCTCTACAATGAGAGAAAGGGGAGGGACCCGGGTGACATCTTTGTTTGGGGTGGGTTTCTGTACATTTTCTTTGTAGCGGGCTGAAGTATTATATGTGACACATTAGAAATGAGATAAATTCTTAAGGTGAGGCCCAACATATTAAACAATGATTTTTGGCTGGAGTTCCCATTTAATGGCCAAGTACAAGATGACATGACTTGAACAACACTCAGCTTTTTCTAACATTTTATATTAAAGGGCAGCAAATATAAAGTGCTTACACATGTGCATCACTGCAAACTTTATACACACATACATGTAAACACTGCACATACATAGCCAGGTTAGTATTTTTAGGGTTTGGTCTGGTTAAGAGGAAGGGCTAGGTGTAGTTGCTGATAGATTGTATAGATTATATCATCTACAAATGAATATTCCACTTTGATTGTGCTACTATGTGAACATATATAGATGTTGCATTGTTTTATTCTGTACTGATGTGCAATTAAATAGGTATAATTCCCACTTACGTCAAACAGAGACAAAGCAGTATGGATCACGACTGTTAGCATCATTGAAAGTCCTTTGCTTTGTTACTTTAATTACTCCAGTCCCACAGCTAATAGCAACAGCGATTTAGCATGATACTGTGCAGGCACTCTACTTGTTTACTGTGAATGACATACCGATTGTTTCAGTGCCACGATGAGTATAAATATAACTTCATGCAATGGTCTGCCAATGGTGACTGCAGAAGAGATGCAGTATTACCTCCTCTAATGGTTTCAAATTTTTGAAAAAACATAACAGCTTTCATTTCAGTTCAAATGCAGTAAAGTTCAGATTCACATGCCTAGACTGACTAAAATTAACTTATTCATATGAACCATTTCACTTTTGTTTTCCAAAGAGTTTACGAGTTCCAGGGTCATTTACCCTTGAAATTGAAATCGATGGCAACGATGATCACCCCAAAAGTACAGCCTTCTGGAAGGCAATTTTAAAAGGCCTGACCACTTGTGGACTGGTTGGTCAACTTCAAGGAAGCCACAGGTCTTGCTGCTTTGCAAAGCCTGGGAACTCAGTGGCAGTGGGGTTTAAGTACATGGTTGGGATAAAACAGATGCCAGATGGGGAGCGATAGACACAACAGAAATTGAAACAGAAATTGTTCACGACTACAGTAGAAAGGAATTAAAAATGGAAAAAGTGCCAATCACCATCTGACAAATCAGTCCTCACACAGCTAAGAGCATAACATCGCTGGAGCATTTTATGACCAAAATGACAAATAAAACATGACCACAGATGACCACAGTTCACTGTTCAGGGGTGTTCATCGGGCCTGTTAAATATGGTTGAAATTCTCCATGCAAGAATATCAGGGGGTGCCCTGCGTCATTGCTCTTCGCGCAGTTTCTACGTGCGATCAACGTCATTTCAACTGCAAATCCTTTATTTTATGTCACTCCTGCATGCAGCATGCGGAACTAGATTATTTAATTATTTATGAAGAAATCCTCCAACAGGCAGCAAGATGGGATGCGAAAGAGACCACTTGCTGTGTGGTCATTACAGTGCTGTTTTATAATTCAGCCTCCCCGTGCAGCACGGTGACTTCTGTTCCTTTGTGTTTGGGGCACCGCATGTTCAGTGACTGAGTTTTGCAGCCTGTAGGTTGGTTGGTGTCTCAACAGCTGTTCTTGTTGAGCATGGTAATTGGTAGTGATTAATCAGTGATTAATCAGAGACTAATAATAATTACTTTTTGTGCTGAATGGATTAGACTAGATCATTCTTACAATTGGAGAAGCAACACGAAAAATGATTTTCTTGAAAAAACGCTTGCAGCACTGTGTGCGCTGCCACGTTTATTTTGAGCTTTATTCGATTTTTTTTTGCTCTTCTTTTACCTATTCTACACATTTTTCCTTAAAGGCTTTTAAAGGTTTCACATAGAAATATTGTGAACGACAGCACACACATTTGTCCTAACATTTGATTTGTGAATGAATTCAAATGTTACACAATGTCACACATCTTCACAAACTGTGTGGTGAGTTTTGTGATCGTTGAACTGAACACTAAACTGTGTTTATGAAGAGGAAATGGAACACTTGATTTACGTGTGAGTCAACATTAAGGGCAAATGTTGATTGAATCCAGGCCAGTTTCAGCACTGGGGGGCAGAGGAAGTGCTCAGGGGCTGGTGGCCGACATGGACCACAGATGTATAGGCACTGTCATCTCCCTTTTCTTTAAATCACGGCCTTGACACACAATTCCACAACGCAATCATAAACTGTTGTGAGAAACCTTTAAAACCATGCCAAACTATCAACTCCAGCTCAGACTCAATGTAAGTGTTCCCGGAAACATTTATTTATCCCCCTGTAACAAAGGCAAAAGAAAAATCATTCTAGCCTCTTGGAAGCTTTTCCCTCGCATATGCTCGTGTGCTGTAGCTGTACTCACAGTGCTTGCAACATACACACAGGCATGTCCCCTTCCATTTCATATTGGCCGCAGACCAGAGGCACTGATACTGATGAGGCTGAGGAGTACGACAACTGTCAAGAACCACATTTACTACTTCTCCAGGATAACATGAACACGAAGTGCTTCAAAAAACAACACTGGAATCACTGCTTTCTCTAGTGTCCCAAGATAGACGACGCAAAAGCAAAAGATTTAAACCAGCCATGCATTCACACCGCGAAATGTCATGAAAAATGTATCGCCCATTTTCAAGCTGTGCACTTTTTCTTGCATGTGCCACTTCCCATATGTGTCATGGTGACATTCTGTTTTAAAATGAAATGCATGGGCTTACCAGTTGTGCATGTTATGGAGACCTACTGATAATAACATGTTATCCCTTACTAGATGATAAAGTGTTATGATGTATATTTTTTCCTTTTAAATGAAAAAAAGAGCTTCACAGTACTTCTACTCTTTATTCCAAAATCTGTTTGCGTTAATGTGGTCCCCCCTCCCCCTCAAGTGTCGAGCTTGTCTGTCATATATCTGTCAGCACCACAGCACACTGTTCTGCAGAGTAAACCCTTAAACCCGTGCCACAGTAGAAAGCTCATTCTGTTCATTTATAAAGCTAATGACCTTCGTCTGTTCTAGCTTTCTGGCAGACACCCTCAGACTTCAATTATTTATGCTAGCGCGTAAGACCATTACGAGCGGTATTCCATTCCTACACTTAACCTTTAACATTATGGTCTTCATCTTAAAGTCATTACCGTGTCCAGGAGCCAACCTTAACTACTAAAATCGCAGTACACAGGGCTTTTTGTGGACCTGAAAAGCAGAATGCATTCAAAAGCGGGGACTTTTACACAAACATCTCCCTCCTTCCATGTCAACAGTCGCTGGCCCGCGAACCTTTATCTGAGTCAAATATACCTTGGAATTGCAGTGATGCACTGATGTCGCCAAAATAGTTTTTCCATCTGTTGCTCCATACTTGTGTGTGCACTGTTGCTCCAGCTGGCACCAAATTTAGCTTCACACACGACTGTTCTCTAGTTCTCCACAAAAATGTACATTTTCTTCTTAGAGATTTAGACCTGCTTTAAACCAATATACTGTATATAATATTGACTAATGCTCATTTACTCCTACCCTGAGGTACAAAGAGATGGATTCTCTGTGATCTGCTCTTGTTAAACCTCAAGATAATGTTCCATCACTAAAACTAAACCAAAGAAAATACACCACAGTCTACTAAAATTAAAGTCAATCCCAGTCATAATCGCAGCAGCGTCACAAAAGAATAAATTGCTCCCAAAAAAAGGAGAAGAAGAGAAAAGGAGCTGTGGACTTACTGTGAGAGCTTGGAGCCTCTCTTTGTGAAGTTCAGCCTCAGCCATCCTGGAAAGACAAGGGTATATAGGTGAGTGAGAGCGCAGAGAGAAGGGTAGCTGCCCCGGTGTGTCTGGATCGGCTGTAGGTGAGCAAGCCAGCGAGAGAATGAGGGTGGGAGCCGCACGGCGGAACGCTGATCCTGTGCAGTAATCCAGTCAATGTGAGGTACCGCGTGCTGAGGGCAGGATTTTCTCATTCACTGGCCGTCTGCCTGTGCTCTGCCTGTGAGGCTACTGCTCACATTCTCTCTCTCTCCCACTCTCTCTTGCTCCCCCTCCCTCCCTCCCTTCCTCCCTCATTCTCAGTCACTGGCCATGTATGTGCAGTGAGAAGCAGCTGAGTCGAAGGATAGCTGGCGAGACTGTCATTTTTCTCCCTGACTGCTCGGAGCCCCGGCATACGGGTGTGGAGAGGAAAGAGGCTAGGAGTTGCGGCAGGCTAACAGGAGCCTAGAGCTTCGAGGGTCGCGGGGCTGAACGTGAACACTCGCAGAGGAGGAGGGAAGGATAACACCATCGGAGCGAGCACCTTGCTGTCCAGGCATGTGCCTGCCGCTAAAAAGAAGAACAAAAAAGCAGGGATGTGCTTCTCACATAAGACAATGGAGGTGAATTGTGAATATGTGCTGTTTTTGTTCTAGTTTTTAACATCAAACATTCGTAATCTATTTATTGTGGTTGTGGACTGTCCTCTTTTCTGGGCTTTTAATGCCACTGTAATACTCCATTTAATTAAGAATCGCATTGCTAATATAGCAAAGAATGTGACATGCTGTTGTTATCCTTCAGAAGAACAAAAAATCTAACCAATAAGTGTGTTATTCTGGAAGAAATTAAGCTGTCCTTTTTAGCAGTTACACAGTAATTTTTTTCCATTTTCATACATGTCATGTTCTTTGTAAAAGAAGTGGAAAATTCAGGAAGGTGTATTATGCATAGCATAGGGCCTTGTAACTTGTTAATTGCTCAGATGTAGTCATGTTATTTCCATGCTAAAGCCTACATATCACACATTGCATAAAAATGTGTAGCATCAGTACTGAATGTCCTTCACCATGAATGTCAGAGTCAGAAGCAGTCAGCAGAAAATGTTCAATTTCACTTCACACAGGTCTACACCAAGGGAATAACCACATATTAATGAAAGCAATTTTTCATATCTACAAATTATTGGGGGGCAGACATGACTGTTTTGAATATTGGGGGGACATGTCCTCCCCATCCCTCCCACTCGTTACACCTATGATCTACATGCTGATACTTTCTTAACCGAAGGTCACAACTTGAGCCAGACACCTTGAATGACATTATTTTTTTCATTAACTCGCCAAAGATGGACGGAGAGAGGGGGTCGAGAAGGAAGAGGAGGGCACAAGTTCTGGCTGCCCCTTGGTTTTCCTCTCTCAAGTGCATGGATTCAAAAACTCCTTATATGGTGAAATGCCTGTGTGGAAGGCGAGCTCGTCTAGAGTGCTCTGTACTAAAAAGCTCAGGGGAATGCATAAAAATGCATTGGATGAGATTATAACATGACATTATAGCCAGCCACACACGTACAATATGAGCATTGTGCTCCGCTGTTATGTTTAAAGAAATGGGGTGGGGGTGAACAGAGAGTATGCAGTGTTTTTGCTTAATTCTTAGGCCTAGTCTAATTTTCTTCTCTTTATCTGAGAAGATTGAATGCATGTAGGAATAACTTAATGGCATGATTTAATAATTAAGGACAACAATTGGTTAAAACGCAACATTTCTAACTAATTCTGCAAATGCTTGATGAATGTAATATTGAATAATGCATCTTTATCTAAATAAGTGTGGCATCAAACCTAATTGTACCAAAAGGTCAAAGAGGACATTGTAGGGTACATATAAGGACACTATGTGCATATGAACAAAGAAAATGCTTACATGTACTATTATTATTATTATTTGGTCTGGCCAACACTGCTTTACAAAGACTCCAGTTCTGGAACTGAACAATACAACTGAAAATGTACCAAATAAATGCAGTGAAATCCAGGTAAATCCAAGTAAATAGTATAAACGACAGCAATATCCTACGTAAACTTTGAGCTACAATCACATGTCCTGAAAGAATGGGGTTTAAGGATTGATCTCTTTAATTCATAAATTGTTTGGTCATTTTATACCACTGTATCATTACTCACAATCTTGAAGAACAACTTATAGAAGAACAACCTACACAATTCTAAAATGATTTGGTTAGTTTTATGAAAAAAACTGATCATACCATTCTGATGATCTTTAAAACATGAATTTATAAGTTAACTGCTATATATCATTCCACCCAACCCAATTTCAACACGACATATATTTCTTAAAATAAGATTGTTTTGTATTTCTTTTGGGTTAACCCTCAGAGGTGGTCATTCATGTCTACTGTTTGGTTACTTATAGCAAGAGGCTTCTGCCGCCACTGCCCTAGTGTCTATCAGGAGCTACATGAACTATCATAACCATATGCTAATGATCATGTCTGCATTCGATTTGATAAGGTGTGAAACACCAGTCTCCAAATGGATCACAATGCCAGCGAAAGGAACTGGACTCCCAATTGTGTCCCCCTTATGCAAACACATTATGACAGGACGCTTGGTTAACATTTTTTGCAGAGAGGTTTAGAGGTTGACTTGAACAATACAAATAACTATACAGCCTACACCGAGAGAGGTGTCTGAGCAATGAGTGGAAGTTTTTTTCTTTTTAGTTATTCAAAACAAAGAGATGACAAGATGCATTTACATTTACATATATATATATATATATATATATATATACTGTATATATATGGGATTGAAGAAAATAACTGCTTTCAAACTACTCCAAATTCTGTCAGCCCATCAGGTTTTGCAGTCAGTGATATACTGTAAAACTTGTGATATTCTATTTCACATCTCAACAGGAAAGCATAAAATCATACTTTTTATCAGACCCTTCCTGGATAATAAGTAGTCACCAGACACTCCTCTCCCATATTTTCCTCTTCACTCATCACAACATTTCTTGCCAGTTGAAACATTTCTAGAATTCTGTTCTGACTTCACAATTTAAACAGACCAATTTCCATTCCAGATTAATTCACCCAATGTCATCCTCAATTAAATCGTCTACTAAGGGTTGAAGGTAAGATCTAGTCTAAAATGTCTTTTATTAGCTTTTCTGAGAAGTGTTAATATCAACAATAATTAAGGCTTGGTTAGTCCTGGAAACATACAGCCTAGCTAACAATATTCATATTGGAATATGTTGTATGCAATATGACATTGAGGTTGTTCCTAGTAAGGTTGTCACAATGTAGTCACGTAATGTTATGTGTCCCTTCTTGTGTTATGTGTCCACTGCTGTGTTCTGTTTTGAAAAAAAGTGATGTTTCCACTTGGCATTAATGGGTCAACAAATGTGACGAACCTGACTCCACTTCAAAGCTACAGGGGGTAGACAAAATAATGGAAACACCAAACAATATATGAATATATATTAAGTAATTTAATAACTAATAAGGAGTTGGTGTTCCAATATTTCTTGGAATGCTGTTATACACATTTTTACATGTTTATAGTGGGATATTAGACCATTCACCAAGAAGGAAAACCTCCAGTTCTTTGAGAGATGAAGGCGGTGGAAATCAACTCCACAGTCTATGTTCCAGAACTTTCAATAAAGGTTCAATGTTGTTTAGATCTGGTGATTGGGGCCATGGAAGGTGTTTGACTTCATCCTGGTGTTCATGAAACCACTCTTGAATCCATTTAGCAGTGTGTATGGGGTTGCCTAAAATGGCTTTGTATTCCTTGGCCGTAATTCTACCATGAGCAATAATCGGACACAATGACTCAACCAGGGCTGGACTGGGACAAAAAATAGGCCCTGCCATTTGGCTCAGACCGATCACAATGAACCAATGGGCCGCTGTCCATTTTGGGGCGGCCGCTCGATGGCAAAAAAGCATGTGATTGGGCCGCCCAGTGTCAGTATAGAAAATGAACCAATGGGCCGCTGTCCATTTTTTTGTTGGCCAGATGACAAAAAAAAAAATATATATATATTTATATTTTTTTAATTAAAAATAATAATTATACCGAAAAACTAGACCGCCCACTGGGAATCGGCCCGGTAGACTATATAGCCAGTCCAGCCCTGACTCCAACAAAATGGCTGCCCATACCATAACAGATCCACACCAACAGTTGGGAACAGGCGATGATGGTTGAAGGCTTCCTTTGGCTTTCTCCAAACATAAAACCATCCAGATGTAGGAAAAAGAGTAAACGACTTATCAGACCATATTACTTTCTTCCACTGCTCAGAAGTACAGGTCTTGTGCTCATTACACCAGGTTATGCACTGTTGTGCATTGGCCTTAGTTACAAGTGGTTTCCAAAAGGCAGCCCATGCTTTGTGAAGCTCACAA
Organism: Aldrovandia affinis; assembly: GCA_029706075.1. Classification (NCBI taxonomy): domain Eukaryota; kingdom Metazoa; phylum Chordata; class Actinopteri; order Notacanthiformes; family Halosauridae; genus Aldrovandia; species Aldrovandia affinis. The sequence goes on along the minus strand of JAINUG010000066.1, from coordinate 2,402,607 downwards.
CATACAGTTTTCATGTTTCAGTTACTCATGGAGAAGTTCTATGATAATTTTTGTCAACTTTTTTGTGCTTTTTAGCAACTATTCTGTTGAGAGTCCATCTATACCTGTCGAAGAGCTTTGAGTTGCAAACACTGTTCCTCTTTCCTGATGCAGTTTTTGCATTGTTTGGCATATGCCGTCATGATTTTCAGTGACCAATGCATCTGCAATTCGGGCCAAACTATTTGACCTCTTTCATTTCTGTTAGATCTCCTGATTTTGCTTTAGACACTCACATATTAATTGTTGATTGAAACATTTTATAGCCGAGACCTTTTGGTAATGAGTTTTGTCATTAATATGAAACCCATCTGTAGACTCTATTTAATCATGATTTAGTTACTTCAAAATACGAGTCCTTTTTTATGTGGTGTTTCCATTACTTTGTCGACCCCCTGTAGCTCACTGCCTAGTTTCAGTGTTTCCCTCCCATGCTAAAAACAGTGAATATACAGAGGTCAACAGGAAGTTCCTGACGTAGCTTTAAAATGGGAAACTCCTGGGAAACATTGCCTCTTGGGAAGAGTTCCTCAATTTATTGGACCCAGCTTCAACCTACTAAAAATAAAACCAAAAAAGCCATTCAGTGAGAAAATAAAGGATGCTCATGTACTTGAAAATAATGAAAATACATATAGTCATTAAAAAGTATTTGTGCAGTAGCTGTCTCTGATGTAAAATTAATGATTAGACATTTTAATTTTAATTCACTAAAGTTTCAACACCTGAGGGGCATAATAACATATAAATCAGCAGTTTGCTACTGTGATGAGTCAATTATGACATCATTGCAGGCAAGTAAGGATTTTATGAGCCTCATGAAGGGACATAACTCATCAACTTCATTTGGTGACCACAGACCAAACCATAATCGGAGATTGCTGCTTCTCTGTAATTGTATTACAAGTCTTTACTACATCTCACGTGGCTATAATAGGTTGGTATACACAAAACATTGCGAAAATAAGGTGGGTATATGACATATGCCTGCATATCACTAGGACTATACCACTGCTAGGTACCCAGCTGTATGAATGAAGCAGGGCAGCTGTGGCTTTCTAGCTGGCTACATTAACATGTTATTGGTTTAAGAATACAAATCTTGTAGTCATGCTAGCTACCTGGGCCATAAAACAATATGATGCAATTGAAGGGATAGGCATTATATAAATGTGCTTTTTCTAGCTGTAGAAATTATACATCTCTAAAAGCAATACTGTTAATATTTTGGGTAGTATTGGACAGCAAGCTGCTACTTTACACAGAAAAGCAATATGGCATCTTTCCATGTTCTACTGGCTGAAGCACCATCACATATATCACACACATCCTTATATGTCAAAAATAATGATGTCCCCTGCTGTATGGGCTGCAATTGCCTACTATGAAGAGATGTTGTTATTGGTTCAAATCGATCTGAACAGATAATGTTATTGGTTGAAGTAGATATTGCCCAATTCAGAGAAGTAATAATTGGGGAGCATTTCAGATTATGTAATTGGCAAGATTTTAATGCTTAATTAGATTTTTTATGAATGCTAAAATGTGTTTTTTGTAGAATATAAAACTTACTTGAATTTTTAATTGTTCATAACTGATTTAATAAGACAAATTTGATTGCACTTTTTGTATAGTTAAGTAAAAATGTAAAAATATATATTTTAAGTAAAGTGGTTCTATAATTTTAAGGTGGGACCAGTCAGGTAGGCTGTTCAAATGTCATGCCATTTTTCAAAGTATTCAAAGCGTTTTTATGCATTTAATTTTTGATTAAGCAGTAGCAAAATTGGATCATATTGTTGCAACTAATAATAACTATCCCCCACCAAAATCGAGATTTTTCTTGTACTGTATGTCATCCTCATTTGAATGAGTACCACCTGGATTATGAATCTACATGTCATTGGTGTCAGTTCTGATGATGAACAGATGTTGTCTGGGTTTTGAACTACATACATCCCACAATTACACTAAGAGTAGTGTGATATAAATAATGCAGAGGAAGAGTCCTTTGTGCTCAAACATGGAAACCGCAGGAGAAAAACCTAATCACCTGGAACCGCAAAGGATTATCTTGGGACGTCTTTGCTGAACAGGATCTATGGAAGTTAATAAATTGACATTGGTCTAAGAGAAGAAGCAGGATCACAATTTAACTGCCAGAATATGCAAACCAGCAAAACATATCAGATATCAGTCAATATCCCATCGTTACCTCCTCATCCTAACCAGACAGGATGAAAAAAAGAATCACAAAACAACACCACCAGGTTTCCATGTTAGAAGTGTTGCAGCACTGGGTGAACTCATCAATAATATTGACTACCTTTCAATTCAAATAAATGGATTTCAATTCAGTGTGTTGATTTTTTAAAAGGGGACAATCTAGACAGAATTCGGATATCAACTTGGTTCTGTCTGGCCTGAAAATTGTAAATTGCAGTGCTGGTTGATCTCAGCACACAGAGGAAATGCCTGGTTGTTCACGTAACAACTGGAAATAGGCTAAAAGCCACAGAACAAACTGCAGACCACAGCTCCAGACATCTGAAGCCATAAGAGTCAATGTTTTTTCTTCAGCTGACTTGAGATTATATATTGGCAGGCACTTCCAGTCACAGCTGGCGAGAATTTAGTATAAAACAGTCAATTCTATTACTTACGTTTTCAGACTTGACTGCTTTATTTTGGATGGAACTTTGCTTTTAATGAAATAAGATATGAGCAGACTTACACAATGGTTTATAATAATAGACATTTAAATAATCTCCTCAAATACAAACAGGAATAATGTATTCTATATGGCAGTTACACTGCATATATAATTGAACAAATACAGCTGCATACAGTTTCATAAACACAAAAATGAAAATGTATCCAGGACCCTGTGCGAATTAGATCTGTGGACTTAATTGAACTGTAATCAAAGCAAGCTTTGACTGTAGAAAGCAGATTTGCCTGACCTCCATTTCTGAGTTATTATACTAAGCGTTGCCCTAAGCTCCTTCCAGTGCTATTCAATGGACCCAGTCACAGAAAACATTGTGAGAGAGAGAGAGAGAGAGAGAGAGAGAGAGAGAGAGAGAGAGAGAGAGAGAGAGAGAGAGAGAGAGAGAGAGAGAGAGAGAGAGAAAACACGCCGTCTTCTCTACACATGAGCACAAACCAAAACAAATATCAAATTTCCTGTTCGACCATCCCCACAGTAGCTTAGTAGTCCAGCCTTAGAGTCTGAAGGTCTCCCCCCGCCTTTTTTCCTTTCAAATTAACGATCCACACGTCATCAGTCGCCATAGCATACAAAAGCAACATTGTTACTTTTGCACAGTGACCTCATCATTGAGCAGCCCAGCAAAATAACACCTTCCAGATGTTCCCCAGCCGAAAGTGCTCTGAGTCTGAGATCAAATAAACACATAAATAGAGGTGATTTTGCCCTTTTAAGTAAAACTAGCCATTAAAAGGGTGCTAGATGCCCATCTTTATTTTGATTGTCATTGAAAGTTCTTCGTAGGTATCATAGATTAAACATGCTATAATAGTCTTTAATAAATGGTAAATATACTTTATCTTGGCACTTCTGAGTATCTTTTTATTCAACTAGAGTGCACATTCCACAATACCCCTGCCAGACATTTAGCACCAATAATGTAGCTCTATCAAAGTGCATTTTTAATGCACTATGAACTTGCTGTGGCTTTTATAAATATTTGCAATTCATGTGCTTTGAATATAAATGTGCATGTTGTTTTGCATGGTTAATTAAAACATTCTTAGTCACTCACTTGACTGATTACATTTTTTAGAATAGTTTTTTATTCCAACATGTTTTTCCTCTTCTCCCTATTCAGAATGCCAAATCAGAAATGTAAGGCCATCCCATCCCTACAACATCATACTGTCAACACTGGCACTGTCAGGATTTGAAAATGATACTTAATGTATAGTTGTACTGCATTATGAATACTTGTTCATTTAATACAAATGTTTGCATCATATCAAATTATTTATCTTTAAATCGATATCTACATACTTTAAATGTAACTGTCTTTTTGACCATTTTTAGGCATTAACATTATGGGAATATCCCATTATGGGAAAAAAACACCACTGGTACATTACAGAATCTGGTGGCAGATCTATCAATGTGCAATGGGAGTGGATATTAACCTTCTTTTGTGTTGTGGGATCATTTTCTACTAATTTACTTCTGATTTTCTTCCCGTTTTTCTCCCAATTTAGTGGCCAATTATACCCTCTATTTATGTCAATTTACCATCCCCACACGAGTCTGCCGCTCGTCTCTACGAGGCAAGCTAATTCTCAGAGGGCAGCGAACTCTGCTTTCTTCGAGATGGAGTCCGCCCACCCACATTCTGGAGACACCCTTACGTGCTTCGCGGCGGACTCGAGCTGGCTCACCCTCCCCCCTCCCCCTGGGGCGGACAACCAAATGCCACCAGGATTGGGGCTGACGGCCGGTCATACACGGTCTGGCAGAGACAGGTTTCGAACCGCTACGCTATCCCCCGCCATTTGATCATTTTCAATACCACTAATAAAAATACAAATAGTAAAGCTTAAATAAGATTGAACTTAACTTCAAGGTCATAATGTGCTTAACACCGGAACATAGACACTACACCCCTTTTTCAATTAAACCCTGCCCAAAGTGCAGATCACATGTCACTACGGGCAGCCTACAAAAGTCCGAATAGACATATCCAGAAGAAAAATGCTTAAGTCATTCTGCGTGAGAAAAATACAGAACCCCAAGTTACCCAGCAAGAATTGAAAGTAGAGTAAAAATTCAAAATCAGTCACATCATCAGATATCACATATCATTTTTATTTATTTCTTTGTGTTTAACAGAATGTAACAAATACAGTTATGTTCACCATCAAATTCAGAGCAACACAAAGTGAATGCTCATTTGAGATGACTGTAAAAGCTTGATATAGTCTTGAAGCTAGGCCCCATGGAGTAAACAACAAAGAGCTGAATACAATCAACATGTGCCCTTAACTTTGATCTATATACAAGTGCTTTGTCTTCACAAAAATAGTTTTGGCGAGTTCAGCAATCATTACAATGAACACACCAAACTGATTGTGGAGAAAAAAATCTACACACATTTATTTGTGAGTAAAGTTAAGGACAAACGCTAATTTAATCCAGGCCAAATGCATAGTTTAGCCATGGATCAGAGCCAATAATGACCTGTAAAATACCCAGTGCTTTCAAAAATGTAATCCACAGAATATAAAACATGTACATTATTTAACTGTTGTCCAAAATATACAGTTTAAAAAGATTATAGAATTATAATTTATATTATATAAGCATTACAGTATACACTGTTCTTTTCTGCAACATTAAGTGCATGAGCATTTACAGTATCCAACAAATATAATTTAGAGGTAAGGGCATACTTTGGGGATTTGAATTCCTAAGGAATAAGCCAACTTTATGCATGTGATTAAAAAAATTGCTGACAATGTTTAAACAGCCTTCTGAATGTGAAGAAACTGCTATTTCCGTTTCTTCAACAGCATGACTACGCAATTTCTAATGTCATGACATCCTTAACTGTCTGTGGAATACTAGGTGATACGTCCACAATGGAGATTACCTGAATTTATGGAGGCGATGCGGTAAATTACACCACAATAAGTTCTACATCTGCCATAAGTTAAATTTCTGTGTGAAAATACAAGGGAACTCTGGAATCATATATTTAACTATGGTATTTCTATTTAGTTATAGACTGAACCTTAACATTTAAACAAGGCGAGGTGTCATTAATAAGACAACCTAAATGAGCAATTATTATTTTCTCACTTCTAAAACAAGTTCCATATTAATTCGCCCAAATACACACGCTGCGTAAAAAGAATCAAAGTTAGTTCAGCACCAAAAAATATTCTCATTGTACGATCAGGATTCCAAATTCAAACAGACACAGAAGCTTATCTGCAGTACGGTCAAGTTACAACTTGCTAACTTGAAACCATACCATAGAGGTAGAACAAGTTTGGAGTACTTAGTACTAGCTAGCTAGCTGCTCTAACATTTGTCTATTACATTAGTTTGCTAACGTGTCTGGCTAGTGACTTAAGGCCTCGGTATACTTAAAACCACATTGAATTTGGCGTGTTCACACTAGCGGGTTTGCGACCAAAATGAAGCGCTGCATTTGGCTTCGATCGTGCAGTGTGTGCAGGCTGCACCTCGTTCACCGCCTCCCAATACACCATTGCCTGCAATTGGTCAACAATGTCACATGATTCGTTTTTTTTAACGAAATGTCAATTTGGGCCGCGTGTTTCTGTTCTTATGTCGTTAGCTCTAGCTAGCTATATTTTGTGGGGGGGTTTTCTCTCAAACGCCGTAAACAGCAGTTCGACAGCCTGTGCGATTTTAAGTATACTGAGGCTTTTAGTACATAAAGTTTCTGGCAAGATAGATAGCTAGTGAACTAATTTACTAGCAATCGCTAACTAAAAACATCTGCAAATGCGTATTTATTTATATAGATAGCCATACATGTTAGAAAGCTATACATATAAGAAAAGTTTGCTAATGAGCTAGCACCACAATTAACTTGTTGTAGCTCCTCGGCTATGGTACGAGTCCCACGACCTCTGATAACAAGCTAGCTTCATGCATTGTTAGGTAACTAATCTAGCTATCTTGCTACTACTACGTGCTGTACTTCAGTAGTTTACATTAATGTCATTAACGCTAGCGTTAACTTACATATTTATTATCTTCACTTTCATTGCTACTTTGAGCTAATTCTGACTCAAGCTAACAGGCTTTTTACTATAATTCTTTCTGTTCTTTACAACAAGTATGTGACTAACAAATGTCCGATTCCAAAACTATTACAAATATCTCACGTTTTATTTTGATTTCTGGCTGGTCTTTTTTGGCCCATTGCTGCCATCTATTGTGCATGTAATACACGCTTTCATCTCTTCCTGAATCAGCAAATGAGTAACAAGCATTTACACACACTGCAAACTGCGTTCTCAGGATATATTGACCTACGCACTTCTAAAGTGGGTTTAACAGGGTGTAAATGTAGCCTATCAGTCCAAGTTATTCTAGTGTTTTATTTTTTAACTAATCAGAAAGTTTGAGAATTTTTTTCTCTTGGAAGTTGTAGGTTAAAATGTGCAAATGAAGAAGGAAAAAGTCTGGCACTGTATATTAAATATAAATAATTATTTATATTGTATTAAATGATCTGTATTAAATGATCTATATTGTTTCTTTAGGAAACCACTAGAGATGTTAAAACTGATGACAAATCTCTGCAGGGGGAAATATTGTTATAACTATTTTAAGTCAAGATGGTTTAAATACAGTCTAAAGACACATCAAAAATCCACCCATAAGGCATATACAGGTTTTCCATTGTCTTCATTTCCCTCTTTGCCTGTGGGCCTAATGTGCTCTGGAAGTCTCTTGGCCTGGATGCCTGTCTGTAAACTGTTTAAACTGTCCTTTGGCACACACTGAGATTATTTTTATTTTAACTCTACTTTTGCTGGGAGATGCCTTTCAGATGTATTTAGGTACAGAACAGATGATATTATCTGAACCGGAAGGGCCTAAAACACATGACTGTACACAGTACAGTTTGTATTGTCATAACAAACTGCACATTTTTACACTTTTACCAAATGGATTTACCGCAACACCTGTACACAATCTTACCTTGCTATCTTACAATCTTACCTTCCGTAAATATAATCCATAAACATAATTACAGACAAATGTAAAATCTCCCAAAAAGGGAAAATCTCACAGCCTGTAAATGTAGGCATGAACCTATTCCATGTGTGGGAATTATTATGTTACATTTAATGTTAATCATGAATGTAACATTACATTTATAATAGGGAGAGATGCATGGATGTGGGAAAGCAGTTAGCATGAAGTTTTAAATTCAAGCAAAGGGGTTACATTTGTGGTTTTTACACCCCTGACATATCTCAGTATGGTGTGCCAGGTCCTTAAGAAATGTAAGTATCAATATTAAGCCTGAGCACAGGCCTTGGCTTCGATATGTCCTACATCTCTACTCTTCAGACACACTCTGTCATGCATTTGTGAGCATGTCTATGCTGTGAATCGTGAGATCAAAAATATGTAGTAGGTAGGCCAGGTGGCGCAACTGGTAAAGCCACTTCTAAGTGCAGGCTGCACACTGCAGCCAGGGTTCATGGCCAAAAAAACACATGATTATGAGTTGATTACATTCACAGAGTACAGAATGCAATAACCCTCTCTCTCTTCACTCAGTCAGCTTTTCTTCTCTGTGAACCATATACTGTGATTTTAGCTTAGTTCATAGCAAACCTTGTTCAAGGTTTCAGGAGTTGTACAGTTGTAGAACAGATTGTATGCATTTTGCTTAAAAAAAGACAGAATGCACATTTTTCTCCCCTGGATTTTCCACATTGTGTGCCAAAAGACAGCTGGGGATGGGTCACTGCTCCCGACGCAACTCAAAACAGCTGTTTCTTTAAAAGAGGAAACCATAAATTAATACATATTTGTCCTTGAGCAGACCTTGAGGAAGCCTTGTGGCCTTTACCAAGATGTATCTCACAGTTTTGTATAAAATTTTTACTTCCCACTTGCTAAAAAGTAAATTTGAGTTGGAAATGTAAAGTCCAGAAGAATGTTAGCTAAGGCTTTTAGAAAGATGACCTGCAACCATCTCTCTGTTGTGGTGTAGGTGTTGTTAGGTTAGGATTTGGGTAGAGTTGGCTGGTCCTGTGCAAGTGCTTAGGGGCAACTTCTCCCTTGAGCGTCTGCTGTATGTATGTTCCTGTACAAATAGAGCTGGAGTCTTAAATATACTATTTTGTATTTGCTGCATCTTTATTTCTTCTGGCTTTGTTTGTTTTTATAATCACAAATATGTGCCTGAAAGACTCTGTCCTGACAAGGTGGATGAAAGATTTGCTCCCCCTATTGGTAATGCAGCATTGTGCATGCACAGGTGCATTGTCCTACCTTCTAAAATCGTGTTGATTAATCGCAGTTAGACACAAACACATGGAATCGTAATTTAGGTAAATTGTTAATAGTATAATTTATATGTTAATGGTATAATGGGGTGATGATTATACAATCACAATTTTAATGAATAGATAATTCAATCTAGTTGCTATGCTTGCTGCTAAACTAAGCATTTATGCATTGTTCAAATATTAGTTAGCTAGCTAGCACTTGCCATTAATTGGATGTTACAACTTTCAAGTTCAAAAAAGTTCAAAATAATCATTTTGCTAAAGTTTGAATAGCCTGCTTTCATTTGTATGGAACAGAACGTGTCCTATGATTATACATTCTCATTCAATTCCACAAAATTTTCCATAATATTCCCATGGATGTTTCTTTTTTGAAAATTCCTGCAATTTTGCAACCCTAGTCATACCTCATACCTATGCAGTACCTAGAGCAGAGTTTCTCAAACCTCTCCTTGGGGACCCCTAGCCAGTCCATGTATTTGTTAAATACCAGCAAACCTGATTCAACTCATTACTACTTAATGAGCATTGATTAGTTGAAAATAAACTAATGACATTTTTTCAGCTAATAGTTTGAGGTAAGTTGATTTAACTGGGTAATCAACTGCTGTAATTGATTGATTTGTAAAACCGTTCCCTATTCCCTAAATAGTGCACTATATAGTGTGTTCGCCATTTTGTAGTGGTGTTCGAATCCTAATGATTATCACATTAGTTCACTCCCATTCAAGCGATTTCTAGTGAACAGCAAAATTTTCCCCGTATAAATGCATTTAGCTCCATGGATATGGTGGCTAAAGCCGAAGACAGCACCACAGTTGACAAAACCACACTTGCACATCATTAGAATTCAACAATTTATTTGGGATTTAACATTCAAAACTGAACATGCAAACCCGATACTACCTGAGTACATTTCAACCTGATGTCATGAGTGCTCGGTTTGTTTATGACTACCTGAATATCCGGCACTTTTTTTTTATAGGGAATGACGTTCAGTGTAGTGTCCGAAAACAGTTTAATCGTTTACATAGGAATAGGGAATGAGTGAACGGTTTCAAACACAACCTAAGTGTCAATGAAATCCAGCACACCCAGTGCTAAACAAAATCAATGTCCTATTAAGTTTCTTCAGTAATCAGGTCTAACCTTTATTGCTATGCATGATCACCATTACTGACCCAAAGACTCAACTTTAATGAAGTTCTTAATATCATACAAAATACAAATCATACAAACTGTGTCATGTTAAATACAGACTACTTCCCATTACTGTATTCGCTGTGATCTGTGTATATTGAAAGCACAAGGGATGAAGCAGTATTTCCACTGACAGATTGGATGCTATTGACTGCAAGCTTCTTCGTAGCTAACGATATGTTGCAGAATCTGCAACTCCTTGATAAGCCTTTATGCCTTTATGCATATGTGTAATATATACTATGTGGCTAATCATTCACAAGCATATGAAAATGCTGTCCATGCACAGGAAGAAATGCACACTCTTTGTCATCACAAGCCCTTTGCCCCAAATAGAGGGTTTTCTTTGTTTAGAAACATTACTTAAACAAACTATTTATAGGTTTTTCTCAGAGGATAGGCCACTAAGATGAGAAACAGATGCTTTCATCAGCATTGGCTACACTACATCTCAGGGCGTTTGTTTGACAGTAAAAAAATATTCTGTTACTTTTACACAATCATTTCATTTTGGCTGTGTACTTTAGACAACTCACACCAAGCTTTTTCTAAACTTCAGTGATTTTTAGTTGTCTTCATTTGTGTGTATTTGGCAAATCCTCACATTTTTAGATTTAAGAATTTATGGCAACATGAACACATTTTGTAATCCTTTACTGCTCTTGTAAATGGATTAAAAAGTTTGAAGAACCCCCATGTAAATGGATTAAAAAAGGTTAATCCATGTTTGCATGATGTGAGGAAATAAAACCATGGCAGCTTTTCAAAAAATCTGTGATATTAATCAAAAATAATAACGTGATAAAATAAGAATAAGAGGAGAAGAAGAACTCCCAAAGGATTCAACCAATGAATGATTCTTTAAAAACAAGAACTAACTTTCACTTTACAGTATCTGTGTCATGGGGTTTTCATCTGCTGTGAGTGTGTTCATTTCTCAACACTTTTCAAAGTGCTAATTCAACCTTTTTGGATAATCTCACATGTTCACTTTAAAAGAGTTTTGGACCCACAGTGTTAAATTTGCTAATGTGATTTTTGCTATGAGAAAACAATGAACCTCAGAACTGTATACCTACTAAATACTTCTATTGAAGAGTAGGTGTGATTTCTTAACTTTATTGCGCCATGTATGTATTTGTGCACAGATGCAAATTATCTCATATCTCACTATTTCTTAATCAATGTGACATTTCAGTTAAACTAATAATTGAATGTAAACAGCATTAACTACATATTTAGCCATCATTTACACACCTTTCACTGTTGAAAGTCAGGTGAATTGTGGATTCTGGGCATGAATGTCAATTTGTAATGAATACAATTTAAAATAAATCTGTCAGGAACATACACAAATACCATACCAAAAAACTAAATTCAGTGAAAGTGCTATCTGTTCAGATAGCTGGTTAGTATAGGAAACCAACTAGACTTGGCTGACACTGTACACAGTGTGACAAAACGTATCAACTATATTGTAAAATTGTCTCACAATGCATATTATCTGACTTTAAGCTTTTATAGTGCAGAAAAAAATGACACAACTTTTTAGGAAAGGACAGAAATTATCGAGAGACAATTTAATGCTGTCTCAACATTGAGGGGGACAGAACCCCTTTGCCCCCTCAAAATATACGCCTATGGGTATGTGCTCCAATTTCATAGCTGGCTCATCTACATTGTGGTCATTAGCTAGGAACCCCCTAGGGCCTGACATTTCCTTGCTTTCTGTCTAGTTACCTGTAAAAGACTGTAGTAGTGTTTTTTCAAATGGGTTGCATCACTCTTACAGCCTTGTGCCACATGGGCATAGATGCTATCCATCACACATATTTGCATAATGGTTGTGGTCAGCTGCTCTAATGCATTTTGTGTCCCAGGCTCTTCAAGGTATGATGCAGATGACCATGTGGCCTATTTACCTCCCTGTAGACTGTATCAAACATGCATGTTAAATCTGAAATCAAACCAATCATGCAGTGAGAGCAAATGACATAATAATGTTGGAAATGAGTAAACCAAGTTTCAATACAGTCAGACAACAATCCAAAGTGGCAGATTTACAGATAGGCAGAGTACAGGAAAGCATACTGAAAACATACAGTATGTTGAATAATTGCATACAAAGGAAAATAAGCACAGCAGCCAAAGCAAATGTTAGTTTTAAATGCAGGCTGCCAAAAATAAAGTATGGCCAACTTTCAACTTTCATTCTCAATTGTTTTGCAAGTGTTCTTAAATAATGAACGAGTATGACAAGGCATTTGATCACTTAGCTAGCTAGCTACACCATCAAACCCACACATAGCTTATACAATGGCATTTAACAAATTCCAGACACTTATTTTTGTTTATTGTCCTCAAGAGGATTCTGTTGGCAATGCTTCCAAAAAGGCAAATGACGCAGGTGCATGAAGATTTAGAGACTGTGTCACCAGGATGCAACCAAGTTTTGTATATCTCCCACTGTGGCCCTTGGATTTCTCTTTGCCTTACACTAATATTGAAAAGAACGTCAAACCGACGGTGAAATATGGTGGTTGATCTTTGATGTTATGGGGTTATTTTGCACCTACTTGTCCTGGAGCTCTTGTTAAGGTCAATGGAATAAATCATGAACTCCCGCAAGTACCAATCCATTTTGACCAAAAATCTGCTTCCCTTTGTAGGAGCTGAAACTTAGCCTCTTTCAGCAAGACAATGATCCAAAGCATACCTCAGAATCAACTAAGAAATGGTTTACTGACCACAAACTCGTTTGCAATGGCCATCTGAGTCCCCAGACTTGAAACCGATCGAAGATTTGTGGTTTTAATTGAAGAGGGCAGTCCACAAGCACAGATCGAAGGATCTGAAGGATCTTTAAAGATTCTATATGGAGGAATGGTCAAGGATCCCCCCCAATATGTTCAGCAATCTCATAAAACACTGTAGAAGACAACTCAGTAGTGTTTTTCTTGCGAGGGAAGGGTGCACAAACAGGGGTGTGAGAATAGCTGTGACACATGTGACACACATATTATTTGAAATATTGTATTCTGAGAAATTGTATTAGTATAAAATAGTATAATTTTCTGAGCATACAATATACAGTAGCTCATTACCTTTGTTTATTTTATACGGCCTTATTTGCTCATCTTTATTAAGGGATTAATCATTTTGGATGGTACTGTAAACTACATAACTAGCAAAGCTAAATTATCATCTGCGTTCAACATTTATATTGATTGATTTATTAATTCACCTAGTTTTATCAAAACAATAAAATTTAAGATTTAAACTATTTAAAATTCACATGAACAGGTGGTCTATGCAGTAATCCTACCTGGGATGCATCATCCACATTTCACCATTTATGTGTTCAACTCCATATCTTCCTAACTTCAATATGACAGTGATAATCAACTGAATATGAACAGGATTTTGTTTTCGGAAGACCAAAATAATGAATAATGAATGAATAATGAAAAGGTGGTTTAGAGTTGTGGAGTTTGAGAATTGTATTCATTCACTTTTGTGAATATATTCGAGTCACAGTTTTCTAGGTTTCTATTTTAAAGGTGATCTTTATTTAGATTAATTTGGCACCCATGACTCCCAATTTCTTGAACTAAAGAGGTAGCATTTCAGCTAAAAGCATTTCTGATAAACAATCCCGCACAGGGCTCTACAACATAGCCCTATCTTTCTAAGTATATTTGAGTGTTAATACTGACTAAAAACTTCTAAGATAATGTTTTAGTTGGTTTGAGAGAATGTATGAATCCTTTGTAACCCACCCTACTGACATGGTAAGTGGAGAGGCCATTACATCTGAAATGAAACCAGGTACATTCTGAAAAGCAGTGCATGTTGGAAAACACTATCATGGCATAGGTCACATATGTACCATGATGCTCTACCTGGAATTTACCTGTTATTTTGGCTTAAAATCAGCAACCAATCAGTCCTGTAAAATCAGCAACCAATTCAAAAACATAAAATCCAGAATCAGGGATGAAAACCCACTCTAGAGCATCTAGAAAGTTTAAGTTTGTGATTATGTTATAGGTCAATGGTTGACTTGAACCAGAGCCTCCAATATGAGCCCCAGATTATGATTCCTCAGAAGAAGAAACTGACCAATAGCAAAGCACATCCCTGGAAGTTAATCTCATATCAGAATGTCAACCTGGTTAGGCTCATAGTACCATAAGGTTATGATACCAATTTGGGTATTGCCTATTTATTTTACTGGTGCTTACTAGAGGCACTGCTATTTGCCTTTAAAAAGTCATTTGATTTATGTACTGACACATCGCCATGGCATCACAACATCTTTACGTTGTAACATAACCTGACCTTGTTCATATTATCAGTATTCAAACACCACATCAAAGTCCATGGAAATTGCACAATTGAGAGGTAGGGTAAAAACATGCACACCATTTTTAATCACTTCACAAAGTCCGAAAACTGGCCTTGGACACTCGTGGCCAGTTTTCTGGAAAAAAAAGACAGTGGTGCTGTTGGCGATGGTAGTTGTGTTCATGAAGCTTTACTGAAACATTTGCAGCACATTTAGATATTACTGTTAGTTAGCTAAGAGGTTGAATTTGTTCCCTTTGTGGTTTGTCCTTAACAAATTAAAAATGTTAAGTGAAATGACAACATTAAGCAATTTCTCTAGATACAGTAAAGTCTAAATTTTGCCGTCAGGTCTGAGGGCATACTTATTTGGAGCCCATTTTATTTGTGCATTTTGAAATGATTTCAAAATTGGCATAAATCAATGGAACAAAAATACTTTACGTTCAACCAATGAATGAGGTGCAAAGATGTGCACTGATATGATAAACGAATGCACCATGGCACTTTATCTTTTATTTTTAGTCTCATGCTTTTTGTTTCACGTTAAAAGCCAGCACACTGTAATACATGGAGAGCCCAGTGGAATAGGACTGGGAAATAAATAATCATGGGGTAATTCTTTACTTTTACACTTTTTTCAGGAAAGCAATTCAATGTTGGAAGATTTTATTTCCGTTATAGAAAATGGATAAAGTAAAACCATTATGCATTAATAAAACTAACAGTAGTACTGATTTATTAACAGTACAAGCACACATATTTATCATTAAAAAATGGGATCTACTCTTAAGTCTTAAAATACACTTTAATAATCCTAAAAAAGCCACTGCAAGCCTGAAGATGTGTTATTAATTTATATGAAGTGATGCTTTTCTGTTTCAAATTGTGCATCCTTGATTGTACACTCCCATCCATCATGGTCAACATATACTTAAAATACACACAGGGACATGCATAAACCGTGAGTGCATGTATGCAAGAATTTTACAACATGATAGATATTTGATCAGTCTGACCAGGAGAAGACAGCAGCATGCTACTCTAGGCACAATGATTTGCCCATATAATGCAATATATTACCCTGTTCAAAAGAGACATGCAGCCTGAATTATTGCCAACAATCAACATACACCTGACATTACCCCAACACACTAATGACCTTGTCGGACCTTGTAAAATGCACGGTACACGAAAAGGATAAGATGTTCCTAAAATCAACGGTTTTAGTATGCGTGAGCATGAGTGAGTATGTGTGTGTGTCGGTGTGCACTGTGTACATGCTCACATACATGCATGTGTGCTGGTGAGTCGAAGGAGTGGCATACTCTGTTTTATTCATACAAGAGAACACAATGCACAATTGCTTAAAGAATAATTTCCTTTCCAGCTGTTCAATTTTTCTGCTCACAAAATACAATCAGAAAAATGTCTCCATTGTGTCCTTTCTGCTGAATCAGTAGACAACACCCTACAATAGGACAACGATGCGTCTCCTTCTGTCTGAACATCTGAAAGCTTGTAAAAATGAGGCATGTTCTCTCTCCCCTTGCTGCATCACCACAGCCAGCACAGAGATGCATTCAAACAAACGCTGACTCTCTACTCCGATGGCAATGGGGGAAATGCTCTTTATGAATAATACACATGAGTCTTCCACATATATGTAGGCAGTGAGGGCTGAGCCAAAGGGCTGAAATATTTAGCAGCATCTCTGCTCCCTGCAGGAGCCATCACTATAGCAGCAGTAGCCTCTGCTAGGCTACCATCACCATGGCAACCTTAGGATGATACACGATGTATGACAATAAATAGACATACTTACTCCAATGCAGGGGGTTTCCTCCGAAGAGGTGTGCCCATGATGGCAGCCACTGCTCACTCTTCCTCTTATGCTTTGATGATGCCTTTTTCACCTCCAGAAAGACCTTCCCTCCTTCCACCAAAATCAATCCAGCACGCAGTGTTTGCTAGCGGCTTGCATCTCTCAGAATTGCCTACAGGAGAGAGAGTGGAGGCGGTGGCAGTGGGGGTGCAATTGGTTAATGCCTTCCTTTATTGGTTAAGACAATATCCTAACCTCTGTATTCCCTTTCTGGTTTCAGGGAGGGAATTAGAAATATCACTTACATCACCATACCAGTATTAAAATATATTGATTGTACAGTTTACAAATCATACATAATGAACATAAAACATGTTTTTCATGATATGATAATTTGAAATGGAAATTTTCATGATATGATAATCGTACTACTCAATATCATTTAAAACAACAAAAACAACAACAACAAAAAAGCTTAGTAACTACATTCATAAAAGATCCACAGTTCCTTTCTGCAATACAGCAATACAGACTGGGTTTGCCTCTCCAAAAATCACAGCAACTGAGATTGCTTCTGAGATGGACGTTGAACCGGTATTCAAGGAAAAGGTCAAAGAGATTAAAGAAATTACCAATCAGCCTATTTTCAGGTAGGCTATTAATGAGTAGCTTAGGTAATGGCATCAAATAAAAAACAACAACAACAAAAAAGCTTAGTAACTACATTCATAAAAGATCCACAATCAATGTTTTTCAGTAAAGATGAGGCTCAAGATGCATACATTTCAGAAGAGTGCCTTCATCAGTGGTGTTATGCTATATTTAAGGGCATGCATTTTTCACCACCTCACTCAAGAAGCTGCAGTTCCTTTCGGATCCTCACAGCATCGCTGCAAGCACTGTATTTTCAGTAATTAGTGCCAATTACTCAATTACTCAAATGAACACGGCCAAGTATACAATTAAGTGCCAATCTGAGTGTTGGCGCATACATTTACACTGTTTCAGAGAGGGAAGTTTCCTCTTATGGACACCTCTACGGCAAGTCATGAAAGAGGAAACAAATTATCTGACAATGATTAAAATCAACATCAAAATATTCAATATTGTGCTTTCTTAACTGAAATGTACAAATCAAGGCATCCCATCACTAGCAATTTTGTTCTTTATATTTTTATTTTGCCTTTAGGCTGACAAAAAACATTTTGCTTTTGCTTTCGATTGTTTTTATAAGTTTGTGCGGTTGTAAAAATGTCCACCACTCATTTCAACATATCGGGTGTCTTTGCTCCAGGATGGGTATGATATGTCCTACAAAAGTGTCAACAGACATATTTTCACAATAGAAAGCAGTAGCCTACTTACAAATCAATCAGTATGATTACATGTGGGTGTGTGCTGCACCAACTGCTGACTAGTCTACTACACTACAATATGCATCTCATTTGTGGTAATTGAATGATTACTTGAGATCGTAATGCGTTGATTGCTTAACAAGTAGCTTCAGTCCTGCATCGACCTATTGGTGGGTGTGGTGGAGGACGGAACTGCAGGTCCCTGACAGAGGTAGTGACGCATGTTCTTAGCTATATTGTTATGCTTGTATAGCAGGACCTCAAAAGTCTTTAGCCCTGGTTTCACTATAAGTGTTGTTTGTTTGCATAGCATAATGTTGCATGGCATAATGGTTTCCCAGCCAGCTCTGGACCATAAGTGAATTAGACACATTCAAAAATTCCTTCATTGGTGCTCTTTCATCTCTCGATTAAAATACTATACCTTATTATAGTCATCCTCATTTTCAATTTATTCAATTTCATACATCAACAAACATACCCTTCTCTCTATATCAGTGGGGAACAACCATTCCATGTCAGATTTTAATTTTGATTGAATCTTGCCCCAGTCTTGATCCAATTTATGAGACAGTTAAAAGCTGAATGGTTATTATATTGGGTCTTGCGATCATGTGAACTTCTTTTCTTTCCTCCAGGTTTTCCAAAAACATGGTTGTCTCCTAGTCTGCCTGATATAATCTGAGGTCTGAATAGTATACAAAGCCTAACGTGCAGCATGCAATCTGCAATTGACTTTATCAGTCCCTCATTAAAATTTGTTGAAAGAGTTACCTAATCAGCATTAACCATGAGATAACTTAAAACTCAGCCATAGGTCATATGATAACAATTATAAATGCGTGCACCAGTGTGAGTGGGAGATGCTTACAGTTTTGGCTGTAAGGGAATTCTCCAAAAAAATGGCTGCATTTAACATGAATATCTGAAAGTACATGAAGTGTATCACTGGTGGCTTTTTATTTAAATACATTTAGCTAGTTTTATAAACTTAAGGACTTAAAGTCCTGGAAAAAAGGATGACATATGCATGCACATTCTGGTCTCACACTAAAGAGACTAGAGTGCAGAAAAAAACACTTTATACATATCCTTTAAAAAATGTATACACTTTAAAAGAACATCGTACCAAGGCTGCCTGTAGAAGATTACTTATAGCCAGAGCTATACTTTTTGAATGCATTAAATAAATCTGCAATCTTATATCTTATATTATTACTAGGTGCAGTACAATGCATACTGCATAACAGTAAATGTTAAAACTTGCTAGAGGGCAAAATGTAATTATTTATATCTAGCTTGACATGTAAATGGTAGATATGAAGTATCCAAATGCCTTTAGAGCATTTGAACTATCTAGCTAAAGCTATTTCTGTGGCGTTTTATTTAAGCAGGTTTCATTTCATAGCTGAGACATTTTTTTTTTAATATACAGCATATAGTCCATATTTATTGTGTGTACTTATTTTGCCCTGATTAGAAGACTGAATTTAACCATGTATCTGCAGTGCTGTCACCTAGTGTTTTAGATTAACTGTCTGCATAGACTGTTCATGGAAGTGCATAATACTGCATGCCAC
Organism: Aldrovandia affinis; assembly: GCA_029706075.1. Taxonomy (NCBI): domain Eukaryota; kingdom Metazoa; phylum Chordata; class Actinopteri; order Notacanthiformes; family Halosauridae; genus Aldrovandia; species Aldrovandia affinis. Next base: position 2,383,210 of record JAINUG010000066.1, on the reverse strand, counting down.
TATCAGTACACAATCTGTACCTGCTTTAGATGATGCCAGGACATCAGCATACATACGCAAGCATACATATAAAATAAAAGTGACCTGATAGCCAACCATTAATTTCTGTTCACCACACTATCATCTGTACATGTCATGAGGACACATCAGTATGCATGCAGACCACACATACTATCCTTAATCTGGCAGTTATGTCAGTCACTTGATCTGATCCACTGACAGGAACTTCTTATTATAACCGACCATTAATGGAAGAATGCCACAAGATTATTCAGCCCTTAAAAAATAGGGAAGTTGTAGATAAAAAAGACAGTCTGAGTGACAGAACAAAGCCTGAATCTAATCAGCAGAGCCAGACAGTACTTACAGTTCTCCCCTAAAGCAGCTGTCCTGGAGTGTCGAAGTGCTACATGACCCCAGACCTTCTGACAGAGGCTGACATTCCCCCGCTGTCCATTCCGCATATCTCTCCGCACCGGGGCACGGCACTGGCAGGTCAAGTCTAAGTTTACTACCAGATCTGGGATGTATGGATTACCTCTTGGCATGTGCAATCAGGACCCGATTTACAAGTCGGTCAAGACGTCGCTGCTAAACTGCAGCTGGGCAGCGTATCTTGAGTTCAGCCATGCAGTATTAGCGGCACTAGAAATGGCGCTTTTTGACCCGTTGGGTTTTGTTTTGCACTGTGAATGCTTGGCTAGCAGGTTCATTCGACAGTGTGCCCACTGTTTCAAAAAAAAATAGAGCAATGTGAGTGAGGGGGCAAAAGTGACAAGGCCGTACACAGAACACCACTGATATCACAGGCTGACACAATGTTAGCTTTGTTGGCTCCCCCAGTGCCTTGCTCTTTCAGGAATTCTCTGACAACAGGGATGAGGGGGGTTAGTGTAGAAAAGGAGTCCTTTCACTGCCATAGAAATCTGCATTGATTTGTGGTTTTTTAAAATTCACAATTCACCTCTGAACCTTTGAGAGGTGCTGCTGATATTTTTCAGTGCCTTCCTAAATTGAAGTAGAAAGATGCACCATTCTCTGTTTTTGTGTTGCCTTGTTACTGTACCTGGTTTCACCATGCCAGTCTCTTGAAGTGATTTCAGCAGTGTCACGTCTGATTTTACGTATAACTTGAAAGGCCATACAAACAAGCGAAATACCACAACCTTGGAAACCATCAGATCTTGAACCATGTGTACACACCGTAAAATGCTCTAAACAAACCTGCTATATATAGTATACAAAACATATGGGCAAACTAGGAGAAAGGGCAATTATTAAAATAAGTCCTGTTGCCCTGAAGGTCAATGTCAATTTTTCACATTCTGTAAATGTGATGCACTATTTCCACCTTGTGGACAAACATTGCAACTACATGAACAGTAACCCCTTTGTACTAGACATGCATTTGTTTACAAAGAGGAGATTATGTACCAGTGTCTTTTCTGCTTGTGCCAGGTTCCATGGCTTTACTCTACGACTAACACTGTCTCCTATGATGTATTTGTGAGAGTATGAGTGGGTCATCATTTTTCATTTAGGTCTTGGGGAGGTTAAAATGTATTGACCATAAACTGCCTTTTTCTATCTGCAAATATGTATCGTATTTGAAACATTTACTTAATATGAACGTTGTTTAATTTGGGAAAATATAGAAAATGTGTTCTTTCAAATCAAACTTCTAAAAATGAGAAAGCTTTAACATTGGTTTAATACGTCTAACTTTGTAAATTCTGTCATTGTGAAAAATATAGATCATGATGTTGTCCATTATGGGCCTTATATTAGGCTATCTTTTTATGATAAAAAAAAGAGCCTTTATGTGAGTTAAAAGGGTGTATGCAGAGACACTGTGTATTAAGGTAGTGTGTGTGTAGTGTTCGTTTATAATTTCACTTCAATCAAATTTACAAGGAAGCTGAGAATTAGCCTTAAGTAAAATGATGTATAGCAAGACAAATAAAATAATCATTTGATACCTGCTGCTGAGGTAACCACCAAAAGTGGCATTTGACAGTGGCTCAGCAAGTAGTGTGCTTGTAGAGACTCCCAACTGGGTCACCATCATTTGGCACCATTGTGTCTTTACTTGAACTCATACTGGCTAAATAAGTGCACATTTTGGAATGAAAAATTCACAGGGTGATGCCAATTTCTACGGTGAAATGGTACAGCCACATCCTTTTTGTATCTTAAAGCAGTTTGGTAACCTGACAAGAGGGCTACCGTGGGGCTCAGTTGATAAAGGCACTCACAGCAAGTTCAGACAGGGCCCTACTGTACATTGCACGTTTTAGCCTGGGCTGCATCATTAGCTGACTGTGACAAGTGTGGTGGGACATTACATTACATTACATTACAGGCTTTATCCAGAGCCAGTGTTGGGACAGAATCAGCTTTGTCCTGCCAGGGGTAGGTTGGGTTTAACTCACCCATCACTGCATTAGCTCTCCCCAACGATGTGCCAGTCGTCATCAGTGAGATAGACGTATGCCTCCTGCCCCATCAATGACAGCTCTCCTGTAGTACTGTGTGGCCTGTAGTGTGGATAGTAGTTTCTAGGTGATGTTGATTATTTTATTTTTATTTTAATTATTGCTGGGAACACTGTAGATAAAGGAAGTAAAAGTTATCTGTGGTTTTACACTATGAGAACAGCAGAGGGCGATATGCCTTTTAAAAGACAAATGACTGAATCTCCTACCTGAGCGTAGTGCTTGCAAGAGTTAAATAACATTGAATATACATGTGCGAAGGAATAAAACAATATACTGCAGTATACTTACTTCAGTAATTACCATGTTTGTGTATATGTGTGTGGAAAACATTTGTTGATGAGTGCCCGATTAACAAGGTACACCTTGTCCAAGAAGAATAGGAAACAAAAAAAGTACAAATAGGAAAGTCTACATGAGTGTAGATGGCACAAACGTTAATGTTTGCTCAGACCGACCTGTAACTGGGCTGCATGGCATGACTGAGGAAATCAAGGAGGGGAGGAATTGATATTTGTAAGACACTTACAGTATACAGTACAATAGAGTAATAAAAAAAATGCAACAGACCATATATATACAGGAATTGATATGCTTAAAACATGACAATGCAGCTTAAATGTCTCTTAGGTAAGAAAAAACAAATAGCAAGGACACAATGACAGTGCCATCCTACTTCCAACAGTAATAGATAGTAATAGATATATATACAGTAAACCTCTTCTCGTTTGTGTTTCCATGTTTTATCATGCATTTGTTTTCAGAACAGAACCTCATTGACATGCAAATATGAACTGGCTAAATATGTTTGTATATATTACTATATTTATTAGTTTTCTTAGTCTTTATTATATTTTGTCAGTGCAGCACACAGTATCATCAGTAAAAACAAAATTCAAAAGCCATGGAAGAAAAAAGAAGCGGCTGACGCATTTATGCCTGGTGTAGTGATGCATCTTACTCCACGGATCAAATCTTTGCCATGTGCCTGCAACTATTGTCAGGAGTCCCGTGCGGTGATGCTCAATTGGCCATAGCATCACGCTGGGAAGGCTGCTTTTCTGGCATTGAAGTCTTTTAATTCATTAGATACTCCCTCCCATTCCATTGAGTGGCATTGAAACCCAGGTCAGTGTTGTAAATGAGAAATTGTTCTCAATCACTTTTACCTGGTTAAATAAAGGTTAAATAAAAAATAAAACCCCAGAAAGACTTTCAACCCTTTGAAACCCACCATAAATTGTCCAGATTTTATTTAATGAAAAAAAGAAAAGAAATTCAGATCATATTTTGGCCTTATTTTCAATCAATATCTTAAGTTAAAATATGATTCTGCAATCATTTATTTTTGTAAAGCCCCCAGAAACACCTTTTGTACTCTTCATATAATCCACTTACAAGCTGACCTGATGTCAGCTCTTTAGACCATTGTTCACAGGAGACCTGACATGTGCTTGTGCATTCAAGTTTTCTGCCTATACTGTTACTGCTAATATATGCAAATGTATGCATGTGAAGAAAACGCAACCAAACTGCTAAAATAATAACAAGCAAAGAATATTTAATCTACAATTATGGTGGCATCGAATGTTAACAGCAAACTAACATTTTATAGTGGATGCCTTGAATAGTAAATTACAATGGCAAATAGAATGGAAAAATCAACTAGTAATCAATCAAATTTGAACTAAATTAATTTGAATAAAAATCTCCATGTAGTAATTCCCTGTGAATATACAGTGAATATATCACTTCCCTGAGAATTGTTGTAATACGATCTAATAAAAACAAAATTGACATTCTTATTGGTTGTGAATCAGGAAATGTATACATTGTCCATGAAAATACTATCGATATTTCAGAAATCTTGTTCAGATAACAGAGCAAGTCTCAAAAGCATGCATGCATACTTTTGCTGGGAATCCCAGAGCAAACATCACAAAATAGTTTGAAAATCATGAGTAATGACTGTATCACTCTATTTCTATTCTCTCTGTGGTTCTGTGTGGCTCAGTAGGTAGAGTATGGTGCTGACAATGCTTAGTCTGTGGGTTCAATTCCCACTGGGACCACATATACAGAAAAATGTATGCATTCACTACTATAAGTTGCTTTGGATAAAAGCATCTGCTAAATGGCATATATTCATTTAGGTACCTGGGGAGATATCTCCTTCCCCTAAATTTCAATAAAGTAACGTGTGTAATAAGAGCCCTGCACTTCTGGGATTCCCTGCGAGAGTATGCACATGCACGCTGTTGAGACTTCCTCTGCTTCCAACAGTTTCTGAAACTGCTGTAGTATTTTCATGGCCCAACTCTGTGCTTTACAAAATAAAATATTCTAAATATGATTGCCTTATCATATTTAAAATACTTTTTTGCAAAAGGAACACCAAAATATGATCGGAAAGATGTTTATTTTTCTTTGTTCTAAATTATAATGGTCCTTTATAGGGAGGAAATCTTACTGACACCAGCCTCTAGGGGCAGAATATTTTCAGGTTCTTGACCTCCACACTGACGGGTTTGGTCTAGTTATATGCAGGTCAGTGCTTTCAGGCAATAGGGTAACCTTGCCTCATCACTCACTGGAGACTCCTCTGGTCGATTGAGTGTCTGCGATTACTGCGATCTGGCCATGTCAGCTGTGCAGTAGCTGCGGCAGCTTAGTTGATGGATTGCAAAGTGGTCGGCTGACTGCACATGTTTCAGGAGACGCTCTTGCTAGTACTACATCCTCCTGAATTGACAGTTTTGCAGCAATGGGACTAGCCTAGACTTGGGCTTAAAAATGCTGTTCAAATGACATTAATTTGTTTGAGTCTGTCAGCTGCCAGGGGTTGCATCACCTCTTCAACCCAGTGTTCGTGCGTAGGTGATAAAGCTGTAATATAATAGCATAATTACCCTACTGTAAGCAGTGACAGTGACCTGCTGTTAAACAGTTTTGTCTACTATGTGTCAAACTTTTAAACAGACCAGTACACTGCCGAAAAATTTGATGTGACAAGACACATAATTTGTCCATTTGAAATACATATAGCAAATTGCTATATGTATTTCTTACCTTGCTTACCTTACCTTACCTTATCTTGCTACTTACCTAATTGTTTTCGGAAATTTATAGAATCAACTCAATAAGAGAACCTTTGAATGAAGCCTCAGCAGCCTGCCCAGTGGTGAGTACATTTGTTTGAATTGCTTGAATGAGGAGGTCTAGTATGATAATGAACAATTTTAGTCAATGGAGAAAAGTATGTCAAGTGCACTGCTGTAGTACTGTGAAGTGCACTACACTGTTGGCTTTGTCAGGGTACGTGGGCTTCAGTTGGCCAGGGCAGGGCTCCTCAGGTTACCACTGCATATTTGCCCTCTAGCTAGTCATCAGCCTCTATAGGTTACCAGTTGTCATCAGTGAGAGATTCGCCTCTCCTCTGATTGGTGCTAGCTCTCATACAGTACCCTTGTCATGTGAAAATGAATGACTGGCTCGTGGGTTGGTGTATTGGAGGATTGCACAAACTTAATCTGCAGTACTCTGTGTGAGTGCTGGAGACATGGGGTAAAAATGGAATAACCCCCCCAACAAAAAAACTCAAACAAAATACAAGCCTGTGATAAAGTTATTGTTCTCAAGTTATTATTCTGTTTGGCTCTGAAAGAACACACAAGACAAACAGGACATAACAGCATACTGGATAATAAATATAATCAATAGGCCTACTTTTGTGAGAGGTCCCCTGCCAGAAAATAATAGCAATTCAGCAGAAATCAGCACCTATATCTCATTGTGCCTTAGAGGAAAGATCAACAGTTAGCAGCCGTAGAATATGTAGCAATTGTGACAGGTTCTTGGTTAAATCTTTCCGGCTCCACACACCTATTTTGGCTTGAATACCTGCTACAGCTTTCTGTTGGTACAAATACAGTATGTTGACTGTATCAAACGTATTCGTTTTTGATACCCGCCATTTTTTGTAACACCTCATCCACCCACAGAAAACAGTAATTGTGCATGAGTTGTATGACTCAGATAACCGTACCACAACAAGAAGGCTACAGCTTGGTTTTGTGGATGTTGCTGAATGTCTCTGCTGAATGTCATCTTCAGCTAACAAATAATATGAACTTGTCTTGTGATCTGCCTGGGTCAAACTGTGCTCAGATACTGTTGTTTAACTGTGGCTACATAGCCTACTGTAGCTAGGTTCATTGATGTCATATCTTATGCAGTTCAGTGCAATAAAATTAAGTTTAAGTGAAATCGTGTCCCTCAGGGGATTCATACAGTACACCACTGCTTGGGGGTTTCCTTAAAACAGCTTCCATCCCAGAAAATGGCAGCACTGAAAACATTGCACCCTGTTTCACAGAAGTAACTCATCGCTCGTGAGTTAGACTGAAAGCTTGTTCCATATGTACAAAATGCTAGAACATGAAGGAAATTTTGCAGTGGGAGGATGCCTTGCATTTTCCCTCAGTCTCCCAAGAGTGCTCAGTTAGTTGGTATGGGACCTGGGTCTTAAGCTCAGCAAGCTGGACAGATGGTGAAGGCTATGGTTCAAAAAAGGCAGCAGACCAACCTCTATTACACTGGGCTTTATTAAATCTGCGCTGTAAATTACTGTAGCTGCCACTTTAGAGAGTTTATTTCACTGCAGCCAAGTTGCCTCCATTGCATTGGAAATGTAACAGATGCAGCTCAAATCAGAAGCAAGCTCCTCTAAAATACTGTAAATACAGCATGTTCCTAACGTGTTCTGAGTTCTGCTCAGCTAGCCACTCGTGGTGTCAGTGCTCAGTGATTGACAAGACATGAGTGGCACAGGTGCTACAAATGGTGGATAGAGACTGGCATAACATGGTTTCTGTGTTAAAACCATTCCAAGTCACTATACTACACTAGTAATGTCAATTGAGCAAAATGCATACATACATTTTACATTTTACATTTACATTTTAAGCATTTAGCAGACGCTCTTATCCAGAGCGACTTACAAGATGTGCATTAATACAAGGTGAGAACAATCAAAGTTAGCGTACAAGATCAGTGCAGTAAAACAGCAAAAGACATCATTGCAGGCGTCTGCGTATCATACCTGTAACATTGGGAAAGAAAAGGTTAGTGGTTTTTTTATTTTTTTTTTAATTTTTATTTTTTAGAACAAGTAAACAGTGGTGACGACAGATTGACTAGATGGACAGTGTTCAGTGGTAGTGGAGTCTGAAGAGGTGGGTTTTGAGTCTCTTGCGGAAGATTGGAAGTGATTCCGCAGTCCTGACCGGGTCGGGAGGTCGTTCCACCAACGAGGGACCAGGACAGAGAAGAGGCGAGACCGCGAGGAGCGGCTGCCAGGCGCACGGAGGGATGGGGCAGTCAGTCTGCCAGCAGAGGCGGAGCGGAGGGGTCTGGACGGGTGTAGGGCGTGATGAGTGACTGGAGGTATGGGGGAGCAGTACCTCTGGCCGCTTGAAAAGCAAGCACCAGTGACTTGAATCTGAAAATACATGCAATGCATCTCATACATACAGTGTAAGAACCATTGTATACAGCCAACATTGTGTACATAAAAATTCAAATATAATGCAGAGTTCTGAAGACAGCAAGACCACACTGTTCATGATTTCAAAGAAACAGGTCTTGGTGATTGGTGAAGATTATTTAAATTGCACAATGGTACCATGGTAGTGAGGTAATAAGGGCTGTAATATTGGAAGAGGCATCCACTCTATCTGTCCTCATCGACCAGTACAGATGCATTATCTATTTACATAATGTATGGGTATGCTATATATCAGTCTCATCTAATTACCACCAAATGTACAATGAAAATACTATCTCTAAAGAGCACATCTCACTCACTGTATGTACAAGTAAAATCAAATGAAGAATTATTTCCCATTTAAAATACACTTGATGCTCAAAATGGTCGACAAACTAGTGTCGGTAAAGGTCAGTATTACTTAATTAAGAGAAGCCCAGAGGTTTAATTAAACCAGAGACAGAGGCTAGAATATTCCTGCTATGCAACATCATGCATTTCCTTATGCCTGCTGTCACATTTACTTTAAGCCAAACTACTGAAGTACACAGATGAAATTTCCACTCCATCGACTTGGGGTCACTCAATTTAATTTGAAGGCATAAAAGCAATGGTGCTGCAGAAGTACTGCACAATCGTCACATAGTATAAACTACACTCTTATAAAGCATGTAGAGATTTGCAGTGACCCATTTTTATGCACATTCTGAAATAGCGCTGCAAAAGGAACAGTATTTGTCTTATTTCCAGCAGACAGCAACATGGACTATTCTCTGATAAGGTGAAGGAATGTTCTTCCTTTCAACTATTTTACTTTATTACAGTAGAATGATATCAACCTTTATTAATGATTTGTAGTGTAACATAACACAAATTAGAATGTACTACCAAATGCTTTGTGGCTATACTTCTATCAGGTTTTTGATATGACTGACATCCTGAACATAGGCTATACATACATGCAGCTTTATCTTTCATATGCATGACAAGTGAAGGGATTTTATACAGTATGTGAGAATAGATTCACAGAAACATGATTTTTTTAATTCTACCTGACGTCAATCACATGAATGCAGGATTAATACACATAATAAATCTATGAGAACTTCACGTAGCATTTTGAATACCTAATAATAATTAATAACATTGTTTTACCTTTGAATGCATTTCTTCAATACATTTCATTTATATTTTATTATACAAGTGTCTGGAACTGTATTGGAGGGATGCAACACCATTCTTCCATGAAACATTCCATCATCTTGTGTTTTGTTGATGGTGGTGGAAAATGCTGTATCAGATGCCGCTCCAGAATCTCCCATAAGTGTTCAATTGGGTTGAGATCTGGTGACTCAGATGGCCATGGCAAATGGTTATATCATTTTCATGCTCATCAAACCATTCAATGATCACTTGTGCCCTGTGGATGGAGCATTGTCATCCTGGATATCAACTCCCATCAGGATAGACATGCTTCACCATAGGAGGAAAGTGATCACTCAGAATGGCTTTGTGTTTATTGGCCTCTAAGGGGTTGAGTGGATATAAACCATGCCAGGAAAATGTACCCCATACCATAACAGAGCCGCCAGAACCCTTCATTTACTCAAGCGTTTCCTTTATTTTGGCATTTACCTGTGTGTTTAGTAGTTGAAAAAGTATTAATTGTTATTTACAGGTAGCTGACAAATAGTCGGTTTTTAGTAGTCAGTCTGCAATAAAACTGGCATGGAGGCTGCTGGGTGGTTTATCCCGTTAAGAAACCTTTATGGTGTGTTAATGTGCCCCATGGTCTGGTATGTAATCTGGACCATGCCAGTGCAAACTTATTTCTCTTGTATGCTTTTTTCCCCTTCTTTCCAAAATTTGCTTTACTTCCCCCCACTATAAATTTGGAAGAATGTACAGACAAGCAAGCCTCTTCCCACTGGGGAGTTTTTTTACCTCACGTTCTGCTTTTTGGGGGTTCAGGCCTGGAATTTTCTTGTTTTCATATCTCCTGTTTTCTGTAAAGCGCTGTACAAATACAATTGAATTGAATTGAATATGCTCTCCTCCGAAACATGTGATATGAGTTGATGTTTCTTTTCACAGAGCAGTTCACAAGTTAAGCTAAGGAAGACACTTCATGTGCAGCTTTATACAGTATCTGCAGGCTGTGAGTGCCAGATTGACCAGCAGTAGTCGCAACAAGACACGGCTATCCCAGCCCTACCTCCCACTCAAAATAATTATCTAAATAATTGGATAGAGCTTTACAGAGCTTTACATGTAATTTTTATATTGGAATTGGTGGGAGATGGGGGTCTATAGTTGAAACACAGAGCTTTGTCTTTGTCTTTTTAAAATCAAATCAAATGTATTTGTGTAGAGATTTCCCAAATGCATTGTCACAAAACGCTTAACCTGAGGTGACAGTGGCAAGGAAAAACTCCCTTGATAGGGAGAAACCTTGGGAGGAACCAGGCTAAAAGGGGAGCCCATCCTTTTCTGGCCAGCACAGGGTGTGTCCGTATCATGGTCAGACTTAGCGCAACTAAGAATTAGCATAATTAAGGCTGTGTTCATGTGGCTAGGGAAGGTTGAAGGACAGGTTTGATAAACAGACATGAGAGTAGTCTTGTAGAATTTAGCTGGGAATCCATCCAGAGCAGGAGATTTACCATTTGGCATAAGGGACGGTGCTTTGTGTAGTTCATTGGGAGAGAGTGGAATATCTGCTGCTGCAGCATCCTCTTCAGTTGGTTGGGTAAATGGATGCCTCTGTGAAAATCTTTGATGTCCTGAAGATTACTGGGGTTTTCAGGGGTGTAGAGATTCTGGTAGAAATATCAGAAAATGTTCTTTATTTCTATAAGACTGTTGTATGTATTCCTTTATCATTTTTGATGGAGGTAATCATAGCCTTGTCAATATTATGTTTTAATTGTTTAGTCAATACTTGTCCTGTTTGTTTTCCAAATTCTACATGCGGTTGTCTTGCTTTTATAGTCGGTTGATTGTACAGTAGTCAGTTAACATCATATTTTGCTTGTAGTAATATATTGTAGTTTTCCTGTGTGGGATGCATGTTGTATTCGTTTTCATGTTCTTTCAGTAGTTCCTTTTTGAATATGGAATTCTTTATCTTTCTTTTTCCTTTGGTGAGCTGTGACCAGTACAGTACAACTGTACAACATTGTAGGACATTGTTTGACTGATGTACAACATTTTTGATTTTAGCGAACCCTAAACAAACAGGCTCTTGGTTGGAGAGTGACCCTTCACCAGACTTCCCTCAGCATCAGCACACAGCTGAAGGACCCCATCTGGGCATGTAGCCAGCTGTTACACATAGGTCAGAGGCTGTCACCCCAGCAGCATACCAGCTGGACACTCAAGAATTTCTCAGACTCGTCTAGATATTCTGAGTATATCAACATATATCACTAAGACTTGCAATTTAAGATAACAGATATGCTTGAGAACAATATATGAAGAGTTCATACACAAAAACAGATAATATTAATAAAAATTCCTGCAAAAATGAAACCAAACAAGCCGTGATTGAGATAACAGTGCCTTCTTTGCGATTTCCAAATCGTTTTGTTTTGAGATCACAGATATCACCGCTTGCTTGGTTTGCGTATAAACTCTTCATGTAATGCTTTTCCATTAATACTTCTGTTTGTGTCATAATGAATGTAAATGATTGTAAATAGATGTTATTTATTTACAAATTGTGTTGTCTGATTACTCTCATACATTGGGTTATATTGATTAAAACAAACTCAAATGATGGTGGTGTCCTCCTATAGTATATTATTAAATGATAGTGTTGATTCATTAATTGGTGCCTCATGAAATGAGAAAACCCCTGATCCCACCCCATTCTGAAGTATAGAATTCAAAGGGAGAATCATATATAATAGCCAACACCACTGCAAAGGTCACAGTTTATGTGATTAATTTACAAACCACAGAAATCACATCTAAATCCTAGCAGGACTAATTATAATTCACTATTGTCCTTCAGGTATCACAATAGTCAGTATCAAATGTTTCACATTGGCTTACCTTGCATGAAATTGAAGACAGCTTCAATGTCAAATAAATAATTTGAACTATTAGGACATTATTAGAGAAGTTAACTACAGCTAACTGCATTGTCAAATTGTGTGGACTTATAACAAAAGGCAGGGAAGCAATTGTGGACAGATGGATAGTGGGAAGAAAATTATTCTGAATTGAAGAATGGATTGTTCAATACGAATCACTGCTCTACGATGTCCAAAGAGGCTATTAGATTAGAACCCAGTTAATACTGATATGAAATACAAATTCAGTTACGGGTTGCATTTAATCCCAGTGCTGTAAGGTGCGGGTGAGATGTTTACCTTCCTTCCACAGGCTCTATTCCATATGACACTTCAGTGCCCAATACATAAACAAAGGCAGATTCAGTTAGCACACTTCAATACTACAAGAACAATCTGATATGTCACTGTATTGCTCAAGGGCTACCAATAAATGTTTAAATCATATTGTCAGCGCTGTTCCTGTACGTGTTTTGTTGCCCATAAAGTTTATATAGCTATAATTGTATTCTTATGTCATACACTGTGCACCCACAGCCCCTATGCACATAATTCTACTATTTTACAGCAGCATAGCTCTCAGCTGGTACAGTATACCAACACAGGACCAAGGAGCAAGCATAAATCAACACTTTCGAAATGGGAGACATGGTTGATGGCAGGGATTTGAAGGGTACATGTGCACCACCAGGACTCAAGTTTCAAACCTATGACATATGTGAGCAAACATTCAAGGTATACACATATTGTACATAATGCCCAATACGCATATTGTACTACAATGCCCAATACATAAACAAAGGCAGGTTCAGTTGTAATACTCCAAGAAAAGTCTGATATGTCACTGTATTACTCAGGCTATCAATAAAGGTTTAAATCATATTTTCAGTGCTATTCCTGTATGTGTTCTGGTGCCCATTAAGTTTGTATAGCTATAATTTTATTCTGATGTTAGACACTGGGCAATTGGAGGCTTTGTTTGTGGTTCAAAACTTTCCCTAAGCTCCAAAACAGCATGCAGAGACTTGAAAGGGCTAAGAAAGCTGCAGTTGAGATTTGGATTTGAACATTTTCCCTGTCAGAAAAGGGGGGGGGGGGTGGTTGACTGACAGCTCTTGGAGGCGCAAGGACCCACATTTGGGAGAGAGAATCCAACAAATACAGTTCTTCAGAAGAGATAAACTTAATTATATCATGTCACTAGTCTTGGGCTGCATTTAAAAGTTACCCAGGGTTACTCAAATCATGGTCCTTGTGGGCCGGGTACTGCCGGTTCCACACTCCCTTCACCTGGGAGTCAGGTGTGAAAACACTTTGGCTAATCACTTGCACTACTTGTTCAATTAACTACCTGCTAGAAAGGAAAACCATGACTGAATTTGGATTTGTTCAGCAGATTTCAGTGACCCTGCCTTAAGCCCTTCTGCCTTCGTTTGGGAGTCAGAAGTGCCACGCACTAGAGGCTAAGGGTCATTCCAAAACAAAGTTGTCACAGTGAGGTGGCTCAAATCGGCCCTCAAATACACCCCCTGGCGAAGGGAAAACCAAATGTGACATCAGGCTATTCCAGAAACCGCTGTAGACTTCCCTCAAACCATCAGTATCGACAAGCGACCAGACTCCCAAAAAGCTGGCAGCAATATAGCTGTCCTTTGACCGCAACATAAAAGCCAACCACTAGAGTAAGATGACCCAATGCAAAATGTCCCTCTTCCCAATAAGCAAACTTTCGCCAATATGTGTAAAAAGGTAACAGTTACTTAAGAATATGAAGGGGAGGAGGAATATGGCAACTCCAAATAACATTAGTAAGTCTAAAGCTAGCCATATTCCAAATATTTCTATGTTGCACGTCACCTTATTGTAACAAAATATTGTAGTTTAATGAGTTGAGGTATGTCCTTTTACTATACAGTGACAGATGAGGACAGAGCAGCCTGATATGGCTCCATGTCAGAAAGGCAGATGCGTTTGCAGGGATGAAGTTTGCTTCAAAGAAAACATGGAAGGGGAGGTTATGAGACTTAAAGCTACTGCATCCTAGTGATTTCTGAGTGGTAAAACAGAAAATAAAACCAAATCTTATGTTAATTTAGCTTATCATTTTATGTCAGTGCACGATTTAATTGCTTTAGATCTTGAGTTGTGCCTATTGCAGATTCATGCACTGCTCTGCTGTAAGAGTGCTGTAACTGTTTAAAATTATGATCTGTTATTGCCAACAGAATTTAGATTAGGCAAATGGGGTAGCAGAGCCTGCCACGTCATCAGATGGAATACATTAAAGGCATCATAAGTTGCAAATACATATTTTTTCTTTAGTACACACCATTTCATTTCACCTATATGTGGCATCACCTCAATAAGGGTGTGCAACTCGCATTCATAACTGCATCGTTATTATTGCTGTACTACTGCACTGACCTTGTGCGCTAACTATGGTTGTTCTTACCTTGTATTGATGCACATCTTGTAAGTCGCTCTGGATAAGAGCGTCTGCTAAATGCTTAAAATGTAAAATGTAAAAATGTAATCCTCCCGAGCAGCTTAAGATCAACAAGATGGAGCCAGTGGAAACTATCTCCTGTCCTGCCCCTCAGTCTGCACTGAGCTGTGCTGATACCTCATCTTCCTACATTTATGAAAATGTAATGCATTTATTTATCAATATCACAGAATAAGGTGATCACTGACTCATTCTACATTATCGCACTTATCAAATTGGTGTTTAATGTGAACATGGACACACACTGTAAAGCATGGAGTCCCTATCATATTGCAAAATTGAAGTTGCTTGAACAGGACTAAATATATATGGGTTAAATGTATGCTGGTGTTCCTCATCTGTACCTGGCCTGAAGATTTAAACGTACTTTTCTTTTCTGCCCCTGACTTTTGAAGAAGGTTCCTATATCAGCTTTTATTTTCAAGTTACCAGAAAGAAATGTTATTAGTTTAGCTAGCTAACCTAACATTAATATGTACTGAATATGTAACTAAGTTAGCTAACTAGCATACATGTGACACACAACAACAGGTAGTTTGAAATACGGGGTGAGTGGTGTTCACAATCTTTAATAATCTGAATCAATGTTCAAAACTAATGTTTTTACAGCAGTACTTCAGTACAACAATGCTGGAAACTGTAAGCCATCGCAAAACAAAGAGCCATTGTTAAGAGACATTATTTGCCTTAATGCATCTCAGTCCTGTACATTGCGCTTTGCGCTTTGACAATGAATAGACCCCACAGTCTCAAAAGAGGTATAAATAAAAAGCTAATACCTTTAGGATAAGGGAAAATATAAAATTAGGATACTTTTTTTGACCTGATGAACAGCTGGTAACAGATATAAATTTTAAGGTTTGAAGAAATCAACATTTGAAACCTTGCCCCTTGTGTGAATAGTTTTGTTGGGGACAAAACAGCTGTGTTGCATGTGAACACAAGAACAAGGCCAAGCCCCTGGAGACAGCAGTATAAGCTCAGTAGGAATGGTTGCTATGGTGACAGAGATGGTGAAAGCAGTGAAGGAATTGCCATTAAAATGAGCTCAACATTGCTTGACTGTGAACAAGGCCATGCCTATACCTCCACATGCACACACACCAACAAGTCACCTAATAATGAATGTGCAAACACACAACACACAGTAGACAGCAGGCATTGAATGTGGCCTAACAGTCCACATTTGATTTATTTTTGACATAAGAAGATACCACATCTCAGTGTGTAATCCATTGAAAGGTCGCTGAACTGGGATTTATTAAGCAGCAGAATTGATTTGGTCTTTGAACCATGCAATTCAGCACTATTGTGCACAGAATTTATTTAACATCGACATCAATAGCCCAAGCCATTTACATTTGACAGCACCCTTATGCAAAGTGTATGTGAAGTGGTGATGGTACACAGCTGCAGGACCATTAAGAAGCAATTACAAGCCCTAATTGTGCTACAAGAATGGTATTAAGGGTCAGATTGATTATAGATTGGTAGCTGGTTTAAGAAATGGTATACAAATAATGTGATTCAATCTTATATTGCTTATATATTATATTATCCAAAGCAAGGTATGCTACATTGGTAAAGGGACTTCGTTATCCAGTGATACAGGAGCAAAAAGTTTGACACTTCCATTCATTACTGGCTGCTCTGTGCCTATGTTCTTGTTGTTACTGGCACAGTATAATCCTGCATATCCAACCGCATAACCACCAATGTACCAGGTTATGCTATGTCATTTGGATGTCAATGTATTCTTCTTACCAATCACATTTATTGATTGATCATTTGTTTTCTTTAATTATCTTACTAAGTTCAATGGAAATGCCTCTGCAATGACGACGACAAGTTCTTATTTTAAATTAAGAAATGACAAAACTGTATTTTGAAATTACGTTAACCCACATTTTTACATAGCCCAGGTAATCATAGGCTGTAATGCTATACATTTATTTTAGCACTGTTTAAAAACAAATCTATGTTTATTGATTTTTGATTTATTCGCAGACTAAGCAAAAAATGGTGCGTGATGGGAGGTACTGTAGGCCTACAATGAACACTGAAACTGTTGATGGT
The DNA here is from genome assembly GCA_029706075.1 of Aldrovandia affinis. NCBI lineage: Eukaryota > Metazoa > Chordata > Actinopteri > Notacanthiformes > Halosauridae > Aldrovandia > Aldrovandia affinis. The sequence continues at coordinate 2,366,512 of JAINUG010000066.1, read as the reverse complement.
GAACTGAGATGAAATCTAAAGTAATTTTGTCTTGCAGACAAAGGAGTGACAAGAGATATGATATCTCCGTATTTTGGCATATGAAAGGCCACCATGACTGACATAAAGAAATTTGGCAGAGAAGATGAGGATCTTTGCCTCAAGTGCTGAACAGTGAGGGGTAGGCTAAACTGTGCAATCCTGAAATACTCTATTGTTGTAATTTATCAAATTATTAGATTGTATTTTTTGTCACTTATGTTCGATATTTGGCTGCAGAGTTTATTTTCCATTGTAGTCAATCTTCCGGCTTGATACCTCTGGTCCCAACAGGGTAAAAAATGTGGACTTATACTGTAGCCTACTGTGACGTGCACTAATTCATCTTGTCATGACAGTCCTTGTAATATGCTGAATATAGACTGTTTGCTAAATAAATATCAAAATCATGTATATAACAAATAATAGCCTAAGCGATATTACAGAGAAACATAATACACAAAACTTTGCAATATTATAAAATAAAATAATAAAGTACAAAGCCATACATGTTTAACAGACATTATGTGATGAAACTTGGCACACTTCCACTTTCCTATAGAAACCATTTGAATTCAGCAAGTAGCTAACTAAACATGGAATAATGGAAACATTGTAGCATACTTCTCACAGTCTGTTAAAATATTTGTATTTTTTTGTGTACCTTATACATTGTATATTTGGGATGGAATTTAGTCTGCTGGAAATTTCTCAATTATTTTTGTCTGTCGGCAACTACTGTTTTTTATTTTTTTATTTTAAAAGTTATAAATATGTCCATGTGGAATTAAGTTCAGCACAAAAGCTGCCCACAGATTATTTTTTAAAACCACCCTCTAAATGAACCTTTTAATTGACAGCTGGTGGATTAGGTTTACAACAAGCCATTTCAAATATAGAACTACATTTCCCTGTAAGATTAACATGAGTACTAGCTAATCTTAAATTGGTGCTGAAATACAGTTTGATACAATATTAAATAACATACATCTTACATGTATAATTCAAACAGCATATGTTTTAATATATGGAAAAATGATTTAGCAATTTTCAAATAACTAAAAAGGAAAGGGTAGTGGATCTATGGAATTATGGGGTGAAGCATTGGATGCCTGTGGACATTGAAAACCTGAATGTAAGCTGTTTAAAAAAAAAAGCCCACAACCAGAGAATGTGCATTTGATAACTTTATGGCTGCCTGTGGACATTCATAAGAACCTGCCTCTGAGCAGGTTTTACATGAGATCATTTTTCCCCCAAAAGAACCGTATGCCTAAAATTGTATATTCTGTATGTTGTCTAATGTAGGTTGTATTGTGTTTTAGTATGTGCTGTCAAAGCATTTTTGTATTCTAGATATTATGGATGTTGAATCAAAATGTGTTTCTGCAGATAACAGTCTGTTTTATTCTGCACTGTTTTACATTCAGTTCATGAAATGCCTTTGAAATATAAGCTTAAATGTTATCAAATGGGTCATTTTTCAAGGCCATTAAAATGTATTATGCTAAAAATAAATTCAGTGATTCATCAAAAATATTATGTTGTGTTATTTTTGCAATTAAAAAAAAAATATATATATATATGATCAGACAGGCTAGAATTCCGAGGGCAAACTGAGACCCAGACATATCATTAATCAAAACAATACATCAGTAAGTCGGACAACTTCTGCTGTAAAAAGTGATCCGAGAAGGTCCTGTGTCAGGTGACTGGGACAGCGATCATCTGGATGAATAACCATGCAGTGGTGCTGGAAAATGTCCTCTGACCTTTCCAATCCCCTGACACTAATTTGGTGAGAGAAAAGGTGCCCATGATAACAGCAGAATTACCTTGGTCCCCACAACAGCTGCGCACTCACATCATTTTTTGCAGTCGTGTGGGGGATGGGGGCTGTGCTGCCTTCAGGGATAAGTAACCGAGTTTATAATTTATTGCACGGTGACTGTAAAATATATATACAATATCTATATATACTTAATTCAGTGTTTAATGAGGAGCTTGTCTTGTCTGTGTAGAAAAGGTTCGTTTTTAAGTTTTAAGTCAATTGCTGTATTACAGATAAGGATACATGCCAAAGCAAAAAAACTATCTTGTTCTTTCAGTGAGTTTTCACACCCATCCCTACAATCTGGCTCTAAATTTTACAAAACAGCTGGAAAATGTCAGCCTACTGTGACCCAAAACATATGCCATGTGATGTTGAGTCTAATTTGTTAAATAAATGATCTCTCTGAAAATGAATTATACTGTTGACAAGGTTCTTTCTTGAGTGAGTTGTGAGTAATGTGTGATGGACCCAATAAGACTGGCAATAAAGACCAAATAGGAGTTTATTGATTCCATAAATCACAGTCCTCTATTTCTATTATATTTGTATGCAGCTTTTCATTCCCATGCATCCAGTCTCCTCACATTGTACCTCTTATTCTGCATCCATTAACCATGTGAAAAGAATTACTTATTATCAGTACTTTTCCCAATAGCCTGTCATATAATGTAATTCCCGATAGCCTGAAATGTCATATCAATGCCAAAAACAGGATTATAATAATATACATGGGATTAACCACTACAAGCCATGCAGAATTTTCATGCAAAGTGCCTATGTGTACATGCTATTAGCTATTGGGCCAGGGCCAGATGTGATGTAATAGATATTGTGAAATGTGGTTTATAATGTCAAATTTTGTCATTCATTTTCAGTGTTGAAAGAAAGATTCAAAAACATCTCATGGATCAGTGTGCATAATTGCATGAAATTCTGTGCGTACAATCATTAAGCAGGGACTTTGTCAAAGTTTGTTTATTTAATGTTCATAAAATACTACGATGAGTAAAGACAAATCAAAATAGCGAATTGCAGATTGAAAAAGTCAATTGTGACTCCACTTTGAGATGACTCCCAACGTCTCCCAATTCCCACTGATTTCACGGGCTTTGTACTGTCAAATATTTTTGGAAAACTCCAAATACAATACCCTCCAAAATGATTAAGTTCCAGACTTGAACCCGATCAAAGATTTGTGGTTTGAATTGAAGATGACAGTCCAAAAATGCAGACTGAAGGATCTTTAAAGATTCTGTATGGAGAATATGTTCACCAATCTCATAAAACACTATAGAAGATGACTCAGTAGTGTTATCCTTGCAAGGGGAGGACAATAATAGTAATAATGAATAATTCTGACATCTTTTTGGGGAAAAAAATATTACTTATTAAACAAAATATTTTTCTCTGAGTACTTGTATTAGCTCATTACCAATATTGTTTATTTTATACAGCCTTCTTTTTCTATCGTTATCCAGTGTGTGAATTATTTTGGGCCGTACTGTACATAATATAATAAGCCAAAGACTGCCCACTTCAATGCCTTTTCCATAGTGCTAGATGCCACCTGCACCTGAAGAGGGTTCAAACATACCTCTACTGATCCAGTACAAGAGAAATGATCCAAAACATAAAAAGCATTGTCATCAGGATGCAAATGTCATCTTCCTAATGTATTTGGTGCAAATGCTTACCAATGTTAGCACTGTACCTTCCTTCACACGATGAGATGTGGAGATTATTTGAGATAACATACAGTAGTAATTATAAACATGGTGATAACGGTGATTGTGATGCCCCAACCCCAAGCCTCCTTGTTTCTCAGCTTTGTAAATATGTGGCTCTTTAATGCATTGTTTGCTAGTTGTAGCTGTGCCAGTGTCTTGTATCACCAGAATAGGGAGCAACATTTGGAATAGAAGGAACTGTTTGGAATAGAAGCAGGGCTGTTTTCTCCTAATATGCAACTGCTTAGGGCCCCCTTATGATTGCCTTTTTTAAATATATGACCAGTCTTTGTAGTAAAACAACCACAAGTGTTGAGACACCCACTAGAGACATGTACTGTATACATCTTAAACTCCCAATGGCTAAAATTATAAATGTATTTAATATTTAGGGTAGATGATAGGATCACTGGTTTGTGCCGATGGCTGGCATAATTAAGATGGACAGGGCCCGCCCCCTGCAAGCGACCCAACTACAATGTCATCATAATCAATGACTATTATGCAATAATGTACTCATGTTAATTATGTAATCTTGGGCCCCCGGGTGACACAACCGGTAAAGGCACTTCTTCTAAGTGCAGGTTGCCCACTGCAGTCTGGGTCCGATCCTTGACTGGGCAATTGGCTGTCTGTGTGTTGGAGTTGAAGTTGACGCCTTGGCAAGTACCTTCTCGGAGGAGGCGGTTCAGTTTAATAGATGCTCTGAAAAGCATAGAAGATGGAGAATCCATCTAGGGAGCAGCGCAAATGTTTAATGTGCTGCCAAAAACTCTCAAGCGGCACAAAATAAGATGTGGTCCAAGGTTATCTACGGAGGGCACCAATCTTTTCATAGAGCTGGATTAAAGTTCATAGAATGGACGTTGGTTGGTTTATCAACCAGAGATATCAAGAAGCTATCATTTGATTTGGCCTAGGAGATCAAAATCACGGTGCAAATGAAACATAGTTGTCAGCCTAGGGCCGCTGAGCAAATCGTTTTTTCCCAATCTGTAATACATCTGCTGAGAAAGCCCTGATCATAAGAGATAGTAGTCTGTAAAACATGACAATAGAGTCACCAGCAACCATAATGCAGTGTATACCTGGTGCCAGACCTACCGATGTTGTGGCTAATCTGAGGGTGCTGGCTAAACGTAACCATAAATTGAAGTATTAATATGAACAGGTCTTGACACTTTATCACTTCAGTAATACTGTAGACAAATGAAGAGCTTTTTCCAAAACTCACTCAGTGGACTTTTCCACTTCCATAAAAATGAAATAGTGGTTTTAGATCCCAGAAAACAAAGGGAGAAATTGTCTAACCCTACTTTCTGGACGGCTGCCAAATATGGCTGTGAAAGACCTTGGTGTCACTATTAACCTGGATCTTACTTTCAACATGCATATTACAAATATCTCCAGAGTGGCATTATTTACTTATGGAATATTTAAAAAATCTGGCACTTTTTTCACTAGGGGACATGCTTTTGTCATACATGCTTTTGGCATGTCAAGACTAGATTATTGCAATGCTCTTTTATTTGACTATTCCAATATCTCTTTAAAGAGCCTCCAACTTCTTCAGAATGCAGCTGCTCATATTTTGACCAGAACAAATAAATATGAGCATATTACCCCAGTGCTAGTGTCACTTTACTGGCTACCAATTACCTATAGGGCTGATTTTAAGCCCTACACGGTCCTGCACCGTCATATTTAAATAACTTGCTTTCACCATACCAGCGTTCCCAATACGCAGGCTATTTGGTAGTTCCGAGAATTTGAAAGAATTTTACAGGTGGTAGAGCAGAGTGGTAGAGAGTATAGATTCACTAAAACTCCTGTTGGCATAAGTGAAACACTGATGTCTCTCCGTATCCCCCTATCCAAAAAGCTTTGCCACTCACACAGTCTCAGTGCGTATGAACCAGCTCTACCATCAGAGAATGAGACAAATGACTCCTACCAGTCACTAGATGAGACTCTCCATCATATTCCCAGCTAAATTTGTTAACATCCTCCACCAGTTCCTCGATTGAACTGAAGAACATAGCTCGGGTCACCATGTGTGGACAAAAGTCATTGCCCTTCCAAGTACAAATGGGTGGCAGGGGTGCATGCCGGAACCTGTACTCTTTAACATCTTTTTCCGATGTGTCACCCAGCTCCTTCACAAGGAGATTGAGGACAGCAGTGGGGTGGCAGTGGATTTCAGGCTAGATGGAAACCTTTTCAACATCAGGAGGCTCCAAGCAACCATCAAGGTCACAAGCAAGGGATCATCATGATCACCCTGCCACCACACAGCAGTTACAAGATGCAACCACTGGGCCGCACCCTGTTCAAGAAACATATTTTTCTCATTGTGCAACATGACATGACTTAATTCAGTGGTTTGAGAGTCAAGAATGCAGAATTCACAAAACAATACATAATAAACAATACAATAAACAATAAACTCCAGGTTCACCGAAACAGGTTCAGAGATCAATGTATTAAAACATTCAATTCAGCTCACAGGATATTATAACCAGCTCACAAATTTCTGAAAACTGTCAGGGGTTTTTACCCTAAACAAGCTTGCAGGCTGGATGTAGAAAACCCCCACTTGATTCTATTCCAGGTTTTTACAAGGAGTGACACTCTGAACTCTACAAAATTAAAGTTTAACATGGAAGGACAAATGCTACTTGTCAGTTGATACAAATTCTGTCTATGCAAAGAGAAGTGCCAGCTGTTTTTGGGGTTCAGGTCTGGTATTTCCTGTTCTCTGTAAAGCGTCTTTGTAACAGTTCTCTGTAAAAAGTGCTGTACAAATAAAAGTGAATTGAATTGAACTGAAAAGTCATCCTTGCTGCCACATTGCACCTAACTGACATTACTTACACCTCAGTTGCGGGAGGCAACAAAAACTGAATAGAGGACTTTTAGGTGGATTTCAACAATTTGAGTGCATTTGTGTCCGGCAATGCAAGTCATATGTTAAAATAAAATAGAATTCTATGAGAGTGAGTAGAATTCGCTCAGAGAAACCTTGCATACCACTTTTACCTGCCTACATTTGGATGTGTTAGCAATTTGTGCAGCTAGTTGAAGGAGTTAATGGTAGCTGCCTGGCAGGCAGAAGCCAGCTACAAGTAAATAGATAATTTACATTTACATTACATTACAGGCATTTAGCAGACGCTCTTATCCAGAGCGACTTACACAATTTCACATTTCTTTACATACAATCCATTTATACAGCTGGATATTTTACTGAAGCAATGCAGGTTAAGTACCTTGCTCAAGGGTACAACGGCAGTGCCCCACCTGGGATTGAACCTGCAACCTTTGCGTTACAAGCCCAGTTCCTTAACCATTATGCTAACACTGCCGCCTAATAATTATCTCTAATAAAAAATGCATAATAGATAGAAATACAATAGATTCATTTGCATGATAACATTTAATTATACTGGCATTTTAGAACAATTTAGGCAATTTTACACACTTGTGTATCTAGAGTGTTGATTAGATAGGGGCTTGTAGCTAGGTATGCTCATCCTCAATTTAGCAAGTTGTGCTAGCTTAGCTAAGCAGTAGGAAATTAGCAGTAATGTAAACAAGATGTTGGCAAATAATAACATACACTTAGCTAGCTACATGCCTAGTAGTATAAACAATTACCTTTGCACATATATTTTAAAAACGTTCTATGAAAATATTATGTCTTGTCACCATTTAATACATTGAATAGTTTTTCAGGAATAAATATTATAAATAAAATTGGAAAATATATTTTAAAAATAATATTTTAAACACAAAATGATTGGGATGTGGCCCCTCTAGCAGCTGTGCGGCCCTAAGCAACAGCAATTATACCCTTATGCCAAGGGTTGTGCCTGTTAGCTCACTGATTTACTTCATAATATACTTTGCAACTTCTCATCAAGTACAAGGTCAGGATCCGTTTAGCTTTGTTCAACAAAGATGATATTGAATAAAAAGAATAAACCTATTGTTTATAGGTGATCTAAACAAAATGAAGATGAAAGATGGAAATATATTTGGAAATCCATACTTTACACATCTGCTATTAATGTTACATGTAATCTCCGTCATAGTCAAATACAAAAGTCGCCTCATTCACTCTCACACTCATTTCTCAGTATCAACCATGTAGTACCAGAGAGGAGGAGACTTGTACTGTATATTTAATCGACAGTGCTATTGCTCAATCCACTTTAAAACATGACATGGCTGTCATTTTTGGGAGGTATGATTGGGAGGTATGATTGAGTGGAGCTCTGCCTCCACTCAAATTACATTTCATGATTAAAATGACTACTAGTTAAAAAATACTAAAAACAGGAGCCTCTGGTCTTTGATAGGTAAAACAGAAGGCAAGCTTCTTAGAGGCAAGTTCGAGATTGGCCTTTGCTATACAATGTTTGTTGATAGAGGTCACCTTCTGCCACGATTTATAGCAAAAAATGATGATGCAAAATAATAATCCCCTTTGCTCTCACATGTTTATATTTGTCATTTAATTAATCGGAATTATTACTGATAATAATACTGACTTAATAATAATAATTCATAATATCAGCGGATGGCATAGCAGTCTAATGCGCCACACTTTGGTGTGGCGTGTGCTGCCTGTCAGGGACGCAGTTCGAAACCCCGTCTCTACCAGACCAGCCCTGGTTGTCAGCCCCGATCGGAGGCGGCATTTGGCTGTCCACCTCCGGGGAGAGGGGAGGGTGAGCCAGGACGAGTCCGTCGAGGAGAAGGTAAAAGGCGTCTGTGGAAGAATTTCCATCTCGGAAGAGGCGGGAACAATCGGCCAGGAATGTGTGTCTTGCTCCCGGAGGACGGGCGGCGGACTTGTGGGGGTGGGGAATTGAAATAAATAGAGGGTATAATTGGCAACAAATTGGGTGAAAAACTGGAAAAAATTAGAAATACATTTATAAAAAAAAAAAAAAAATCATAATATATTTAATTAATTATAAATTATTATATCAAAAATCTTTTTTGAGGAAGCAGTGCCTCATCTGCTTACGTGGAGCAGCCTCCATTGGTGTGCACATACTCCTTGACCTTGATGTCCATGCATTGGTTTGAGATGCAAGGCAAAACAGATGCGCAACTCTGAATCAGTTGACTGCAAATATCAATTTAGGGTGTGAGCAGGCAGTTTAATCAAGAACAGTCTCTCGACTTCACAGACAGGGATACTGTTGTAGGGGTGCAGTGCATAAATAAGTCCCTTATTACACCCCAAAATAAACCTACAGGCCCAAGTGCTTGTTTCCCATGGTGAAGGGTTCTGGCAACTATTATGGTGTTGGGTGAATTTTCCTGGCATGGTTTAGGTCCACTCAACCCCTTAGAGGGCAAGTTAAATGAGGTTTTCATTGCTGAGCTTTTGCAATGTGTGTAAATGTAAAAATCGACTCTTGACTTTGTTATTGCAGTTAGCATAGTGTGGGCTATGAATACATCAACAAAATTGAAATAGGGCTGCGGTGTGCAAGATGCTGGCAGGAATATATCCAACAGTGGCCAATCTCTATCACCCTGGTGGGGGTCCCAATAGACTAGAAGGAAGATTTTACTGTTGCTACATTGAACATTGCTATGACTGCTATATTGTTTTATGAGCAGGAAAATGTCTCCAGAAGCGTATAATTTATGTTTTATCACTGCAGGTCTTTTATGGTGGGCTGATGGGCTGCAATTCTAATTACACTCCACTCTCAGGCATCACAACATCTCAGCAAAGGTCATAGAAAGCAACTGCTGTACTTTATCATCTTACATCTTTTGGTATATGGCATAAAAAGGCAAGGACAGCAATATTGGTAAAATTTCTTTTTTGGAGATGGGGAAATCAACCCCCAATTTTTGGGGGGCTCTGCATTACACCACTACAGAACAATTGACCAATTGATAGCTTGGTCAAAATGTTGGCAAGGTAAAGATGGCTCAGAAATATCAACAATAGAGGAACGCATTGTCATTGTACATTCACATTAGTTCTGTTCATTTTCAGGGGTCACTGAAACGGGACAGACAAATACATTTTTATGTTTCTGTGGCATTTTCGAAATTTTGAAATCTAGGAAATCAACATGATGTTTTTTGTATTGCAACCAATATACTATAAACTGTCACAGAGTAATTGAAAATCAGGAGCATGATTTCCCCCCCTGAGCAAGACCATCCCCTTTGCACTGATTTGGTCTGTCAGTCAGCACATAGTCCCAGTTGGACTGTTAAAAGGGCTAGACCTTGGTGTTGCACAAAGATGTGGCATCAGAGCAGTAGCACATGGGGGGCTAATAAATATATACAGGTATCAGAAATGAAGTTTGAATAAATGTGAAAAAGTATACTCATGCGGTGGACTGATGAGGTGCCTTGATTATGTAAAGTATTATAATTAGTCTAAGCTCCCTCACTCTCCCATAAATTTAACAGACTTTGGGAGCTTTACCAGGGATTGGTCAAGGGGTCTCCTTAACAGAACAGACAATTTTCTCAAAAAGGGGGTTGGCAAACATGGTGGATGGGGCTGTTGGGTGGGGTGTTCAGTTATAGCACTGGTTCTTGATGCAGTGATGCATCCCATGGCACTGGCCTGATCAGGATTCCAAACTGGTTTGGCTGAGAAACCTGCACCGTGACACAAACATTGGGCTATACCATTTCCCAGGGAGGTCAGTGAATCTGATCACAGCTTTTAACATTTTTCACAAAGAGTGCCTTGGACGTTTTTTGGGGGTATTTCAACTTTTTCAGTGATTGAGCTATTGTAACTGTACTTATTTTAGGCAAAGGGTGGCCATTTTTTCAAGTTAATTCAACCTCATTTTTCAGAGTGGGCATGATGCCATGCCACTGGGAGCAGTGTGCCTGCACCACTAGCCAACTACATTTGTACTGGCTAGGTTCAATTACTGGGGGTAGCTTTGAGGTTCTGGCACAGCAAGAGGACAACAACAACCATGTGAGGCCAGGCCCCGAACAGTGAGAATGCACTCAGTATAATGCTTTTCCCAATTGAAAAGTACATGAATGTTGCACTGTTTCAATTTCATTTTTTAAAATAATTGTATTCTCCTTGGCTACATTATAGTCATCAGTTGGATGACCAGCATCATCACCATCATTATCTTGGATGATCATAGTGTTAATCTGGGCCTCTGGACACATTTCTTTTTCAGTTTTTTAGCTTTGTTTCTAGTTTATTATCATATCTAAGGGCATGATACTGTTCTGATTCCTGTAGAGGACCAAACTCTTTGTTTGAGGAGAAAAACCCCATCTGCATCATTTCTCTGATGTTATGTTTTCTAGTAATATAAAACTGACCTAATGACTGAATTTGCATTCATATGTGATTGTCCCAACACCTGGTTATTGGGAGTCCAATGCCATATACTGTATATGAAATGCACAGGTGGGCTGAGTACTCAAAATCTATAATAAGGTCAAAGTAAAGTTACTTAATGAAAAATAACTCAAGTAAAAGTAGTTGTCTTACAAAACTAATTGAATAAGAGTAAAAAAATATTTGGTCCAAAAACCTGTACTCAGGTACAAGTTATACATTTTATTTGGAACATGTATTTGGTTTTAGCAATGAATTCATTAACCATACAGCTGGTTAACTAATCAACATGACATATTGCTACAGTGCAATAATAGGAAAGTTATTCCCCATTGTGAGTAAATAAAAGCAAACATATAATTATGTAAAATGTAAATATGTCTAATAATTACATTCTGAATGTAACTAAATACATGAGCAGTGCCTGCTAAAATTGTGCTAGCTATGACTTTGTAAACAATATGCTAATGCTATATTATATATGTACAGAATATCAAAAGTGCCAGCCCCCTTCCATTTGAATAATAATCATTCGCCTAAAAATGGCTGACCAACTGTGGATCTGCCAAGGCCAGGAGTGACTGCTACCGTTACAAAGTGACATCCTCACAAATGGACATAATTCTTACGAATGTAAGGCCATGTCTGCTACCAGTGTTTCTTGGGAGGTAATGTTTGAGATCAATTTACATTTGCCCATATTTGTTTGTCTCCGTCTCTCACCGCTGGGTTGCCTCCCCCGAGTCTCAAGCCTACTCCACCTTTAGAGCCCTAAATTGAGTCCCTAATTGTTTTGCATATGGACTCATTGAATGCTGTTGGTCATTAAAACTGTCCCTGAGCCGGCCAGAGGAGCATGGGCTCCTCTTAAGGTTTCTTCCTATTTGTTTCACAGAGGGAGTTTTTCCCCTCCCACTGTTGCCTTAGGCTTTCTGTTTTTAGGGGGTTCTGTCCAGGATCTGCTGTAAAGCGTATTGTAACAAATGTTTTCTAAAATGGGCTATACAAATACATTTTGATAGATTAGTTTTATTATTATTTGAATGTGAGATGGAGAAATATCGCATATCAAAAGGAGAAAGAATGATCCACTTATCCTTATCATCAAGTCTGACTGACACATATTCCCCTCCTACAAAATAAATACAGTTGAATGTTCTGTTTTCATATAATATTACATCAGCATACTGTGGTGGTTGTACCAGTGTAACGAGGGTATATCAGAATTGATCAGATGAAGATAATAGTCATTAAAAAAATCATTCATTGTTTGTAACAATAGGTTTGGGACTCTTTCTGCCTTTGATTGTTCCTTTGGGCAGAGAACTCTGGAGTAAAAGTTTCCAGACATCCTTGGTATTCCTTTGGTCTGGGAAATGACACACCTAAATGGGCCAAATGGCCTGCTCTTGTCATTATGCATTCTTATGTTCTTATACCACCTGGAAGTGGTGTTGGTTTGCCAGCAGATGGATGGTCTTCTTTCTTGACCGAGCAGAAGACCAATGGCCAAGTATAGTGATGGGGATATTGCTGTAAGCGATGCCAAGTTTCTTGTGAAACACTACACTGAGATCCTGACCCTGATCCTCCAAAGATAAAATATCTTTAAGTGATTGATTGTCAATATTTCACAAATAACAGTCTCATGTTTAGCAAACACACAATATACATATACTGTATGGACACTTATATTTGCTCTTTCAATATGCATTGGATCTATTGTAATGCAATGCTATTATATTGTGTATTAGGCTTATAATACTATTCAATTTCTTATTCAATATACTTCCTTGCCATTCTCTCAACCCTATCATCCTACATTGCTATCAGGTATGGCTCTATGTATTTCATGGTTTGGGCCTGTTCTGGGCTCAGCAGTCTAGGTGAATTCAAAGCCAAATCCAGATAAAACCATGTCGATGTTTGGTGTCACCACGATGCTCACCATTAAAAAAATTTCAACAATGACCTTGAAAAGATGTGTTGTGCTAGTAAGTGATCCAAAATAAAAAAATTTAAAAAGGGGTTCGAACCAGGCTTGTGCCCTCTTCACTTCTGCACCTCGGTGGTAATTTTAACAGATAATCAGTTAGTTTGCACAATGAATTCCAATCACAAGATATGAATTCTGAGCATTCAGCTTGCTGATCTTGTTAATCTTGCTAAAAAACCATGTCAATAATATATATATATATATATATATATATCTCAGATGTGCGTGCCTGTAGATAAGGCTACTGCTGTATGCAGGCCTGAAGACAGCAGCTGAAGGCAGGGGAAGCAGCCCTCTCCACCCCATCTCTCACAGTGTCACATCAAAACTGAAATGTATAAGCAAAGACGTTTCTCACAAGTTTGCTTCTTATAAGGTTATAAACAGCAATTCTTAAACTCTGGAACTGTATTTTAATTTGCTCATTAAACACATTACCCTTACCTCTACCTGGCATCTTTTAAATTGTGTTTGCTAATTGCTTATTACGATGCATTACAATCACTGTTGCTTTAGCATTTAAAAAAAATATAGGACTATGAATAAGTCCTCTTTACATGGCTGCAGGGAACAGCAGATTAAGGATTTTCAATCTGCTATTTTAGGTGTTTTTTCAGATTTCTTGAAGGCAGTGTGAAAACATTGGGAGAAAGTGGCATGAAAGGAAAGATATTTTAATATTTACAGTGACAGCCCAGCTGTAAGTGTTGCCTTAAATAACTTAGATGAATGAGCACCCAACAATTTCTCAAGGCTCTTTGAAAAGTTTTAGGCCCAGTCACTGTGCTTGACCTTTTTTAAATTTTTGGTTAGAACCAAACAGTTGCAGGCTGTTTATCACATAATATCCACAAGCAATCCACAATCAACAACCAATTAGTATCAACATCAGGGAAGCCCAGTTGCAGTCCGTTCAATGGTAGAAAATAAGTCTGTTTGTGCTTAAATACATAGGTTTTGAAGAAAAGCTCCTAAGAAGGGGATTTTTTTGTTTTTATATATTTTTCTTAACTTCATGGATTTTTACCTTAGTGGGGCTTGTGCTTGTTAAATATTGATGTGGAAATGTATTTATACCTTTTGTTTCCCTTCTTTCGTTTCCCTTCTTCTTAGGAAAATCTCTTGAGATGGTAGCAGAAGCTGCATTACTGAGGACAAGATAGTATCGCAGTCAATAATCTTCCATTCCAGTACACTAACACAATAACATTAAATAAAAAGAGTCTTTATTTGTAAGACATAAAAGTGACAAAAAAAAGCTTTAACAAGCTTGCAATTCACCTTGGTCTATGGTTAACATGGCCAACTAACGAACAAAACAAAAAGAATGTGGTTTGCTTTTTCGATAAATGTGTCCAATGCATCAAATGCTTCCACAATACATTGTTATAAAGCTGTCCATATAACTGCATTCAAACATCTTGGGTTAAATAATATCTTTAATTTTCATTTTCAATTTTCACCCATTCTTCTTTACAAAATGCTTGAGCTCCATCAGGCTGGATGGGGACTGCTGGTGAACAGCAATTTTCAAATCCATCCACAAATGGGATTGAGGTCTGGGCTTTGACTGGGCCATTGATTTTTTTGTTTCTATACCACTCCAGTGTGGCTTTTGCTGTATGCTTTGGGTCATTGTTCTGCTAGAATATAAATATGCCTCCAAGTCCCATTACTCTTGCAGACTGCAGCAGGTTTTCCTCCAAGATCTGTCTATATCTTGCTCTATCCATTTTGCCCTCTATTTCGACAAGTTTTCCAGTCCCTGAAGCAGAGAAGCATCCCCATAAGATTAAACTCCCACCACCATGTTTCACATAGAGATAGTGTTCTTGGGTGATGGCCAGTGTTAGGCTTGCGCCAAACACAGTGCCTAACGTTGAGACCAAAAAGTGAATCAGACCATAGAATCTTCCTCCTCTTGGTTTGAGAGCCTCCCATGTCTTCTGGCAAACTCTATGCAAGATTTAAAATCAGTTTTCTTCAACAATGGTTTTCTTTTTGCCACCTTCCCATAAAGCATAGACATGTGAAGTGCCTGAGCTATTGTTATCAACAAAATAGTATGGACACGCATCTGTGAGGAGATCCACTTGACAGTGCGCATTCAGTCTGCATGAACAGCAGATGCTGACTGGACACTAACAGAATTTACATTTAATCACTGTCATTGTCAGCTTTGTTGGTTCAAACAACTGGAAATTGCATCGCTATCAGATCTCTCTGAAGTTGCTATACTAACAGCGGGAAGGGGGGCATGTGCAGCACAATTGGTTTTGTGTTTACAGCAGTGATAGCCTCATCTGCCCAGACACTGGTTTCAAATGAAGTTTCCGAAACATGGAAAATATCAATTACAAAATTGAACTTGCAACATTGTAACATGATAAAATGTGACTAAAATACAATTTAATAAGTGTACAATAATTTGTATTTTGCTCAAGTAAATTAAAATGTGTTTTTTAATGTTCACCCCTTCCAAATATCTTATAGTAAAATCCTGTAAATGCAAAATCTGTGCTACCATCATGTATAACAGTGAAGTCAGTGAGCGGTCTGAAACTTAAGTGGGGATGAGACAGTAAAAAATTAGAAGCTATACAGAATTTTCCTCCATATGGTCCATCATAAAGATGTTTGGATTTACTGGAATGATCATTATCCTGACAATAAGCCTGCAAGGCAATTTTACCACAAGATGCTGTAAGACAAATGATTTGGAAGGCAAACTGAAACCTAGAAGGAGCAAGCCTCTTTAGAGGTCATGTTGATATCATCACCTCTCTGAAATACAGACATTTGAAATCTGTTTAGTTTTGGGGTTGTTTTGCATTTTCTAGTCCTGGGGCCTGTCTCATGAAGAAAGTTCAACATGGTCAGGGTATCTTTGTGTTAGCTGGCTACACAAAGCCTAACGAAGGCAATTATGGCTAACCTGTCTCACAACGGTGGTTATCAACTCGTGATTTTTCTGATCAAGTTATGAGCGTGTGCACACAAAAGGGATGGTGTTTGTAACACAGCCAATTGCATGCAACATGGAGAGATCCAGAGCACTGTTTCAAAAGCAGGATTGGTGGGTTAGCGAGCTAACTTTGGGCTTAACCTTGGGTTTTCGGTCTCACGACTGTGGCTCACCCAGGGCTGCGGGTGATTGTAATGTGAATGCAATCTATTGCACCAATCACTCGGGAATCATATGAGAAAATTGCAACAGTAATGTGCAACAGTCAATTTTATTCATTATTGATAACTATATACGTACATATAACTATATAAACTGTATGTTTGCTCAGGTTCTCCACCTCACCAACGGAATACATATATGTACCCAGAGGCGTAGCGTGCAATGTCGAATCGGTGCGGGTGCACCGGGCGCAAAATTCCGAGGGGCGCAAAATTTCAGAAGACGAAAAAAAACACAGTTAGGGCAGCGTTTCTTTGCACCACGGACCGGTTTCATGCACCGGGTGTATGCACCGGATTTTCTCACGTGTACCACCCCGCCCCCGGTCCGCGGAAATGGTCTTGCATGAAACCGGTCCGTGGTGCAAAAAAGGTTGGGCACCGTCACGTGCCTCGCCCCGGGTGCTGGCAACCCACGCTACGCCACTGTATGTACCGGTGGCTAGAAAACGTAGGGTAATACATACAGTTCCTAGAAAACGTAGGGCAATACATACATACTGCTGCACAGTGATCGCATGGCTTCGACCAGTGGTATTTGTGACATGCGGCTCTAGAAGCTTGCAATGTACAATGTTCCCTCTGCGGAGAATCTGTATCTCTGATATAAAAAAAACGATTATGCAATTCTCAAGGATTGGTGAGGCCATTTGCCTGACTGGTGAGGGGGCGACCTTTTTATAGGATTAGATCCATTAGCTTGAACTTAACCTACTTTGGAGCAGGTTAGGTTCGTAGCATAAGTTACCATGGTGATGCAACCCAGTTAAAAGTGAGCCGCAGTCATGAGACCGGAAACCCAGTCTCAAAGTTAGCTCACCAACCCACTAATTCTGCTTTGTGAGACAGGCCCCTGCTGTCAGAACTACAGGATAGATTCAGTATGCTAGGACTGTACACCAGGACGTTTTGGCGGAAAAAATTCACTGCAAAGTGGGCAAAGTTTGCTTTTACATCTCAGTGTGATCAAAGCCAAAGGTGGATGCCCAAAAAATAGCGGTGGATATTTGATGTTATGGGGTATGATGTTAACTGGGGCTCTTGTTAACCTTCTTCTAGTGTTCATTGCACCCCCCCCTTATTATAGTATTCACGGCCAAATTTGGCCGGTCTGTTTTAACTGCTCTTATATTAACACAGAAACCATAAATTATCACCAAATTTTGTTATTTATTAACAGTCACTCAGTCATTGTATTCACAGTAAAATGAGAGCAGGGCACAAAGAAAGTTGTTTAGTCTGGAATGTGTGGTTCACGATGGGCACAGGGGTATGTTTTCTCTTCCTTCTTCATTCCTATAGTCTTACCCATTAATTTCCTATGGCGGTCATTTTAGACCCGGAACACCACAGATGTGACAAAGTTGACTAAACCACTCAAAATTCAATTAAAGTGATTTTATATGTTCAAATGCCTAGTGTGGAGAAAACAGCAAGACAATGATCCCAAGCATACCTCAAAAAAACAAGAAATGGTTTACTGAACACAAAATGACTGTTTTCAGACTTGAACCAGATTGCAAATTTGTGGTTTGGATTGAAGAGGAAGTCCACAAACCGAAGGATCTTGTGATCCCCCTGTTTTTTAAGAATAAAATATAGCATTACCTTTATTGTTTATTTTATACAGCCTTCTTTGCTCATCTTTATCAAAGGTGTGAATAATTTTGGAGGGTACTGTATTATGATATATGTAAAACATAAAACATAAAATCTTCTTTGTGTAAGGCGTTTGAGTGCAAATATCAGATATTCTTTGCAAATATGTGTCTGTTGTCCCAGAACTGAACACAAGCCAAACGTCAATGCAATTTAAACTGAACACAAGCCAAAATTCTATGCAATTTAAACTGAACACGAGTAAAAAGTCAATGCAATTTAAACTGCACACAAGCAAAAAGTCAATGCAATTTAAACTGAACACAAGCCAAAAGTCAATGCAATTAAATCTGAACACAAGCCAAAATTCAATGCAATTTAAACTTAACACAAGTCAAACGTCAATGCAATTTAAACTGCACACAAGCAAAAAGTAAATGCAATTTAAACTGAACACAAGCCAAAAGTTGATGCAATTTAAACTGGACACAAGCCAAACGTCAATGCAATTTAAACTGCACACAAGTCAAAAGTCAATGCAACTAAAACTGAACACAAGCCAAAAGTCGATGCAATTTAACCTGGACACAAGCCAAAAGTTCAATGCAATTTAAACTGAATACAAGTCAAAAGTTAAACTGAACCACAATGTTATACAATCAATAAATAAACAAAATTATTTAAAAAAAATACATATATATATATATATTGGTGGGAAGTAGTTTAAAGTAGGGAACTGAATAATATGATACAGTTGGTGATTATTTGAACATTTAATACACGGTGGTGACATCACAAGCTTATTATGACATACAGGTAGTGGTCGAAAAGGTGGAAACACTTGGGTAAATGAGGGACACTTAGTACATTGAATCAAGGTGCTTCCACACAGGTGTTGTTCCTGAATTAATTCGGTAATTATCATCCCAGCATGTGTACAGGGTTTGTGTAAAGAATGCTGGGCTGGCCTGGTTACCTATAATTATGGCTAGCATGGCTAGAAGACGAGACCTCAGTGGTTTCAAAAGAGGGGTGATTGCTTGGGCACATTTAGCAGGAGTTTAACTTGCTGATATTTCATTGGGAAAGTGTCTGATGTGATGTCGGCATGGAATGCTGATAGAAATATGGTCATCAACAAAGGCCAATTGTGGTCAGGAGATATACTCCTGGATCGTGATGTCCGTGCATTAGTTTGAGGTGAAAGGCTAAACTGGCAAGCAACTCTAAATCAATTGACTGCAGATTTCAATCTAGGACTTGAGCAGGTAGTTTCATTAAGAACGGTCCATTGAGAACTCTACACAGCAGAATAACAGTCGTCAAACATGTCGATCTCTGAAAGCTCATCACAGTGGTTTCCAGTATTTTCTCACAGCCATTGGGCATTCTCCAAAACAAGATGAAGAAATATCTAAAGGTGAAGCTCATATATATATATATATATATATATATATAATGAACATAATACTCATTACTCTGTGATATGATGTGGTCTAAATCGCAAAATATTGTGAGCCTGCGAGATTTATTCAAATTTATTCATGCTATATTCCACACTGACAATGTGCAATGCATTATACAGCAATACATTTAAAAGAAAAGGGTTTGAGCATCATGACGAAGGAGATGCACACAATTAATCTTTGGATATAATTGTATAGTTCACTGTCAAATACCCTCCCTCCACAACTCTTTTTCTCGAGGGCCATCTTTGTATTCAGATGCATCCGTTTTGATGTTACCATGACTACCTCTTCAGTCCGGGTTATTTATAGCAGCTGATAACCCTCACTACAAGGAGATATTTTCTCTGGGAAAAGGGTTCTGTGGGAATGAAGGCCAAAAGAAAGATTTCAAGGAAAACGAGACAGAACTTACAAATATACATTTCCTCCAAAATGGCCCTAATGGCTACTGTACAGAGAAAAGGGCATATTATTAAATTGATAAAAATATATTGGTACTGAAAAAGCAGAAATGTATTGGGGGTATAATACACATATCCACTTCAGTAGTTAAAAGCAAGAGAAAAGCCACAAGGGAATACATTTAGTAATTTAGGTGCCCCCTTTGTGTACTTAATGGATAGAATGCATAAATATGTTGTTGTTAATTCATCAGCCTACTTATTTGTGTACACCCTTCTAAACCTTGTTTTGTTTTGTTTTAGTTAATTTTACAATTAAAAAAATAACAGAAAAAACATATAAAGATATATTTAACTACTATATATGACAAAATATACTTTGATAGTTTTGTCTCCTAGGGGAA
The DNA here is from genome assembly GCA_029706075.1 of Aldrovandia affinis. Classification (NCBI taxonomy): domain Eukaryota; kingdom Metazoa; phylum Chordata; class Actinopteri; order Notacanthiformes; family Halosauridae; genus Aldrovandia; species Aldrovandia affinis. The sequence goes on along the minus strand of JAINUG010000066.1, from coordinate 2,346,509 downwards.
GTCACTGTTTATCTGCTTTTTCAGTATCTCAATAATTTGTTTATTTCCGTATTACTTTCACACAGTTCATCAAGGTCAGAGACAGGAAGGACAATTTTAGGCACACTATGTTGTTTTCCCATCACCAGATTGACCCTGGGGGCAGTTCTTTCCATGACACAAGCTCATATTTTCCCATACAAAATGATAATATTCCGGTAATTAAAAGATAGATCTCCAGGCACCACACTTATAATTATTCCAGTCCTGCTTGCATATGTTACTTTTGAATGTATTTGACAGAAGGGTAGTTCTATGGTAGTAATGATTGAGAGTTGTATGTTAAACACAATTTTGGGGGATAACCCACCTCTGTGATTTGTGTACCATATGAGCTCAAATTGAATGAGACTTCTTTGAGTCACAAACAACTTATTTCCCAAGTTTGGCTAAAATAAGTTAATAAAAGAAAAATATTTAAATAAGCATAGCCATCTGATAACCCAATCTGAAGAGCGTTACTCGATTGTAACTGCAGTATCCCTGTCTTTTTCAAATGCTTGGGTTAGCCTGTACATTTCAAATAAATAAAGCAGTGGGAGTGAGAGACGAAGCGAAACAGTGAGTAGGAGATAGAGGAGAGTGGCAACATCTGACTTCTGGTGGAATTACTGATCAGTGATTTGTCTAGCTCTAGCCCTTTCTTTCCTACCACCATCTCTGTCAGGATCCAGTTGCAGCCACCTCGTTATGTTCCTTTCAATATCTTTTTCAGTGGCACTCTTTGACAGATACGGTGAGGAGGAACAGACAGAGAAAGAACAGACAAACAGTCAATGCAGCCCAGTCAATGTAGTATGGCTGGGGAATGGGTGGGATGTGATGGTGATCATATATGTATGTACTAGTAATGCATTTATTGGAATTTGGGCTCGTACATAATATTTTTTTGTTCATCTTTTCATTCATACTACTTAAATGATTATTCAGGTCTGGTTAGCCACTTGGTTGCCATTGCCTGAGGGTAGAAATACAACGAGAGGGTCCACGTCTAGCTATTGTCATTAATATGGCTTGAATGAAGCCAGCGCTTGTCCTGTTTTCATTCCTTTAGTGGTACTACAATTGAATATTTCGCGTTTTGAACCAAGGGCATATATTACTAATTTAGACCATTCATTATTCTTTTTCACATGTTAACAAGGAAAAGTTGAGGTGACAACTTACTTTACATATTGCTTCATACCAAACTGATTATGTTACATAGAAATTGTAATTTCACTTACCAATTTCCTTTTTTCTTCTGGTTTAGCATTTAATTGACTTTCATGTTTTGCCAGCTAATCCAGTGGGGAAGTCCCATGTCACTCACATCCAGTAGATCGCCTGGGGTCAGTGTTTGAGAGTTGCAGGCAACTCCAATAACCTGGTAATTCCTCTCAACTCACTTCACAGCTCCGGGCTGTCTCCTCAAACCTAACTCCTCTTCGTCACTCTCATTAAAGCTCAGCCTTCTAGTACCTCTGATGTAGGAAAGCATAACAAAACACTACAGCTTTTTCTTAATTAATTACAAATTTTAAAAAAAATTTTAAAAAAGACAATAATTGATTCCATAAGTATTCACCCCCCTTGACTTAGTATTTAGGTAGGTATGTGTAATTTATTATCTCCAGATAATATAGAGTGAATTAGAAGCACAACCTTTTTGTTTCGCATGGTAGATCTGTCTCTGGAGCCTCATTTTCAAAAGGCTGCTTCAACCAAAGATGCCGAAATATTGACTTAGAGCTGGGGCCTCAGATATTCACACACTTCCTTGCCATTATTGCCATGGAAACCTGTCAATGGAGTGACCATGTAACTGAGACCTGGTGGAAACAGAATAGCAGTATCAATGGCTAGGATTAAATGGTCTTGAAACCAAGTGGTGATTTACCACTGTGGAAAATAGCTTAGAGTGTACGATAAAACCTTGCAATGGTTTCCCTACAATTACATAGGTGAAGGAAATTGATTGACGTACATTTATGTATGGTGTTGGAAAATGTTTATCTTTCCTCAAACTCCAGCTCAGACTAATTCTAATTGCTCTAGAATAAATAAATTAAAATTAATTTTAACACAGTTAATGCAATATCATTGTTCACCCATATCTGTGGACATCAGGAAGCAGAGAACAATTCTGCTCAATGACCGCTCTTATCGAAATAGTGTCTGGTGCTATGTGTTGTTTTTTACTGAAGAATTGTGATCATTGACAATATAGCCAACTCAATATAATGCTAATGAACTTAAAATATATTTCTGAACTAAAGCTTTTGCTTTATCTAATTGCATGTTCCAATTAGTTTATTTTACTGTGAACAATGAGAGAGGAAAATCAATATTTTATTCAATTATTGTATTTCATGTATGAATGTCTGTTTTGCATTTCCAATGTATATTGTGACCTCTACATAAATATGCCTAAGGTCATACATATTGTTACCCAGTTTGGTTGCTGAAATCGTTCTAAGACCAGGTTTGATTGAACAGTCATTGTGGAGGGAGGCTTTATAACTGTACAAATAGTAACTGAGATTTACAAGTGATAAATTGAAATTAAGAGCCCTGTAAATCATCAGTCTAATGAAAATCAATCACATGAGTGAGTGCAGTAAGACTTTGAAGCAGGGTAAGATTTTTATTTTGAGAGTTACAGTATATATTCAGAGCCGTGGACCTGTTCGGTTACTAAGAGAACATACCTATCTTTCTCATTTAATGTACATGTGGTACATTTTGTGTTGCAATAAAGATGCTTCATTAACTTCTGCCTATAATCTGATCACAAGATGAACAAATATAGTGAATGGGCATCTAGGGCTATGTTCTGTAGCATTAATTGCAGTTTGTCTTACAATTAGCCTTTTACAACATAATACAGACATACATGTGAATACATACAAAGCTGCATCATAAGAAGTATCACTGGATCAATTTAGATGCTGCCCCAAAAATCAACAACAACAACAAAAAACCCATAAATAAAGCAAGATACAATAAACAAATTACAATATCAAAGTGACATGGAAGAGGATGTGGGGTTTATATAGCTCAAACTGGACACATAAGAAGCATAAATATAATCCCTAATCCTCATGGAATTTAGTGCTGATGCATTACTTTAACATAACATCATGAATGTTTTTTCACCAACATAATTATCCTGATCTGTAATAGTGCTTGACAACAACAAAATAGTCGGTGTGGGTTTTCCTGTGTATTCTGGAGAAAAATGTCACTGTTGTCTTCAGTCACTATTCATGTTTTACTGTGCCTTTGGCCTTTCCGTCATTCAACCATTGTTAGTATCAAGGCCAAGATCCTGCACAAGGCCACAACAGGGCGCCTTTTTGACCATAGCTTCTCAATTAGCAGCTGTGTTCACTGAACTGAATTAAGTCAGTTGAGCTTTGCTTCTCCTGTGATGGGGGAAGTGCGGCCCTACCAGTCAATTAGTGTTGAAGTAGAGTTGTCTCATTGTACGGAACTATGAACACAATATAGTCCACTGTTATTAGTTTGAGATGAAGTGGAGGGGAATAAACAATTTACTAAGACTGTAATTGAAGATAAATTATGTTAAATGGTTAAAATGATTGTTATAAAATGACTGTTTGCAAGATTTACATTTTAACCCATAACAATGCAAATTAGATTTAGTGTCAGAAGAATGGGCATGCCAGTGTACTTTCCACGCTACACAACAGGATCAATTGACAAGTACTTGTGTTTTGCAGGATATGGTATTATGAGGTAAAGTACATGGGGTCTATATTATAGATGGGATAATAGTTGTTAGGGTGTATGTGTATTGCATGGCAAAAACAAAAGAGTAGGCCATTGCAAAACATTTGTTTTGTTTTCACTGACCTATTTCTGTATTGATTTTGAGGTATGTTTGTGGGTAATTGTCTTGTTGGAAGGTCCACCTATGGTTAAGTCGCAGCTTCCTGGCAAAGGCAACCAGGTATTCGGCTAAAATGTCATGGTACCTGGTGGAATTCATTATGCCATTGATCTTAACAAGATCCTCTGAATCACTGACAGTAAGACAGCCCCAAAGCATCAATGATCCACCACCATATTTTACAGTAGGTATGAGGTGCTTTTCTTTGTATGCATCCCTATTTTCATGCCAAACATGCCGATAGTGTACCAAAAAGTCAAATTTTGGTCTCATCTGACCATAGCACCCGGGTCCAGTCATAGTTACAATGACGTTTGGCAAACTCCAGATGCTTGAATTTATTGGTTTCTCTCAGTTGTTGGTATAGGGGTGGCATCTTATGGGTGATTTGGAGACTTTGTGACACCAAGATGCAAATAAAGTCTGCAGTTCTTGAACTGTGGTGCTTGGGTTCTTCTTTCCATCCCTCAGCATCTTCATCACTGTGCATGGGGACAAAATGCAGTTGCTTCCTCTTCTTGGCAAGTTTGTAACTGTTACAGATGTTTGAACCTTTTTGATTACTGCCCTAACAGTGGTTAGTGGTATGTTTAACTGTTTATCATTTTACCGTTTGTACTTTTTTTGTAGCCAGTATCAAATCAAATCAAATCAAATGTATTTGTATAGCACTTTTCACAAAACACTTAACAGAAGGGGAACCCAGGCCTAGACCACTCCAAAAGCAAGCCTAAAGGCGACAGTGGCAAGGAAAAACTCCCTTGATAGGGAGAAACCATGGGAGGAACCAGACTAAAAGGGGGGGAGCCCATCCTCTTCTGACCAGCACAGGGTGTGTCTCAAAAAGATTGTATCATGGTCAGTCCAAGGTGACTCAGGGCTGAATGACTTTGCGCCTCCTGAGTTAGGTAGTCAGTGGGGGCAGGCTAAACCACGTGAAGGGGGTCCAGATCCAGGGACTGGGGTAGGCGTGGGGGTGAGGGTTGATGGGGGCAGCTCACACTTCTCACAGGATCTAGGGCTCGGGGGCGGGTGCCCCCGAGTCAGAGGCCGAGGCAGAGAAGAGAACATGCAGTCAGAAAAAAAGCAGTGCTATAGCCAGTAGCAATAAGTGAGAGCAGGGGACCACAAGCATAGGAAATATACAGATAGCCCCAACAGGTGTAAGCTATGGCAGCATACCTATTAGGAGAGGGACAGAGCACACACACAGCCATGAGATAGTTCCAAACCATCCACACCCAATCAAGGATAACCAGCCTAACAGTGGTGGTAACACGTTGAGGAGGTGACAGTATGGAAAGTTTCTCACTCCATAAGACACTAGGGCACGGCCTTCTCCATCTCTCCACCTAGACTATGTTTGGCAGTAGGCTAGGCTGAAAATATATGGTTTTAATCTACACTTAAAAATTTTAACTGACTTGTGTAGGTCAACAACCATCAGTCTCTTTTGATTTGACAGTTCTTTGACTACGTTTTTTATTTTATTACAGATTTCATTTTGCTCAGTTTTATTTAAAATAATCTTTAGTGTTTTCCCAATAATTTTTCAGAAAGAATTGTATTACTCAATAAAAAGAAAAGAAAAATAAGAATTGTATTAGAATAAACGTGTATAGTTTTCCCATATGTTTGAGCATAATATATAGCTCATTATCTGTGTTGCTGACACAGTCATACTCAACTGTTTTTCTGCATGTCACATACAATTGAAAATTAGGTTATACAAATGAGGTAATATTTACTTCAAAGCATCTTCACCTTTCTTGGCTGTACTGATTTTTCTGTATTGTGGAACAATAAACTGTACAATAATGTTGCTTTTAGTTTGGTCTACATAAAATGTCTTAAAGGCTCATGAGGTGAAAAAGCCCATTTGGAACAGTGCTTTGCATTATGTTTGCCAGTCAAAACTAAAATACTGGATTAAATTGGCTTTTACCTTTTAACCATTTCTGAATTCACAATTAGCCTCTTTTAAAACAGCCTTTTCTCTCTTATTTTAACTTTTTTACCCAAATATGGAATGCCCAATTAGTTTTTGCAAGGCCATCTAGATTAGCCTGTCCTCTGAAGTGTGCAGCCATCCATGTCTTTAATATGTTGTAACCAATAAACCTAATGTACCTAACATTCTCTTTAATATAATCTAGTGTGTTTCAACATCATTTGTTTACTGACACCTGTTTGATGAATCCATCTTTTGCTTCAAAAACAAGGAATAGTGATTGCAACTTTTCAAATTACACTTTGCAGTGCATATTTTCTGCATACTTTTTTATATTTAAATATTCATTTCCAATTAATATGAAAATTCAATTTTAAAATACAAAAACATATTTCTAAGAGTTTTGAAATGGCCTGTTTAGCAAATAATCTTTAGACATACATCTTATTTGTGCAGCTTTACTTGACTGCCCAAAAATGCAATCTGTTATTGATCAATTGTTGCTTTTAAAAGAACGATCTATATATGTGAGACTACCAGGATAATCGTGCCATGATCAGTAATTGAGGTCTGGACACTGGGCAGGCCATTAAACTCTCCTACACCAGATGTTCTTGAACCAGTCTTCTGTCAAATATATTGAAGACTCAATTTGTGGGGTTTTTCCCCTCTAGCATTCTTATGGGATTTCGTTTTCCTACATTTGAACCTGAAATGTTTTATTAATGCTTTCCCCCCTTTTCTCCCAATTTTGGAATGCCCTATCACATTCTAAGCCATGCTTTCTGCAACCTACATTGTTAATTCAGGAGAGCATAGACAATAACGCACTCTCATCTGAAACACATCATTTCAGCCACCACTTCTTTTCACACCGCAGTCTACAAGTTAAACTTGCACAGACAAGAGTCAGAGGAATATACTTTGGATGCAGCCTTATAACGCCAGACTGTGGGTGCCCAATTGACCAGCAGGGATTGCTAGCGAGTGACGAGACACAGACAACACAGCCAACTGCATCCCTCGCTCCCTGAGTGACACTACCACTAATTTTGTGTGGCCCTATGAAATATTTTTTCAGGGGCTGTGGTATGTTCAGTACATGCATTTGCTTCTGTATAATTTAGTCATTTAATTCAGTTTAATATATAATATATACAATTTCAATATATATAATTTAGCAGACGCTTTTATCCAAAGCGACTTACAGTAATGAATGCATACATTTTTCAGTTTATATAGTTCAGTGAATACTCATTCCAGTTTGTTAACAGGCTAAAGACATTTTCAGGAGGCCCTTTTGTTTGCTTATATTATACAATTGAACACATTCCATATTTAAAAATGCATTTTTAATTAAAATGTGCAAATCACATTTAAAACATTAGGCTTACATATGGTGCCCTCAGTTGGTGCATCCAGCTAATGCACCTGCACTCAGAGGATGTTATAGCTAGGGTTAACTTTGCAAGTGGATGTTCCAAATCAGGGAATAGATTTTTAAAAAAAGGGATAAAAGGTCCTAATAAGTTTAAATAATTTGTGCACCGTCACATAAAGTGTACAAAATGGAGCTCAGTACATAGTGGAAAAAACTGTGATACCAAGGGGTGCATACAGACAACACAAGGACAGTTAGCTCCTTGCAGTCTCGCCTCTTCTCTGTCGTGACCCCTCGGTGGTGGAACGACCTTCCACAATCGGTCAGGACCGCGGAATCACTTGCGATCTTCCGCAAGAGACTCAAAACCCACCTTTTCAGACTCCACTACCACTGAATTCTGTACATCTATTCTCATCACCACTGCCAACTTGCTCAACACTATGTATCCCTGCTTACTCCTCATTTAAAAAATATAAAATGTAAAAAATACTAACCTTTTCCTTCCCAGTGTTACAGGTATGGTATGCAGCAATGTCTATCTCTGTATTACTGCACTGATCTCTTGCGCGAACTATGATTATTCCTACCATGTATTAATGTACATCTTGTAAGTCACTCTGGATAAGAGCATCTGCTAAATGCTTAAAATGTAATTTAAGTTAGAACCAGATGCTTCTCACTCCAAAATGAGAGCCGAGTGTCTATTTACATAACTCCATAATTTGCTTTCTCCCCTGCTCTTCCTCAAAAACACACTTTCCATTCAGTCAAAATAGTAGGGCCAGTTACACTGTAGATCAGATGATTCAAGATTCATGTCATGATATTCCATTTTATTCCAAGATATTCCATTGAGCAGTTGCATAGCAGTTGCATATTATTTGTATTATTTGCTTATTATTTGTTATCTGCCAAAACTTTTTATAGCTGTAATTAATATTGGAAATAATAATAATAAAAAACAATTGCTTTAGTAGAAAGTAGAAATAAGTAATAATGCCCTTCTAATGAAATGTAAGGGATGCATAGCAAAGGTTTTCTGGTGTAAGAAATCTAGATCAATTCATGCTTTAATTATTTATTATTATATGTTTGAACATCCTTTGAACCTTTCACATTGGTGTAATTAGACACCTGAACAGAGGGATTATGTTTGTGAGTGAGTAGTGACATGCATATTTGAGGGTCCCTTCATTGCACAGCACTGCACCGTGCTCTGGAATCTCAGTGGCTTTAATTCTGCATACAACCACTACCCAAATAGTTGACTGCAAATTGTCAGCAATACAATATTAATTTCTTGTGAGTGACATTCTGTAATTGAAAAAATAACTTCTGAATATAATCATTCCTTAGTAACTGTTTTGGTTGCATTGTTATGCACTACATAGGCCTATATACATACATACTGGGTTTTATAAAGAGATCCACCTTAAATACAGATAAGCAATATTTGGACATTTGGACAAAGCCTAGGAGCATGGCTTTTTTGTATTTTAATTCCACATTAATCAACCCATTAACTTTCCCCCATCAAAACCAATATGAAAGCTGATCTTAGGCTTGTGGACCTAGGCGTTACGTCAGGAGGTCACCAAGGTACTTACTTACCCCCCACCACCCCCATCGCATCTTGGTTCAACGCTATCAAACGTACAGAAGTCTGGCTATTTGTATCCCTCCCTTCACGCCTGAATGAATGCTGGGTGCCTGCGCGCTCAGGCTCCGCCCCCTACTCATAGCGACCGTATTCACCCTCTCAAATATACACATAGCCTCTAATCACTTATCACAAGCTAAGCAGCCGATGACGGGGTGCAGAAACGATGGCAAAGAGGATGGAGTAACATGCGTTCTTTCTCGGATTTTCCGTTCTTTGCTTAGACGGATCTTCATCCTCATATGAATACATTTTAATTTTAAGGTAAGTTGCGGGTATCGAGGCCATGGGTGCGAAAGCATTTATGGGAGGAAATTGCCAGAGTAGTAGGCTACTTCCATTGTCTGTTGGGTTGCATGGTGCCTCCAGTGTTGTGTCTTGAGATGTTGCAAAAGTTCGGTTCCTTACGTGCCGATGTAATAGTTGGGAGCCAGTTGGTTTAGCATATGACTTAAGAGTATCACTTCGTTTGAGAACACAAATGATCACTCTAGAAACGAAGATGAAGAGCGCTTTATGGAGCGGTCGATGGTGGAGCCATTTACAATGGGTAATGAAGCAATATGCGAGGCAAACCAACATGTAGCCAACCGAGTTTCATCTTGGATGATCTAATTATTTATTTGGTGCTTTTCGCTGTTCCAAATGCATACCCCGAATCTGTAGCCTACATTGAGGCCATCGTGGAATCATAATCTAAAATCAATAATGGCTAAATATCGTTATTTTGAGAGTAGGCAATACATTCATCTGGAAAATAACTACCATGTTTGTTGGTATATTCGTGCATGCTCTACGTATTCTTTCGTTTTTACTTGATTTTCTTTTGGGATTCCATTACTCCGCTGAGTTTACACCTATATTTTAATGAACCATATTAGAAGCACCAATGTATTTTAATTTAAAATTGAAATAATTGTATGTATTTTTTTTTTTTAATGCACTGAAAATTGCCATGACTTAGTAGGTCGAATGAAATATGGTTATAAAGCTGTTGGCTTCAAGACAGCTCCCCTCGATCACAATATCATTTTATAGTCTTGTAAATACCATTTTCATCACCGTTGTAATGCAGTTGTGTAGAATGCATGTACATATACGTATATGCTATACGTTTTGTGAGATTATGTTATGTCATTTTTCAAAGAAATAATTAAAATGGTCACACGATTTTAAAACAGATTAATGTTTAAAATATTGGCCAATCACACACGGGGCACAGGTGCAAGGGAATGTAGACTCATAATTGTTCGTATTTATAGTGCCTATAAATTATGAATAGGTCTGCATGCCATTAGTGAATATCTGCCAATTAGGCTAAATAGCAGAAATTATGCGATTTGAAATGTAATGGGAAGCATGGCTTGAGGTGAATGTAAAAGGAAATACTGCTTAGAATTAAATGTTTCTGAAAGTTCATAAAAAATGCATGTAGCCTAAACGTGCTGTCAATCTCCAGGTTGCAATGTAGATGTGCATCATACAAACACTACCTATGCATGAAAGATTAAGATTAAGTAAGAAAATGAAATATAATCCTGCCTATACTATTCAATTTCAGCAACTACAGAGCGATGTTTAAACTGATATAACAGAATTATACATGATAAATATGGTCTACCATTAAAATGCTACCATTTAACCAAATAAACTAACATGCAACATTAACAGTGTGGTTGTAGCTGCAAATGAATCAAACTTCAAATAATTTCACAATAAATCTGTTCTAGCTTTTGTGAAGAACAACATTCAAGGCCTGAAGCCATATTCTGATTCATATTCATATTATTTTTCAAAACATTTTGGGATATGCATACATACATACATAACGTTCATTGTGACACTAAATCTAATATACAAGCGGCTACTATTGTTTAGTGGTGCATAAAAGTGCATGGTAGGAGTTGTGCTCAATAGTTGCACTTAATTATTTAAATATTTATTTGGCAGATGATCCTACCCAGTGCCTTTGGAAATATCACTGACAAAAATGCTCCCAACTTCCAAACAATTAAAGGTTGCACAAATGGACTTTTCCACAGTATTACTATTAGAATCTAATGTAATCTAATCTAATGTACATGCTTGGTCTTAAGCAGGCTGGGAGTGTAGTGTAATGAGATTTTACAAAGAAATTCTACGACCTGTGTGTTATTGATTTTACATTTACATGACTGATCCTGTAAAATAACAACATGAAAATTATTGTAAATAATTACGAAACACATTGCTTTGTGTTACCATTGCCGCAAGAGGACCACAGAGTCGCTAAATTGTTTGTAGGATAATTTATTTCCTTGATCTCATTTGCTTCTGGGAGAGAGAGCCTGCAGGCACTTCGGCTGTACATTCTGTGGTGCTACATCACTTACAGTCAACTTTGTCATGTACATACTCAATTTGATTGGATGTGTTATTGAGCTGAAAGTAGTTACACAGCAATCACACCATTAACTAAAGAAAAACAACATATAGCCCACACAATTAAATGTAGCATGACATCTTTTACTGAATTACAGCGCGTAGCTATAGGTTTTAGCTTGAAATTTATAGTGTTTAAAAGTTGATGACAATTTTATGAGTCACAAAGGATGGAATGTGCACCTTCCGCTCAGCAATTAGTTGTGCCCATAAAACAAGTTAAGTGATATTTATTTCTTTGCTGCCCTTTTTATCCCATATGGATGGGTCACTGATACTTGTTTTTCCATCTATATTCATGCATATAAGCAATCATTTCTGTTACATTTAATTACCTTGAAATGCTATTACATTCAGTAAAATGTGATGATGCAACTTGAGAATAATTGGTTGTGAATGAAATTTTTTTGGGAGGTGTCTGTTATTCTGGTTGAAGTAGATACCTTTATTAGAAACATTTAAATTGATGAACCTGCCTGAATAACTCGGCTATAAAGGCACTTGTATCCTGCAAGACGTACAATGTGTCATGCTTACTCACACCTTGCAAAGCCTTTGGATGTAAAGGCATCGATTTTAAGAGGAGAGCCGCATGGCAGTCGATATATCACTGGAAACCTTCAAGTCAAATTAATATTCCATGGCTGTAGTCCAAACACTTGACCCAACTTACTACTACTAAGAAACCTCCCTTTGCCGTGCTACCTCTACAATCTCTTCTTTCAGCTTGTAGGAGTCGGAGTTGATCCTTTAGCCCCATCCTCAGGTGCTGTAATTGCATTCTCCTGACAACACAAACATGACTGGAATAGTAAGACTCCATTAAGATGTTTTGTGTTGCTTTTGTAATACAAACATGTGATTCCGTCTGGTCAAAATTTGGTGAGCAAATAACTTTCCTACTGTTCTTTCCGGTTATTCAGTGATTCACAAAATTGTTTTGGCATACACTTTAGATGCCCCGCCCCTAATAAAATATTCCAGATGGGGGAAAAGACAGACTCAGAAAAGCAGTAACCGGCCTCCTGCGTGGTCTAGTGGTTTCACGGCGACCGGGGTTCGATTCCTTGGTCCGTGCCAAAGTCGGCTCTGGTCGGGAGTGCCACCGGGGGCGGCAATTGGCTGTCCACCCTAGGGAGGAGGGAGGGAAGCCGACAAGACGTTTGCTGCACACAGGTGTGGATCTGGCTGGGGTGCCGGAGTTATAGTCGACAGCATGACGAGTGCCGTCTCGGAGGAGACGATACTTTGCCTTTGTCACTGCTGGTCACAGGGCTACGACAGCGAACTACGAGGGAGGGATTGACCTGAGAATAGCAGGAGTAATTGGCTACCAAATTGGGAGAAAAACAGGATAAAATCATAAACAAATAAAATAAAAAAATAAAAACATTAACCATTGTAGCGCACACTCATTACATTCATTAAACATTTTCATAATAATATATCCCCCTGTCTCACCAGACAGAAAATAACCATCTCATTTGCCATCAGTAGAGGAAGGTGGGGGGTTAGTATTAGTACCCTTCTGAAATGCTTTAGCAGACACCATCTCCTCAAAAGGTGAGAATGAATGGGAACCAAAGTGGTTTAGAGTTCATTCAAATGTGTATGATTTTCAAAAAAAGGATGCCCCTCAGATCTTGATTCAGCACAACGCAACAGCATCAGTGCTGTTTTGAGAGAATTTGTTTAATTTCACAATGGAACATCTCAATGACCAAAAGAGTACTCCCTTCCATTCAAAAACACGCTGAGGCCACTTTGTAGTGTGACAGACAACCAACCTTTCTCTGTATCTGGATAAAAGGGGTAAGAATCAGCATGGAAACAACCTGCTTGTATGTACAGTACTTATGGTATGTTGGGCTACTCATGTAAAGCATATACCAGCATAGTTTATAGTGTAACCAGGGGACAGGGAGATGGGTGGGGAGTGATGTGACAGGGTAACCAACAGTAATGGAGAATGTATTCTCATCTTGTGTGTAATACTGTGCATATGAGTTACAAAATATATTTTTATGCAGTTAAAGAAAAGTTGAATTATGTGAAGTGATTAATTTGACTCATTTCAGACATTTTATTTGTGAGCCACTGGTTTGATTGATCCACTACTGCAGTCTTCCAGCTTCCATGGGACCAAAGTTATATCAAGTTTATTGTACAGAAAATATCAGATTCAATATTTTGGGGTGACTTGGATTTGCACACAGCCAGGCTGACTTTCAGCCTATTCTGGAGGGTTCCTGGATGTGATGCCATGGTGAGTCACCTAGCCAGTCGTAAATTTCGCTTAGTGAAAACAAAAAATCCAGTTATACAAAATATTTATGTAGATGTTAAGATATTTAATACCGCCTCAAGAAATATTCCTGATTTTCTTCCTGTAGTTTGTCATCCAGTCAGCCAAATTGATGTACAGTCGATTTAAAACATTTTTGTTTTTCCATTTGATTTAAAAACATTTACAACTGCTGGATGCCCTTCTGTAGCATTTTGACTACTATTAACTGAAATATTGCTTCACTACTCTCAACTGTATCTCAACTGTTTTTGTCGTGTTGCTTTTTTTCTTGGGTGTTGTGGTGTTGCATTGTTAGTGCAGTGTGCCCTCAAGAAAATGTCAATATGTTTCAAGGCAAAAATGGCCTTTTTGGGGTTCATCGAGTCAGTGTTCAAGTTAGGCCCTCATTGACTGATCACTCCACATAATGTGGTGTGATATCACCAAGTAATTGTGCCAGGGCCCATGAGAGCAAGTATAAAGGAGCGATAAAAAACATAAAACGATCATCTGGTGGCCTAACAAAATCAGTTATAATGACAGATCACCAAATATCTCATGCGGTCAGACATGCAGTTTGACAACGTGTTTGGCATTTTATTGTAAGTATTTCATTTAAGTTAAGTAGATGCATTTGAAAAAACTAAATATATTTGAATTTCTGAATTGAATTGAATGATAAGATGAGCAGACTGTCTCTGTTCTAATAAAGTAACATTGTCCATCAAGAAATGTTTTATCTGGAAGTGGAAAAAATTGGCAAATGCGTCATTCCGGAGTATCCCATAAATAATATCCTACCTTCGACACCGTTGTTTGGGAAGAATCAGCATGTTGAGGCGATTTGGTCACTGTAGCTCCGACCAAAGCACCCCAAGAATCACCCCCTCTTTCAAGGTCACTGAGGTCTCCTCATGCCATGATAACCATAGTTATAGGCAACAAGCCTGTTCAGCATTTTGATCCTATAACCCTATGCATGCTTAATTAATGGGTGAATCATACCTGTGTGGTAGCCTATGCTTTACATATACTTGTTGTCCCTCATTTTCCCTGGTGTTTTGATTTTTTTATTTGCCCTGCCTGTACTGTAGTCTGAGAGGTCAGCTTCCCACTCTCAACTCTTTAGATCAAACTCAACAATAAGGAGATCAGTAAATGGAGATATAGTGTCCAGCTCATGCATTGTAATAGTCAAGAAGTAACCCTAACATCCAATTTTTCTGCTGACTTTAAATGGGGACAGGGAGGAAAGTCCAGATTAAGTAGGATTCTCAAAATGACCAAACTTTCCATGCTGAACGTTGGAATGTTCGCATATTATATGTCATATTGAATAGAGCACTGGTTTGTTTTCATGTTAAATTTAAATTTAAAATGAATGCACTAGATGCATTATTGCTCATAATTCCCTTTGATGCATCTTTTTTCCTGTAATGAGATTCGTTTGAATTTAGCAATACTTTACCAAAATTAGCTCATTTGAATTCTTCCAGTCAGCAGAGCCCAGTTTGTTTAAATCAACAGCAGATTAAATTAGCTGCCTATCAATGTTTCCACAATCGACTGTGTTATATATATTTTCGGATTACGGTGACAGTGCGCAGCTTGCCAAACATGCTCAAATATGGAGCATGTGAAGATTTGCGTATGTGTTGAAAGATAATTTGTGCAAAGAACGTGTCTGTGTATAATGTTCTTGTACTAATGCGAATTTTCTACATTTCACGATCAGATTGCTTTTTTACATTCTCAGCCTCATTTCTCAATTTCAAGGGATTTGTATTTGTTTAAAGGAGTGCTCATCAATACAATCAATAAAACACATTCCCTTACATTCTATTTGAACAGATGTAAGCCACAGGACAGTCCCAAAAGGCATCAATTTAAAAAAACTATTTTTGCTTCATTGCCGCATCTATATCACAAAACCCCATATAATAATAATAATAATCTTTCAATTCATTGGACCTTTCTCAATGCAAACATTTGAAATCATTGAGGAATGTCTTACTGAACAAATTACTCTACAACCTAAACTCTTGATATCTTTCTCATCTCTTTTAGATTGTTGACAACAACGCTGAGATTTGAATCTGCAAAAATGGCTTCAGATAACACACTTCGCAATTACTCCATTATACCGTGCTTCATCTTTGTAGAGGTAAGGGCCTATTTAATGTGTTTAAACATATTACATTTGATGTCTGTTTTTACTTATTTTAGATAACTTTCATTACCGCTATGGAAAATGTATTTATGTATTAACATTTCTTCCCCATAATTGTACTTGAAAATTGTAGTGGCCACTATGTTTATGCATTTATAGAAAATAGATGGGCTAAAATGTAGCTTTCTGGTAAACAAGTTGGCTTCTTTCTCTCTCTGGAACAATATATGTCACACTTGTGTGACATAATTACACTGGCCCTGATCCAAAACCAGTGAGCACTGATCCAAAATCTTTTAATCATAGCTAAAGACAAATCATTTCTGAGGGTTTACTTCAAAGACTTGGGGTTTGTGAGGGAATTCATGCTTTGCATATCGTAGTTTAACAGTGCTTATTAGTAGTTCAACAATCTATTGTTGGCTGCTTCTGCATTGTGAATAGATTAACAGCTAATTAGTGAGCTCCGGCTGTATTTAATTGAAGCAACAGCCTGCTTAAAATTTAATTACAGAAGCAAATAACCTAATTAGAACCATGGAATATGTAAACACACCAAAATGTACAAATACCGCACAGGAGTACATGTGAAAACTATAGATATTGAACCCCAGAGGAGAGTTTTAATGAAGGTGAGGGGGCAGGGGCTTATTATAGAAGTATAGGAGTA
Source organism: Aldrovandia affinis (assembly GCA_029706075.1). Lineage (NCBI taxonomy): Eukaryota > Metazoa > Chordata > Actinopteri > Notacanthiformes > Halosauridae > Aldrovandia > Aldrovandia affinis. Next base: position 2,330,032 of record JAINUG010000066.1, on the reverse strand, counting down.
TGTGATAACATTTTAAAAGGCAGTTGAGAAAAGTTTAAATAAATCTGTCTTTTTTTCCTTCATTTGAAAATTCATTCATGTTTTACTTCGAATTTGAGTTTGAATTTTCCTGATGTGAAACAAAACAAGCCAAATTCTTTTAATGCTGCTGATGGCCTCATTCAGCTGTCAATCTGTCAGTTCCTCAAGGCTTATCCCTTTGTATCCACAAATGAAATTGAGCTTTTAAATGCAGATTGTATATCAGGTCATGCTGGCTGTTAACCTTAGACTTTTGAGTGGAACAGTGACACAACAACAACCCATACATTCACTGAACTGGAGCCTCTCAAAAACACCTTGAATCCTCTATGTTATTGTCCAGGCTGTTCAGCACTATTTTCTTCCCCTTTACAATACTGGTGCTACTATTTGAACTACTTAACAAGCATTGATTAATTGAATCAGGTGTGCTGGTGGTGGAATTGAACAAATAATTGGACCAGCTGAGGGTACTCGAGGAGAGGTTTGAGAACCAATGATTTATATCGTTCCGAGGTGTCTCACCCAGTCATTCTAAATGTATGCAAAGTGTTTGGGGTCTTATCATTAACCCATTCAGACCTAAAATGCCTGCTAAAAACGCCTATTAAAACCTAAGCAATTATTCTACACAACCTCTTAAAACCTGAGGGTTTTCTGGAAAAAATTTCAAAAAAAAAAGCCGACACCAACGTGCACTTCATTTCCCCCACGTCTATTTCAGCGAATCACAGCGCATTTCATTAATCGCAAAATCGAAGCGACCTAAACGTCACTCCAGGTCTTAATGGGTTAAAGGGGGTGGCTCATGGCTTTCATACATAAAAAATCTCATAAATCTGAATATGTAGAGCAGGGGTAGGCAACCCTGGTCCTGGAGTACCGGAGATGTTTGTTTTTTGTTCCAACTGAACCCGTAACTACATAACTGGATTAATTATTAGGCTTAATGAATGCAGGTGACTCAAGGCACTCAATGTTTCACAATTCAGAAACATGAATATTCAGTTGCTCAGACTCTTAGGCTACGTTTACACCGTCTGATAAAAGTGACCCAATTCAGATTTTTTGCTCACGTGGCACACATCGGATATGTATTATGAACGTGTAAACAGGAAAAAAGTACATGGAATCGGATATTTTCAGATCAGTTTTGGGCCACATTCATATGTGGAAATAAATCCGATAGGAATCTGATATCTGCCAATGCGACTGTCATCGAAACGCACAGAACGGAATTTCCCTGCCATTCCGATTCGCACGTAGTTCAAAATGCAACACTCTTATACTTTTTCGCATTTGGATGACGTGTAAAGTTTCACGTGCACAACCAGAAGTGAAACAAGTTCAATCATGGAGGACGAAGGCTCATCCAGACAGACAACCACCTGATCCAGTGTGACCACCAGAGATAATAAATAAATAGATAAAACATGTTTGAATTATTATTTCTGTCTTGTTTGCATCCATGGCAGATGGCGATATGGCTGTGCCGGCATGGTTGTTGTTTACTTCCATATCGGTAACCAAACCCTCATGTACGCATACAGGTTGTTTCAAATGTAAACCGTGTAAACACAGGTATTGGATATGGGTCACTTTCAACAGTAGATGTAAGCAGGCGGTCAAAAAAATCGGATATAGGCAAAAAATCTGAACTGGGCATCCAGGCCTGTAGTGTAAACATTGCCCTAATAATGGATCAAACTGGGTAGTCCAGCTCAGATTCAACTAAAACCAGAAACATCTCCGGGACTCCAGGGCCAGGGTCATAGATATTTCCTTTTTTTGAAAAAGTCAGGTGATCAAAAACTGATTTGATGTGTGGCAACATTTTGTTCTGCCAAATGCACAGTGCTTCTTTTTGTGCACGTATTTGTCTGTCATTTGGCGTAGCGGTGTGGCCCGCATTATCCCACAGTGTTATGTGACATTGGGAATTATCTGTGAATTTGAGCAGACTGTGTCTCGTACATTTGCATTTTTTACATTAGGAGCTGAGTAGGGCATCCACCTCGTCTGGGATGCTCCCCAGTGGACCCGGCGGATGGCACAGAACAATAATGTGCAGTTTACATGGGACAGTGATAGTGACAGGATGAAATTCAAAGGAGAAAGGGGGAGAGATGAGGAAGAGGAACGATGCCAAATCTCCACAATGGGTGCCTCTGCCTATGAGTATACCTCATGTACCTCCACCTCTATCTGTGGATCTAGGAGTGTGGGAGAAGATGTAGGCAGAGAAGAGAGTGGCAGGGGGGCTGTGTTCTGATTGGTGATCCATGTGTTGGTGTGTGCCAAGAACTGCAGGGAGAGCGGGCAGGCCGGGGCTGAGATGAAATCCACCTTTTGGACAGCAGACTGGCAGGAGACCACCTGCAGCTTAAAAGGCTACACCGGTGGATCTACATTGGAGAGGTTATGGTTGTGGGTTGTTGCGCCCCTCCTCTTATGATGTCTAGGAGAGGAGAGATGGGCAGGGATAGGGAGATGGCACATCTGTTAGATGTGAAAGTAAATAGGAATTAGGATGGAGTAGTATAGGCAAAATAGATACATACAATGGCTAAATGTAGTGGGTTAAGTGGAGTGAAAGTTAAGATTACAAAGATACAAACCGTGTATCATGGTCTCCCTTGTTGTGCTCTCTGTGGACTCCTGCAGGTAGACTCCTATGTCTTTGTACAACCGACTCCCGCAGGCACACTCCTATGTCTTTGTTCGACTGACTCCCGCATATAGATTCCTGTCTTTGATGACCAATTCCCGCAGGTTTTTTTTTATGACTTGAGTCTTTGTACGGTGAGGCTGGCTGAAAATACCAAATTGCAAATTGGCTTGCGCTGGCTACCAGGTGAAGGCAATGTCCCGAAACCACATAGTTATATATGCCATTTAGCAGACGCTTTTATCCAAAGCAACTTACAGTAGTGAATGCATACATTTTTCAGTACATGTGGTCCTAGTGGGAATTGAACCCACAACCTAAGCGTTGCAAACGCTGTGCTCTACCAACTGAGCCACACAGAACCACAACTCAACTCAATGTAGCTAACTCAATGTGGCATCAGGTACTGCCCATGACTCTGGAAAATACACGTAGCTAATACAGAACACAAAGGGACATAAATAAAACCTCCTAATTAGTAACAGATAGAAACTTGTAAATAATGCACAAACTATTAAAAGGAACTTAAGATAACGCAGTCAGTTAACTGATGTCAACACAACAAGTGTGTTACTTACTGATTACTTATTGATACTGTTGTTCTTAATACCTATTTAATGCCTCAAAAACGATTGAATTATTAATTTAACGTAGGAGAACAATTTTGTACATCATACAATATATTTATTCTTTTTCTTCAAATCAGACCAAATGTTTTTATGTGAATGTTTCAAGAAAAAATCGCAAAAAATGTGGATAAAGTAGAAGGAATTGTGAACTTCAGTTATTTTTCTATAAACAACACTTCATCTTTTGTGAAACCTGGTCAGCAGCAGGTTTCGGCAATACACAACTTTAGTATCCTCTAGGTGGCAAATGGAGCACACTGCAATCGTGATCAACAGAAGACTAGACTAGCAAGTTGATGAGCAGAAGAGCACACTGCAATCGGGACTAAGGACATTTGATCTTGTTCTACATCCGGGAAATACTGAAAGTTTTGAGAAAAACCTGTGTTAGTCCACAATTAAAGGTACAACACTGAAAACGACCCACTGATTCTGGGACAGCCCTAGCTTTTTGGACATTTCACATGTGAAATTCATGTGATTTATTCTGTAAGGCAGGTAATTGGCATGTTGATAAACACTGTTTGTCTTTCTGGCCTTTTTTTAAAAGGAGAACTGTTGCAGTTTTTAACATTTGCTCATTTGTCATGTAACTGACTTTTAAATGAGCTAGCTGCAGTAATGTCACATATGTTGTAATGTCGAAAGGTGAAGCTGCCAAAAGATTAAACTGAGCCTGCGCAGTCTGACAGAGATTGTCTGGTTTCCAATGGGGTTTGGTTTATACAAAAGCGTTATGATTATAAATAGGCTATCACCACCAACTAGGCACACACACACACACACACACATATATATATATACAGCTCTGGAAAAAATGAAAAGACCACTGCAAAATGATCAGTTTCTCTGGTTTTACTATTTATAGGCATGTGTTTGAGAAAAATTAACATTTTTGTTTTGTTCTATAAACTACTGACAACATTTCTCCCAAATTTCCAAATAAAAATATTGTCATTTATTTGCAGAAAATGACATTTAACAAAAAAGATTGTTTTCAGACCTTTAAAATGAAAGAATCATATTCATTTTTAAACACCACAATACTAATGTTTTAACTTAGGAAGAGTTCAGAAATCAATATTTGGTGGAATAACCCTGATTTGCAATCACAGCTTTCATGCGTCTTGGCATGCTTTCCACCGGTCTTTCACATTGCTGTTGGGTGACTTTGCCACTCCTGGCGCAAAAATTCAAGCAGCTCAGCTTTGTTTGATGGCTTGTGACCATCCATCTTCCTCTTGATCACATTTCAGAGGTTTTCAATGGGGTTTAGGTCTGGAGATTGGGCTGGCCATGACAGGCTCTTGATCTGGTCTTGATCCACACCTTGATTGGCTTGGCTGTGTGGCATGGAGCATTGTCCTGCTGGAAAAAACTATCTTCAGAGTTGGGGAACATTGTCAGAGCAGAAGGAAGCAAGTCTTCTTCCAGGATAACCTTGTACGTGGCTTGATTCATGTGTCCTTCACAAAGACAAATCCGATTCCAGCCTTGATGAAGCACCCCCAGATCATCACTGATCCCCAATTTTACAGTGGGTGCGAGACACTGTGGCTTGTAGGCCTCTCCAGGTCTCCAACCCAGTCTAAAAGAGCCATTTGGACCCGACAACCAGGTGTTGGGCAAAGCTGAAAATTGGACTTATCAGAGAAGATGACCTTACTCCAGTCCTCTACGGTCCAATCCTTGTGGTCTTTTGCAAACCTCAGCCTGGCTCTTCTTTGCTTCTCATTGATGAAGGGCTTTTTTTCTAGCTTTGCACGACTTCAGCCCTGCCCCTAGGAGCCTGCTTTGAACCGTCCTCGCTGTGCACTTCACCCCAGCTGCCGTTTGCCATTCTTTTTGTAGGTCACTTGATGTCATCCTACGGTTGTTGAGTGACATTTGAATGAGTTGGCAGTCATCCCGGTCAGTAGAGAGTTGTTTTTGCCCTCTGCTGGTCTGTAGCTTTGTTGTCCACAATGTCTGCTGCTTGACTTTGTTCTTATGAACAGCCGTCTTTGAAATTTGAAGGATAGAAGCAACCTTACGCTCACTGTATCCCTCTGCCAGTAAAGCCAGAATTGAACCCTTCTTTTCCTCACTCAAAACTTTTATTTTCAACTCTTTTGGCATGGTCAATAGTTATTTTTTGATTCCAATTACTTTTGAGGTGCTACTAGCACAGTTTTTTGCCATCCAGCTGGTCCTATTATGAAGAGGATAGTGATGACCACAGTAGTGGTTTTTATACTTTTCCTCGTTAAATAATATTACATATTACATATTATTAAGTTTGTGCCAATTACAACAGACACTGGAATAAATGGCTGCCAACATGTCAATGTTGATTTACTGAATTAATTTGTATAGATCCCTTCTGAAACAAGTTACAATTAATTATTTATATTTTGGTAGACTTAGTTATTTAAGTGCATTGTATTTCTCTCATACTCAGTTCAAATTGAGCCACTGAACCTATTGATCCTATATTTATCTATAGTTCAGTCCAATATTTAAAAATAGTATTTATTCCTTTAGGATTCATAAAGAAGAACTTAAATGGTAGGGATTTTTGAATTAAGTGTGTGGTGCATACACAGATTAAATATAGTCATTATCAGTATTATGCATTGTCAGTGGTATCAAGGCTAATTCATACTTTCAGAAAGAAAGCTATGCTGCTAACGGATATGGATGTAGCAATGAGAGAGACTTTTTGCAAAACAGTTCGCAAGCACAGACTGCTATGTGCATTCTCCTGAATGTGTCACCGATTCAATCTGTAGTCCACCTGCTGAGATGCACATTCCATGCACAACACACTGCAGGCAGCCGATTGACAAGAGGATTTTCTGTTTTGAGACGAGATGGGAAATCTCCCTCCATCCCTGGGTGACTCTATGGGTAATTATGCATTGCCTTGCAAGACTCCAAGCCACAGTTACCATTTTCATGGTAAGGATTAGATTCCAGACCATGGGGTATGTTACTAAACTGAGAAAGAGGTATTGTTAAAGTGTTAAACCAAGGTGTGGTATCAGCATAGTGAACTGACCTACAGATATTGATATTGTAACACAGTGGTGCTGTAGCATGGGCCATGATGATTACTTTCAATATGGTGACATACTGTATGTAAGTTTTTCCCTTTCATTTGCTGAAAACTTTGCAGGACATTAATCTAGTTAGTAGTAAAGAAGCGTGCTGCAGTGTTTTGGATGGTACACACTGACCCCTGCAGTTCCTGCTCAATATCCCCTGTATCCAGTCAGACATGGTCTTGAGCTTTTTTCTAAAACGTTCTGCCAGTCAAGTCAACTTTTCAGTCCACACATTTTAAAATGAATTTGTATAATTGACTTTGATTTAAATTAAATGATCCATTAAATGAAATGCCATCTTATTGATTGACTGACTGCAGTCAATTGATTGATTGACTACTACAGCTATGTAGTAACGTTAATCTGATTGTATCGTCAGTGTAACACTGCAAGGTTCAAATATTCCCATTCTGACAAGCATGGCAGTATTTACAATTCTAATGTAACATTCAAATGATCAATTTACTGTATATTCCCCAGGATGGTGCCATTCAAATTATCAATTTTTGTCAGTAATACAATACCAACACATGATTAAGAATATTTTTCTTGCACCGACTGCAGTCATTATAAAAAAGTTTTGATGAGTTTTGTACAATGAAGGATATTACATCCTAGTTTTTCAATTCATACCTGGTACTACATGACTCGTGGTGAGTCCCTTTACCGGCTAAGCCACTTGGGGTTCCCTTTGATTTGTCATTTCTGAAATCAAGATCAGTGGGGTAATTATGAATAATTTAGTGAAAAAGAATCTGCCCCTTGCTGATAGATAAGAATTCAGATAAAAAAACTTTTTAAAATACTAGAATGCCCTGAATACTAGAGTGCTTCTATGATATGCCACTTTACCTGCAAAGATAATCTTTACTTTTGACTTGGGGTCAATATCATAAAATAAAATTATTATAAAATCCCATATCCTATGGGAACTAGATTGTGCATTTCCCCTTGGTGGATAATTACAAGTAACAGTGTGAAAAAGAGTGGCGTAATGGAAGGCGTATGGAAATTCAATTTTGCCATCGTCATGGCAGGGGTAAGGTAGTGCAATTTCAAAAAAGGGTGGTATAACAGCTAATATTATCTGTAGATGTAGTGAGGGTGTGACTGCATTATGGCAAATAGAATTGTCCATCTTTTCAGGATTTGCACCGCGCAAACTGCAAAATTTGACAGGATGACAAGAGCGCTTCCCCCTGGAGGATACGGACATTCCAAGAGATCCCGCCTGAAGCATGTAGCCGGTGTGCTCTGTGTGTGCTCTGTGTGTGTAGTTGCAAATCATTCTGTGTTAGTTTAGTTGGTATTTTAATCATTCACCCAACTATCCTAAAACAAATGTAATGAAATATACACTCTCATGACATAAAATGTGCACGTGAGAGAGGGGATCTTGCAAATTTGCAAATTTTGATTTTAGATTGTGGGGCTCATCCACATGCTAGAACAGCACCTTAACTGAGCCACCCAACAGCCCCATAAGCACACATTTGTTAATGCCGCCCACCCATGCCAGTGCTAATGCATGAATTTTAGACCAGAAAACTGGTCTTTCACAGTGACATTTTATCAGTGCATTGGACAAAATTGCCAATAAACACTTTTTTTTGGCTTTGCATTGCTTTGCGCTGGGCTGGAAAATAGAGAAATATTAACATTAAAAGGAATAACCATAAAAATAATTTTTGTTTTTACCAACCACATTTTCAGTTAAATTAATTTAGTTGGCCTTAGAATGCAAATGCTTAAATTATGAAATACAAAGAAATAATTAGCCTACACATAATTGATGAAAGTAATTAGTGGTATGCTGGCAACTGAATGAAGATCAATCCCTCTGTGTAATACAGTACATTTGCAATGATAGGTTTCATGAAATATTTAGTGAATGAAATGTGCTTTCATATCAAGTTTAGTGTATATATAATCATCATGATGGTCTCTTTGCTATATTAAATAATGCCAGGTTGAATACAAATTGTGGGTATGACCCATCATTTTCACATAAATAAATGAATACATACCGTAAGCATACCATATGTAAATGACCTGTATGGTTTGCCTGAGGCATCCCCATTGAGTGTCAGACTTCCCACCTAAAATGTTAATTTGAAACCTCTTGGTTTCGTGTCCAGTTTCGTAACACGCTGAAAACAAAATCCAAGAAGTTTGGCACAGCTTTGCTGAACTGCCTGAAAGTGAAGGTGTCTTCAGGCAAATAACAACAATAATGAAACTGGTTCATTTCTACTCGTACATTGAAGCCACTCAGATATTGGAGTAATATATGTTGGTGCCTTGACATTATGGAGGTGCTGTGAAATTAATATATGGGGCTGTAGTGAAGGTTTGGTGTAGATTTCTTGTGCTATTTTATCATCCACACTTTTTAAACATAAGACTACTTGTGATATTTGCCAATTGGGTGATACTTTTGCAGTAATGGTTGGAAAATCCTTGTAATTAAGAAAATTTCCCTTATCCAAATGGGTATTATGAAATAACGTATTGTCTGCTTTTTGAAATTACTTTTAGAGAGTTTTGACATTTTGCATTATGTGGAAAGGAGTCTAAAATAGGCCACTGGCAATGTTTGCATCTTTGAACAATGCATCTTTGAACTTGCAATGCCAAGTACATTTATGACCATTAAGCAAGTCAACTTTTTAGCAGTAAAATTGTTTGTCAGTTTGAACTTTCCATTCTCAGAACTTTATTTTGTGGTCTTTTCTAACATTATTGGGATGACAGAGCAGTCGGTCTTTAGAGTAAACAGCTTTTGGCTATTTGGCTTGCTTTTCCTAGAATTCATCTGTTCATTGTCATATTATCAGTCTACATTTCATTCAGCAGCACAACTTGTTTTCTATCTTTGTTTTTAGATAGTGTTTAATATGTCTGAGCTCATTGTTTCTTTGCCCTCTGGGGATAATTTTGAGGTACCTTTTGTCTGACGCAGCAGTTATACAATTTCCTCCAAAACATCTAAAAGTTGGCCATATTCAGATATGATCGACTGTTCCAACTGTTTGAAAAGTTTTTGTATTCAGACTTATGCCATGTATGTGCTTAACTCTGAAATTGGTCGGAGTGCCAAAAAATGTCAATTAATCCTTTCCGAATACCTGCCCTCTGATGGCTAATTTCGTAGGGTTTTTTTCAATGATGTTTTCCATTCAGGAGTCTCAATTCATTCCTTTAAGGATTGCCTGCCTTTAATTCTAAACATTATTGCATAAATTGCATTATTCTACATTATACAATTTTTTCTCAAAGTTGACAATGCGTCACTGTGGAAGAAGATAACAGTGAAGGTGGGCTCTGTAGCACAGAGACCTGCGCAGCCAAATAAAAGATAAAATGCAATAAAAATACAATACAATTCCACAAACATACAATACAAACATTGCTTGACGTATGTCAAAGTCAGAATAGCGAACATCTCCAGACACCCCTCTATTTTGGGAAAACCCTCCTTGACACGGAACTTGCCAGGAGCACTTAATTCTGCAAATAATTTCAAAGTCTGAATGTGAATGGACAGGTGAGGTGCGTAATATTCAACTTATCTCCACGACGCACAAGCTTAACCCAACTCTAAATAGGGCCCTTAGTGTTCAGATTTCCTCTGCAAGTTTATATCTGTATGCCAATAAAAACAGTTAATTATTCTTTTTTAGTTCTGAAATGTATAAACCACACACTTTGTCATGCAATTAGTTGCAACCATAGACAACCCCTTTGGTAGGCAACAAAAGAGTTCATGAGTAAGGAAATGGTATGACTACCATTATTATGCATGTGGGCCTGGCTTCATTCAAAACATGTCCTTAACTTTTACTTACAAATAAATGCAAGTGTTAAGTTTGTTCACAAACACACACACAGTTTGCCTAGTTAATTTTGATGAATGCTGAAAACTGTTTGTGAAGAACAACAATAATAAAATTGCATTAAATTGTGAGTCAGAGTTCAAAATATATTATGAGCTAATAGTCACGATACACCACAGCCTTTCTTGCTTTATCGCTTGTACTGCTGTAAAAGGCTTGAATTGAATAATTATATAATGACTGAATGTTATGAAAGCAGCGTTAAACTGAATGTTATTTATTTGTGGATCCAATACCTTTTGTGTGGAATGTATTATGCTCACTGCTCATTGGCTCACTAGTGAAGAAGAACCAATCCTTGTATGAATAAAGGATCCCAAATGTGCTTGGATTAATACTATCTAAAAGTTAAATCTGTGCAATGACAAACATGTCCCATATATACAATTGTGTTAAGAGAGATTTCAGGCAGATGTCTTATCAGTGACCAAAACCGCTGCCATGATGGATCACAAGCTATAAATCATTGTAAAACACACAGGTAGGTTTCCTGAGAGCAATTTACACTGCTCGTTCTTTAGCTCACTGTCAAGACAATAAGTAGGTTCATCATTTACTGCTCCCCCGCCACCCCACAGATTACACAGGCAACATTAAATCAAAATGGCAACTCATCTACTGAATTACAAATGCACCAAAATGTTTTGCATATTGACAGATTCATACTAATACTACAATTGTAGCCATTTTATTTATATGGGAAACAGATTTCAAAGTAGCCCCAGGCAAGAAACCTAATAGAACTGCTGTTCCAAATCTTTCCGGATTGAGGTAGTTCGTATTAGCAGATGCAAGTTTCTGTGTGCATGATTGCCTTTGATCATGAATAAAGGGAACCTATATTTAAATAATGCAAAAACAATGAAACTACACTGTTTTTGGAATATGTTTTATACATACAGGAATAAAGGTACTGCGTTCATGTTACTCTAAACCAAAGTTTTCCAGGCGCCACTCCAGAATCTCAATTGGCTTGAGATCTGGTGACTGAGATGGCCATGGCATATGGCTTACATCGTTTTCATGCTCATAAAACCACTCGTGCCCAGTGAATATGGACATTGTCATCCTGGAAGAGACCACTCCCATCAGGATAGAAATGCTTCACCATAGGATGAGGGTGATCACACAGAATGGTTTTGTATTTATTGCCATTTACCCTCTAAGGGGTTGAGTTGACATAAACCATGCCAGGAACCATTCCCCATCAGAAACAGGCATTGGGCCTGTAGGTTTCTTCTGCCATACATGCGCTTGTTCGCTTGTTGAGTACAGTGTGAAGGATGGCTCATCTGACCATATGACTTTTTTCCACTGCTCACAAACTTGCAATTTTAGGTGTAATAAGGGGCCTATTCACTACAACCCGACCACAGTATCCTTCTCTGTGAAATTCTTGATGGACTGTTCTTGATTAAACTGTCTGCTCACACCCTAGGTCCATATTTGCAGTCAACTGATTCAGAGTTGCTTGTCTGATTTGCCTTGCATCTCTTTCACTTGGATTAACTGAATTGACGAGTTGGGGGATGTGTAATGGCAGTCTCTGGTTCACAGCTAATATTTGTTCTTCTGCCTGACAAATCATAAAATCAATATTACATACAGAGATTGAGGAATATTGTAACTCCGGGGCTGTCACAAACCCTAGTTCCCAGTTCCCTTGTGTGTGTTCCATGCCCCCCCCAGCCTCCTATTGTCTTGTTCTTGTTCTTCCAGTTGATTGGAGGAAAGTATGTAGGGTGGCTGACCCCAGAAATACACAACATGACCCCTATGTTTTTGTTCCAGAGGAAGCAGAACAATAATAGTAGAGTGGGACTTGAAGAGAACCGTGAGAGATTACTTTAACAGCATAAAACTGCTACAAATTAGCTTATTTTTGGTTTTCATTTAGTTAGGCACACCTTCATACCCCTGTATCAGCTGAATAGTAAATGAAAACACTGATATTCTGTGATATTTTGGTCCCCATTTCTGCATACAATGGAGAGCTTTGAGCTAGCCAGTACTACAATATGTATCTGTAGATTCCCATCTTCCAAGGCTGCCTTAAAACACTTAATATCTCATTCACAATGCTTTGTGTTATAAATCACATGCAATAATAAATGTAATCATAACATATGTAATTGTCATTTAAAATATATGTAAACATATAAATAAATACAAAAACATTTGCCTTGAACCCCATCTATATTGATGTGGTGAGAGTCCTAACATTGGAAGAGAATTGACCTAATTAACGTGATCATGTAAAAATTCTAAAAAATATTATTCCACAAATTTTGGTTTGTATTTTAGCTTTAGTTGAAATAAACATGAGTGGGATCCCTAAAAACAAGTCTCATTCAAGTTATATACTGTACTGTATTAAGTATACAGTCAAGTACAGAAGTGGACTGTTTTTCACTTCATGACAAAATGTTCTCATACTTTATGCAATAGAAAATTATGGCATGAAAAATATTCATGCCAAGTCTCATGTCAATAGAAGTTACTTTTGCTTTTTACTGTGAGGTTATGTTATGTAAGCAATGGGGGCAACTGGATAAGTAGGCATTGCACCAGAGGCTTTTGAATATGTTTTTATTATTTTAGTTCATTTTTATTCTTTCTTCAAAAGCACATTCTTTCAGCCACTGGTTCTTTTCACTCTGCAGTCTACCAGCTGAATCGCACAGTCGTTTTGCAGGAGTACACTACTGCTTCCACAGGCAGACTGCAGTTGCCTGATGGACCAGAGTCACTCTTGTGCAACAAGACAGGTACAATCCTGCTGACTATGAGCGCCTTAAGATTAAATGCATGTTTTAGGCTGAATTAATTACATCTATATGGGTAACTGCCAAAATAAAGGAAACATCAACATAAAATATCTTAATAGGGCATTAGGCCACCACATGCTGCCAGAACAGCTTGAGCACGCCTTGGCATAGATTCTACAAGTGTCTGGAAGTCTATTGGAGGGATGTAACCCTTAATTTCTTGAGTGTTTTCTTTATTTTGGCAGTTACTTGTAGGTAGGTGACTGTAAATCTGAAGCAGATCTAACTTCATTTCAGACAGCCCAAGTCTCCCGGAAGCTTGGCTCTTGCATGCCCACAAAATCTATAAAATCTATAAATCACCCCCCCTCTCACTCCACCAATACAGTACACACAAAGCACCCCCAAAGAGTACATTGTCTCCCATAAGTCTCCCTGAAATGCCCCACTAAGTCTCCCTGAAATCAATTTGGAAACTTGGGCTGTCTGTCATTTGGAATACAGTACCATGGCTTATGTATGCCTTAATGTGATTGTGTTTTGAATTGGTCAGCATTAATGTTATTAGCAAAGAAATTTCCGGCTAGGTATTATCCTTTTCCATGGGTGCTCATACTGGCTTGAATGTTTGAGTAATTGCTTGAGTCATGCTTGAATGATTCTCATTGTTCTTCATCTAAGGTAGCCAGCTCATTCATTTTACATGGAGTCTTTTTTACAAACACTCAAGTTACCCATTGTTATGATTTAGCTAGCTATTGGTTGGCAGTTTATTGGTGTTGGTGCTAGCTAGCTTAGCTAGCTAACAGTAACTGGGTAATTATCATTAGCTGGGTTACTATCATTAGGTGGCTAGCTATCTAGCGTGCGGTAGGCTTACCATACCATACAGAGTATTGAGAATAATGCAATTTTTTTCTGGATAAAGTGTTTATTATCAACAGGTGAACTTTGACCTAAAAAAAATGTTGAGATAAAAAGCTACACAAACACAATGTCATTATATTTATCAATACAACCTAGCTAGCTAGCAGTGAGTCTAGAGAGTAGAGATATTAACATATTTTTTCTGTTATCATACTGTATTTATGTGCCCATGTTCTTATGCGCTCCCTTTATTGTTAACCCCTTATTGCCTGAATAAAATAAAAAATTAAATAATTTTTTTGCTGTATTAAGGTCTTAAGGGGTTTGAGGCTTTATTTGCAGCAATCGTCAACAAGGGGTTAAAGGGCTCCACTTGCAGACTGTTTAGTGTAAATTCACACACACCAGAGAGAGTATACACACACGTTGGCTAGTTATGTTAGGCAAGGTAAATATGACTCTGTTCTACAGGGTGGCAAGAGGTTTTGTAACAACAATGACGTAATGAGGCAGTGGCTTCACATGATTATGTATTTGGTGGAATTACATATTAGTCAGCGCCTGTCAGATTTGGGTTGTTCCGGCATGTTTGGATATCTCTATAAAAAAATATCAGGCAGAGACCAGAGAAAACATCTTCACCTCCTTATTAATGAAGCTGTCCTTTTAGGATAACAGGAGCCGAAATGTTTCCAAAATTACCCAGTTATTTTTTTGTTTCTGTCTACAAAGTCAGTGTCTTCTGTGGAAATGTCAGTGTGTGGTACAGATGGAAAAGCTCTGACAATGCTCAATGGTGAATGCAGTGTAGCCTCCAAACAATACACCTTTTCTGTATTTATACTTTTACAGGGTGGACTGAATAGAAATAAAATCAAGATGTGGCCCTGTTATCGCACCTTGTACTTTTGTGCATTTTTATGGCGGTCTTTTATTTAGTTTACTTTGTATAAGAATGGCACATTTGGGGTTAGCAGAAGATAAAAACAACATTACCCAATAATTAATGGGGGAAGACTAATTTGGACTATGATCATCTGAGTGGAATATTGTGGTTCTGCCACAGTGTCCCAGTGAAGCTGATAGGCATCCAGAAGTCAAGTGTGGTCAGGCATTGATGATTGACTGTAATGTGAGTGACTGCAGAGTTTCATGATAAATTGCCTAAACCCAGTTTACTGTGTGAGATCTAATGAATAAATATTTTAATATCATGGCTCATCTGTCTGAAGATTATGTTTTTCATGTTGGTAAGATAGCTGCTAGTTTCTGACACTATGCTGTTTCTAACTGTGTAACTATTTGATTTGCTGTGTGTATTTTCTCACACTATGGTCTTGTGCTCTCAGCAGCACTGCCCCCTTGTACCTATAAACCCTAATCTGTTACTATGTGTTACACCCTCTGTCCTTCCCCTCCTTTGCCCTTCACCAAGGACCCACTCATATTTAAGCTTGGTTACACAACTGCATAATTTCCTGCCATTTAACCTTATATCAACCACTATATAATAAGAACATAAGAATACATAATGATGAGAACGGGCCGTTCGGCCCATCTAGGCTTGTCATGTCCTAATCTAAAGAGTATCTAGTACTGCATCTAGCCTGGACTTGAATAACCCAAGTGTTTCTGCCTCTACTACCCAACCTGGCAAGCTGTTCCAGGCATTGACGACTCATATATAACTAACTTTTTTAAACAGTGCATAGGGGTTCCATTATGTTCTGTCCTGTAACTGTATACCCAAACTGAGACCCCGAGACAACAATGAGCACTTATTAGCCAGTTCATTTTAGCAATTGTGATTTTTGTGCTGTATAATTTTTACAGATATTAATGCCTTCTTTTGTACTTTGTTTTGTCCTTTGCCATTGCTTTAACTGATGGTCTGTATGTTGCTTTGGATAAGGGTATACAAATGAACAAAATAAAATATGAATGCACACAATATGGCATCTCTGGAAGCATTATTGAATATGAATAATATTACTAATAATATTATCATGATATTACTTCATTTATTTGTAACTGTAAGCAAACCCCCCACTAATTTGAGTTAATTGTATTTTATTTTGATTCCACATCATAGAGCATTGTGGTGTAATGTTTATGCAATCACCAACCAAAAACTTTAACAGCGTGGTGAAAGGTTCTCTTTATGAAATGTTTTAGTTGCCAGTCATCTTGCTGTGATCCCACTATGATTGCGGATGACCTTCATAGTAGTTCTAGTATGAATACTAGGATTTGAGTTTGACACTGTTCAAAATGTTTGGAGTGAATAGGGAGAGGGAGGGCAATCTGATGTTGTCAAATAAAGCTTCCAGAGATGGCGTCAGGTTGTAGGTGGTGTGGAGCCATTGGTGAGACTGACACTGTGAATATGCTCTATTTTCAGCTAGTCATCATGGCTGGGACGGTCCTGCTGGCCTACTACTTTGAATGCACCGACACATTTGGGGTGCACATCCAGGGCTTCTTCTGTAATGACGCTGACCTGATGAAGCCTTACCCTGGGGTGGAGGAGAGCAGCTTCATACCCCCACTCATCTTGTACTGTGTGGTGGCAGCGACGCCCACAGCCATTGTGAGTATGGCCTGCCCTGTTGAGACTGAGGGGCATAGGCTTACTGACTGGACACAGCCTATGGAGTTGATGTGCAGTACTGAAGGATTGAGGCTTTCTACTTTTCAAAAAGGTTTTTTTGCTCAGAATATCCAGATATGTATAACAAAGAGACATATTCAGAAGGTTTTCTTGTTTTGTGATGTGTACAATTCTATACATGTTTTTTTGGTGTTTGTGGTCAAAGAGGGTAACACTGACAGAACAGTGACTATTCCTGCTTTTCATGCCATCAAAGTAGTGCATAAAAGGAATAAGCAATTTTTCACAGCATGCAGTGCACATATTTATTTGACAGACTACTGATTGTGTCATTTTCTGTGTGCAAGAAGACATGGAAATTATTTTCTGCATTACTAATTTTTTAATGTGACAGAAATTAACTTTGGCAACTAGATAATGCAGAGGTTTATGTAATGTGTCACAGTAAACAAAACACCACAGCAGCCTGGAACTTGACATTCGGTTTCCATGGAGAAGAAAATTAAAAACCAACACTAGAGGGCATTGCAACTACAATATTAATTTAGTCTACAGTGCTGTCAGTATACAGGGGAGTTGACTGACAAAGCATTTCCCCAGTGTTATATGCAAGCTGTTTTGGCTGTTGTAATGGAACCTCAAAAGATATAAAATGTTTCCACTGGTATTCCAATATCGTACAAATTGGTTCTTTTGAGATTTGAGTTTTGCCTTGTTCTAGCTTTAAACTACCAAATATATATTAAGTGGATAATGAACAGCTTATTGGGTGTTTTTGCAACACAGGCATTTTAAATGCAAGATATACAATATTTCTTCATTCTACTTGTAGTTTCACCACAAAGTTTTATAACATTTCAGGGTCATGTCAACTTTGGTGTGTGGCACAAATAATTAAAGTAAAAACAGGGCCACCCGATTTGTCTGCCCATGACCAGAGAATGGCAGCTTTAAATAGAAGCTCCTCACTCTTAATTTTGAGTAGAAATGGTGAGGGATAGAAAAACTCCTCCAGCAAAAGTCCACAGACAGCAATTTTATGTTCGTCTTCAAACATTCTTAAATTCTTCAAATTTTAACTTTAATGTGAAAACTTTGGATAATCAATTTTATTTACAAGTTCTTAAAAAATTGTCATTGTAAATATAGGCTTATAATAATAATAATATAGGCTAATATTTTATGTAGCTTCGCTCTTAATTCTGAATGGCACGATGGTGCTTTGATGTTCGTTCAAACATTCTTCAATTTTTCAAATCTTATAGCTCTGATTGTGTTGGGCATTCCAGCAATGCTATGGCACCCCCTCTTCACTGCTGTCTGGTGCTGGTGAACATGATCAGGAAGCAGCCATATGAAGTGATTCAGCACTTTGGGGAGTGTGTGGCTGATTGATGCTTGGGATATCTCGGCACTGTCTCCCATTTCCCACTGAAACCCATTTCCCTCGGTGGCTAGGAAGCTGATGGTGGAGAGGACCTAAATTTGGGGGAAATTGGGTGGGAATGGTTGGTCTGCCTTCTTAGCTGTGGCTCCAGGGAATTGCAGAGAGTAAGAAGAACCTCTCTTAGCAATCAAAAATGATATATTTATAATGATATAATATAGTTCCCACTTTTAATCACAATTGAGGTACAGGCAGGTTGTGTCGTTTTTTGTATACATATATTTCTTTTTCTGGGGGATAGACAATAAAAAGTAACATTCAATAACAAAGTCTAAAAATTCAATTGATGTACCTGAGTAAAAAGTCAGAGGTGTACAGTAATCAGTTAAATCTTCTCCAGTTCCAGTAAATCAAATGAGTAGAAAATGAAATAAATCAGGGCAGTGGATAGCAGTGGATAGCACTGGATGCAGTGGATGCAGTGGATAGCACTGTCATCGCACAGCAAGAAGTTCCCGGGTTCGAATCCCGGCCGGTGCCTTTCTGTGTGGAGTTTGCATGTTCTCCCCATGTCCGCGTGGGTTTCCTCCGGTTACTCTGCTTTCCTCCCACAGACTTTTAAGACATGCACGTTAGGCTAATTGGAAAGTCTAAATTGCCTGTAGGTATGAGTGTGTGAGTGAATGGTGTATGTGCCCTGCGATGGATTGGCGACCTGTCCAGGGTATATACCTGCCTCTTGCCCAATGCATGCTGGGATAGGCTCCAGCCCCCCCGCGACCCTGACCAGGAATAAGCGGGTTAGATAATGAAAGAATGATGAAATAAATCACATAGACTTTACCCACTGAAACAATAACCACATGTACATGTACTCCTAGCATAAACGTTGCATGGAGTTAGCTAGTAGCTAGTCGCACTGTCTAGCATAACTCACTTTACAAATGATTGATTAAATTATTAAACAATATAATACACATGCAATACTTTGTGTAACTCCATTAATCAGTTGCTTTTGTTTTTGATAGATGGTTTGCATAGAAAATAAACTCTTATATCGAAAAGGAGCAGAGAAGATATTTTACTGACCATTCTCTTCAAAATGCAATATAGGACTGAAGAAAATATGGTGGGAAGCTAAATAAAAGCTACTTGCAATTCCCTATGACCATTAGATGGCAGTATTTATCCACAGATGCTCTTATATCTATTTTATAGAAAGAACTGATGAACTCATAGAACATTATTAAATATATATATATTCAATCATTATCATTATCATTGTAACATCAGTTTGCACATATCATAAACTGAGCAAATATTCATGCAAGGAATAAATAATTCAAATATTAACATCACAAACTGATCATTTGCAGTTGAAATTGCATCCAATCTTTTAAAATGAGTAATACATCCACTCATCAAAATGATTGTCTTCACATAAATAACTTATTTCCATTGATGGGACCTATTATAATCTGCACTTAAGATACCCAGTCAACAATTAATTCTGGTTGTCTTTATTTTTGTTTCACATTTCATCCTTGTGGTCACAAAGTGAAAATACAGTAGAGATTAGAGGCCTACCTAAAACTAAAAAGCCCAAAAATAATTAATATGGAGAAATATGAAAGATTCATCTGTGTCAAGCACAAATTCAACATCCAAATCAAACTCCTCTTACCTTGTGCTCATGAATCTTTAATATACTGAGCTTTCAGTTTAAATTGAAGGAGCTTTCTTGTCTCCAAGTGACATTCAGTCATTTTTTAAACAAAATAAAGTTGCAAAGGTAGTGTTTTAACCTCGCTATTTGAACCTTGCAGAATGTTGCCTTACATAAAGAATTTAAGAGCATTCATTTTCATGCTTCGGTACTTGCCAAAATCCACTACGCAAGCTGTGGTTTATGGAGGTGGAACACAAATCCTTATGATTGATACAGTAGATATATATAGAAGAAATGATATAGATTCTAAGTGAATTATTACACTATTTTCTCATTATACAACATTCATTGAATTTTTGCCAGTCAAAGCTATTCCTGACCCGTGTTGAGTTGAGTTGTCACATGATGACAAACAAGTTGACAAGGAAACATAGTAATTGTAAAACACTGGAGCCTTTGGCTTTTCCAATAAATACAGTTGTGACTGATAGATTCAAATGGCAATTTGCACAAGGGGACAGGTGTCATTTTAAGACCTTTCTAAAACATTCTTTGGAATTTCAACAATGAACTCTTGCGATCAAAACACTTTCTGAAAAGATCCCTCTAGGAGGAAATGGCAGAAAGGGGGGCAGTGGAGTTTGAATATATTTTCCTTTGTAGATGAAATAACAATTGAAAAAGCCTATTATTGATTTACAGTTCTTCCTCGATGAAACTATTTACACAATTCATTTAGATGCTTTTAGAAAATCCATCAAAATATCTTTCTTTCTTGAGTTACCTTTTTCTTATCCATCTTTCTTTAAAAATGCACATGATTTAAACACAAGATTGCACACGATTAAAAAAATCTAAACACCCTTCTTAAGGGTAAGTAAATATAGTACTGAGGGGTTCTCTATGCATCCTGTTTTAACCCGGAGGGTCAATTGAGAACAAATTCTCATTTACAATGATTACCTGACAATTAACATGTGGGGTGTCTGGCTAATTTACCCATACATGGTGCAGGGACTCCAATGCACCAAGGCCACAGGCAGTGACTAATCATGAATATCTGTTTTTTGGTCAATGAATACATGGTTCTTTTTCCCATTGTATTTTCAGTGCATGGGCCCAAGCATGTATATTTCTGTTCCTGGGTAAAATTCTGCTCCCCTCTCACTGTTCAAAGACAGAAGACAACAAGTACTGTCACCCTAGCTACAATATCTATGAATTCTGCATTCAATATATCTCAGTATAACTCAATACTCAATATAACTCAATATATCTGATATATACAACCTACTACACACTGTCAAAGCTAAATAAAGAAACAATAATAATAATAATAATAATAATAATAATAATTCATTAAATAATTAAGTGTTCAGAACCTTTTCTATGTTAAACCTAAATTAGTTCAGGTGCAAATGATTAAATTCACACAATTAGTTGAATGTCTGTGTGTAATAATAGTGGTTCTCATGATTTCAGAAAAATGTCTTTGTAAGGTCCTTCAGAGATAGTGAATTTCAAGCAAAGATTCAACCATGAATACAAAGTAGTTTCCAAAACAACTCAGGGATAAATTTGTAGAAAGGCAAAGATCAGGGTAAAGGTATAAAACATTTCACTTTATATCCCTTTCAGCACAGCCAAGTCAATCATTGGGAAGTTGGCAGGTGTATCATGCTACCCTGGCACTGCCTAGATCAGGCTGTCCCTCAAAACTGAGTTGCGTGGCAAGGACAAAACTGGAACCATCGCTGGGCCAACAATATCCTGGTCACTCAATAATTAAACTTATGCTCAAATTAAAATATATTTGTAACTTTTTCCAATAAATTAATTTCTGGTTTCCCCACATTTTCCCCCAATTTACTGGCCAATTGTGCCCTCTTCCAGTTCTCCTCCCACCCGCTTGTAATGCAAGTTTGCTGCTGTAATTCTGGAACTGACAGTGACAAGATGCCGAACCACCTCCTCCGAGATGGAGTGGCTGTTTGGCAGCCATTGCCAGTCCCCGAACAGGACTTCAGAATGTACGTTCCAAAATCCCATTCCACACTTAAAGTGTGGCCTGTGGCTTTACTTTGGCACTCAGTCTCCAACTTCGAAGGTCATTTTTCTGTCATTCATTTTCATTCTACATTTCTCATTCTAATCCTAGTTTTCAAACTAGGATTTCAAACTAGTCTCTGGAGTGGAGGTCAGTCAGTCCAGCTTCAAATATCATTCTATTCATTCTAGTTCTTACAGTCTACAGATCTCACACTTTTGGTGCTCATTTTTGCTTTGTTTCCTGGCTGCACGTGGTGGGTGTTCTGGTTTGGTTTAATTTGCTTCCATTTCATCTCTTTCTTGATTGTTACATGTCATTTGTATGTTAAGGTAATTGTAGCCGTGCCTGTAGATTTGACATTGGATATTTTGGATATTTTGGCTTTATTGATGCATGAGTTGTTTTATGTTTGATTAAGGTTGATCCACCAGATTGCTCTGCCTATCAAATAATTTGGTGATTTAATTGCTAGTTGCCATACTGTGTAATTATAAAATGAATTCAAATCAAATATATTTTACATGCAGGAAAAGTGAGGGGTTTTAATTTGACTGATAAGGCTACTGGATTCAGAAATAGACATTTTTATTTAATTCTCATTTACCAAACACCACCATACAGAAAAATACATTTGGGTTGCACTGAACTGGCAAAAGTGCATAGCCTCAGATCATAATAAAAGATGCTCCCCTTGGGGAGAAAAGGCACTTTCTACTGGCCTACCTCCCTTTCCCATGTACAGTTGGCTAGCCTGAGAGAGCCTTCAATACTAAATTAAGTGCTTTGATTTATATCAGAACAAAGTCTACTGTTAAAAAAAACTGCTTACACTTAACTTGACATGGCTCTTATAATGTCCTTGGCAAAATATCAAATACCAAAACCTTTTAAAAGCTACAGAATATTGCATAGGGTGTCAAGTGAAACATTTCCTTCAAAAAATGGGTATCAAGTTACTACTTTGTTTGAACTTCTACAGCTATGGCAAGAATATGCAGTCAGTTGATACTGGCCATGAATTAGTTTTCACTTGGCCATGTGGGAACACAAGCATATTGTGTAACACCAAAGAAGATTCTGTATAAAGTTCCCTGCTTACATATATATATATATATATACAGCTCTGGAAAAAATGAAGAGACCACTAAAATTATCAGTTTCTCTGGTTTTATTATTTATAGGTATGTGTTTGAGTAAAAATGAACATTTTTGTTTATTCTATAAACTACTGACAACATTTCTCCCAAATTCCAAATAAAAATATTGCCATTTAGAGCATTTATTTGCAGAAAATGACAACTGGTCAAAATAACAAAAAAAGATGCAGTGTTTTCAGACCTTTAATAATGCAAATAAAACAAGTTAATATTCATTTTTAAACAACACAGTACTAATGTTTTAACTTAGGAAGAGTTCAGAAATCAATATTTGGTGGAATAACCCTGATTTGCAATCACAGCTTTCATGCGCCTTGGCATGCTTTCCACCAGTCTTTCACATTGCTGTTGGGTGACTTTGCCACTTCTGGCAAAAATCAAGCAGCTCAGCTTTGTTTGATGGCTTGTGACCATCCATCTTCCTCTTGATGACATTCCAGAGGTTTTCAATGGGGTTCAGGTCTGGAGATTGGGCTGGCCATTACAGGGTCTTGATCTGGTGGTCCTCCATCCACACCTTGATTGACCTGGCTGTGTGGGATGGAGCATTGTCCTGCTGGAAAAAACAATCCTCAGAGTTGGGGAACATTGTCAGAGCAGAATGACGCAAGTTTTCTTCCAGGATAACCTTGTATGTGGCTTGATTCATGCGTCCTTCACAAATCTGCCCGATTCCAGCCTTGGTAAAGCACCCCCAGATCATCACCAATCCTCCACCAAATTTCACAGTGGGTGCGAGACACTGTGGCTTGTAGGCCTCTCCAGGTCTCCGTCTAACCATTAGACGACCAGGTGTTGGGCAAAGCTGAAAATTGGACTCATCACAGAGAAGATGACCTTACTCCAGTCCTATACGGTCCAATCCTTGTGGTCTTTTGCAAACCTCAGCCTGGCTCTTCTTTGCTTCTCATTGATGAAGGGCTATTTTCTAGCTTTGCACGACTTCAGCCCTGCCACTAGGAGCCTGTTTTGAACCGTCCTCGCCATGCACTTCACCCCAGCTGCCGTTTGCCATTCTTTTTGTAGGTCACTTGATGTCATCCTACGGTTGTTGAGTGACATTCGAATGAGTTGGCGGTCATTCCGGTCAGTAGAGAGTCGTTTTCACCCTCTGCCGGTCTGTAGCTTTGTTGTCCCCAATGTCTGCTGCTTGACTTTGTTCTTATGAACCGCCGTCTTTGAAATTTGAAGGATAGAAGCAACCTTACGCTCACTGTATCCCTCTGCCAGTAAAGCCAGAATTGAACCCTTCTTTTCCTCACTCAAAACCTTTATTTTCAACTCTTTTGGCATGGTCAATAGTTATTTTTTGATTCCAATTACTTTTGAGGTACTACTAGCACTGTTTTTTGCCATCCAGCTGGTCCTACTGCAAGAGGATAGTGATAACCACAGCAGTGGTTTTTATACTTTTCCTTGTT
The DNA here is from genome assembly GCA_029706075.1 of Aldrovandia affinis. Lineage (NCBI taxonomy): Eukaryota > Metazoa > Chordata > Actinopteri > Notacanthiformes > Halosauridae > Aldrovandia > Aldrovandia affinis. The sequence goes on along the minus strand of JAINUG010000066.1, from coordinate 2,305,802 downwards.
AAATAAGATTTGGTTCAGGTGATCACCTAATCAGTACTTCATTAAGTAGAATGAGGTGTGCTTGTGTTGGAATTCAACAGACAATGGAATGGAATGGCTGCCATACATGTAGAGATGCTGATTTAAGAAACATTTGGAGTGGTCTCCAGACCTGTATATGCATAAGGAGACAGAAACCATCTAGGGTCTAACCAGTATCTTTTAGAAATTAATTGTATTCTGGAATGGAATGAAGTGTAAGCACTTTTGAATCATGTAATTTCATTATAGTCTTGGTTTTATTCACCACTCCCTCAGGGACAAGTTACATCTATTTTAGACTGAATCAGCAATGAAATAGTCAATCATTTCTGAAGAATGGCAGATTAATTTAGCCAGTATTTTTTTCAACCTCCCCTTGAGGGACAAAGCACAGTGCTACATGCATTTTATTTTGAAATGACAGAAAAGGTCAATAAATTAATAGTCCATCCATTCCCAGAAGAACTCTGAATTAATCTAACGTGAGTACATTTGTGAAGTGTAAAATAAGTTCACTGGGAATAAAAAAAATCTACTAAACAAGTAAATAACTGTCTTGGTTTGCAACCACATAGAGACGTGGGCAGTAGAGTTTAGACATCATTTATTCTTTCAATTATTCAGATTATTTCTGAAAGCCATATGAGTGCAATTCCCTTATCTGTAATTGTAAATAACTCAGCACACAGTTCTTGAGTCACAGATTGGAGTTTATTGACTGTCTACGCTGCAGATATGGCTGCAGATGCACTTGCTTTTTATTACTGTTTCTTCCTTTGCTTTTTCCTGTAACTGGAGGAAACTTTTTCCTGTAACTGAAAACTTCCCTAAAAATGATTTTCTTTACTGTCACTTCAATGGGAGTTGTTTGGGCACAGAAATTGATATAATCAACTTATTAGATAGCAAATTAATTATCAACATCTCCGATTAGCATTAGGGAATATGTAAACATTAACAAGCCCGTCAGGGAAATCAGATCGATGGGAATCCTGCACTAACTTTATAGATCAATACTGGACACTAAAGCTATTTTGGCTTTAATCTTTTGAGGCAGGGACATATAAACCTGAAAGATTTAATTTAGTTAGTGTTTCAAACAGTTAAAACCTGTTATTCCTCTTTTATCACACGAATTGAGCTGTAAATTAACAACACTAGCCATTCACAATTTTGAATACAGTTCTAATTAACAGACAGAAGTTCTAAGTTCAGACAAATAAGACTGAAATCACAAAATGTGACTATAAATTATGATTTGATTAATTAACAAATGATTTGACTAATGTAACACTGAGTTAAATTGTATCTTGTCAATTAGATAAAAGAACAGACCTGTTTCAATAATCTTGCAATTCATTTATTCACCATGATTTTTATCAATTTAATGCACTGCAATTCCATTCGCCACCACTTATAAAATTGAGATAACTTTCATTGTTTAAAGTTGCTCATACATGTTGTGAGAATCAAAAACCCTGCCCACTGATGAACATTGAAGTCATCTTCACTCGACACTACTTGCCTATGAGCCTAGCCAATCAGAATTTAGCATTTAACAGAGCAGCATACATAAAATGTCATCCCTTGTAATGTTATTGCAATTAATTTATTACAGGCATATAAACGACACTTGAGGTCAGAATATCGATAAGTCAATACATATACAGCCCTAATGATGATGTCGCACCACAGCAGAAAAGGCAGCTGAGGGAAATGGTGTCGAGCACACTTTACACATTCTTGTTTTTCTGACTAAGAATATGTGACTGGTTTAATTTGGCTGCCCTCAAAAGCCATGGTTACTTCAACACATTAGCTAACATTATTTGCTTTAAGTGTAGTTTGTTGATAGCTCTATGCTAGCTAACAGCATAGCAAAAGCAGCAGCAGCAGGCAGTCATAATGTCATGGCTGATTCAATAAGAAATATAAACCGTTTTTAGTTTACACTTATAACAAATAATATAGTGATATACTTATTTATTACAATTGTATTATTTGAAGTCATTTTACCAGCTTGAATGCCTTTCTTATTAGTCTACATTAAGACTTGGATTAAAGCTCCGTGTTCCAGTAGTCCTAATAGTATACAAAGCATGGAGAATTTCACATTTGTAGATGATTGTTGATTAATTGAATACTTTGTGAGACACCTTTTTTCCTAGTTGGTTAGTTGGATAATCTGTTAATGTGGGAAAGTTTGTGCTCAAGCACTGAGCTGAGTGGCAACCAAAATAATGCTGCATGTAGACTTAATGAAAGGTGCAATACTCACTTGAAGGGAAATATATGGTCACAATATAAGCAGCAAATATAGAACAGATGCGAAATACGATGCTGTGCTGCTCCAGCAATGCACCCAGGACATTGCAGTCACCTCTGGTGTAGATTACCTTATCCACTGCTGTTTTATTTTGTGTGGCTTGCTGTGCTCCTTCTCTGCACTGCTGCTGTGAAATGTGAGGTGTAGATTGGCACATCTTACCGGTAAATGCTAATGTTAATTGTCAAAATTGTCACATTTGACATAGTAGCAGTTAATTGTTCATATTATTTAAATTATCATTTTAAAGTTTCATTAAAGGAGCACTCCGACCAAAAGCCATCATTTCTTGATATACAACTTGCTATACATCCACATGGCGCTGTTCATACTTGTTACACTGTTGAGCCGTGAGCATCCAAATGGCAAATACAATGGGAGTCAATAGTCAAAAAATTACAAAGACAAACTACACACCAAAATAACCCTTCGTTAATAACTTCTAACATATTTTCTGGCCACGCATTGACATTATGACAATTAAATAAAGATGAATATTGACTTGATAGGTCTATATTTTTAAACAATGCTAGTGAAGTGTTTTGGTACCACACAAGGAGACAAAAACATTTTGATAGTGAGAGAAAATGAGCAAAACAGCATATTTTTCACATACCATTCAGCACCAAACTAATCAAATAAAATGTTAGCTAGAAGCTATTTTCTTATAATTAGTGTCTTTTTATGATTAGATAAAGTAGCTGACTTCACTAATGTAGCTAAGTCTTTCACATTAACTTTGTATCATTCAGTTTTTAATAGTTAGCTAACTAGCTAAGTTAGCTTGCAAAACAGATAATAACATTATGTCAGGCTACATTACAAAACATTATAGATAGAGTTACTTACTCATACAAAAGCTGGCCATTTGATCAAGCTGGTTTATATAGCCTTTTCTAGCTTATATTACAAAACCATCCTTCAGAACGCGTCCTTTCACGTCCCAGCTAGCTGAGCCAAACAACACAAATGACAGTTTGTGTGATTTTATTGTGAATTATTTGCCATTTGGATGCTCACGGCTGTAAGTAAATGGACATAAACACAAAAGTATCAGCAATGCCATGTGAATGGATCAGCAACACCTATAGTACAGTCATGAAATTATCGATTTTGGTCGGATTGCTCCTTGAAGCAGCGATTTTCTCAGTTATTTTATATTTAGGTTACTACAGTTTTTGCTAAAACTGACTAGTTAAATCTATCTTTTCTAATGTTTTCTCCATGTCATTTTTTCCCCCCCAAGATTAAATATCTTCAGTTTATATCACTACAAAATACAACAAATTAAAAGTAGAATTATTGCAGAGATACAATAATTGTAGTTTAAAATACAATAGCTTAGAATAGTTTAAAAAAGGCAGACTTTATAAGAAAGTTAAGCACAGTCAAACTGTACAATTTTAATTGGGCTTGGGGGGGACCCCATTTATTTCAGACACTAATCTACACAAGATGTACTTTGTTTCTTAATCTGCTTCCTTTGTTTTCAGATTTTCATTGGTGAGATCTCAATGTACATCACAAAATCTACAAGAGAAGCCCTTATAGTCCAGGAGAAAACCATTGTAACGGGAGAATGCTGCTACCTGAATCCTCTCATTCGCAGGATTATAAGGTTTATTGGTAAGTTTTTAGTCAAATTACAAACAATATGTCTTAATTTAAGAAATGTTACCTTGTTCTCCCTAGCTTGCCAGCTGGCTCTGATCATTTTTATAATTGCTATTTATTATTTATGTTTCTGTTTATGACTTGCATTTACAAAACATGCATAGAAGAGACATGACTAAAGTGACTTTTGAAATATCCAGTTAAAGAACCATTATCAAAAATGACCAGTTCTTAATATTTCCTGTTTTGTCCTCATGATTTCAAAGTCGGATTGGCCTAATTGGTTGGAAAAAAAGAAAAAGAAAAGGGCAATCGTTATCGGCCATAAAAATCCAGATGCACCCCTACTTTATACCACTAAGAGGCAGTAAAGTGTCATAGTCTCCTTTCCAGTCCAGATTATTTAAATCTACAGTTTTTCTCATCTAAGAAATTGCCTGCAAAGGGCTGGGCTGAGCCTGGCACTAAGCTAAAATCAATCTTACTTTCTTGATGTTTTGGCTTTGAGGAGGTCAGTGGCAAGGTTGCACAGGACAGGCTCTGGACCTCATCTGAAAGGTTTAGATATGAAGTCTGATTATTTAATAATAACAATAATAATTTATTATTGAGTTTTGGTACATCGATAACATGTGCATCGGATTTAGAGGAAGGGTGATAACATACGCATCTTCTTAAGGATTCTTATGGCTGGCCAAGTGTCACACAATGTATCAAAGCTTTTGAAAATTACCCAATCAAAAAACAGGAAAAGTGTTAGGTTTTAGCATGTTAAAGTTGTGGAAGTTGCCCATGGTTGCGCTGGTCTGAATTCTGTTTTGCGTTTTTCTTCATAATGGCTAAAGTTAGGATTTGGGTAGAGTTAGTTGGTCCTGTGCCAGTGCTTAGGGGCAACTTCTCCCACCCTTGAGCAACTTTTAAATTGACTTGTGAACTTTTTATGCTGACGCATTAACTTTGGCCACTAACTACAGAAAGACAATTGGACAAAACTAGTAATAGTAGTGTCCTGTCTCATGTAGCTAGCTAGCCATCTGTGCTTATAGAGCTGAGACTGAGAGATTGGAAGCTATGGGTCGGCGATTTGAATTTCAGATCGGTTTGTCGAAACATCAATTCGGTTTGTCTATGAGTAACTAACGTTTACTCAATTCAGACAGCTGACCTACAGGTAACTGCCAAAATAAAGAAAACATTTGAGTAAATGAAGGATACTGGCAGCTGTTGTGGTGTGGGGTGCATCTTTCTGGCATGGTTTAGGTCCACTGAACCCCTTAAAGGTAGCATCAATAAATACAAAGCCATTCTGGGAGATCACCTTCATCCTATTGTGAAGCATTTCTATCCTGATGAGTAGTCTCTTCCAGGAGTGCCGCTAGGGGGCGGCAATTGACTGTTCGCCCCACAGAGGGGGGAGGGAAGCCGGCATGAGTTCACTGCAGAAAGCTTCTCTGGCCGTATTGAAATTACGGTCGGCAATTAGCGAGTTCTGTCTTGGAGAAGGCGGTTCGTCAGGGTTCAACGTTAAGGTTTTTTGGGTAAAAAATGTACTTGCCCGAAGTCAATTTTTACTTGCTCCTATACAAATTGTTTTATTTATTAGCGGTTATCAAATAACAACAAAGACTAAAGTTAATTGTCATGTTTAATCTTTATTTAAGTAAATGAAACAGAACAAGGACAGAGTGTCATACATGCGAAGCAACAAACATTCTTGCATATCGAAAATGGTATGACCCATCCCCCCTCCTTCTCCCCAGAGCTGGACTCGTTAACTGTGAGTGAGTGAGTGAGTGAGCTTAACCATGTGTGAGTGAGTGAGTGAGTGAGTGAAAGTACAGGCTATAGCAGATGCTTCGCATCTAAAAACCTAATGAAATATTTTTCTGGAAAACACAAAATGCTAAACCCATAGAAAATGAGTGCAAGGTTTGACTGACCGAATCAAAGTCAAAGTCAAAGTGTTTTATTTATCAAGTGCACAGTATAACACAAGGTCATTCTGAACAATTAAATTCTTGGGACATGGCAAGCAACAACTAAGTATTAACAATAGCAGAAATATACATAAATATACAAAACAGAAAAACGGTAAACATTTGTAGCAGTAATTAAGAATAGGAGTTTTAAATATGTAAATATAAAGTGAGAAGTGCCGATGGATATGTGCATTAAAATTGAGGTGATGTACATTTAATGTACATACAAAGTGATTAGAGTACACATTGGGGTGATGATGTGATCAACACTGAGATTAGTGTTGCTGGTTGAGAAGTCTGATGGCCTGGGGGAAAAAACTGTTAGTGAGTCTGGTAGTCCGTGCCCGGATGCTCCGGTAACGTCTACCAGACGGCAGCAGCGAGAACAGTCCATAGCCTGGGTGGCTGTAGTCTTTTGTGATATTCCGTGCTTTCCTAAGGCATCGTGTGTGGTAGATGCCTTGCACGGAGGGGAGGTGGCAGCCAATGATGCGCTCCGCTGTCTTCACCACCCTTTGGAGGGCCTTGCGATCAGCAGCGGAGCAGCTGCCGTACCAGGTAGTAATGCAGCCAGTGAGAATGCTCTCAATAGTGCACCTGTAGAAATTGGTTAGAGTTTTGACAGACATGCCAGTTTTTACTGCCGCGTCCGATTGCTTGGACCAGGAGAGGTCATCATTGATGAACACACCGAGGAACTTGAAGCAGGAGACTCTCTCCACTTCAGCTCCATCGATGTGAATGGGGGCGTAACCCCCTCCCCCCTGTCGCTTCCTGAAGTCCACTATCATCTCCCTAGTCTTGCAGACATTGAGAGAGAGGTTGTGGTCCTGGCACCATGTTGCCAAGACGCTGACCTCCTCTTTGTAGGCGGTCTCATTGTTGTTGGAGATGAGACCCAGGATGGTGGTGTCGTCTGCAAACTTAAGGATGATATTGGAGCTGCACGTGGCCACACAATCATGTGTGAACAGGGCATACAGGAGGGGACTGAGTACACAGCCCTGTGCTGTAGTGACAAGTAGTGTAACATTAGATAGATACTTGCATTCGACAAGCCATGTCGGTGTGGTACTGTGTACCCTGGTCAATCCCGTTCTTCTGTTGAAGATCAATCGCACTGGAGTAGATACGGCTGCGCATTTTTTGAAACATGATACGCTGTGGTAATCAGTTTTGCGATTACCTGACTTGCCTCAGCGTTCATGTTTCGTACAAGCACCGGCAAGGCCCCGGAGGACGGGTTTTCGGCAGCCCTCTTAGCTGCCATGCAAGTGAGATGCTGTCGGCTCTTTTCATGGCACTCCAGGGATGCTTTTTGGAAACTTGATGTGCCTTTGAAAAACAACCCCGTTTTATCCGCCTTGCTCTCAAATTTGCGGCAAGCTGCGCAATACATAGTTGGAGTTTCGCCCCCATCCTCTAACGCCACCCAACTAAACTCCTGTTTACAGGATAGTTGAAATGCTCGCTTGCACTTCAGCTCATAAATTTTGTCTTTTCCCGCCACCATTTTCTCGCGAGTGACAAGCCTGACAGCCACGTGTCACACTATTAGCCTACTCAATTCTTGATTGGCCAACGGTGTGTGCCAATATTCTCCAATGCGTGCAAGGGGAGGGGGCTATGCTGTGTGCCAGAGAACGAGAACATACGTTTATGATATGACAATGATCAAAAAAAATGATTGAAACATTTATTATTTTATTATATTTTTATATAGTGGTTCTCTGTGGCTCAGTTGGTAGAGCACAGCGTTGGCAACGCTTAGGTTGTGGGTTCAATCCCCACTGGGGCCACATATACTGAAAATGTATGCATTCACTACTGTAAGTCGCTTTGGATTGTCGTGGAAATTAAAACTCAGTAGGATCAGAGAGAATTTCTTTAAACAGTATTAAAGCTTTAATTACGAACAGCTGCACGGAGACCCGTGTCACGCAGGACAGCGAATCTCCCGCCTTCAAATTCAAATGGATATTTATATCCAACACAACGGAAGGGGAGGGAACAGTCACAAGGGGGAAGTAACAGGGCGTTAACTTACAGGTCATTGGAGCTATGGACCAACATGAAGATATAACAGGTTGTTAGAACAGCCCTCCAAGGGTCTTAAACCAATGGGAAGGAGGTTTCCTGCCGTGGGGGAAACGTCACAAAAGAACAGATGTTCCTTTGAAGTTGTGGCGTGAAAAGCCTTTGTCTCTGACCTGCAGCGTCCCACTGAGTTAGTGTCTGCGTGTCCCCTGTGGATGTTACTTCTAGCATCCCAACTTAACCCTCTGAGGTCCGTGCTAAGCTTTTAGACGTTTTTTGATTTTGGCATGGTCTGATATTTATCTCAATTTCATCAATTTAACACACACTTACTCCAACGTGTTTGATATTTTTATTTGAAGGACAATCACAGCTACATTTGTATGCCATCAATAGTTTGGTCAGTATAATATGCAGCTTGTAAATAGATCTACAAACACACAAGTTAAAAATAGTAAATTTTTCTGCTGTCACAAAAGTTGTGAAAGCACACACTAAACTATAGTGACGAATTGTTTTGCCAATGTGCGTTTGTTCATCAAGGTCTTGGTTATGTAAGGGTGTGAAAACAGTTTAGCACATCTGAGATCTAAATAGCTAAAAACCTGTTTTTATCAGAACTGGTCACATTTATTTCAGGCTGTGGGAGGGCTAAATGCTAAATACCTGAATATTCATTATTCATTGTCCACACCTCTAAGAACTGTCAGATGGGCCATCTCACTGGGCCATCAGTGTTATATTCTGAGTTCCTGTTCTGTTGTTTTTTGGCCTTTGTTTATTTTTCATTCAGTCCTTATTCATTATTCTTTATCCAGTATTGCATTTTCCCTGTTCTGTCACGTTCTGCTCCCTGTCTGTCCTTGTTCCGTTTATTTCGAGATCCACACCTTGTCTTGTCATGCACTTCGGGAGTTTATACTTTTCGGGGTTTTCCGCCTTCGCTTATTATCTCGTTTTCTTCCTTCTTACTTTCTAGATTGCACTTTGTATATATTAGGTAGATGTGTATAGAACTAACCAACTAATCTACTAACGTTAGGGATTTAGATTAAGTTACTAACACGCGGAATATGTTTGGCGTCACAAGACGCGGAATTCATATATTTTCACGAGTATTTGAAAACAAGCGAAATAAATAACATTTTAGGCTGTTTGAAAAGTATTCTTCCATAGATCTTGTGTGCATATTGCAATTTGTTACGTTGCAACACGCGGAATATGTAGTCACAAGACGCGGAATTCATATATTGAATATATATACGAGTATTTGATAACATGGCAAATCAAATATAGTTACTTACTCTTCGTCAGTTATTGTCTTCGTCGCTTTTCATCAATACTCTCAAACACTGCAGCGCAGAAAATCTTTCCATCTTGAATAAAATTGTATGTCTGTATAAAATCTTGCTTCAAATTGTCGGGACAGTTTATGTGTTTACGCCGGCGTTTTCACACATGGCCCCACGCCCCTCCCCACACACCTCGCCTAAACTCGCCCCTAGTTACCATGTCAATAGAAGGGGGACGTTACTACCAGGTAAAAAAGAGAGTAAAAGGCAAGGTTTACTTTTGGTCTAATTAACCTAATTTAAAAAATCCCATTTGATTTGCCAGTGCTCAAATCGGAAAGTCGCGATTCTAAGGTTTCTGTCAATGTTTTTGCCGCGTGTGTATGATAAAATATCGCGAAGTTAGAAATAGTAATATACTTGTATTGCTGCTTGGATCGGCGCCGATCCAGCCGACCTCAGGGGGTTAATACAAATATTGTTGACCTCCACAGGATAAAAAGCGTCTGCTAAATGGCGTATATTATTATTATTATTATTATTATTATTATATACAGTGCTGCTTGAAAGTTTGTGAACCCTCCAGACATGGTCATTGTTTTTGTAAAAAAAACAAAAAAAACCTTATTAAATGTATATCCAAACACCAATTTGTAAAGCAGACTTTCCAAATAATGGACACAAACAAAAAAAAAGATGTATTTTCATTATTTATTCAACAAAAGTGGTTTATCTCACAAAAACTGAAAATTTGACATGTGCAAAAGTATGTGAACCCTTTTAGTTAGTAGCTTGTGGCACCTCCTTTTGCAGCCATTACTTCAACCAAACGTCTTCTGTAACCACTGACCAGTCTCTCGCATCTGCTGTTGGGGATTTTTGCCCACTCCTCCTTGCAGAACTCAGCCAGTTGAGAGAGGTTGGAGGGACATCTGGCATGTACCGCCCGCTTCAGGTCTAGCCACAACATTTCTATAGGATTGAGGTCTGGACTTTGACTAGGCCATTCCAGAGTACGAATCCTCTTTCTGTTAAGCCATTCCTTGGTAGTTTTGCTGGTATGCTTTGGGTCATTGTCTTGTTGCAGAACCCATTTTCGGCCCAGCTTCAACTCCTGACTGATGGCAGGAGATTCTGATCAAGAATTTGTTGATAGGCATGAGAATTCATGTTTCCCTGGATAATATGGAGTCGTCCAGGTCCGGAGGCAGAAAAGCTGCCCCAGACTTTCACATTTCCACCACCATGCTTCACTGTTGGGAGGAGGTTCTTTTCTTGGTATGCAGTGTTGGCTTTTCTCCAAACATAGCGGTTTTGATTGTGACCAAATAATTCTATCTTGGACTCATCTGTCCAGAGAATGGACTTCCAATAGGCCTCTGGTTTGTCCAAGTGTTCTCTGGCAAAGTTGAAATGGGCAGCTTTGTTCTTTCTTGAGAGCAGAGGCTTCTTTCTAGCAACCCTCCCATGAATGTCATGTCTATTCAATTTTCGTCTGATTGTAGACGCATGTACATTTACCCCAGATGCTGCCAGAGAGGTCTGCAACTCTCTAGAGGTGATGTGTGGGTTGGCCTTTACCTGATTTATTATTCTTCTGGTGCTTCTTGGTGATAGTTTTGATGGGCGTCCACTTCTAGGCAGAGTTGCAGTCATGTTGAATGCCCTCCATTTGTAAATGATTTGTCTTACAGTGGATGGATGGAACTGGAATCTTTTGGAGATGGTCTTATAGCTTTCCCCAGACTGATGGGCTGTCAGTACCTTCTTCCTGATGTCCTCGGATATCTCCTTTCCTCTCGGCATTGTTGATCTGTTTAGGTACACCTTGGCACTACAGTGGTTTGGTTGGTTTCCTCTCTCTTTTTAATCTGTGTTGCCCAACCCTTTTCCTAAGGATGTCTCATTTGATTGGTCTGCTTAATTGATTAATTAAGCACCCAAATGTGTTTCACCTGAATCTATTACCTACTTGATTTTACCAATGCAGCTGGGGGTTCACTTACTTTTGCACATACACTAATTCCATGTTTCATGTAGTTTTTTGGCTACTCACACAATTCCCTCTAAACAAGTACATGCAATTGATAAACATAAACCTGACATTTCATATATAGAAAACTGGTGATGATAAAATAAGAAAATCATGGTAAAACAACGGAAAACTCTAAACTGCTCAAGGGGTTCACATACTTTCAAGCAGCACTGTATAATAAAGTGAGTTGCAAGTGAGTTGCTAGATTTGCTAGCCCGACGTGGCATTTTACTTGCCCTGGGCAATCGGGCAATCCTTATTGTTGAACCCTGAATGTTATCAGAAATAGGCTAGCAGCGGGCTTGTGGGGGGGATAATAATAGAGGGTATAATTTGCCACCAATTGGGAGAAAAACAGAGAAACAATCTGAAAAAAATATAGAATATTTTTGTCCATATGAACACTAGCTGCTCTGCTATATACAGTGTAAGCTTGGATGGTATGGAGGTTACAATTGGGGTAAACAATGGAGTGTTGTGGCTTGATTTGATGAAAATCGTGTACATGCATGTAAGCGGGCTGTAGGGCACGTGCGCAGAGAGCTAAATACAGTAGGTGTCTTCATAAGGCCTCGCAAGATGGATGGGGCTAACTACTGCTTGCCTTATGTGTTTCTTTCTGGTATATGTACCTGTGGGTTTTATGATGATTTGTTGAATGTTTGTGGGCCACATAAAAGAGCTGTTTCTTAACGGTCAATGCAATATGAAAAAAAATGTCCCCAATCTAAAAGACTTCCAATCGTATTAATGTCAAACCAGGTGGTGGCAATTGCTGTGCCTTATTGACTGCGAGATTAAACCAGGCTGAAATGAAATATTCATGACAGTCACACCTCACATCACTGATTCTGATTAACTTGTGTTTACATTTACACTTCAGTCTACAAAGCTGGAGGGAAGCCATGACGATTAGCTGAATATTGAAAGTCAAGCCCATTACAATAAGTAATTATTATTTGAAATAATGATTTCTATCTGTAGTGGCACTTCACCATTATTCATGTTGGTGAAAGGACACCTCTACAGGAATGTGAATCTTAATGAAAACCTTTAACCGCAGTCCCAGATAGAATTGACATATACCGAAATCACAATCTGTGAAAACCTTCACCTCAATCACATGCACTAGCTTCCTTTACATTATTCAGCAGAGAATCAGCAAATCTTGTCCTCTCAGCCTTGGTATTGCAATGATATGGATCATTGTATCGAGTCATCTTAAAACAGCCTCCACACAATCTTCCACACTAGTGATCAGATAGTTTTTTAAAATCTGTTACTTAATGAAATTGTTCATATTTTGCTCAAGGATATCAAGGATTTTAAAAAGGTTCTGCATGGAGGAATGGTCCAAGACTCCTCCAAATGTGTTCTCCAACCTTATTAAACATTATAGAAATAATAAACGGCTCAGTGCCGTTATCCTTGCCAGGGGAGGCTGCATCAAGTACTAAAAACAAAGTGCCAACAATAATATTTTTTTTGGAAAGAAATATATAATTTGAAAAATGTTGTATTTTGGTTGATTACATTGTATCATTAGTGAATGAAAATATTTTCCACATGTTGCAATACATCTTATTTAGTGGTATTATTTGTTTTATACAGTCTTTTTTGCGCATTTTCATCAAGAGTGACAATAATTCTGGACCTGACTATATATATATACAGTATACAGTCTTGGTCACCCGTGGGCAGGGTTATCCCCATCTCATTGTGTCTCATTGTCCTTCCCAAATTCATTAAGGATTCCAAATTCATGTGCAAAACAAAGGAAAATCACATAAAAAATATATATATATTAAACATGTTTTGTGTCTGATTGCATATAGCAGAACAAAGCTAGATTATTTTCACCCTTGTTTTACTGGATAGCTTGAGTTTGCCTGATCATATTCATGATATTTCTTCTTAAGGATTCCAAATTCATGTGCAAAACAAAGGAAAATCACATTGAAAAAAATTATATTAAACATGTTTTGTGTCTGATTGCATATAGCAGAACAAAGCTAGATTATTTTCACCCTTGTTTTACTGGATAGCTTGAGTTTGCCTGATCATATTAATGATATTTCTTCTTAAGCATTCCAAATGCATGTGCAAAACAAAGGAAAATCACATTTAAAAAAATATATAATAAACATGTTTTGTGTCTGATTGCATATAGCAGAACAAAGCTAGATTATTTTCACCCTTGTTTTACTGGGTAGCTTGAGTTTGCCTGATCATATTAATGATATTTATTCTCTTTCTTCCTGCAGGTGTCTTTGCTTTTGGGCTCTTTACCACAGACATCTTTGTGAACGCAGGTCAGGTTGTTACTGGGAATCTGTCTCCTTACTTTCTGAGTGTCTGCAAGGCAAATTACACAGGGATGGAATGCAGATTCACCCACCAGTTCATCGCCAATGGGAACATCTGCACGGGTGACCAAGTGGTGGTGGAGAAGGCCAGGAAGTCTTTTCCATCCAAAGATGCATCTCTTAGTGTCTACTCAGCTGTTTACGTGACAGTGAGTCATGTGTTTATATGCCTCTTATTCTATGATTAGGGACCCAAGCATGGTATTTGCCTTTTTAGAAATATTAATCCTTAATACTATTGTTCCACAGCTTTCTTAAAATACCCATACACAGCTAAATGTAAAAATTAGCCACTGTACCATTGTTTCAATATATAATTCCATGGCTGCCACGAGCCACTGAACGTTAACCAATTCTGTCCGTTATAAATGTTATGTATTAGGGATGCTAATTTAAGAAATTTCCTTGATCGATCATTGCCCCACGTTAACAAACAATTAATTGATTAATCTTTAAAAAAACAAAAAACTGCTGCAAAATGTAGCGTATGACAGAGAATGCAAAATGCAAGTTTTTTTCCTCAAAGCTTTATTCAAACTTTTGAGACATGGGCCTATTTTAACAGCATAAAACAATACGTATCAGAGGTGGCGTTTGGTTGTCCGCCTCCGGGGGAGGGGGGAGGGGAGGGTGAGCCGACGAGTCCGTCGAGGAGCAGGAAAAAGGCGTCCATGGTAGAATTCTGGATAAATTCGTCCAGGAAATAGTGTCTCGCCCCGGAGGACGGGCGCGGACTCGTGGGGGAGGGAGAATTGTGAAGGAAATTCAGAGGCTTGGCAACTTGAAAAAAAAGAGCCTACCTCCTAACTCGTCCCCTTACTGGTTTTTGTTTAAGAATATAGGCATATCCATGTGTTCAGGAGTGAGCCGTGTGCGCATATGGTAATTATGTTAACCACAGTAATTATGTTCAACAACAAACACATCTAAAAACAACATGTCCATTTGATTTACTCAATCCTTTCATTCAGATCATTATGATCATTACTTAGATCATTTTGAATTAGAAAAAAAAGAACTTAATTTAATGGTTATTTAAACATAACAACATGATAAAAATCACATTCCAGTCTGGAAATTGGTATAATGGAAACAACAAGTAAAATAAAACACCAACCCATTAAAATACAATTCAGCAGAACACTAAAAGGCAATTTTGTCCTTTTGGGCTGTATGGGCTGCTGTTATTTATTCGGTTACATCTTCAACAGGGCTGTGCACAGACATTTTGTGGGGCAGGGGCTCAAGCAAAATAAAAAGGGCACTCACCCCACCGACACGCACCATTCCCATCCCGATGTTGCCACACCGCCGCCATCCATAATCACACACTATGTTAATAACATGAGACTTGTTTTACCTTTCATTATAAGTAATGATACGATTCTAGATCAGCAGTCCTATTCCGACATGCTTGATACATTAGCCCCCTGAATTTGGGGTTTCAAAACGTCCTTCTGTTTTCATGTTCTGTATCATTTTGTTACACTACATATATTTATTTTATAAATGAGACATATAGTACAACTACTGAACTACAGTTTGATTTTAGTAACATATTTTTGAGCATCACACTGAGAGGAAAAGAAACCAGTATTATATTATATTCAAAAATGCACGCACACACACACACTACTTAAACACACTCTTATATATTTGTTACATCTATGCATATGGCTGAAAAACTGATCCAGGGTCAGGGAGGTGAGAATTATTTTGCCTTTCATTGGAGACAGGTGTATTTGCTTCTTCTAGCAGCGTTTATGCTGCTTCTTATTTCCCAATGAAAATGTATTGATTGATTGAAACTGTTATTTTAACATGGAAACACGCTGCTACATGCCCAAACAATAATACACTTTAATACAAATAAATCACATTTTTAGAAAACTGGCTATAAAGAAAAGGGGGTGACTACACTAAACTAGTACAACGTAACTAGCTGCTTCAGAAATTAATTGCATATTTGTAAGTTGTCCTGCATGACGGAGATAATGTCGTTTTAATGATAATTAGACTAGCTTACTTGCTCGCGAGTACCGAGGCTAGTAATGACGAAATTACAGTGTGAAGGTGGCAAGTCCTACTGACCTACTTCATAGTTTTTTTAATGGATATATAACATAAAAAGTAAGTAAGTGTTGTTTAATCGTGGTTTCATAATTAAAACAGTGCCTACCTGAGTGATATCATTCACCGTAACCGAACTGGGGCTGGGGATGCGGTGCTTTTCATGACAAGTTGTATTCGGAATAAACCATTTGGAAGGGGGGTTGGAGAGCAGAGTACTTTTTAAATTGATACGGTGTATTTTTTCGTGGATACTATTATATCCACGAAAAAAATAAAATAATACAGAAGAAAAAACTAAATACAATTAACACCAGCCAAAAAAAGGGCACTTTTTGACTCAGGGCAAAAGGGCAGGGGCTCAAGCCCCCCTTGGGCCCTATCTGTGCACGTGCCTGATCTTCAAGCATGTCTCATAATTTGGTGTCCTCCCTTACTGTTTAGACTAGAGAATTATATTGACTTTTGGTTGCCACTTAAATAGGGTAAATTCATATCTCTCCCTCCCATCCTCCACATTTCAGAAATAAGCTCTTTTACCGTCTCTCTGCATGTCTGTCGTTTCAGATGTACATCACAAGCACAATAAAGACAAAGAGCAGCAGGCTAGCTAAACCAGTTCTCTGCCTGGGGACCCTGTGTGCAGCTTTCCTCACGGGCCTGAACCGGGTCTCAGAATACCGGAACCACTGTTCTGATGTCATTGCAGGATTCATTTTAGGAAGTTTGGTTGCTCTTTTTTTGGTAAGTTTAGTATTCATACGTGATGAAAGAATGATGCTTTATTGTTGGGAAATAATTCCCTGAAACAATAGGGATATTTCAGTGCCTACCTTAAATACATGTTTTGCTCTTATTGTGTTCTTATAATTCACTGTTATTAAAGAACTGGTATTTCTAACAACACCACAAACGTGAGCTTACACATATAGACAGCAAGGATGCACTGGCTATAGCTGAGGGTTCCTGAGCTAAACATGCAGCTAGTGAACAAGGAATGTTTCAACAATGTTTTTCCATTTGGTTGAGATAATATAATTATGAGAATATATTTATTTAACCAAAAAACTTTTATTTGTAAAAAAAACATGGAGGATATGTGTCAATAACATTTTCAATGTTAGGTCCATTGAACACTGTTAACCACATTTTCCTATAAGACTAACATTAATGACCAAACACAATTTACTCAAGTGTTTGAGTAAATCTTTCCCAAATATGGGAGAAATTGATCTTTATTTCTCCCAAATATGGAATGCCTATTTTTGCACCAAATATTTTTGCACCAAATATTTGACTTGGCACCAAAATGTTTCAGCTTAGGAGTCCAATGGCTTCTTGGGGTAATTATTTGTCTATACAATATTTTGTTACTTTTGTCACTCTTTACTTGAAATATTTATTAATCTTCAGATCATTATGAAAAAGAACTTTAAAAGTTATATCACTGATATTGGTATGGGGGTAATATAGAGCCTGTTTGCTTGCAGGGAATCTGTGTTGTTCATAACTTCAAGGGAGTCCACACAGCACCTTCCAAGCAGAAAACAGAGGAGTACCGTGGGCTCCCCTTGATGACATTCCCACGGGTGGAGAGCCCACTGGAAACTCTTAGCGCACAGGTAAAGAATCCCAGGATTTCTTCACATTTAGTCAGGACCACTCAGTGCTCAGCAAGGCAATGACAAGACAAACTTTTGCATCAACCCTCTATGTTATTGGTTTGCTTATGCCCCTCAAAACAGTGAAGCAACCTGTGTATCACTCTACTTTTGTATCTGATATACTGTATGTAAGTAACCCATTCTTGTGTTAATGCTTAATTTTTAATATATGTAAAACTGACAAAGAGCAAAATGGGTCTGTCGTGAAATGTTACTTTATCTAATGGAAAACCACTGGAGATCTGCCACAAAATGCATCTGCCTAGGTCAATGTATCCCATAGGAATGTCCTAGAACTGCAAAGTGGACTGTTGCTAGTGAGTGTCACACAACATTTAAAATATTTTATGACCTGTACCATTATAGCACTAAAAGGCATTCTCTGGCAAGATCGGAGTTAATAGCCACCTCAGGGAATGCTTCAGAAAGTCAGGGAAATGTAGAAGAGCTTAATAAGGGCTAATTGCATCAGGCTCAGTAAACCATCTAGGAACATGCATTATGTTCATTTGACGTTACATTAAATTTCATTTCAGTACATTTTGTGTCTCTGCTTATACTTATCCCTCTTATAGAGCCAATTACAGTAGACTCCGTCTTTATTCACACCCTCGATAAAGATGAACAATAGAGATCATATAATATAAACTATATAAGTAATGAGCTTTATTTTATGCTCACAAAATGCAGAAAATGATATTCTTTAATAATAATGCATTGGCACGAGCCACAATCAAACGGTTCACAAATGATCTTTTTCCCCAGAAAAATCAAGAATCACAAATATTCACACCCCTGTTATCAGTACTTTACGGTTCCTCCCTTGGCCATTATAGCAGCAAGTAGTAATTATAGCACCGGGGTAATTCAACCATTCCTCCATGCAGAATTGTTGTAGTTCCTTCATATTCTTGGTTTGACGTTTGTGGACTGCTTTTTTGAGTTCAAACCATGAATGTTCAATTGGATTCAGGTCTGAAGACTGATATGGCCATGTCAGGACATTGCTCTTGTGCTCTGTCAACCATTTCTTAGTTGCTTTGGGCTTATGTTTGGGATCGTTGTCTTGTTGGAAGGTGCATCTGTGGCCAAGGTGTAGCTTCCTGGCAGAGGGAACACAGTTTTTGACAAAATGTCTTGGTTCATGCATCCATCTATTTTAATAAGGGCCCCAGGGCCTGTGGATGCAAAACAACCTCAAAGCATTAAAGATCCACTACCATGTTTCATTGTAGACATGAGGTGCTTTTCAACATTACTTGCATTCTTTGGATGCCAAACATAATGCTGATGTGCATATCCAAAAAGCTAGATTTTTGTTTCATCTGACCACAAGACATGGTTCCAGTTGTAGTTCAGATATAGTTTGTAGAATTCCAGATGCCTTTTTCTGTGAATTGTCTTCAAAAGAGGCTTCCTTCTTGCAACTCTGCCATAAAGGCCATTGTCATGTAGGCGTCGTCGAATGATAGCTTTAGACACCTTGTAACCCCAAGATGCCAGGTTGTTTTGGAGATCTTGATCTGCGCCCCTTGGACTTCTTTTTGCCTCTTGAACCATCCGTCTCGCTATATGTGGGGGCAAGATAGACTTGTGTCCTCTACCTGGCAGATTAGCCACTGTTCCAGTGGCCTTAAACTTCCGAATAATTGACACAACAGTGGAAAGCGGTATCTTTGACATTTTAGTGATTTATTTGTAGCCATCTCCTCATCTGTAGAAGGCAATAACCTTTTATCTGATGCTTTCAGGGAGTTATTTGCCTTTAACCATGATGATGGCTGACCACAGTATTTCAAACATGTGTTCCCTCCTTTTTATACCCTAGGGAAACAGGAAACCATTTTAGGCTAATATATAGTTCCATAACCTTCCAATGAACTTCAATTAAGTTTTATATTTATGAAGATTTGTTTTTGTTGGATTCAATTTAAAAGAATAGTTAGGGGTGTGAATAATTGTGAACCAGATGTACCTTGTTACTTATATAGTTTATTTTATACGATCTATTTTGTTTGTCTTTATCAAGGGTGTGAATAAAATGGAGTCTACTGTACATTATATTCTTTGATAAATAAAATATATTAAAATGTAATTAATAATATTTAGATGTAAAAAGCTACATATTAATGGTTAAGTAGCTGGGTAATGAACAGTGCCTTTGCCAGGGTGGCCAAATGTTGGTCATTTATCATAATTAAATACAGAGAAACAGCGCATTAGAGTGTGCAGCTTCTTTTTTATTTTCCTAATGGACAATTACTCATAAACCAGCACCTCTCTAATTTTAGGTGAATACGCTGAGCAGTGCCATAAGTTAAGCCCTTTCAGTTTCTGACAGAAATATCCAAAATAACCCTGTCAGTCTTTACATTTTAATTTGTACCATCTATGCTTATTTACACACAAAACTAAGATACATAATTTAGTCACAAAACAAATATCCACACTTGCAACTTTGTCCTCATCTTCTTTTGCTGCTACTTGCCATCTTAATTGTCCTGCCCATTACACCGTTGCCAATCTGCCAGTACCCTTGCATTCCTAAAAATAATTTTCTCCTCCGTCTAGATGCCCTGAACTGTATTGTATTCAGCCAATGGCAACATCTAATTATTGTAGTCAATTACAAGGCAAAGATGTGGGACATACTCTTGGACTCCAATTCCAAGTTCACAATCAATACAGATTGTATAACCATTTTCTTTATTTGTATCACAATTGAAGTGCCCATTGCTGCAGCATCCTTGATGAATTCAGAAGAGCGCAGACTAATGTGTGTCTTAGCCGCCATCAGGGGCATCGTTTTGGTATGGCAAGGTATGGCACTCGCCATACCTTGGCTTCTAGCCAAATTTTAAATTTTAAATCAATCTGAAATAGCCTACGTTTTGTCATTTTATGTGATTTTATCCGCTCCACAAAGGTAACTCAAAATCCTCCCGGCTCCTCCTCACTTTTAGTACACCCCACCACCCAGCCTATAGATGGCGATGTAGTTGAACGGGAGATAGAGGTTGCTGCTCTGGCTAGTAACGTTACAGTTCCTCAGAATAAACAAGCCACAGACTAACGTTAGCATTAAAACCTTGTCCGTTCTTCTCATTCATTCAGGTGGGTTAAACAAACTGTATAAACGCCATAATACGGTTGATTCAAATGTAACATATTCATGAACAAGTCCATGTCATGTTGTGTCAATACGAACACGTTCTATATGTTATTTTAGTGAAAAAACGGACTTAACGTCACCCGCGATTGTGAAGCTAACAAGCTAGCTAGCTTACCCTGATGACGTCCTGTAGCGCTTATCACTACATTTGACAAAAAGATTTGTATAACACTATATCATTATGATCCACTGGAATAAAAAAATAGGTTTACTAGTTACATACTGTAGTTGTCTCCTTTGTTTATTAATGTTACCTAAATATATAAGTAAATTGTATAGAAACAACTCAAACAACCCAAAATTGACTATTGCACAACTGATTTGACAAAAAAATTCCACTAAGGGGGGTTCACCCCCCCTTCACCCGCCCACCCCATCCCTTGCCATACCTTGGCTTTTGCTGAAATGACGCCACTGGCCGCCATTGCTATTTACTCCACAAGCTGAGCTGCCCAGCTATTGCACCAGAATCTTTTGCAGCTGGTGCAGGCAGACAACAGGTGCTAGATTGAATGAAGCACACCAGCAGTTTGTTTTTGTGTTGGAAGAAGGAGGCGTACGTTGAAAATGCCCTATACCTATGGTGAAATATGGTGATCTTTGATGTTGTAGGGTTGTTTTGAATCAGCCCACTGAAACCCTCCTTCCCTCTAATGGGAACTGGGTGTTAGGGTCAGATTAGGCAAAAAGGTAGCTTTTTTGGCCATGCACACCAGCAGTTTGTTTTTGTGTTGGAAGAAGAAGAAAGAATGGCGACGAAAGAAATTGAAAATGCCCTTTGAAACTAAAACCTTTAAACCTGGTGAAATATGGTGGTGGATCTTTGATGTTGTAGGGTTGTTTTGAATCATGGAATCAATGGAATCATGAACTCTAGTAAGTACCAAAACACTTTGGGCAAAAACCTGGTTCCCTCTGCCAGGAAACTGAAACTTGGCAAATGGATCTTTCAGCAAGACAATGATTCCAAACACCTTAAAATCAAGCAAGAAATGGTTAACTCACCACAAAATTACTATTTGCAATGGCCATCTCTGTTTTCAAATTTGAACCCAATCGATTTGTGGTTTGAATTTAAGTGACAACCCACAAGTGCAGACAGAAGGATCTTGAAAAATCCTGTATGGAGCAATGGTCAAATATGTTCACCAATCAGGGGGTGTGAATAATTGTGACATATTTTAGGGAAAAAAATGTATTCATATAAAATAATATTATTTTATTATTTTTTAAATGTTTAGCTGATTACCTGTATTGTTTATTTTAAGGTGGGAAAAGTATTACAACAATAAAGAATAATAATAATTACATAACAATTACATAATAATAAGTAAATAGTATTTGCAATTAGGTCATTTGGATTATTTCTAGTATTTTTACAGATATATTTAGACCAGAACTTGTCTGATATTGTTTAAGTCATATTAATGTTCTGTAAGATTTTGGCATAATTATTTTTTTCAGTCTTGTTCTTTTTGTTTTAGTACACTTCATCATGTGGAAGATAATTGTTTCTCTTTCTCTCTCTCATAGAACCATTCAGCATTGATGACAGAGGTCACATGACTAAGAGGACAACCTAGAGTGACTTTTGCTTCACCTCAAACCTTCTAGATGCACGTTTTGTACTGTGTCATACTGTAAAATGGACAGTACTATGTTGTACCTAGTCAGAAGCAGATGTTTTTGTATATTTTGTATGAGAGAGTGCTGTTGTTAACCCTTGTCAGGATGTATGCGTTCCTTGTCATGTTTTGCATTACAAATTAAATTCATATATAACAAGGTATTGGAACATTGATGTTGTTATGTGGTATTTGTACAAGAAAAAAAACCTTTATTCTGGTTTCTGTAAATTTTTGACAAAGGTCATATTTTGTAATCTTTTTGTTAGCGCTGTATAAACCTTAGTACTTTGGCCAAGTTTGCCTGCATTTTTCAGGAATGTTTTGGTATTAATATATTTTGATGTAAAGAAAAGACAACACATTGTGATACATTATTGTTGTTGTTTTCCTTTGCCATCTTCACTAATCCGTCACTCTGCATGGAAGTAAACAACACTGTTTGAAGGGAAAATAAATCCCTATTTGTATTTTTATTTTTATTTAGGCATTCCAATGCTGTATATTTTTATTTGATTTTTCAATTTGTCCACAAAATAAATAGTCTCTAGCTCAGTTCTTAACATGTGTATATTTTTGTTTTTCCTAGCTACTTTAATAACAGTATTCTGGAAACAATATTTAAGATCAGTTTATTTTCAGCTTTCTCATGACATCTGTATTTAGCCTGAGATGGATGTAAGGCATACTACAAGACAATGCTATTCTAAATTACACTTCAAAAGTCTTGAAATGCTTGCCCTATGGCCCTACTTGTTTCAACTAAGTATATACAATTCTTCTCTTTCTGTTGCTTAGCTTGTTTTAGAATGTAATAGTAGATTGCTATTAAACTTGAAATGTGATCCCAGTGTGGTTTAGAATCCCAGTGTGATTAGAATCACAGAATAATACAGAATAGAATGTGATTACAATATGTTAAAATACCTAACCAAGCTACAGGGCGACATGGCTGCTGGCATTGGCATGACATTTCTTTGCCACATTCAGGAGAAGAAGTCACCTGACATGTATGTACGAGCAAGAGAAGGGGCCTGCAACTTAAGAACCATAGGTGGGGGTAATTCATTGTAAACATTGAAGGACACAAAATGTAGTAATATAATGATGACAAAATTGATCATCCTTTGGCAACTGGCAGGTGAAGCATCACAGAGGGATGCTAGAACCAGAAAGCTGGTGACTATATTTAGTACTTAATGTTGTAGGAAGTATGAGGATAGGTATTTTATACATATTTAAATTGTAGAAGGCCAGAACTCATTTTGACAACTTTGACAAAGATCTTCTAAATCCTCCAAATTTACACATTTAAGTTATTTTGTCTGCTGGGGTTGTGATACATTGTACCTTTGTCAGGTGTTCTTTTTAACAAACTATGCAACAAGTTTTTGTAATTTGGTGAAAAGGCAGCAATATGTCTTGGTCTACTTAATATTCAAACTGCATTGACACCTCAGGTTTTGACATGGTAAACCTAATTTCATAATGACAATACATTTTCATAAATTGGAGACCTTGAGTATTTAAAATTCTAAAAGAATGTACACTACTGGTCAAAAGTTTTAGAACACCCCCATTTTCCAGTTTTTACTGAAATTTAAGCAGTTCAAGTGCAGTGAATAACCTGAAATGGTACAAAGGTAAGCAGTAAACTGCCAGAGGTTAAAAAAAAAAGTTTAGGTTACCAAAAACTTTACAGGGAGGGCATCCCTGTAAAAATAGTAGGCGGGCGGTTTCCGTTTCGGAGGAGGTGGATCTGCCGACTTCGGGAAATTGGCTTGAACTGGAGAATGGCCGGCAGACTTGTGGGGGAGAGTGAATTGAAATAAATAGATAATTGGATGTATATAAGAGGGTATAATAGGGTATAACCAAATTGGGAGAAAAACTGGAAAAATGTTAAAAGACAAACTTCAGTTGCAGTGATTGATGATCAAGACGACTAGGCAAAGGTCTCCGGGGCCCCGTAATACTGCTACAGCTCACAAATAAAGATTCTGAACCTGTGCTGGCCTGCAGTGTTGTGTCCTTCCTTCCGTCTGGATTCCTGGGCAGTTTCAATCACAGTATACTCATAGCTCACATCAGCCTTATTCTAGCTGACAAACACATAATGAAGCTGGACATGTCAATGTTAAAACAATGTTAAAGGAATTTAGAAAATAATGATGTGTATTTCAAAGCAACTTAATCCCAGTTCCCAATTTTTTTTATTATTTGTTAATATAAGCCATCATGGTTTTGACTAGGGGTTTTGTTGAGGTCTGGTGACTGACTCTCAACAGCACTCTCTCATACAAAGTTGACTAGGGGTTTGTTTGTGCAAGCTCAACCAACTAGTTTGGGGCTTTAAAATTGATGTATTTTGAAAACCTACCAGATGGCTCTGGATAAAAGTATGGCTAGCCTACTTGTATCTACTGGCAATCCACATTTCTGCAGACTTGAAGCACACGAAACCTACAGCTGCAGTACCACCTACATGCTTTACATGAATTGCTGATGAAAATCAATTACACAGATTTTCATATGGTGCATTCAAAATTAACACTTAATTTTCTGCTTGAATTACTTTTTTAGTGAGTAGCAAAAATGTTAAACTAATTTTAAGCAAAGCTGTATATATTGAAGTATAAAAATAAGCAAAAGCTGTATAAATTAAGTATAAATTGATATGAGGGATAACATTGATTGGTGGAAATAATTAAACTTAGTATTTGTAATGAAAGGTATGAGACTTAATTACTTATGCTGTATAAAACACTGCACTCTCAGTTTAGATCATGGTTGCACTGTGTTTACATAAAAAATCCAAAAAACATTAGTCTCTTTGTTGTACTGTTCCAGCACCAATGTAGGTTCAATTTATTTTGGCAAAGGACAGAGACTATTCAAACTAATCCTCACAATTTCAGACTTTTAAACAGACCATTGCACTGATAAAAATGCAGAGATGTGCCACATTTTTGTATTAAAATTGAGACTTTTGGAAACAAAGTTCCATTCAAAATGAATGGAGATAGACAAATGTATTTGCTCGTAGTGCTAGTGGTAACAGGGATCAGACTGTAAATACGAATTGCTTAACATTAGCTAAGGTCAGCTAGCTGGGTATACTCTAACTTGCTACCTACTAGCCACTTGGGTATCTGGCTACCTTGTCTGTTTGCATGAACACAATAATACACATTGGCATTTTAGTCAGGCTAGGTAATGTTAGCTAGCTAGATAGTCCCAGCTGGTTTGACAGCTGAAGTTGGGTGCTCGTGTCTCTCTTTGTTATAGTTAGCTAGATAGTGAGCAGTATCTAGCCAAATATAGGTAGTTAGACACAATCATGATTTTCTAATTCTATTTTTACAAAGTTTTTACCAACAAAATTGCACATGTTGTATGTGCAATAACTATAATAAATTACTATATCTCTGCTATGTATGACCATGTCCAAAAGCAGTTCAGAGCAGGAATTCTCACCTGCTCCCTGTCAATGTATAGGCTATTATTACATCCCAGGGAATTGTTGTAATACAAATGAATAAAAACAAAATGTATGATGGCCTATATTTTGTGACACTTATGGATTGTGAATCAGGAAATGTATACATTGTCCTTGACAATACAATAGATGTTTTTGCCTCCTGGGTCTAATTGTGAAGAGTTGCATAATCAGTGTCAACAGAGGGAAGATAGGGACTGCCACACCAGCTACTTACTTACAAATTACTTTTAACTGAGCTAGCAACTTGTAGTCCATTAATGTATCCTAATGAGAACCATTAATGTGCAATTGGAAACTTAATGAAACCCCCAAAAGCTATGTTTCACATTATATGTTCTATATACAGTATATTGGCACATGTAGGGCCCTGTTGTATTGTGACTGCTATTATCTCTTGGAGACAGAGACCTAATTATCTCAGAATAGCAGGCAAAGACATCACTCTGGCACCTCGAACTGCCCAGAGATGGACATCAAAGGATGTGATTTCCCACCTAATCCTTCCAAATATCAAGACATTGCAAGAATATAGCCAATGTTATAAATGCACTCAAACATTGATTGGTTATTGGATTTAACTTCCTGATTATTATGGACCAAGTGAGAAGTCAATTTCATGGCCACGTTTGTATTGGACTATCAAGACAAAAGTAATCAATTTTAAAATAATATAAAATGCTCCTCTCTGGTGCAGGATTAATCAAAATTATGTTTTACAAATACTTAACTACATTTTAGTTTAAAGTATTATTGCAACTTTAACCACAAAACAAGCTGTTATCAGATCACGGCCCATAGTTATACTTTGTACATAGTTACACAGTTCTACGTATGTGTACTCCAATTTTTACAGTACACATGGATAAAACATATATAGTTAGTATCACTTAACATGTGGAAACTTTATGAAAATATTTATTCATAGGAAACACTGAAATAATATTTTTAAATAATTTTTGAAATGCTGGAATTTTGGAAACAATTGCAGGTTGTTTTGCAGTATTAACTTTTTACACAATTAAATATATATGCAACACAAGGTGCAAAAAAATCATTTAAACCAATGAAATAATGAAAAAGTTTTGGAACTAGAAATTATGAGTGAACACAATAATAAAACATTTCCATGAAGTATACTATTAATTTCTGCTACATTTAATTAAATGACCAGATACACTAGCAAGACATCATCTTTCTTTTCAGCATCACAAAGGATATGTTACCCTTTACATAGTTCATGCTCTTCTGCTGTTTATATAATATATTTGTGAAATATATTATTATTGATAGCATTCCTTTGTAATTTAAGACAATCTCCTCTCTGACATAAATTGTTCTACTTACAAAGGTAGTCTCTACCTGAATTATGTGCAGTACTGTATATATTATACTGTAAACAGTAGAAAATGTGCTGCCACTTTATAAAAAGACGTAAGTCATAGTAAAAATAGTGATTTTAACATTTCTACTGTATATACTTTGGCCATGGGCGCAGACAATTAATGTATGAAAACGTGTACAGGTGTAGCTATATTGATTTTAGAAATAAAGAATGTAGAAAATTGTACATTAGCTGAATAACAGGGTACAGGTAACTGCCAAAATAAAGGAAAGACTTGAGTAAATGAGAGATACAAGGTATGTTGAAAGCAGGTTCTTCCATTTTCATGGCATGGGTTAGGTCCACTCAACCCCTTAGAGGTCAAGGTAAACGTCAACAAATACAAAGCCATTCTGAGTGATCAGCTCATCATCCGATGGTGAAGCATTTTTATCTTAATGGAAGTAATCTCTTCCAGGATGTCAGTGCCCCCATCCACAGGGCATGAGTGGTCACTGAATAGTTTGATGAGTGTGAAAATTATGTAATCCATATGCCATGGCCGTCTCAGTCACCAGACCTCAACCAAACTGAACACTTATGGGAGATTCTGGAGCGGCGCCTGAGACAGTGTTTTCCACCACCATCAACAAAACACCATATTATGGAATTTCTTGTGGAATAATGGTGTTGCATCCCTCCAAGTTCCCGACATGTAGAATCTATGCCAAGGCGCATTGAAGCTGTTCTGGTGGCTCGTGGTGGCCTAATGTCCTATTAAGACACTTTATGTTGATGTTTCCTTTATTTTGCCAGTTACCTGTAATCTGTGTTTCAAATGAACAATAAAATATGTGCAGCAGTCAAATATTAATTACACAGACAAAAATGGAGCAACAACAGAAATAATCAAATTCACACTTTGATTTTGTCCAACTATGTCAACCCACATCAAAAAATATAATATAGTTAGTGGGTTCAGTTACCCATAAACAAATGACTAAAGATACAACTGGCAGAAGTAGCAGGCTTTTCTACCCCACAGTAGGGTAGAACTGCTAGCAGTACAGGTTCGTACCAGTAAGTTACAAGACTCGACATGCAGTTTAGTCCAGTGCTGTGAATGCCAATATAAGTCTTCATTATCTATGTGATTTATAAAATGAGTAATAAAAATACTCACTCCCCTTCCCTTCTCTTGGTGCTCTCGACTATGGTGATTTATGGAATGGTATCGTATTGTCATTTCTGACTTTTTACATTCAACAAATGTGTTCTTCTTTTTCAAATCCATGTTAATAATGTTTAACAAGCAGTAAAAAGCAGTGGTTCACATGTTCACATTAAGTGCAGATTACATGAAGCAAGCCTCCTTTTACATCCTGTCCAAAAGCAGATACTGGGTACCAATTGACTCCCATAGCATTGCACATCAAAACTGCAAAACAATGCAAGAATATAAGTATCTTGCTCCCAAGACCACACAGAACAGTGGCAGTTGGAGTCATACATTATAAAAATGATCCAAGCTCTTTGCATCAATATGTAACAGTGGCATCCGCACTACAGCACCACCCCCAATTTTATTATATTTTTTAAAATAAGCCATATTGTGTGGCCCAAACGCTTGGTCTCCACCTGAAGGCCCATTAACGAGTACCAGTTTCATCCAATCATCTCCTCATAACATTCATATTTCCACAAATTAACCACCATTTCAGAAGTTCCCTGTACCATTGGAAGTCATATTTTAAAAATATGTTATTTTTCAAAAATAAGATGTGCGGAAACTATATTGCAAAATGGAGTCTTGGTATTATCCCATCCCGTAGAAGAAGGTTCAATTAAAGCTTGACTGGATCCAACATGAGGGCCAGCACATTGGATACACTGTTTCTTTAAGATGTCCTTCAATTAAAATCGGATCCCCTGCACTGTTCTAGGATGACGTTGTCTTATTTGCTTGCTGGTACTGCTCCAGTTCCTTTTTCTTCTTCATGGCCAGCTGCAGCTCCTGCTTGATGATCTTGATTTGTCTCTCCAGATCGGTGAGCTCTTGAACAATGGGATTCTGAACCAGGCCGAGCAAATCTGTCTTGCCATTGGAGGTGGCCTGTAGAGGGTCCACTCTCTTAACCTGAGGAGGTGGGAGGTCTTTGCACTGCGTAAACTCTAGGTCATTCTGGTGGCCCTCTGGGATGGGAAGCTTTCGTCTGTTAGAGTTGTCGGAGGTGTTCCATGGCACTTGCAGGTTTTTTCCGACATTACACCTTGAATTTGAAAATAGACCAGAAATTGCCTTTGTTTAACACAGTATACAGTATAGTGTGTAGTAATACATTTATAATATAGTGTTTCTTAAATAACCTTTCAGAATTTAAGAGTCACTTGACGGCTAAAAATGTCTTGACATAGCCAATCTGTCAATACCTTGTGTCTCTAATGTGAAAGCATTTTCACATACATCTGAAGTAACTACAGCAGGTATTTATTTATGTAACACTCCTCAATATAGCAAATTCACGGTAAAACACATACATATATGTACATATACTCGCATACCAGCAACAGGTTCTATGTTGCACCCATGTATTTCTTTCAAATTGTGGTGTAATATAAATCCACAGTGTAACCTATAGGACTCTAGACAAATCTCTCGCGCTAATCCAGGGTGGAGCTGAATTAAGGCATGTCCAACTCCATACAGTAGTTTCGAGAGATGGACCTGCTCCACAGTTGTAAATGAGGTTGGTTCATTATAACCAATCAGATCATCAGCTTTTTTCCCTTTAATATCTTTGCCATAGTAAACTGGCAATTTTGTCATTTATAATCAAGAAGTAGTGCCATGGCTTGTGAAAATGAACCACAATGGTTCATGGTACAAGATGACCCTCTTGGAAATAATGAAAAAAATCACTGGTTGGCACTGGTTGTTATAAGGTTGTAGTCCTTTTCAGACTCCACTACCACTGAATTCTGTACATCTAGCCAATTGTCATCACCACTGCTTACTCCTCATTTAAAAAAATAATTTAAATAAATTAAAAAAATGTCATTAACCTTTTGCTTCCCAGTGTTACAGGTATAGTATGCAGCTGCCTACAACAATGTCTATCGCTGTATTACTGCACTGATCTCTTGCGCAAACTATGATTGTTCCTACCATGTATTAATGCACACATTGTAAGTCACTCTGGATAAGAGCGTCTGCTAAATGCTTAAAATGTCAAATGTAATGTAAAATGGTCACTACACTAAAATGGAGTACATAATTGGACACACAGCAATACTAAACTAAACTGCACTAATATGCATATGTATCTGTTTCCGACTGAGAAAAGCGCTTTTCTCAGTAGAAAACTGATATAGTTGTCCGGGAGGAGGAAGAGGACGACATGTGGCACATGTTAGTTTTGTTTAGTTTGTGAACTTTCAATAAAAATATAATAGCTTCATTGATGCACTTGCGCAAAGCTCAATCACTTCATATACTGATCTGCTTAGTTGAAAACAGACTGCATTTCAATTAGTCATTTGTTGAGTTACCTAATACTGAGGTGAAATACAGACCATTCACAAAACATACAGGGGATTTATTGTTTATCTGCCCTATCTGTTCATATGTACATATTAATAACTTCACCAAACTTGCCCATACCATTTACGTTTGAGTTAAGATGTGGTCTGGGGTTTGGCTGGAAACTATTTTTATCTCATAATTTACAATGCTTTACACCGTAAATAAATTATCAGACACAAAACTTGCACAGCGCCAAATGTTTTTATTGTCACACCCCCACTGTGCTCCCCAACCCATGGTGACCCAAACGTCTTTGTTGCCGACCACAAAACTACCAAACTGGGAGGAGGCGGTAAATATTCTGTTTGCGAACGACAAACATCAGAAATGTTTTATTTTGTAGGTTGAATAAAAAATGTCTGGAATGTCATGTAAAGCAATGGAGTACCTTTTTTCTGTTTTATCCACTGTCTGTAGTTTGTCTTCACTGAAGGATGAATTAAGTGCACGATGTAATCTCTGAGAAACAAAACAATCAATCTCCTTTAATATCACTGAAGAAATCATAGCATTTCATGAGAGGAGTTTATACCATACTATGTTCCTACTATGTACTTGACTGAGATAATTCATTAGTATGTAACATTTGTAAATATCATAAATACATAAATATGAAACAGTCATATTCAATCACTGTGTTTTGTACACATTATTTTATCTGCCTTTTAATGGTATGCTGTGAGGAATAACTACTCATATAAACCTAGAATAACATACTCATAAATCTAATATACTATCATTAATGCTATTGAGCTGACTGGATATTGAACCTGGAGTCTGGAAACTGAACATACCTGACTTGTGTGAAGCCAGTACTTGAACCGTGACTTTTTTTTATTCTTGGAATAACCAGCCGGTAGACAATGTGCTCAGCTAATGTGGTAAGAAGGGACAAAGCAACCCCTACGCACAGCATCACAAATAGCCCTGAGAAATGTTTGATTCCCATCTGCAAAGTCTGGAGAAATGATCAAACACACAATGATAAGTACATTCAAACAGGCACAAAATCGGACGCAGTGCACCCTGCGCAGGGCACATAGCAAGGAAGGGATCCATACAATTGCTCATTTCAAATAGATAAAGATGATAGCAGGGGGTCTGTGTCCGTTTGAGTCTTTTTGTAACTCTACACATGTTTTTTCAAACGAAACCTATGTTTTAACGGTTTCAGCGATGTATAGGCTATCTGAGACTAAGACTACTGAAAGACATGATTGCCTTTCAGAATTTTCTTGCAGTAAGAAAACATTTGGCAGAAATTCCACAGACTATAGCGGGATAAAAGAAAGTTGTTTTGATTTTTTTCATGTATTCAAGCATATGTAGCACAAA
Source organism: Aldrovandia affinis (assembly GCA_029706075.1). Classification (NCBI taxonomy): domain Eukaryota; kingdom Metazoa; phylum Chordata; class Actinopteri; order Notacanthiformes; family Halosauridae; genus Aldrovandia; species Aldrovandia affinis. Next base: position 2,273,860 of record JAINUG010000066.1, on the reverse strand, counting down.
CACATAATTTACAATCTCATTTAGAAATGTATAAAGTGTTATCACATTGTATTGTAATGCTACATGTTGTATTACCTCTGTAACAGCAAAACTTCTTTTACCACATGGCACAACTTTGTACCACTTGTCATGCAGCATGTCCATGAATCCGTCTGACTTGTACTGACTGACCAGCTCGGAGATGTTTGAGGTTAGTGGGGAATTCTGTGGAAGACCGATGCCATAGCCTGCAAGCAAAGATTCCCATTTAAGAGTGGTTTAAATGACCTCAGCAGGCAGTCCATTTATAAAAGTGCACAAATTCTGAGGAATAAAAATTGCTTTGCTTAACCTCTGTCTACCATCAATCTAATGTAACATTTATAAAAGTTAAGTGCCGTGTTCCACTGATGCTGGCAAAATGTGATATATCAATTTCCCTTTTCTGTTAAACACATTCAATTCTAATATATGTTTTTGGCAGTACATTTCCCCCTGTTCTATTACAGAACAATATTACCAGGTTTTAAAAAGTCATACATTTACTTGCCTTCAATTGCAAATGGCTTTCCCACAGTGAGCGTCTTGCAGTCAGCATCTATTGAAACTTCATATTCTAAGAGGGCTTTGTCCATAATGAAGGCATCAAGTTTTTGTGGATCATCCCTAGAGTGAAATAAAAGGCTTATTTAATAATATGTAACAAACCCTGTGCTCCTTGCGCCTCCCAGTGCTTGTATGTGTGTGGCAAGAGCTGGATGTGCAACCCATGTGCTAGGGGGCTTCACACTTCTGTGTAACTATTTTATGCACAACCGGCATTTTGTATAGAGAACATTCTCTGTTATGGAGAATTCACTGGACATAATTATTCTGATCCTAATAAACACCCGTGTTTTGTCTCACAATAATCATCCAATACAATATTCATATTCCATATGGTATCCTCCAGGAAAATAAACAGTAGCACAGTGTGTGTCCACCAAAACAGAACACTTGGCAGGGGGTGATGATGAGAAGTTTTGTTTTCTGGGATTAATCTTGGATTTTTACATATGTAGGTAGGGAACTATTCACTCCATATTCCACCTTTTTGGGCATGTGTCCTTCGAGATGGCATTTGGCCAAGCACCAAGTGTGATTCTGATACATCCAGGAAAGCTTTCTGTGCATGCGGCGAGCTCATACCAGCTTCCTTCCCCCCTCCCTCTGGGACAGGCAGACAATTGCCGCCCCTGAATGAGACTCCTGGCCAGAGCCGGGCTGGCGCAGCCATGGAATCGAAACCCCGACCGCAGTGAGCAACCTGCCCTCTGGGCAAGTGCTTTTACCAGTTGTGCCACCCTGGGGGCCCGGAAATCAGATTTTAGTTCCAGGTAGGAATGCACATAGTGCTGGAAAATAGACACCCCCTTTTCAGGAAAAACTTAGTGCGTAATGCTAAACATTCACAATAAAGACAACACTGCTTAACAACATATCTTTCTTAATGTTTTGTGTTGACACAACCACCCTGAAAATCATTGCTCAGAAAGAAAAAAACAATCCCTTGGTTCTCATTTCAATTTGCAAGCCCACCCCCTGTTGGTAATGGTAAAAGTTATACAGATGACAGTAAAATAAATTATAGTAAATAAGTAAAATATTTATATTTATTTAAACCCACAGAACTAATTGCCTACACTATCACTATTTTGAGGCTTGGAACAGTACAATGACTCATTAAGAAAAAACACTTAATCTGCCGATACTGCACTCCAATCATTCTGCAAAATGTATATTAAAAAACCCAAGAAAGAAATCTCAATTTGATCCCTTCAAAATCCAAGTGGTTTTAGTAATTTTGTTTACTTTGTTATTGAAGTTATTGAGACATGAAACTGAACATTATATACTGTAGATCCTAAAACAAAAAATACTGAAAGGATTTAGGATGCATGCAGGAATTCCAGTTTTTTACTCACTCTTAAGGCATACACAGTGCATACTGGATTTTTAAAATTCATTCTCAAATCACTGGTTGGTTTCAAAATTACTAGTGACTCATAGCATGACTTTTATTTAATCTGTGCAATAATCTGTGTGATTATCTAATGTGATGACAATATACTGTATATGACATATATGAAGCAATAACTTAAATCTGTCTATATTTTGCCTACATATTCATGTTAATTTTGGAAAATATGCTCATTTTCTATATTTCTCTTAAATATTCATTCTTAAAGTGTCCTCAGTGTGTGAGGTATATAACCCAGCACCTTGAAGCGTTGAAGTGAGTTTGCAGTATGAACATTTAATTTTAGCAGAAAAATGCTGCACTTTATCAACAACATTAGCTACTGTAGTGTTGGAAAACAATGGTAACACTCCTTACATACCTTAAAAATAGGTAAAACCGAATAGTGCATTTTTAAATTGATTTGCCATAATATAACGATATAATATGGTGATATATTCTGTGGAATCTCCTGCGATCTTCCGCCAGAGAGTCAAAACCCACCTTTTCAGACTCCACTACCACTGAATTCTGTACATCTAGCTAATTGTCATCACCACTGCCTACTTGCTCAACACTATATACCCCTGCTTACTCCATTTAATAACAAAACAAAATATATATATATATAATATAATATAATAATATAATATATTTTGCAGATAAGTGGAAAGGCTGCTACCTGTCTTATATATATATTTTTTTTACTAACCTTTTCCCTCCCAGTGTTACAGGTATGGTACGCAGTTGCCTGCAATGATGTCTATTGCTGAATTACTGCACTGATCTCTTGCGCGAAGTATGATTGTTCCTACCATGTATTTATGCACATCTTGTAAGTCGCTCTGGATAAGAGTGTCTGCTAAATGGCTAAAATGTAAATGTAAAATGATATATAGTGCTCCATCACTGACTAACAGGGCCACATTATGTTTATCAGGATACTGCTCACATACATGCTAAGTAGCCAGAGAATGTAGATTTTCTAGAAACATAAGTCGTTGTGCTTAGTATGTCCAGTTAGGCACTTTCACTGTGGTACATTAATATGTTTTGACATACTTCATTTTCAAGGTGCACTTACATATAAGTGTTAAATTATCATTTTAAGATAAGCTACTGGTCACTTTTATTGTCACTTTATCATTCATGTTTTGCCACTCACTTGAGATGATCTATGCCATCTGGGGTTGCTGGTACGTTGTATCGTCTCATGTACTCATGCATCTCTGGGAAGCTTTTCTTCACATAATCCTCTGCGCTGCTCTCCCGAACAGTTCCAAAACGGAAACCTTGGGATGGATGATGGAGCTTGAAAAAAAGAGCCATAACTTAAAATGGTTTGAATGTGTTTTGAATAGAGTCTCTCCACATGCAAAGCATTATGAGTGATATCATTGATTCTAGCCTTCCAGATTTGTGAAGCCATAGCAGAAATGGCTATAGTTCACATGTAGAAAATATATGAGAGAGCTTCTTACCTTAGGATCATGAATTCCTGAGAGTTCCTCATAGATTTTTTCCCCAACCATCACAGCAGCCAAATTAGCTGTGTATGTGGATAGACAAAACAAGCAAAAAATGGCCCAAAGGTTCATGAGGAACCTGCCTGTCCAGCACTTTGGTGGCTTTATGGCAGCTGTCCTGCCAAACAATATGGCATAACAGACATTAAGGGCTGATGAGAAGGAAAAAACCTTATTTCTGTTCCTGCCTTTTGGGGTCATTCCAAAGGGGCTTTTCCACTCATACAGGGTGAGGAATATGGCTGTGACGTGCAGTGACACAAATATCCCAAGCCACATGCTCCAGTGCAAGGGCCACATAAAGGCCCCGATGGGAGCTGCTGTGTCTCTAGTCCTTACCAAGATGCCCAGGCTGGTGGAGAAGAATGGACTGGTGAAGTCAATCACTTGGCTGCGGGCAGAGTTGATGCTGAATGAGGTGACAGCCAAATGGGCTGCCCCGCTCAACAGGTCTCCCACCAGCCCCGTCCAGCGGCCGTTCTTGTAGGCCCCGTACTTACCATCGCCGACTATGTACAGGTCAAAGTCAAAGCCCATGTCCTCAGCCAGCTTCTCCAGCAGATCAATGCAGTAGCCATAGCAGCACTTTTTGAACTCGATGGGGATGGTGTCATTGAGCCCCTGCAAGCCCAAAAAGAGGCTCTCCAGCACAGCAGTATTGTTAGTCAGTGGATCCAGGCACAACTGGCCTGCCAGGCACTGGCCATCCTCATCCACCTCTCGGGTAAAGACAAAGGGGTGCTCCACCAGAGTCACCACCCTGAGGTGCAGACGAGAGGAATACCTCCAGTCGCCACCCCGATGGTGCTGTCTCTTATTCGGCCAGATACCATAGTCCATCACAACTTTGTCTTCCTTCCATCTGCCCAGCCTTGTCCACATGGGGTTCCCAATGGGGTCATGCTGCAGATTCCAGATGAAATAGTGGCTCTCAGAGACTATCACAGACTCCTCCTGCGATTGTATGTTGCCACTTAGACCATCAAAGGATGTGTTGGCCAGAAACCTGGGTGAGGAGAGGATGCAGGTGGGTTATTTGATTTGTGTCTTATTTCAGCCATGTTTTTCATATGTGATCAAACTGTAATCTGATCATAAGAAGCGACTGGTGATTTCACCATTCAACCACAGGGGGTCTGTGATACACAAGCCATCTTCACATTGGTTCTTAAAACCCATTTCAAACAAAACCCACTGATCAAAATTGTACATATGCATTTCAAATAGAATACTATTAATAATAATTGATTAGGCATAATGCACAATAACAAATTATATATACAAGTTTTGATTAGACACATTTGGTCTGCTATGCCCAGATCTCTGGCACATCAGATTATTACCATTTGGCTGTGAAAGGTGTCCTTACTGCCTAAAACATGTTTAACATACCAATTAACTTCCAGTCTATAGCTGTCTTTTCAGTTCTCTGACGTTATAACAAAACAGTTTCCAGTTCCGGTGGCATGCACTGACTAGCAGTACCTACCTGTTGGCTCCCCTTAAATTAATTTAAACTTTTAAACAGACATACGCATTCTAAATGTAAATTTGAAATAATAGTTTACAGTGCCCAAATGTGTTCAGTAAAGAAAGATGAGAGAAGAGAAGGAAGATGAAAAAAGACTGGACCTACATTGTGGATGGTTGTGAGACAGGTAGCAGCCTTTCCACTCATCTGCAAAAATGGCAACTCGCTCTCAAAAAGCTGGCGGTGCGGAACTAACAACTATGATGCAAGAGATTGTCTGTGAGCAGATCTCTGCGGCACTCGACACAAAATTACAACCTGAATGACTTAATTACCAGGATTCATTCAGAACTCTGCAAAGAACGTGGAAGTGCTGGACAACATCGCCAACAAAACGGAAGTGCACCCTAAAGAACTAGAAAGTGCATAAGGAAAGCAGTTCCTAAAACAGAAAGTGGATTAGCTTAAAAACTATTCCCAGAAATTCAATATGTGTGTTTGGACTGGACAACAACATCTAAACGGGTAACCTAACTACATTCATGAATAATTTATTCTACGAGTTGTTTGGTAAAACTGGGTCCCATGCCCATTGTGTGGGCCCGGCAGGGAAGGAAAGGGCAACTTAAGCATGGCATTTCTCTATGGGTTTTATTTGTGTCATTATTTCATGAGGGTCCATGTACGTTTGCATTTGAGTTTTTACATCCCTTCTAAATCTTTCATTTTTTCTCCAAATATATGCTCACATTAACAATTTTCTCAAGTAAGCTGAAATGCCTAAACAGTTCTAATAAATGCACTGCTTGCTTAGATCTGTTGAGTAGAAGTCAGGTAGATATAGCTATGCTCGAAGCTATGAAGAGATTCACCTACTCCAAAAAAACATACGAAGACATACAGTATGTCGAAAATCATTCATACAAATTGACTGTATCTTCATCAGCCCAAAATAAAAGCAAAGGTGTAATAATATTAATGAATAAAAAACGTAAAATTACAATCTTTGGCAAAGCATCAGATGATAGAGGTAGAATTGCTTTCACAAAATGTATGTACAATGGATAAAATGAAGGTGGCATTTCTAAACATTTACGCCCCAAATGTACAGTGCCCCTTTAAAGTCTATATCCCATCTCAAAATTGGGATCATTTTGCTGCCTTACAGCCTGAAATTAAAACATATGAAATCAGAAATCATTTTTTTATTTTATTTATTCCTGCTCTTGCCTGCTGTTTCTCTCTCCCATGTCTGGGAGATGGTAAAATAAGATCTGATCCGGAGACCGGCAAACCCCACTCCTCTGCCACTCCTTACCATCTGCTGTTCTGCTCACATCCTGGGGAATTATCACGTGGTGAGTGACAGTCCCCAAATGAGAACAATGACAGTAGAACATATGCATAAACCAAAATTGAACATTTACAAAAATGATTTAAACTGACATTCATCATTAAGTCCTTTTGGTTTTAGACAGTCAAGTGTATACAACCAATATGCTTCCCTCTGTAATATTGTTCTATAAGTGGCTTTGGAAAGAACCCAGGGCCCTTTACCTTTTCCACACTTTGTTGTGTTATAGACTTTACTTTTTTGTTTGCTACACACTACACCCAATACCACATAATGACAAAGCGAAAAACACGTTTTTTTAAATTGTTGCAAATTTATTAAAAAATTTAAAAATTTAATTTATTAAAAACTGAAATATGTAAATTACATAAGTACTCAGTCCCTTTGCTATGACACTCCAAATTAAGTTCTGATGCATCCTGTTCCCTTTGATAATCCTTGAGATGTCTCTAGAACTTGATTGTAGTCCACCTGTGGTTAAATTGATTGGTCATGAGTTAGAAAGGCACACACCTGTCTATATAGGTCCCACAGTTCACAGTGCATGTCAGAGCACAAACCAAGCCATGAAGTCCAACAAACTCTCCATAGACCTCTGAGATAGAATTGTGTGGAGGCACAGATCTGGGGAAGGGTATAAAAACATTCTTAACAAGTTCCCAAGACCACCATTGTGAAATGGCAGAAGTTTGGAACCACCATGACTTTTCTTCAAGCTGGCTGCCTGGCCAAACTCAGTAACCGGGCAGCTTGGAGAAAAAAATGTCTCAGTTTTAATGACCTATAAAACTTAAACAAGTCCACTTTTGTTTTAAAAGGGGTCAGGGTCTGGGAGGATAGGTTAATGATTGGAGTCTGTTTTGGCTGTGTAGAATCATTGGGTCCATGCTTGTTCCGTCCATACGTCATACAGGGGTGTCTTTGGCTCGATTCCGACCCATTTGTCAAAGAGTTAGTGCTAAAATTGCTCTTGGAATAAGTAAGTGCACTACTCTATATCTTTTTCGTAAAAATTAGAAAAAAAACTAAAACCTGAAGTAACTTTTTCAAAATGAGCTTTTCTTTGTCCAAAAATCTGTCAATTCTCAGACACTTATGCAGGTGATCGTTTGTCAGTCTAGTACGGTATTTGGTCCTGATGATGTTCATTGTTGAGAATGCGGACTCGCAGTTGAACATGGAGTCAAACATGGTAAGTTATATATGGTATATATTGCCACTTTTGTAAGAGCAGTGAGACCACTTTCAGGCACAGTTTTTATCCAGAAAGTGAATGGGTCACAAGCTCCAACCTGCTCTTTCAATGCCACATTTGCTTGCAGATCAATCAACTCCATCTGTAGAGGTGCAACATTTACCCATTTGAAGGTCTGTTTGGCTTTCACTGAAAGCTCTGTTACATTCTTGATGAGGAATGGATTCAGAATGAACAGGAGAAGTTGCTTTCCAAGTGTGAAGCTGTCAAAACAGGCCTCGAAATTGTCAATAAGCTTCTGTAAGAAGTCAACATGGTGAGGAACATCTTTATTTCCCTGGATTTGTTGTTTTGGGAAAACATTCTCCTTGGAGATCAACCTTAACTTCAACTTTTCTATGGGAAGCGTGGATGGCAGCTATTCTTTCCCTGCAGCTTGATATTGAGCTCATTAAGATGTGATGTAATGTCAGCCAAAAAAGCAACAATTTCTATATTCTCCTCATCTTGCAAAATGTTTGTGAACTGAGGTGCCTCCTGACTCTTTTGTTCTGCTAGAAAAGCTTTGATTTCTTGCCGAAAAGCATTCCAAAACCCTGCCTTTGCTCTGCCATCTTACATTGTTGTGTAGCAGTAAATCGTCTGCATTAGCATTGCCTTCTGCCTTCTCTCAGCAGATGTTGCTGAAGGGATGAGGTTGCCCTTGCGTGTTTCGCCATTGTTGCCATGACTTCAGCATACTCCTCTCCCAGACTATCACACAGGACAGACTGGTGGTTCATGCAGTAGTAAGATATTAAGTCAGAGTGGTCCTCTTTCATACGTGCAACCACCCCCTTCTCTCTCCCTACCATGGCTGGAGTACCATCTGTGGTAATGGCGGACTTCAGATTTACCTTTTTTGCCAACATCTGTTTTATGGCCTTATATATCCTCTCCTCTTGTGTAAGTTTAAAGTGCTGTTAAACCTAACAGGTCCTCACAGAATTCCTTATTTTCTTTGTCATAAAATCTCACATTTACCAGAAGCTGGGTGTTATCAGTGACTCATCAATAGCTAACGAGATGCATTATGAATTATGAATGGTCTAGTGAAGTTGTGAAATCACATCTTCAGCTAATACTTTTTCTCATAGCTGTGGTATCTGACAATGGGATCTGTTTTATTTTTTTCCTTAAACTAATCTGGTTTACCATCCAGCAATGTGTCAGCCACCTCAGTCATGCATTCTTTTACCATCTCTTTATCAGTGAATGGCTTTTTGCATTCTCCCAAAACCCAGGCTATCCTCAGTGAGCATACATTTGCATGTTCTTGGGCGCTGACAGGGAATGGACAAGAATTCCTGGACCTATCATACTGGGCTTTGAGCTGATTTATTCTACTTGTTGTCCCTCTGAGGAAAAATATCCACAGAATTCAAAGTACTACACAGAATATATACAGTTAAATAATAAATACTGACAAAGATGATGGTAATGATAAAGATAAGGATGGTGATGTGAATATTTAACTGTGTGCTTATTTATTTATCAGTTGATATATCTGGTTTGCAGTTTTTGCATATCCTTATTTATCCATTTTATTCTTATTTTTCTTTCCTTGTTCCCTCTTATTTTCCATTTACAACTCAGATACTGTACCTGCAAAACCCCTAATTAAAAATAAATAAAACATTTGGTCACAAAAAAAAAGAAATTGGGGAGGGAAGCTAAATTGGTTTTTATCAAAAGAAGGATTGACAAGGATTGTGTTCCATTGGGACAAGGGTAGGCTAACCTTGCTCTAATCCAAACACTTTCTCTCCCTCTTCTGTACTTTCTGAAACCCAGTCAACATAACTACACAACGGAGCTCTTTCACCTCACAGAGCTGCAGGCCATATGGATGTAGCACAGAGCCAAATAATGTTTGAGGGGAAGCAATGGACCCGATAAAACAATAAAATAACATTTATTGCCATCTAGAATAGATTCTTAAACCAATCCCCCAATCCATGTTTTTATCATACTCATACTTTTAAACAAAAGTTAACAAAGGCATATTTTCCAAATGACTGGCTGCACAATCAGAGATGACTGGCACCTCAACAGAGAAAGAGAGGGGAATGTGTCGCTGAATACAGGAGTATCAAGCTGTGCAAATTTCGCAATCTAGTTTTACAACTGCACATTTAACTACTGGCACGAGATGCTCATTCTACTATACTACACAACCCCCTTGGGTGCCTTGCCTGACAGATTAAACAGACTCTGATAAACAAACTAACGAACTCCCAGGGGTTATCACTGTTGTCTGGAGGAGGATTGTTTCATATAAATCTTTTGCAAGATTACCCTTGACAATGTAGTCCGATAAATAGCAGCTCCATAATAATAGCTGCTTGTGCATCCAATCAGTAAATAAAGACTGGATTGGAATGAATAGTGAATAAAGGAAAAAAGTAAACAAGGCAATTATGCTTAAGGATTCTTTGATTCACTGACATGCACCTCGTGATGAATGTGGCGCATCAAGGGGCACCACCATTAATCCAAAAATGAAGTGATACTTAAAGACTAACGTGGGGTTTGAGTTACAGAAAATCATCCGCAAGAACCTGAAGGTGTGGCAGAATTACTTTATAGGGGCTATCAGTGGGGCTGATAGCTGTCTCCACATTTTTCCACCTTCGAAGGTTCTATAAGGATGTTATGAATACCTCTGAACCTCTCTGACATCATCTGAAAAGGCTGGTTTATGCTCTGTGTCAGCATTTCAAGGCAACATCTAATGGGCAGTCCTTATTTACATGTAGCAAAATATTAATACATGTATATGAATACAGTATAGCTGTGAGGAGGCAAATTAGTTGTAGGATTAATAATAGCAATCCACACAGGACATAATCAGGGAACACAGAAATGTAATCAATCCATGTAAGGATTGTTTTATAGATACTATTGATTAGTGAATGGAAGGTCTGGCAATTATTTACATGTGTCATATTTTTGGCTCTTAAGAGACACACCCATCCTATAATTTGGTATGGCAGTGACACACCCCAGTTGAATAGAGAAATGGTCTGGAGCGGAATCCTGACCATGTCGGGGTGACTGTGGCCGGGGGTCCCGTGGGCTGATGCATAACTCTCCATAGTGTTACCCAGGGAAGGAGGGTTACAGTTGGAAAAATATTTAAGTCTTGCTATGGGTTAAAATGCATTATTTGTGATTTCAAAAGCATTTTATGGGCCCCCTGGGTGGCACAACTGGTAAAAGCCACTTGCCAGGAGTGCAGGTTGCCCACTGCAGTCAGGGTCCAATTCCCTGGCTGTGCCAGTCCAGCTCTGGCTGGGAGTCCCGTTCAGGGGTGGCGATTAGCTGTCTGTGTCAGACAGGGCGGGGAGGGAAGCCGGCATGACGGCGAGTGCCGTTCGCTGTCCCTGCCACCGCCGGTCCCAGGGTAGTGGCTGGTCCCATAAGTGCATGCGGCGGGCTTGTTGAAGGGGGATAGTTGGATCAATAAAGGGTACAATTGACCCTTCGCTAAACCACGCCCCCCTTAGTTACTGTTGCTAAGTCCGTCAAGCTTTCGGAGCCAGCATGGCGCTCCCACTGTCGCTAACTGCACTCCTGGAGAAATATTGTCCAATTTTGGAAAATAGAAAAAGCAATTTCAGATAGAAGCAGACAGAAGGGTCTACAATATGCATTTGAAGGTTATATTCAAGATATCACACTGACTCAGCAACAAAATGACGTTAAAAAAATTAAGATGGAAGCGAAAGCCTACAGATCAGAGTAAAAGTGAACCACCGCATCACCTGGCGATTGAGACAGGACAACGACATTAAGGAGCAACACTGTTCCTGAAAAGCTGGGTAGGTCTCTATTCACTATTACAATCATTAAAAAGCAAAAGCAGTAGGCCTATATAACGTTACATTCAGTAGTAAGTTAGCTAGCATTAGCAACTAACGTAACATTAGTAGCATATAGTGTGCTGTAACGACATTACTCAGGTTAGCTCCACAGGTAGCTCCATACCCTGGACCTCTGTAAAGTAAAAAATATCAGCAGTGTGTCAGCCCAGTCCTCCACAAGATTTGGGTACTCGGGACTGGGCTTCCCATTGACAAAGTGCTGAAATAGTAATGAAAAAATAGTATTACATTTTGACATCAAGGTAACGTTACCCACAGGTTTTTTAGAGCTTGACTGTAACATCTTAATGTTAGCAAGCTGGCTGGATCACGAATAACAAAGCTAACATTTAGTCTAACTTTACCAACGTTGCAACCCGGAGCTGTATATCCAGACCGTAGCTAATGCGTTAGCTTAGCTGGCTAACACTTTTCAGGATTTGATTTTGGTTTTGTAAAGGAAAAAAAACGTATATCTCCTTCCAACCTCTCTGGGTAACGAGTGTCACTGTTACAAGTGCCCCAGGCACAACGTTTAACCATAATTAGCTAAAAATCCACAAAACCAGCTCGAAAATTGCGTCAATCACCGTGGAAGGCTCCATAGTGTCTCCGTCCCAGTCTGCCAGGAGTCTCGGGGTAACCTTGGACAACCAGCTGTGCTTCTCGAGCCATATTGCAGCGATCTCCCGGACCTGCCGTTTCTCCCTCCACAACATCCGGAGGATCAGACCGTTCCTCACCCAAGAGGCCACTCAACTCCTGGTCCAGGCCCTGGTGATCTCACGTCTGGACTACTGCAATTCCTTGCTGGCAGGCCTTCCGGCCTGTGCCATCAAGCCACTGCAACTAGTCCAGAACGCTGCTGCTCGCCTGGTGTTCAACCAGCCGAAGTTCACCCACGTCACCCCTCTACTCTCCTCTCTGCATTGGCTCCCCATCGCAGCACGCATCAGATTCAAGTCACTGGTGCTTGCTTTTCAAGCGGCCAGAGGTACTGCTCCCCCATACCTCCAGTCACTCATCACGCCCTACACCCCGTCCAGACCCCTCCGCTCCGCCTCCGCTGGCAGACAGACCATCCCTCCGGGCGCCTGGCAGCCGCTCCTCGCGGTCTCGCCTCTTCTCTGTCCTGGTCCCTCGATGGTGGAACGACCTCCCGCAATCGGTCAGGACTGCAGAATCACTTCCAATCTTCCGCAAGAGACTCAAAACCCACCTCTTCAGACTCCACTACCACTGAACACTGTCCATCTAGTCAATCTGTCATCACCACTGTTTACTTGTTCAAAAAAAAACAAAAAAAAAAACCCACTAACCTTTTCTTTCCCAATGTTACAGGTATGATACGCAGATGCCTGCAATGATGTCTTTTGCCGTTTTACTGCACTGATCTTGTATTTTGATTGTTCTCACCTTGTATTAATGCACATCTTGTAAGTCGCTCTGGATAAGAGCGTGTGCTAAATGCTTAAAATGTAAATGTAAAATGTAAAAATGAAAATGAAGAAAATATCAAATTTTTCCGTCAATGGAGTGCAGCAAAAAACTGTCGGACCTCTGTCGGAGTCTGTCAAATACTGCGCTGTGATTGGCCAGTCTGCGTTTTGGGGCGTGGTTCTGCTGCATATGGTTATTGTTCTCTGTACACCATTTATTCATGTAAATTCATGTAATCCTACACTGATTCAGAACATTTATAGGTAGGTAATTGCATTCTGACACCATTTCAACAAACCCCCTAACCTTTGGATGGGTCAGCCCTGTTACTTTATCACAAACATTCACACAATTTCCTGGTTTTATGGAACATCAATATCTATCACACTTGTAATTGTCTTGTGACATTACACCACCAACCTGCTAGTGAGAGCATCCTTGTTCATACAGCTTCTGACAGCTCCATGTGCTGTTATGAATGTGAAATAAGAAGCAGCCCCTCTGCTGTTTCACTTCTTGTATCCATCTCACATACTGAAAGGTCATGCTTGTAGGGTGAGTGAATGCTCATACTGGAATGTGTTCTGTGTGTGTTGGCAAGATAAACTGATTTAAAGAAAGCTAGTTGGTAATTCATGGACATATTTTGGGAAAATTATCTCTTCTTTGATATATAACCACTGTTTACCAATATTTACCCACTTTTGCTGTTAGAATTTGTATCTGTTTGATTGCTCAGAACACATTCCTGTGCTATTTGTAGTCAGGAAGTGGGAGAGGTCTTCTGACATTAAGAGCAGCCATGATCCTCTATTTCTCAGAGAAATTCTGGGAAAGTATTACCATTTGAAGGCATTATTATTTGCAGGCAAACACATATACCTGCTTTTACATGCTCCAAGCTTAGCTACAGAGATAAGCTTTTTATGATGTAGGGAAAGTGGAGTTTACTGAGTTGCTGTGGAAATGGAATGTTCGATGCAATATCCACTTCTTTAGCCCAGATTGGTTAAGGGATCTTAAGATGTTGGTTCAGAAAGTTGTAAAACGGGTTCAAAATAACAAGCATAGCAAATGAATTAAAAGTATTGGTTGTCCTGGCATTAGAATGATTTAACTTGGAATTTAAATAACAAGCTTTTGCTAGGGGACCAAAAAAGTACTAACAAATTGGTTTAGGGTGAAGTTGCTAAATGGATTTATGTCGATACTGTGATCGTGTTAAAGAAATTAAAAACTCAATATCCTACTTTTCATGCTGGTCCTTTGTTTACACAAAATCCTTAGAGATTGTAACACAGAAGTACAAAGATTAGTAATTAACCCAGAGAAATACCCCTAGGTAGAAAATATATTAACTGAACTTAAACATGGGCACATATTGATTATATGTACAGAGCTTGGGGAGGTAGGCATACTTTTATGTGTTGAAGTAAGATAGATTTTTTGTTTGTAAAAATGTATCCTGCTGTTGTTCCCTTAGCTTGTCCTATTATAATATCCAGCCATAACACACACAGGGCCTACATTACATTACATTTTCCTTTCAATGCAATCGTATGCTAAGCTGTGCTCACTGCAACCTCTGAAGACAATTCGGGAGTGCTCTCCTCTGAAACACATGATGTCAGCCACCGCTTAATTTCACACGGCAGTCTACAAGTTAAGGTTGCACAGACAAATAAACAAACAAATAAATACTGTTCATAGTTGCATTCAATTAGAGATGTAATGTAATGTTATCCAATCTCTGCAACCTGGGTTTAATCTCAAGGGCATTCAAAAGATTAGCATGTGCTGGTCAAGCAAATGCATTATTATTATACAGATAATTTCTCATGTATTGTGCACATTCAGACCATTCTCTCCCAGTTAAAAAAGTTTCCATAGAGAGTGCCTACAGACCAGTAATACCAAGCATGACCTAACTTCAATATCCTGATGTTTCATTACCATATTAAGTCCAAGCTTAAATTACTGACCGTATATTTAGTGTGTTGCCTATATATTAAAATTATTTTGTGATGTCCATCATTCTGTCCAGTTAACTGATATTAGTTATTGGGTTTGCAAGCTCTCCTCAAAACGTAACACGCAGCGTTATTAACAATGCATTTTGTCCAAATAAAATATGCATTATGCGTTTCTGAACACATACAGGTGTATTTAAATATACCACACAATGTTTACTTTCAAGAAAGTAGCCTACAATTCTAGTAATAGTCTAGATATAAAATTACAACTCTTAGTAAATAACAGGGAAAGGCAGCTATATAAAAAACAAATTGACTTTCTAGTTAAATAGGCTACTTAATTTAGCTTGAATTTCAAAATTGGTATAGATTAAAATACTGCACCAGCACTCTATTCAGATGCAACCCAATGATACATATTATTTTGGTATAGCCACAACTTTAGCCACGGCCCATATGGATTCAATTTAGCTTTCAATGATTTTTCCCCTTGTGACATGATTATTGTGTTGCTGTTTTAGAATTCCCTATTTTGTGTTATGTATGATTAATCTGTGAGCATCAGAGGCACTTTATCCAGATAACCTTGTCAGTAGTGGTATATTCCCTTGCACAGATGGTGTTTAATGAAGACAAATGGCTCGATGTTCATTTCAATCAGATACAGTTTGCAATTTTACAGGATTCAATTTTACATTTGTGCTATTGATTGTATTTTTGTAATAAATATGTTACTTTTTAAGTGTTGAGTGTTTTAAAATGACTCACTAATTTTGAAGAAAACACAGTGTAGCCTATAGAGCATATAATGTGCTGTAAAGCAAATGTGCTTCTGGAAAAAAATACATTTTGGCCCAAAGTACCAAGATACTTCTGGTCAACTTATCTTATAATCCATATTTTTTCATTATTTTGGAGGACATTCTTTCTCTACTTTCTCCACTAGTGATGATGTTATCGGTTTAGACATACCTATTTCAATTTTGTGAGATTGGAGAGAATCAATACAAACTGCTGTCCAAAGCATTCATTTTAAATTAGGTATATGATGAAACACTATTGTAAAATAACATTGCATGCAAGAAGAAAACATATATAAGGGACTGTAGCACAGTGGCAGGGGTGGCTACCATGCCAGGTGGTGAGTGGAAAGACAAAGCAAATTAAGGCAGTGTCGCAAAAAGCCAGTGGCTGATTTATTATTATTATATTTGACAAAACACAAAGAAAAGGTAAACTAAACACTATTATTGAGGGACCACAAATGGAAACACCAGCACCACTTCCTCCATGTCCAAAAAAGGGTCTTCATCTGGCATGGCAGTTTGGACTTTTATAAACGCCTAACAAAAGGCAATGGCTAACACCTGAGTTGATTGCTTATTAGCCTCAGGTGAGCCTGCCTGTCCAAGGTCCTGAGAACTCTACAGGCTGTGGGAAGGAACAGGAACACCTGACAGCAGCCAAAAGGGAGGTGCAGCCCTCTCCACTCCTCCCTTCACCCCTTCCAGTGTCACAGGGACAGACAATTCAATTAAGACACAGACAAGGAAAGTGTAAAGGAAAGGAATATCACTGGAAAGAATTCTGTGATTTCAGCAAGCCTTGACTTTTTCCCTGCTTATATTTGTATTTTTATGTGGCTTATAGCCAAATCTGATATGTGTCACATTCAAAGATTGCGGTCTAAACATTTGATAATCACATATGTATCAGATACATCCAAATCCAATCTGAACCACATCGGGAGGTAGTTTTGGTTGGATTCCACCAGTGTCGGATATGAATGTAAACATTCTGCATGCTTCTTGTCCTGTTGCCAACACTCCACTGACAAATAACATCCCATAATAAGCGCCGCGGGACTAGGGTGACCAGATGATAAGAGTAAAAATCAACAAAATTTTGGCTCTGTAATTTCATATTGAAAATACAAAAACATACAACACAACATAAAACTCCCTCAGCTGCCACACCAGCACACTCCCCAGGTCCCTCTCCTAGTGGTAGACCTTTAACAATATCAATTTCAACTGTCTACCTGTACATTCACATTTCAGAAAACAAACAGGCACCCATACCATGTGACTTGGGTCTACTTGTTTAATCAACTTATTATTTCCTCTTCAAACCTGCTATAATTTGTGCAAAAAGGAAGAATATATTTATTGTTCCCTCCTAGGGGCAGACCTCTACACCAAATACTCAGGTGGTGCCGAGAACAGATTCAGTTTTAGAAAGTCAAGATAAATTGTGTGGACTGAATGTTTTATTATTATTGTTATTATTATTATTATTATTATTATTATTTATTCAGTTGCTTTGCTGCAGTGAGCACAACAATTGAAATATGATTCTTTATTGAGTTGACGAAAGCACAAATTCTATGCATAACACCCCTTACAAAACAGTGCATGGTTGACATAAAAGAAAGTTTCACATTGTTATGATTTGGTTTTGAAGGTATATGAAGGTTTCTTCATTTTCAGTAACCAAAATTTCATGTCAGTCTAATTAAAGAGACAAACACTGCCTGGATCGTACATCTGTTGGGAAACGGGACAAATGCTTGAAAATCTGGACTTTTTGTTACCCTATGTGGGACAGGCTTGTCATATTTATTCTACGATCCGTCAGCGACAGCACAAAAATTGCAACACTATATCAATGACAATGGACATTTTGCCACAGCAGGTTGTTGCAGCCTGACAACCAACTAGTGATGAGTTGGTTGGAATGTGAGGTCATGCACATGATAATCTGCGGCAATCAAGGCCTTTGAGGACACTCTAAGTGGGATACATGAAATATGGGCCAGCTATGATATGCTTTATTCGAAAGCACAAAAGCATGAGAAAGCTACAGAAGCATTTTCTAGTGCTACAAAATGTTGTAATGAGACATTTCTGCCTCACTATCTATTTGTCTCTCTGTTCCCTAAAGGAAAAAAGAGAGAAAGAGGGAAGAAGTCATGATGGAATTTCTTTTTGAAAAACTTTTATTTCAACTTGGCTGAATTTTGAGGACATCCAAAGTGCATTCAAGTATGGTCTGGTGCCTTATTGAATGGTACAAAGGGAATAGAATAAAGACAGTTTACTTTGGAACAAAACTGAGAGATGAATCATATTTATGTACGTACATTTCTGATAACCACGGCTGAATAAATTTTTTGTTGTCCTTATATTACTTTTTTTTAACATAAAAACAGATTTACCAAGTAGACTGATTTATCACCCTGAATCACGCAGCATAACAATGCCAGCATCATGTACCAGATCACATCAGGCTCTCCAAGGGCTGGTGTAATACTGTTTTACATCAATTGAGGGCACCCCTGATCTCCAGCATCAAAGATAACCAGTTTGGCTAACTATATTCCATTTTAGTTAGGTCACAGCTTGTGTAAACTTAAGGTCATGTGTGAAAATGTGGAAAAAGGGGCTCCTGAGTGACTCAGGCTCATTTGAGTCACAGGTCAAATAAACCATAGGGCTACAATAAAGACTGGCAAACTACATTTTAATATATCATATACAGTATATGCCATTTAGCAGACGCTTTTATCCAAAGCGACTTACAGTACTGAATGCATACAGTGTACATGGTCCCAATGGGAATCGAACCCACAACCTAAGCGTTGTTAGCACCATGCTCCACCTACTGAGCCACACAGAACCACATTTTACAAATAAAGTGCACAGTACATGACCAACAATGCCAGGCAGCTCCCTACCACCATTGACCTTTCCAAACCTAAAGTGTGATGAAAATAAGATAAACAAACTTAAGTAAAATTAATAGTGGTCTTCACCCAGCTTTTCAGATTTGTTTCTTTAAAAAAAATTAATCTTGCCAATAAAAGACGTCCCTTGCCAATTGTTGTTGTTATTGAGCAGCCCCTGTTGCATGGAAACAACTATGGGATAAATCATTAGAACAGTGCATTCCGTCACATGCAAGAAGGAAACCAGCGCTCCCTTTGGGGAGTTTTATCATCAGAGATTCCATTCTAAAGCAACAAAAGGAATAATGTAGATGATGAAGCCGTTGCCATGCCTTGGCTTCATAGCTCATTTTTAAATGTGCCTAAATAATCCAGTAAAAGTTGTGTTTTACCATTTTTATTTTAAATCTATAAAAAGTTTGGATTCCCAGTTAAGATATTAATCAAGCAACACGTTATAAAAGTAATATTTATTTATTGATACTATTATTGGCTAAGCAGTGTGCTCAAACTGTTTTATCACTTACTGTTTCACCCATTATCAACACTATATATTTTACGTGACGTCACTTTGCCGTACCTGAAATGAAGCCACTGTTTTTCCATATACTATCTTTTCTCAGCCCCTATGAAGCCCTGCCTCCCTCACTTTGGCTATCCCAGTAAACCCTTAAGCTATCCCAGTTTTATCCCAGTTTATCCCACTAAAACAAACATTGTTGTCACTGTGTTTACATGTACAGGTCATAAAATCATCATGAATTTCTTTTCATAATTTTTCCTTCAGAATTATACAATAAAACATGAATGTTTTTTGTATAGTATTGAATGGTGGATATTTTGAAAACAACCAACATTTAGAGGAAGGAATTGTACATTTGAAATGAATGATGACAAATCGCACTGACAACACGCTATGCTCTGCCGATCAGGGCTGCGGCTTCCCTTGTTGATAATACTGCGGTATATCTGATGCCATATTACCTTATATTACTGACAGGCTTCAGGACCATGTGTCACAGGGATTTTAGATCATCTTTGCAATTTCTAACCTGAAGACTTTAAATTTATCATGGCTCCTTTTCCCCATTGCTATTAGTTTTCAATGATACAGAAGCCACAGAAGACAGCAATGTCAATCATTTGTCTATATATGCAGGCATCATCTGAGTCTTCATTGGGTGCAATACAGTTAGGTTGCCATGCCAGCCAGGTCAACTCCACTGATATTAATATAGTTTTTTTTAAATACATTTATTTAAGATTTTTACAATTTCTCCCAGTTTGGTAGCCAATTGTACCCTCTTCTAATTAAACTATACCTCTCTCATACTACGAGCTTGCCACCACAGGTCTGGAACTGGCAGTGACAAAGACACCGAACCGCCTCCTCTGAGACAGAACTTGCCAAACTGCAACTCCAACATACATAGAGCCACCTTTGCACATGGCAAGCTCATGCTGGCTTCCCTCTACCCCTCCCCTGGGGGCGGATAGCCAATTGCCACCATGGAATGGGACTCCCAGTCAGATCCGGGCTGACGCACCCGGGAATTGAACCCAGCCTGCAGTGGGCAACCTGCACTTAGAAGTGGCTTTAACAGGTGACTTTAGTTGCACCCTCCGGCCCACTGTTATTAATACTGTTACAATCTTTGGGCAAGGAATGCTCCCTTTCTTGTCTCTGGAAGATAATTTCAGTTTTGGCTCATTAGGTCCATAGAAGCTCAGAAACATGCTTGCATGACTGTTTTGACTCCTTTGATAATAGCCGCCAGCTTTGCTTCATTGTCTTGTGGTCAAGATGTGTTCCTCCCCTTTTGAATTAAATGTACAGCCTCTTTATTTATGGTTTTGTCTCCCTGGTTCTTTGCATCTTCCATTCGGTTTGTTTTGCTTTAAAAAAAAACCCTCCTATAAATAAAATATAATTATAATAAATAAATATTACAAATATATACATATAATCACATCAAATCTGAATATCTAGAGAAATACCATATGAGTCATAGATATGCATGTAGTGACCAAAAAGGTGGAAAAACTTGGGTAAATGAGGGACACATAGTATATTGAAAGCAGGTGCTTTCACACAGGTGTTGTTGATTTAATTAAGCAATTAACATTGCAGTACACTCAGGGCCATGTACAAACATGCTGAGCAGGCCTGGTTTCCTGGAATTACTAGCCACAATTATAGGAAACCAGGCCTGCCCAGAATTTTTGTACATGGCTAGAAGACAATACCTCAGAGACGTTAAAAGTGATGGGGGGTGATCAAACTTGGTCAAACTTGGCAGGAACTTCAGTGATGAAGACAGCTGAACTTGCTGATGTGTCACGAGGAACAGTGTCTAAGGTGATGTGGGCATGGCTCACTGAGGGAACAACATCATCAACTGTGCTTGGAAGCACACATGCCTTGATTGTAATGCATTAGTTCAAGTTACAAGGCTAGACAGGTGAACGACTCTCAATCAATTGACTGCAAATTTCAATCTAGGGAGTGAGCAAGCGGATTCATCAAGAATGGTCTGTCGAGAGCTCTAAAGAGCAGGATACCATAGTCCGGTTACATTTCAAGATCTTCATAAAACAGTTACCAGTATGTGGGCAGGAAACAGCAGAAACACAATGTAGTTGTGCTATAGTAATAAGTAGCACAGGATAAAACAAAGATGTGTATTCAAATACTGTGTATAATAACGCAACATAGGAAAAGATTAGGATGTTTTTCCTTGGTTGCTTGGTGGCTCACCCTGTTAAGGCACTATTTGGCCTGGCCAGGAGTGCCACCAGGGGCGGTGATTGGCTGTCCGCCCCAGGGAGGGGGAGGGAAGCCAACATGACGTTCGCTACGCATAAGAGTGGCCCTGTAGTACCGGGTTACGGTCGACGGCTTGGCGAGTGTCGTCTCGGAGGAGGTGTTACTTCGCCTTCGTCACTACCGGTCGCAGGACTACGGCAGCGAACTCACATTACTAGGGGGGGATTGACATAAAATAGCGGGATTAATTGGCTACCAAATTGGGAGAAAATGGGATAAAATCAGAAACAAAAAAAACATTTAAAACAAAAATAATAATAAAAAATAAAAACACAGACAGGAACAATAGGATATAGAAAATATAGAGAGAATTATGCTCTTCTATTTTCAGTCACCTACAGTACACATACAAATCATACATAATGGCTATAAGCTTAACAAGGCTGAACAAAATTCACAATTCCAAGGCAGGGGAACTTTGAATGTGGTAACAAAACAAGAAAATTCTATTCAAATCTAATCAAAAGAAACCGGAAAAACAATAATAACACACATCAAAGATGATAAGTTACACTGCATAAAGACATCATCAACATGGTAAGTTCTTTCAATGAAACTGTTGTAGACAGTTGTGTAGAGTGTAGAACAGAACAACTTTCAGAAAAACTCCTGGATTCATCACTGTCACTGGCTTAAATTTAAAAATCCATATTTTACATCACATCTTATCTCCTGTGTCTGATGGCTACCCAGCCGAATTTTCTCATTTCTCATTCCTCTTATATCTCAAAATGGTAACAGACATGGTGCAGAAAGCCCAACACTAATACTTTCATATGTGCTGGAAAAGGTATTGGGGTGCACCAGCGCTTTATTTTTTTCAATTTTGAAACAATCTGGGTTCAGTCGATCATTCATTAAATGGGTAATGCTTCAATAAAACTTTCCCCATTGCCTCAGCCATCGTACGTGGCTGCAGTTCTCACCATGTTCAGTTGGACAAGATGTCCACTTTCTCTGATAATCTTTACTAGGTTTTTAGAGCCCCTTGCTGCAGCTCTAAGACAAGGTAATCAAATCACATACAACCAAACAGGACTAGCACACTACATATACAGTATGTACATGCAGATGTCACATTACTTAAGAAATCCATCAACCTCCCTTCCATCATGAATAATTACTTGAATGAATCTTGCAAAAACAAACTTCTGCATTATTGGTATATATACTGGTATAGATGTGAGGTTATTTCACCTTATACAGAATAAAAAAACAGGTAATATGTCTACATTTATAAAATACAATTTAAATGGAAAATGGTAACTTACTGTATAATCTCAAAAAATATAATAGCAGTATAGTTCATAACAAGGTTCAAATGTAGGCCTAGCTATCTAGCTAACTGATTAATTAACTAGATACTACTGTAGTCCACTCCTCAGGTGAGAACATATTAATATTGTTAAAGGTTTGAGTCAGAACCTTTGCCCAAATACTGTGGATTGTTTATGCTGTCCAGTAATAATAGTTATTATGGCTGGCGGATAGCGTAGCGGTCTAACGCACCACAGTCTGGCTGGTCCGGTGTGGTGTGCGCTGCCTGTCAGGGACGCCCGTCTCTACCAGACCGATCCTGGTCGTCAGCCCGATCGGAGGCGGCGTTTGGCTGTCCGCCTCCGGGGAAGGGGGGAGGGTGAGCCGGCACGAGTCCGTCGAGGAGCAGGAAAAAGGCGTCCGTGGTAGAATTCCGTCTCGGAAGAGGCGGATAAATTCGGCCCGGAAATAATGTCTCACCCCGGAGTACGGGCGGCAGACTCGTGGGGGAGGGGGAATTGAGATAAATAGAGGGTATAATTGCAACCAAATTGGGAGAAAAACGGGGGAAAAATTAGAAATAAATGTATAATTTTTTTTTTTTAAATAATAGTTATTATAAAACCATCTCATCGGCTAAAAATGTCCAATGTCCAAGGTACTCCATTTGAACCACGATCAAACAGCTTGACAGAAAGGTACATTATAAATATTTGTTAAATATTTATGAACTCCATTTCTTATCTCCATGATTGCAAAAAAAAGCTTCTCAGTTGGCTGAGGGGAATTGTATTGTTATTGTATTGTTTATGACCAAACACATCACTTCAGAACACCCAAAAACATCCCTTCAGAACCAATTTGAATGATGTAAGCCACTCCTTACCCTAGTTTTAAGTTCAAGTTAATGGTTGCCACAATAGCAAATCTACAACATTGTCATCATCAGGTCCCTTATTAAAATCATCTAACATCATTACTGATTTGACATTACATAATAACATTGAGTTCATCATTTTCACTTCAATTTTCGATGCTGCCCTGTAGCTTTTCGCCAAGCCCTGTAGCCTTTCCAAGAATCCTAGAACTGAATGTCTTTGAATTGAATTCATTCTGCTATAGTTTAAGATTGTGCATATTGTTTAAAGCTACAACAAAACTAGAGATTATTCTTATAAATCCTAACTTTCTCAAAGGAACCCACAAAGTCAGGCCTCTGAAAGCTAAATACCTTCCTGTACAGGACCTCGAGCAGGAAGTGAAAACTCTTGCGCCATTTGAGCCCTATTCCCTGTCAAGTAATTTTATCCATAAAATTGGCAGGAACTGTCCACGAGGGCTGCTGTATAATTTTGTTTGAGTAGACAGGGATTTCATCTAAGCCTGGACTTTCTCCCTAAGGCATTGTCCCTATGTCTTCTTAATACAGTGTCCATTCTGTCCACCACCATGGATGGCAGAGGAGGACTTAATGTTGTCTTTCCTATGTCCTGTTAGGGATTTTGAAAGTCTGCATATAAAAAATTGTTTTCAGCAGCTGTCGGTCTACTATAAACCTGAAGTATTGTGTTGGCCACTGTACAAATCAGGATTCTGTCATTGGAATGTAGACCACGATAAAGAAGGGATGTGTTTGATCTATTGCATCCCTCAGCAGTGTGGCCATACTGTACCAGAGGACTCTTGGGCAGTATTCCAGAGTATGTCACTGGCAGTCTGTGTCAACAGCCTGTACATTTACCAGACTCTGAGTAATGTTGCTAACACTGTCTCCTATAAAGTGTAACTGTTGGAGGTACTTCAGGATGCCAAAGCCACTTTTCTTTTCCATGTGTGCATGCTGCACATTGCTGAACTATCTTGATCTCTTGGGCTGGCACCTTATATACTGTACCTGTCTCACTAGCGTTCTGACAGATTAACTTGAGAAGACAATCAATTGCCCCTTGTAACTCTTGTGAAGCTGGAAGCTGCTTTGTTGGTAACAAGAATGTCAGGACCTTTTAGGGACAATGCACCACAGCATCTGCTTTCCTTGTTATCTAGAGGGCTGTTGTATAATATAACACATCAACTGTTACCTGTAATGAATACATGTAAACAATTACATTTGGTGTATATTTTAGTCTGTCAATATGAACATGATTGAATAAATGTGAAATTAAATCTTTAAATCTTTATGTCTCAATTTTTGACAATTCCAATACGTAGTAAATTATAGTTTAATGACAGTATTTCTATAGTTTCTTTGACCACATGGTATGCATGGGATTTCAGTACCATTAATCAAGCTACATTCAAACATTTCCCGTATAGGAATCCACTACAAATATAAGCATTTCCCACCATTCAGGTAAATTATATACATTTCCTGTAGTATTTAATTTTTTCCCAGTATACAAAATCAACAAGAAAATTGAGTGAAGACGCATGTCTCGTTATTTGGACAATGCATGAACTGATTGATGTTATGCTTAGCAGACACTAGGTTACATTTATGTTTTATTTTTAGACTATAATTCCACTCTTGGCTCTGAAAATATTATTTACAAATATCCAGACTTCTTGATGATGGTAGGAATGGAGTGATTTACAAGTTTTAACTTGAAAACTGAAGCAAGCACTCCAGAGAAATGCAAGTTTATAATTAATCAACTCATCAGCCAGAAAGGAAAATATTTGTAAACTGTGCATGCATCTGGATAGATATAATATCCATACTCAAATGAGTACTGTTATTAGATGCACACGCAAACCTGCACACACAAACAACACACACACACACACACATATATATAAACACACAGGATTAGGCTACTAGACTAGGAGGAAACAAAGGCATTTTACCTGGACAGGTATTTTCCTGAGGTGAGTGTTCTTTCCTCCATGGCCATACAGTTAGTGGTACTTGGAAGCAGAGCAAGTTCTGGGGTTATGTGTGCAGCTGTCCCCACTGCCCTGGCCACCAGCTCCAATGCATCTTGCACGTAATGGTCCAGAGCTGGCTCTGACATCTTCCCGTGTGCCAAAATACCCATAGGTAGACCCTCTGTCCGTAGCTCCTCAACGTTCTGCGAGTCTCCCAAAATCCAGTGGTATTCTGGTATGACCAATCCAAACTTTGTAGCAGTGCTAAATATCTCTCTAATGTCCCTTATGTCACATCCAAATGACACTACAGTCGATGTGGAGTCCTTTATGGATTCCAGGTAAACTTGTAGAGAAGACTGAAAATCACTTTGTGCGCTGCTATTTACGGAGAAGTTAACTATAGGTCCCAGATTAAATTTGGAATTATTGCGCAGCAGAAAGACAA
The DNA here is from genome assembly GCA_029706075.1 of Aldrovandia affinis. Classification (NCBI taxonomy): domain Eukaryota; kingdom Metazoa; phylum Chordata; class Actinopteri; order Notacanthiformes; family Halosauridae; genus Aldrovandia; species Aldrovandia affinis. Next base: position 2,247,891 of record JAINUG010000066.1, on the reverse strand, counting down.
AATCTGAGATGTTCCACTCCGTACAGAGCACAAGGCTGACATCATACCAGTTATTCATGGAAAGAAGGGAGAAAAGTATTTTCACCTGAGGGATCGGGGGGTTCTGCATGGTCATCTGGAAATGCAGTGGATTCTGTAAGGAGAGAATGATAAAGGGTTATGCATAAGTATGGCTCTGTGCTGAACATACCCCATGCTTGGAAAAACAGCTTAGTACCATATAACTCATTTGCGCTCATTCAACTACTGAATCTCCTATAATCCATGTCTAAATACATCCGGAAATCTTCTTTGGAATCAAAAATTAAATCATGCTATTTTTAACCTCCAAATTTAGTTGATTCTGTGCAACAGAAAAGCAATGGCATTATCCAACTCCAAAAACAAAAAAACTGTACAGTCTCAGCAATATAGGCAGAGCATCTAAATCCAAGAGTTGATTTTAAAGACAGAAATTGACAATTATTTAATGAGTAAACTAAACCAATGTGAATAAGATGAACTACATACATTAAAAAAAAACCACATCACTCATGCATTGATACTGATCATTTGAAGAAACATATCACTGTGTTCATTGTTCGGATAGAGATTCAATGTTTTAGTATCATTTTGATTAATACATCTGGTTGATTATTTATTTAAATTTTTGCCAGGACATTATTTGGAGAGATGACCTTGCATACCAAGCAATGAACATGCCAAAAAGGTGGAAAATGGTTTCTAAAATAATACTTTAAATACTTTCAAAAAATTTTTTTTTGCATTTTAAAATGTCAAGGTACAAAATCTTTTAAAATACTCTGGAATTCAGATCTGTTTACACCTGGTCAGTCAGTAGCTTTGAACCATTGTGCCTTCAAATATAACTCACTAATATTGAACAATTATGAAACATTGAGAATAAAAAATAGGATAGGATAATGTTTTTAAACTATGTCCTGAGTCTGTTTATGATCATTTTAAATGATTAACAGCGTGTTGTAAATAAAGATTATCTCTCTTCAGTGGATTCTCTATTCAGTTTAGCTTAAATGTCTGCTGTCTCAATTGATTAAGTATGATTGTTCAATCAATAATTGTAGGCCCTGTGGCAATTAAAATGAGAAAATTAATCAAATAGCAAAAAAATAATTAAAACAAGCACACCATGATTACCCCAGGACCAGGACAGGGCATTTGCTTTTCTACATAGAAAAAATACAGCTGTATTCCTCAGCAGCCTGTAGTTAAGTTAGGTTAGTTAGTAATGTTTATTCTCATGTCTCAAAGAAGCAGTTTTGTTGGTAAAAACGTTTCTAAAGCAATTTAGAAAATCATGATTGTAATCTAGCGAACATGACCACAAATTATACCACCTAGCTAGCTATATTTAGTTACTGCGAGTTTGCTACTCAAGTTAGCTACTACTGTGAGTTAGCACTTAAGCTATCAAACCAGCTGAGACTACCTGTCTACCTAACATTACCTAGCCAGACTAACATATGCCAATGTGTATTATTGTGTCCACACAAAAAGGACAATGTATCCAGCTAACTCAGTGGCTAGATAGCAAGCCAAAAATTAGCTAGCTCTCATTAGCCAATTTCTATTTGAACAACCCAAAACACAGAACTACAAATAAGAGTACAAAGTTATGTCCTTTACAATAACTAACTTAGCCTGGTTGACTGATTAGCCTAACCTACATAGCTGCTAACAATTATTTTTAACCACTAGTGCATAGGAGTGTCAATTTCATTAGGAAGTAACGTGGCTGCCATAACAGCGCTGTAGTGGGCTGCTGGTCGCTGCCATTTTGGCTCTAAATAATGGCTCTTAGCCCACAGGGCTGCGTCAGCTCACCGGTTATTTTTATATTATAAACAAATGAGTGTTTAAGCAGTCACCCCCATAATTATATACTTAAGTTCTCAGACGATACCGCCATCCTCAGTTTACTGCACAGAGATAATGACACATCAGCCTATCACTCTGAAATAGACATCTTTGTGCAGTGGTGTGATGCTAACCACCTCATCTTAAATGCTAAGAAAACAGAGGAAATGGTATTTGACCCTAGGGCAGCACTTGGTTGACCATAGGCCAGTGGTCATGGTGTTCTCAGTGGTGTAGTCTACGTGATACGCAGGTATACGCCGTATAACCACTAGAATAGCTCAGTGATTTCCGTATACCCTCTTAAAATGCGTGAGGATACGTAACAACATCATTTTTGTAACATGAAAATCAACTAATGGGAATCACTAAGGAAGGGACGGAGATATAGCCTAACGATGAAACGAAAGCAAACTACACTCTTTCAGTGTTTTAGAAAGGTTGCCCCTGAAGCTACTGCTTTTTCGGAGGACACTACAACTGCAGCAATGACAAAAACGCGGTTGTTACCGAAAAGGAACCAGCTGAGGATGAAGCTGTCCTAAACAGTAATGCTTCAGAGAACGATCCCGACGCTACCGTAACGTTACCTGGTAGGTGAAATACGTTATCATTAACGTTATCATTAACATCACTGAAATAGCAGGGGATTGTTGGTATATTTACATTTTAAATGTATCTAGAACTAGCTAACTTAGCTAACATTAGTGTGGCGAATCAATGCGAGAGAAGGGGAGCGATACTGCGTGTGACACCCCAGGAGAAAAATCAGAGGAGGCACTGACTGCACAAGCTTTGGGACATTTTGGATCGGTTCCCCTGGAGTCAAATGCAAAGCTCACACCAATCAATGCAAAGCAATTCCTACAAAGTCTGATCAACAACTTGGAGAAGCGCCTCTCATTTGATGATGAAATGCTTCATGATCTAAGCATTCTGGATACAGGCAACTGGCCATCAACACCTGGCATACGGCATGGTGAGGCTCAAGTGAAACGACTGTGCAGGCGGTTCAATCTTTGTAAAGAGCAAGCAGTTAATGGTATGAGAGATTTCCTTGAGCACCCAGACAGTGAGCCCGAAAGCCTAAAACCACTCATAAGATGCATGCAGACCATCCCTTGCAGCACTGCTGAGTGTGAAAGGGGCTTCAGCCTGATGAACAATATATGCACAGACAAGAGATCTACACTGTTGTTGTTTAATATATGTAATTTGATGATGATCAGCATTAATGGGCCCCCTGTAACACTTTTTGAGCCAAGGAAGTACGTCACAACATGGCTGAGAAGCCATCGCTCTACTACGCAAGCAAGGAGGCAATGCGCACCTCAGATGCCTGAGTACAAACACATTTGGAAAGCTTTGTAGACTATCAAGTTATCCACCCTCCCCCTGCAGTCACTTAGTGACCCTACCCCTCCACCTCTGTCTATAAGTGTGCCATCCTTTTTTCAGGGCTTTTGGACTAACACAGTGAACTCAGTTTGTATGTTAAGTGCCTTCTCAACACTCATTGAGATGAAACCTATTTGTTAATTAACCTTTTTTGTTTTTTCTTGTTTGAAGCCTATTTGTCTTGTGCACTTCTAGGATGTTTTCTTGTTCATTTAAGCTGGTACAGTACATAGCCTAAGTTTGACAATGGTTTTGAAAGATAAGTGGACTTTTTGTGTCCTCACTTCCTAATTCTCCTATAGTTCCTAATATTCTGTAATGAATAAGTGTTGGAGACAGAACTGCAGAAATGCTCATTGTTAATGCTGCTACTCCATTATTGTTCATTATTGTTATTGGTAATGTTATTGGCTGTTATATGTCTTGTGATGCTTATAATAAATTAACATGTTGATAACGCATAACCAGTCTTTCTGAATGCATTACTGATTGTGATGGTAGTCATGAGGTGTTGCTCCGGGATGCGTTGCTCTAGGACAGATGAGTATAACAGTATACCCACTACAAAAAAGTAGACTACACCACTGGGTGTTCCCATTAACCAGGTCTGCTCTTACAAGTACCTGGGTGTTCACATAGATAATACATTCAGCTGTAAGGCCCATACTGATAGTCTGTGCTCCCGACTACAGCAGAGGATGCATTTATTGCATAGACTTAGGGTGTATAGGATGAATCAAAGATATATGTTCTTATCTTACCAGGCAGTTTTAGAGAGCTTAATTAGGTATGGGACAAAGGCCCGTCTTGTACAGACTGTCATGAAAGTTATAGGGAGGAAAAAACATCAGTCCCTCCAGTCTATTTACAAGCAGTCTATTCTTAGAGGAGCACAGAAAATACTGTATGACCCATCTCATATCCTCCATTCTGAGCTTTTACCCTCCGGCAGATGATACAGAGTCCCTAGGTGCAAACTCAATTGATTTAAAAACTCATCTGTGCCCATTTCAATCATCATTTTAAACAGCAATGCAGTTTGAGGCTATAGGGACTGTGCAAAAGGGGAAAGTTTTAATAAACTCAATAGTATTGATTGTATGTTGCTGTTTTGTCAGGCATATTTAGTGTAATTTGTTTAAAAAAATGTCTTGTGTGCATTATACATTTTCGTCCAAGCTGAACTCTTGTATTACTATGTAAAGCACTTTGATATTTTCCTTGTAAAATGAAGTGCTATATAAATAAAAAATATTATTATTATTATACAGTTTTATGATGCTGTGATGGGGTTGTGCAATATGTTGCTCCTACTTTTACTGATGACACTACATATGTATGTATGTATGTATGTTTGTTTGTATTTTTTTTTTTTTTATACATTTATTTTTCCGATTTTACCCGGTTTTTCTCCCAATTTGGTAGCCAATTACTCCTGCTGTGCTTAGTTCAATCCCCTCCCTCATAGTTCGCTGCCGAAGTCCTGTGACCGGCAGTGACAAAGGCGAAGCGCTGCCTCCTCCGAGACAGCACTCACCGAGCTGTCTACTGTAATTCCGGTACCACAGAACCACTCCTGTGTGCAGTGAACTGTGTCAGCTTCCCTCTCCCCTCCCTGGGGCAGACAGCCAATTGCCGCCCCGATGGCACTCCATGGCACTCCACTCTGGTGCGACGGGGAATTTAACCCCAGTTGCTGTGGCCAGCATCGGACGTTGAAACCACTAGACCACGCGGGAGGCCGTTTGTTTGTATTTATGTATGACGTGATACGTGTTTATGATTTTTGAAAAGCAACGACACTGAGTCTAAGAAAGGTTTCCCTACGGCGACAATAAAAGTATATCTTATCTTATCTTGTGTTAACAATGGCTTGCCTGACAAAACTCTAACGTACAATCAATACTATTGAGTGATGACTTCCAGTTTACAGCATTGTTGTACTGAAGTGTATCTTGATAAAACACAAGCTAACTTTTCACAATTCACTTTGAATGGAGTCTTGTTTCCAAAAGTCTCAATTTAAAAAAATTGTGAGACTTTGCACATGAGAGACTGCTTTTTCGTCAGTGCACTGGAGCATTCAAATGTCTGACGTGTTCTAATTTGGTGAGAAACTGTAAAAAGCTGTAAAAAGATTATAACAAGTACAAAAATATGTCTTATGAAATGCTAACAATTTTTAAATCGTCTTATTAATAAAAACTAGCTAACTTTGCTAGTTATACTAACTTTGAAATTATTCGTTTGAATAATATTTGGCCTGTTCCCCAAAAAAATAATCTGCATTGGTGCTGGAACAGCTTAAGGAGGAGACTGGTTATTTTAGGATTTTCCAAATGTGCAACCATGTGTCTGCAAGCCTACAATCTAAAAAACTAGTCTGCAATCTCTTAACAAGCCTTTAACATGTCAGAATTGTGTCCCTACCATTATGCAATCTAATGTAATATAAATTGAGGGGTGCTATATGGCAATGACCTTCTGAGCACACGTGGCAGCTAATGGGAACAGACACAGAAGACAATCTGCGCAAAATAAAGATCAATGGCAAAGAGGAAGGTGGCTGTGCTTCATAGCGTATGGACCCGGTCCATGGTGGAGAAACCTGCTGAGCTACGGCAGCAGCAGGACTGTCAGTTCATTTTATCAGTTCTGAGTCATAGTGTGACCATAAAAGTCATAGTGTGTCATAGCGAGTCATAGCGTGACCATAAAAAGAAAGACTTGTGGTCCTTGATTATACTGAAGATACTGTATATATATATATATATATATATATATATATATATATGTGTGTGTGTGTGTGTAATCAGTCAATGTAATGCAGCAGTGTAGCCAATACAATATCTTTAAAGAGTAAACAGCAAAACCAATCTCTTTTGTTTCATTTTCATTTGAGAGGCCTTTGACTATTCTTAAGGTAAATAAGTACAATTGAATAAATAATCAATAATAAAATAAATGATCTTTCTATAAAAAAAGAAAAAGCTTACAATCTTTATTTTTAGAGAAAGATCATTTATTTTATGGAAAATTCGATTTATAAATGTATGAATCTTATGTTGGTTTGCACACAACCACTGCCGTCAATGCTTTTGCTTAGCTGGCATTCAGAATTCAGATTTCAAGTGCAGAAGGCAGCAAGTGTAAATAAGTTACAAAAAAATTTGAGGACTCACAAAGGTCAGTAATATTGAATATCCTATGGATAGGCCTTCTAATTCCCATCGATGACTCCAAACTGCTCTTGGAAGAGTTCCTCACAGAGGCTGATAAATGAAACACTTAGCAAGGCTGTTTAATTTCCCCTGTGGCCAGCTCTTAAGTGACAGCAAAAAACGGGCTAATCTATACTGATTAAAATGAAAGCTTTTCAGGGATTACGTTCAAAATGTCAAAGGAGAGCAGGACTTATGTTCTCAACACTTCTCCAATGATCCGGTCTGTGGTTGAGCCATGAATCACGAAAACATGACATTTGGTGGGCAGCCTGCTTATGCACTCAATTCACTTTATTAAAAGCTGAAATCCGGAAAAAAACCACAATCATTTCAAAATTACAATGACAGAAAAACTCACTAAATATACATTTCTACCAACAAGGCCATTATGTACAAGATGGTTTCTGCAGGCTTAGGATCACCATAAATTAAAATGTATATTTGTGCAAATTATCTAGGACTTCATAAGCGAGTACACCAACACATCTGACTGCAACACATCCTCACATCAGTATAATGCTTACACATACAGTACGTAAATAGATATTTCATAATAATTACCACTTGTAAAAAATGCATCACTGACATGGCAGTTCACAGATAATGAACTTGTATACATTACAGAACTAAGCTATGGAGCAGTACGTTGCAGTTGATGTAAAATGATAAATACACTTCAAACATCACATGTCTGTGTTCAATATACAAGGGTCAAAAAGAGATATAGTAGGTAACAAACCAATAAAGTGCGGTTTGGATGGAGGTTCAAAACACAAGAAGGGGAAGGGGGCTTGATTTACAATATTGCTCATCTCTCTATATGCACTGAAATGCATTCAAATGCAACTAATGATTCTGGCTCGAATTTATACTAAATAAGAACAACATGCATAGTGATTTATTTCTCAGTCAAAAAAATAGAATTATTAGATGACCGAATCTAACGAGGCTCTTATTCAGCATTCATTTTAGAAACAATATTCAAATAAAAGGTGGTGAAATACAGCAAATTAGTTTAATATCTCATATGTCCTCCATTTGGGCGGCACGGTGGTGCAGTGGATAGCGCTGTCGCCTCACAGCAAGAAGGTCTCGGGTTCGAATCCAGGCCGGGGGCCTTTCTGTGCGGAGTTTGCATGTTCTCCCGTGTCCGCGTGGGTTTCCTCCGGGTACTCGGTTTCCTCCACAGTCCAAAGACATGCACGTTAGGCTAATTGGAGAGTCTAAATTGCCCGTAGGTATGAGTGTGTGAGTGAATGGTGTGTGTGCCCTGTGATGGATTGGCGACCTGTCCAGGGTGTATTCCTGCCTCTCGCCCGGAACGCATGCTGGGATAGGCTCCAGCCCCCCGCGACCCTGACCAGGAATAAGCGGTTTAGATAATGGATGGATGGATGGATATGTCCTCCATTTGGTTCTAGCAGTGCTCACAATGTGGCAATGACATCACAAAAGCGCGGGGAAATCACATTCCACTCAAAAGCAGGAATTATAAACATTCTGGTTCATTCTGAACAAAACCACAAATGTTTTGTTCCTTTTCCTTGTGTTCCAGAGACGTACTAAAAAGTTGTGTGCCTGCAATCTGCCTGTTGCGCAGCAGCTACAACAGGCAGACTGCATTACAAAAAAAGATGCACCGATGCACACTATTTGCCCTTTCAAATTTATGGAGAACTCTGCAGCGATTGGATGGACTTACAACAACAATAAATCATGCCAAATTGGTGTATCTCATAGGAATCTGTTTTTTTAATTGCCCCATTGACTCCTTGATGAGACAGGGACAACCCTGCCGACTTCATTCCCACCGGCACTGCCACCTTTATGCGTGCGCTTTAAATTAGCATGTTTTAGGCGATATACAAATGGAAAAATTGAGAATATCTGTACGAAATTGGCATATTGAAATCTGGTAGCCCATGAAGCCTGTGCAGCTGTGACGTCTGATCTGGCAGAGAGCGGCCACTCTGTATAAATGCTCTCCAGAGCTGTCTGGCATAAGGGCCCTGCAGATTTACAGTTCCTGAAGCTTGTCAAAGGAAAAAGAAAAGCTTTATCCCACAACAATATTTCTTCCTTGAAATGCTTGTCACAGTGTTTTAGGGTAATTGTTTAACAGAAGATACAGAATATGTATCCAAAGTTCTAAAGATCAGAGGCACAGAGGCAAAAACTAAAATACTGCAATCGAAAGGAACGTGAAGTGACAAAATTGATGAGGGTGGTAAAGTTTTTAGCTTACGATTAGTTTAACGATGTATATTTTACATTTATGATTCTAGAGTTTATGTTCACAAATCTTTCTCTTTTTTTCTCAACACTTTCCCACTCAATTTTTTTGTTGCAATTATACATAGTTATTTGGTTGGTTGCAGTTTCATCTTCTTTGGTTCATTTTTTTGTTGCAGCTCTTAATAATTTGCTTTGAAATATTTGAAACAAGACTAATCCCATATATTTCCCATTCATGAATACCATTAGTCTAATGGGCAAGAATAGGTGAGGAGAGAGGAGAAGACAATGCAATATGATTGTGTAATTAGCCATTATCAATAAGAATATAACTGGGTGGGCCAATATATTTGTGGAGTAATCTAATTACAATTTTTAAATGGATGTAATTTTGCCTGGAAACCCAACACTCCTCCTTGATATGGGCCTTGTTTGAAAATTCTTGAATGAAAGTTATTGCTTTTATTTGAAATGGACTGCATTGGATGTTCATAGGGTATTTCCCAAAAGCCCTTGTACACAAATGATCCTGAAGTGCATCGTTAAGGTCGACCAAAAAATGTGTCACATAATATTCTCGCCAGAAACCAATCTTTTCATTCAGTGTAAATGTGATACACATTATGCTTTTCCATACCATCAAACCTAAAAATAGTTTTACCCAATGCAACATAGATATAGAATAGACATATTATATTATAAACCTGCAATCATTCTGGAACAGAATGTAGCATGACTCATCACAAAATGTCATATTTCACAACCGTTTCTGGTGGAAGGTCTGTCTACTCAGGCATAATGTTCTTCCCAAGGTCAGTTGTTTAGCTCCAAGATGACATATGCTGATACTTTTATCCTGGAACTGTCTAAACAAGTGTATAGAAACTGATCTAGACACAGAAATGTCCAGGTGTCTTTGTAGTACTTTGTAATACAATTTGCTGATCCTGGTCATGCCTCAATTGAACATACTCATCTTGTACACAGTTGTAAAGCTTGGCTTGATAGTTGAACCCGTTTGTATGTGTCTGCATATTACAACTGCAGATGTCGTATTATTGACTGGGTCACAATTAAAAAGTGTTACTCATGTTAGTTTGGACATTGGATTGGACTTTCTCCTTTGTACCTAGTCAGGTTTTCTTTCTTTCATTGTCATAGGTGCAGAAAAATGTGACAATCAATGCCCACAATTAGGGATGCATTTCCAAATATGCATGAATGACCCCAAATGTTCACATAATTTTAGCCTCACAATCAAAATTCACTACGTGTCTTGTGTTTGTGTCAGCAAAGAAATTCGCAATGCGATTCATTCTAGGGCCTGTTTTGTGCTCACAGAGTTGAGGGCATACCTCTCTTTAGTGTCTGCTTCTCGTTTATCAAGCTGGCAGTTATTTTCAGCTCTAGTGAGAGTTTGTTATCCACACATAGATTGTACAGAAAAGCTTTAACCTGTGTTTTTTTTATTTGCTGACTGGGGATCTACACCGCCTCCAAGACGTCAGCAACATGTCTCCTTCACGTCAGCATTACGTCAGTGCAGATTTTCAAATCTACACCCATTCTGTCAGTCGCACTACCTGTTGTTTTAACAGAACGAGCAGAACACAAATTCCTACTGTTTGTCTGCGGTGTACATGACCAGAAAAACGGTTCCACCATTTTTTTTCTCCAATCTGGTGGCCAATTGCACCCTCTATTTTTTCTATTCACCCTCCGCCATGAGCTCGCGGCCCTTAACTACGGAACAAGCCACTCCCCCGAGCCCGGCAATTAACCTCCTCTTCCGAGACGGAACCCACCCACTTGTCTTTCCCACAGGGAAGCCCTCCACGCTTCATGGCAATCTCGTGCTGGCTCTCCCTTCCCCTGGGGCGGACAGCCAATTGCCACCCTGAACGGGTTTCCTGGCCAGAGCCGGGCTGGCGCAGCTTCAAACCCTAGCGACAATGGGCAACCTGCACTCCGGGCTAGTGCTTTTACCGTTACATTACATTTTTACATTTTAAGCATTTAGGATCCAGAACCCCAGCCACATGGTAGGAACAATCCTGTTACTCTGGTGCAGGAATACAGTGACATCATTGCAGGCATCTGCGTACACCAACCGGAAGGAAAAGGTATTTTACAATGTTTACAAAATGTACAATTATTATTATTTTTTTTTTTAATAAGTATAGTGTTGAACAAGTAGACAGTGGTTTACACCACATCCATCTGTTTCACATCAATCTTCTGTGCCTGATGCAGGATCAGGATCAGCAGCTTAGTTTCATTTTCAGTTTCTTTGTTCGTTCATCAACATGAGTTTTGAATGAGCTTGTCATCGATCCAAATGCCAAGATATTTATATGATGGGACTCGTTCAATTTCAAAGGCCTGAAAATCCATTTAAGTTAGAGAATGCCTGGTTTACAGAGGACTAAAGTACTGTATCACCAGCATAAAAATGAATCATATTAAATGTTTTCACTGCAGCACCAATGGAATTTATATGGATGTATGTATGCACACTGCTTTCTGTTATGTTAAATATTAAACGTTTCCTACAATAAAATGTTCACTAAATAATTGGCTGGTGTATCATGGAGAAATGCCCTGAGTGATTGCAGAGGTTAGATATAATTGCACAGGAGAGGCTGGCTCAGTAGATACAACATGACGCGAATAAAGCTTAGGTTGTAGGTTCAATTCCCATTGGGGCCACTTAAACTGAAACATTTATGCATTCATTAACACAAGTGGGTTTTGCTAAAAGCATATGTTATGTTATGGATAGGTTTCTGGACACTTGGGTACACAATTATCTGATGCAGGAACCACAAAAGAAAATGATAATCTTAGAATTCATTTTCCTCTCATCTGTACAACAGGTGTCATTTGATAGTGAAAAAACCCATAGAGCATGTGACTGGCTAAAACATGTAACCAAATTGGCCACTTTGGAGAAGATCTGATACACCAAAGGATGCCTGGGTCCTGTTTTAGAAAAAACACTGTAGAATTTGATTGCTTTCAGATATTTGCATCTTGTTGTTTGGGGAAGTGTAGAACTCCCTGGGGTAGCCCACACAGCACTTGTTTATCTGGAATATGCTATGGCTTTAAAAGTAAAAACCATCATATTAGTGGGGTGTCAATCATTTTGTCTTTATTTCACATTTTATTTACTTCTAAAGTGCATCATGAGTCTCATAGGTCAGTGCTTCCCAAACCGCTGGTCCATATATTTCTTACATTCCACAATCAGCACACCTGGTTCAACTAATCAACACTCGATAAGTAATAAGTGAGCAGAATCAGGAATGCTGGTGGTGGAGTAGACTGACTGTGGAGCCCTGAGGAGAGGTTAGGGAACCACTGCCATAGGTGACACATTTGTAGATGCTGATTTGTACATGATTCCTCATGGTACAACTGTCTACCTAACATCATGCCCTCAACCATGTCTGTGCAATAAATAAATGAAAATAAATAAATATTATAGCAAATACTAATCACATCCATTGCAGCTTAATGCTATAATGACATCAAAGTCATTTATACTATAATATGAATAATTCTTATATAATATTGTTAATGGTATCAATAATAATACGTATGCAATAATGATAACAATGATAAAATCAGTGCCCTAATTATAATGGTTAAACGTGTGCAATTATTGAAATAACATTTGATTATCTACATCCCAGGTTTGAATTATATAAGGATGTAATTTACGAATATACTGAACCGAGCTTGCAGACAAAATGTTTTTGGAATTTTTAAGAACTTTTGTACTTATGTACCTATGGTTGCTCTCATTATGTAATTTACAGTTACGCATGTATTGTTGTTTTATTATTTGTTATTTTGCTGTATTGTGTGGATATACTTTTTATAATGTGTTTGTGCATGTATTTTGTTTTTGTTTTTTGATATGTACTTACTTATGTAGCTTATTGGGGACAGGTGTTTTAAAAAATGTTTTTCTATGTCCCTGATAAATAAACAAATAAATAAACAAATGATAATAAATAATAAATAAATTAAAATGATAACAATTATAAAATGGGAGCTATGCTCACGTTGACTAATATACGTGTCAAAAACGGTTTTGGTGTAGATTAGCAGTGACCGTGATAATCTTGTTTATTTTGTGTTTATTTATTGAATTTGATCTGATTGATCTGATTGATCCATTTCCATGTTAATTCTAATATAATTAATCCTCTAGAACTCAATGGCGGGTATATCAAATCTAATAGTAGCCAATTAGTGCTTTAAGAGCAAATTAAAGCAATACTTTTATTTGTTCCATGGTCATTCATGTATTGTCCAGATAAACACTACATTATGTACTACAAGGCAGCACAAGTGACATATGTCACCATTTGATGTTTCAGAGACGTATAGATTGAGTAGATGGGACAGTCCCCTATTTTGAGTCGTTGTCCAACGACCCACATTTTAAATGAAATAATGGTATTACCAGCTCAACAATATCACATCCTCCTCAGGCTAACAAATGTTGTTCAGCTTTCTCTCAATTAGTTATTTTGAGTATTCCTGCATTTTATATTAAATACAATATGACCTTCCCATCCTACCCTTGCTCAACAATATCATCACCCCACCTCTCGTTTCATTATTCTAACTATTCTTTTAACTGTATCCCACCATTTTCCAGGAGTTCATCTTGATCGCCTTTTAAGGGGTCAGGGAATAATTTTCCAGTTTCCCACATTGGCTCTAATGGTTTTCTGGTTTTTTGATTCCCTCTGGAAAATGTCAATTGTGAAGCGCTGTGTGACAACCTGTTTGTAAATGGCGCTATACAAAAATAAAGATTGATTGAAAGATTGATTCTTTTGTCCCAGGAATTCATCCTGCTTGTCCTGAATTTTGACTTTAAATCTGATCACTCTTGAGACATTGGGCTCTCAATGATGGCAGTGAAAATAAATTGTGTTTACTTTACTAGAGGCAGTTATAATATGCCTCTATTCTGATAAAGAATCCAAGGACAATGCAGAGTAGAGTCGGATGATGTCCCTGTGAGGGAAACATAACCTAGCGAAAACCAAATATTATATATCAACTATAATTACATGTATAGGTGAATATGCGTTCTCGCTACTTATCTACTAATGTGGTTAACCAGGACTGGCATTCTGACTTTCACATAGTGAGCAAGTGTCAAATTTATAAGCATGATAACATACTGAAGAGCAATTACTCTTATTTGAACTAAATATATCCTGCAATTATACTATTTTGTGTTAAGTGTTAAAGTTATATTTTTTTTTTTACTAAGATATTGATTAAATATTGCATCCCTTAAAAATCTTAGGATTCTATACAGGTTATTTTAATCCAGGCTTCTAAAGTGCTGACATAAAAAAGGGGGAAAATGAAATGTAATGAAAAATGTGGATTAGCAATAGCACCAAAATAAACCACTATTCCTTGCTCCTGCTCTTCTGTCCATCTCCATCCATCTCACCTTAGCTCTTCCAAGAAAAAGCAATTCAGAATCAAGGATAGGCATTAAAGACTGTTCTCAGAATGCTCAGAAACATTCATACAATTACTGTGTTTTATACACATCACAGACATGCAACTCTTCTCTTGGGCCTTCTGATGCCTCTTTCTGGCGTTAAGACCCATTCATTCTTAGATGAATTTAATATCCAGCTGTATAAATGGATTGTAAAGAAATGTAAACTGTAAGCCGCTCTGGATAAGAGCGTTTGCTAAATGCATGTAATGTAATAGAATATGTGGAAAAGCAATTAGTTGCATGGCCTATTAAATGCACCCTGTGACATGAGCCAGAAACAGTTCAGTTGTTAATAGCAATATCTATTCATTGTTACATTTGAATTACTTTAAATGATAAAGTTTATGAATGGCTAATTCGATGGATAATATGTTATCAAGTTGGAAATGGCTGTGAAAATTGGGAGTACTCAATCCATTAACTCCTCAGAAACTTGTTTTACATTTTAATTGGCACGAAGAGCTCAGTCATAAATGCTTCAGTTACAAAGCAGCTTACTCCAGTTCAGGTTGCACACCTGTGCGAACAAGAAGCTTACCACTGTTCGGGGCTCTAAAAGTGTTGTTATGGTTACATAATGAATTTTCAGCTGGCACATGCGAATGTTGCTCTGTTTACATTTTTGTACATATTTGAACGTATTAATAAAAAACTTAAAACCACTCCAGAGAATGTCAGATAGATACTCCATAAATGTATTTAACAGACTCTCAAAGGTGGCAATGATCCCAGAAACCTTCAAGTTAACAAATGGCATTCATTTTTTATCACCACCTACTTTTCTGCACAGTTGCTATTCAGAAGCATGGTAAACACACAGATTTTTTTTTACTGACTTTTTCAATCACTTTGCAAATCCAACAATATCCTGAATGTTTCCGATAAATGAAATGTTTGAGCTGTTCTGATCTTACTGTTCAATAAATACTGTGTTTACTCAAATACCTACCTTAAAGCCTAAACACACTATGTTGGACGCTTTTAAGAAGGAATGCATCCTACCATCTCTGACCAGGAGATGGTGCTAAGTACCAAATGTGTTTCCTCAAATTTTCTTAACATTTATTTATGCAACTGATTTATAAAACACGTTGTAAAACGTAAATACTGCAGTATAACGTATAAGTAACAAAGGGAACCTTAACATCAGTATATATATTTTTCATATATATCTTCCGCAAAAATGAAAAGATTAAATAATTCACCCACAATGCATACATTCACATTCAAACCTATGTATGGTTTACGAATGATAAATGTTACAAAATATACACATTAATATTATGAATACACTGTTTATCGATCATGAGATCAATAGCCTGTGAGTAGGCCTAATGAAAATAGTGCAAGTACGGAGTTTTGACAGTCCTTGACAGATTACGTTTCAATGATGACATAATTTAAATTATCCTAAAATAAGTATGTAGGAAAAAAGTTAAGTCAATGAAATGTATTAGATACATCAAATACGCAGACACGTACATTATAGACGAGAGGGATTTAACTACCCAAAATGTTTAATCACCATAATGGTGCATTTTCTGGACCATTGGCTGAAATGAATACTAGTGTCATTAGAACTTAATTCTGAAAGAAGCGCAATCTCAACCGAAGCAGAATAACAGAGCATCGTTCCAATTTCATCCTTGATGATTAATCAGCAAGCAAAGAGGAAGGATGAAATTGTCTACCTGTGCCATAATGCGCATGTAATATTTGAGATGTGATTCTAGAATATCAATAAAAAGCGGTTTTCTGGGTAAATGGTCCTGTAACAAATCATAAAGCCATATCAAAGGAAGTACAGAAACGGCATGTGTAGGCCTACCGCGTGCCGGTATACACAAGTCTTGTTCTTAATCCTACGACCTAATCCAAATATTGATCCAGAAGATCCATATAAAAATCTGATATAAATTACATGAGCAAATGCTGACAGAATGGGACACTGGGAGTTGGTGGACTACACTATTATAAAATGAGATAGCCTACCATTTGTTGTGTGATATGTGTGGTTGGCACGAGAAAAATATGCATTGTTTTTATGTACAATGGGTAAGCGTGCGCTCACTCTAACAAAACGTGAATTAATAAACGATTTAATTCATATATTTTCAATATGATTCCGCCTCCCTTCACTTCTCTCTCTCACACGAACATACACATACACAAAGAAACACACTAGTTACCCATTCCTCTCACTTTTTCATACACTTGGCGATATTAGGTACCGCTCATATGGAATTGTTCCTTGCTTCAGTTTAGAACCAAGGATTATGGCTATGGGGGAGGGGGAGGGGGAGCTGCAGTGTGCATTAATACTGATTGGTTTTGGTTATACACGGTACTGGTTTCGTACAACAGTCACAAGTAGGCTACATGTATTAACCCGAATGAAAAGAGCAGTAACAAACACGCTCCTTTGCGCCCCATTCAAAGCACAAATTGAATACACGCGTAAATACACCTGTTGACTGAGTTACATAGCATCTATTGTCTAGTACTTTTAAAGCATAAAGAATGTTCTGCCTTCTGCACAACCATTCTTAGTCGTATTCGTTTGTAGACTGTCAATACCGGGGATTGAATTATCAGCGAAAATGTCATTCAAAATCAAACGGGGAGAAAATAGCAAAGGGGACACACAATATCACCAACCAATATCAATTTTCCTCGAACAAACCGAATCATAATCCCGTTAACATGACGATACCGTTATATTAATCTCATAACGAGTATCAGTATTAAACCTAGTTTTATACGGTCCACTATATAGGATTTAGTCCACAATATAAATTCACCACAGTAGATCTACTGTAGATGAGGGGAAAGCATGGTAAAACACAAAAGAAAAATATCACTAACTCAGTGTTCTCGGTGCTTTAAGGTTGGATATTATTTCCACAGAAATATCAGTACCCTTGTTCCATATCCCTCATTTGAATCTTATGTTCGCAATCTGAGAGCAAATTTGGAGTTCTCCACTCTGCTGTTTTCATTGGGGTTAAATAAGTTCATGTGAAGTTCTGCAGTACGTGTCCAGTCCAGCACATTATTACGAAAAACAATGCAACCACTGTACCAACATATTCTTACCTTACTTTGCCGTTTGATCTGGTTTTGAACTATACTGATTACAGGGATTTGAAGGGCAGAAGATATGAATTCCAACTCCAAGAGCTCGCCCCTGCTGTGAGGGAAAGCCATTATAGCAGACACTCCTTGAACTACCACTGTATTGCAGACACTTTGTAGAAAAGACACAGGATCTGAACAGATTGGCGAAGGTGAAGAAGAAAACGAAAACGCGGGCAATTCCCCGAGTCCAGCTTCAACGGCCATCACCACATCCAGAGACAAGTTGTAAGGTAAGAGACCTGCCATGCGGTTAAGTGTGTCCATGGCAAGCAACATTGATTCTCTGGGGAAAAATTGACTTGTTTCTCGCTCCACATTTTATTCACGTATTTACTTTTTGCGTCCTTGTGCTGGTTGGTTATTGAGCTTTTAGTCCTACTGCTTCTGAAACCATACTCATTTCCACTTTGAGTGCTTATTTCAAACTCTTTCTCCTTTGCGCTTCTCGTTACTCCCTCGGTATCCCCATCCCCTGGGAAGTCATCTTCCCCGAAGGCGTCGTTGCGATAGCTACGGGGCTGAAGGTGCACGGCCCCGACTCTCACCGTGTGCCCAATCCTTTTTAAAACTTGACATGGTTGTGGATGAGATAGAGACTCTGGAACCCAAACTAGCATCAGGGTGCATGGCGCGAGCAAAGGGAGCAGCACAAACCTGCAAAACGCACCCCAGAACCGCAAACCCGTCATTACTCAACAAATACTCCCGGTCCACACAAAAAACGAAGCTTTCTCCCTCCACCTACACTCCTTGTGATCCCCACAAAGCAGCGGTGAGATCCGTCCTTTGTATCTCAGATATAGTGAAGTTATGCGCTTCTCTGTCCTCCCTGGAGCCACAATTCGAGCAGTACATTGACAAATTAATAATTTAATGATAATCTCAACATATGTATTTTACTTTCCAAACTGCCAACAATTAATACAACGGTCCGTTCATTTTACATAATCGGTGGATAACAGTAGCAGAAATTATGTAAAAATTGTATGAATAATTTGAATGAACAAATAATATAAAGGTAGCTCCAGTTTCCATCTATGGGAATAAATGCAAGTAAAGCTAGACATTGCACAGGCTAGCAGGTTTTATCAATTGTATCCAATTGTTTTATTTATATATATATTTTTTGAATTGTTATCTGCAAGCAAGAGCGCGTCTGATTCCACAGTATAATCCATTTTGTAGTTTTTTTATATTCCAATGTAAAAAATATATAAAGGAAACACATACAGAAAAAATGTACATCCGTTGTAAATGCATAAAATAATGTATATGCGTTAAAAGGAAAAAAGTCAACCAGCGTCTCCCTCAGTATTTCAAGAAAAAACATCGGACAGTCGCTTGGTTGCGCTCAACTCCCACAGAAGAGCTGGGGCTAAGAAAACCACAGGCACAGGACTCCAAATGTTGAGGTTTCCATTGTTAACCCTCTCATCACCTTCTCTATCGAAAGGTTTGAAACGTTAGAGGAGGGACAGATAGGATTCGATACATACATGTGATGTCATGCTAAGTAGGCTGAAACTCTTCTCTGCTAGAAAGGGAACACGTAGCCTATAACTTAACAAAGTGTTATGTTTGTCCTAAATCGTGTGTGCCTTTTTATAGTAAGCTACAGGTAACCAGTGGCGTAGCTAGGGATTAATTTATGGGTGGGCCTGCGCAAAGGTGGGTGGGCAAGAAATAACCAAACTAAGAACCCAAGACAGGTTGGAGACGTAGGCTACAGTAGGCTATATTAAAAACACAGGTGACGAATTCACGCAATAGCCTACATTTTGCTTAATTTCGCTATCACTATTTTTTTTCCTGCAAGATTTAGCTTGGATACTACAATCCGAAAGCTTGAATATGAATTACAAAACATTTTTTTCTTGTCAGGTCCATCCATCCATCCATCACATCTTTATTTAACAAGCTATCCACGCCTAAAAATAAACAAGTTGTCCGTACTATCGCATATTGAACGAAATTCAGAACTTAGAATATAGAAAGAAGCGGATATAACTAAAGCTTACAGAAAAAAAATACATGTGACATAGGCAAACCTGCAATTGGTGCAGTCAAATAATCTAATTGCTTGATTGGGCACTTGTCTCACTTGTAATCAGTAATGGGTAACACTATAGAATAGTGTATGTACTAACGGGTAACAAAGCATTAATAATCGAATCATTTTCCCTTAAAACTTTCACTGCGATATTCGGATGTATCCGCACAAACGCTCATTATATATATATATATATATATTTATATACACATTTAACAATATATTAAGCTCATTTTTTATACTCTGCACTGTGGATGCACTGTTGTTCTCTTGGAGAAGGCTGCTGCAGTGCACATCCTGCTGTATAAATAGTTAATAGAATGTGTAAGAAGTCTTATAAGTTACACTCAAGGTGTCTGTTCAAAGTCTACAAAAAATGCATAAAATCTGTTTGTTAAAGAGACAGCAGTTTGGGAAAATATATATTTTGTAACTCACACATAACATATTAATTGGGAATATTCCTTCAAAGATAATAAACAATAAACCAATTTGATGCACCTTATGACAAACAATTGGCATTATATACAATAGTATACTATCTCACCAAAACATGTTTTTCTCCTAAAAAATATGTCTCAATGCCCTTTTACATAACAATATACCGTTTGCCAGATCGCTCACCTTAACAAGCATGCCAACAGTGTGAAGACAATAGCTCTAAAAGAATGAACAGAGACTGAACAATATCCAAGGAATTACCCAAACAGTACACCCTGTGGAACTGTAGAATCTATAAACTGTAAAATCTATGGATGAGATACAACTCCTAATCAGTGTATTGAAAGGCTCTCCACAGTGACCTGCTGGTCTTAGTGACTGGCCCCAGCCATTCATCTTCTGACATCGTTTTCGATCTATCAGTTTAACTTTGACTGGCGAGCAACTGTTGGCCAGGTCTGCAACCCTATCCATGTGTTGTCCACGTGTTCTTTTGTATGTATAACTAAATGTCACACTTGCATTCATATACCCCCTTGTCTGTATTGTGTAATGTAGTTCAACTTTTACTATAGGAAGCCAGCTCAATTGCTTGGTTGCAGTGTAGGGCTGATACGACCTTAGGCAGGAGGGATGGGTTTGACTCTGCTATCCTCTTGTTCAAATATTGCTGTTATTTTATCTGTGGCTTGTTTCATTTTGCGATATATAACATAATATATCCACTGAAGTCGTGTGTTATGTCATTATAAGTAATAAGAAATAAGCACAATGAACAGAAGCCTTCAATCGCTACCTCCACCTTTAGCTAACATATGACCAATGCAGTGCATTCTCCGCTCCAAGCACTGTCTCAGCAAGTAGCGCCAAAGCTCATCAGCCCACACAGTTTCCTGGTCACCAAGACGAAAGGCTGAAGGGTGGCATCGTTCAGGTAGCAGACATTCAACCTACATTTTTTTGGCCTCTTTAGCTTTTGCAGCAAACTTCATTAGAGCCTACACAAGCCTCTTCTGGAACTCGCTGCTGGTGCCACAATGGCATCTTTGGGAATTTTCTTGCCGTCCGTTGGATTTGAAGAGTGAAAAGGCTGTTTGTTCAGTTCTTATTTTTCTCTGAGCAGAGCTCTGTACCTTTGACTTGAGAGTTTGACATTTCTGCACAGCCGTACACTAATAAGACTCTCCTTAGTCTTCTGGGAGAAGTGCTGAATGGCCGACACCTGCCTGGCCTTCAGGTTGTATTTGACCACTTGATAGGACTCATATGTCTCCATACTTAGGTTGGCAGCTTTGGCTTGCAGGAGTTTGGACATTACACTGAACACTGATTCCATGAAATGGGCATAGTGCAGACAGTGCAAGCTTGAAGAATGCCGGGTACCTCTGGGTCTTCCTCACACAATGAATCGATTCTTGTCTCCTCTGTCATCTGAGGCATACCCATGTCACTTCCATATCTAGGATGAGAAACAACAGGTTAAGCTCATTATATTTGACAATAAAATAATTCCTTACAACAACAGGCTACATGAAACAATTATCTGAATGTCTGTATGACAGAGGCTAGTACTAAAATTACAGAAAGAAAATTATCAATATGCTATATATTATCAATAGCAAACTGCTATCTATTGTATTATCTTCTTGAAAAGCCAACTATACTGCTATCTAGCCTGCTAAGTTAGTTGGCAGCTAGCTAGCTAATGTTGCTAGCTACATAGCTAGCAGAATACTGGACATGTCACCATCACTGTGACCATTAACAGCTCTAACCATTCACAAGAAATGAATATAACACGTGTCATAACCGTTTACATACCAGTTAGCTAGCTAGACACCATGGCTGGTCGGCCAAACCCCCTGGCTAGCTAACATCCCCGCAACACATTTACAATTTCTGTCATGTTATCATGAGTCACAACAAGGCTAGATATCATGGATTTAAAAAGCAGATAACAGCAGGTGGTGTGTCTAATTTAGCAGATACGCAAATACTAGTAACTTTGCTAGATAGAAACAACGTGGAATGGGGCATGTTGAGCTTGAACGCAATCAAAAATCCTTGTGCTACTTGGAAAGGAATACATTCTCACACACTTCAGCCTATAGATGTCCTCAAATCCTTTCCATTCCAAATTCCACTTGGGCCCCCCCCTATTTTTTTTATTACAGATCTGCATGATTCACATGGGTCACATTTTCAGGTCGAAAAATCTGGAGTTCCAGTTTAATATGGAAAAATCACATCCCTGATCACAAATGGCAGACAGCGTCTCTGCTGTTACTGCCATGGTAGGTGAGTGAGCGTGGGTCGGCCCAGCATCTCTGCAGCTCCTACAGAAAATCTGGTGAGGGCAGCTCGCTGAACTGTGCAGTTGGCGGGGCCCTCCCAAAGAAGGAACTAGTGGTGGGGGACTGTTGTGTTACTCCGTTTTACAACAATATTGTGGACTCAAAACTATTTATTTATAACTTGTCTTTAATAATCACTGCTCTGCATCACACACACAACCATGTGAGTGAATCACCAGAAAAGGAAGAAGGAGCGGGAAAAATCGTCTTGTCATTTTTATCTCGACACATCATATCATGGTCTGACAACCAATCAACAGGCATCTCCTTCAATACACCACAGGGGATGGAGCCGAGTGCCATCACGTGCTAATCTGGCCAACACTGGTGTGCAGGGTAACGCGCAGTGAGGCGGTGCTTTCGTCCAACTCCGTTGTTGACCTTCGAATTAGTCTAGGTGTGTTCACTGCATTCGAATGGGTATGATGGAACTGTTAATGCAGGGTTCCATGAGGGCTTCCCTGAGGTCCAACACCCAGGCATGGGGGTATACCTAGAGATCATGTCCGTCTTCCACCAGTAGCTTGGTTCCACAAGAGGAACAGGTGGGTATATCTGTTAACATGGTGATGTTCTTTGTCACAAGCAATATTTCTCTAAAGATGGGCAGTGGCATGTTACGCATGGGGTCGGAGGACAAACACCAGCTGCCTGATTGCCTGCTAATTGCCTTGTTGAAAACCATGCCCAGGAGAGCATTCCAGACATGCCTGACTGATTGCCCTTAATTGTTTTCTGATTGTCCCATCTGCGAACCCTGCTGGCCCCACCCACAACCGGAGTTAATATAGGTGGACTGCACCCCAGCTTTTTGCTTCTTTTTGTCATTGGCCATTTGTCTTTTTCCCGTCTGTGCTTTGTTTTGATGTCTGCTTACTGTTTTTATTGTACATCAGCTTTCCTTTGTTTTTTGTGCACCTTTTTAGGTAGGCAAAGGTTAATGTAGCTAAGCAGATTCGCAGAAGACTCACCCTTTTCTTTTGCACCGGGATAGAGGGTTCTTTTGTTTTAGATTAGGAAAGCATTGCAGTCTGTTTTTGTTTTATTTTGTTTACTGCAACCTATGTAAGTATGTCTTTTGTGTAATCTTTGTGTAATTAATCAATATTGGTTTAATTGTGGTTGGTTTGGCCTGGTGTATTGATTGTGTTGTCTAGTGTGTGTTCCCCGGTTATTGCAGCGCGGGTGAATTTTAGGACATAACAGGCTCAGGTAGGTGTAGCTAGCTACCATGACACACAGCTGGGGTTGAGGGCTATAATTAGCACCAAGTGGCCAATGACTAGTAGCAGGCTGACAACTAATTTGCAACCTGCAACACTAAAGTGTACTAGCCTTGTACACTCAAGCGCCTGAATGTAGAGACAGAGCCTGCTTCAAACATACACACAGCGCAGCCACAGATGGGTAGAGCAAGCTGATGACACTTGGCGGCAGCTGCGATAACTAGTGAGCTGAAAACTGGCCGGGACCCCGGCGGCTGTGATACGAAAGACACACACAATTAATCGGTAAACAAACCGTCAGTAAGCAAACTGGTGGCACACTGCAGCAGCCAAGTTGCTATGCTAAAGAGTCTATATCTGCAGAGACAGAAATTGTTCCAACAGCGGGCTTTAGTGTGAGCATTCATGCAGCACGTTTATAGTTTGGTAAAGTCAGCTGGCAATAACTGACACAGCAGCGATACAGCTAAGAAATCTGAGCAAAAACTGTGGACAACCACGGGAAGTGATTCAGACCATCTAATAGAAGCACTGATACAGGCAGTTACTTCTGGCGTCTTTGATGTGAAAGGCACGCACAGTAGTCAGCGAAACAATCTGAGATTTAAAAGCAGTTGCAATAGATGGGCTTTGATGCCAGCACACACCTAGCATAACTATATTCGGTCTGGCAGGGTCTGAATACTTATGTAAATGACATATTTCAGTTTTTTATTTTTAATACATTTGCAACAATTTCTAGAAACATGTTTTTGCTTTGTCATTATGGGGTATTGTGTCTGGAAAAAATTAAGTCTATAACAGTGTGGAAAAAGTGAAGGGGTCTGTGTACTTTCCGAAGCCACTGTATGTACATTTTAAAATGTATATATATATTTTCTAATTATGCTTTAAGAAAAAAACGTTTTAAATGCTTATTATGCAGACTTCCATCTAAATTGTACTAAATTAAAGGTTTGAAGGTCGAAAAAGGTGGCATAAAATCACATTTTGTGTGAATTTGCATATGATAGATACAAAGCTCATATGTTGCATAACTTTTAACTACATACTCAACATAATTGCATAGATTTTATACAGCACGCAGTTACGCTCATGCTTTATTTGTCAGAAACCTTCTTGAACCATCCTTGATCTTTTCCTGCAATATTTTTAAAAGGTTGCCTTATTGACATCTGACAGTGCAAATTACTTCCATTATATCTACAACATGCCTCCAAATGATAAAACCAAGCTGGTATGAATTGCAAGTCAGAGTAGTGTGGTTGAAAACAAATCCCAGATAAATACAAAAACATCCAACAGGAAGTTGCTCGACAGTCTGCATACGCCTGTGCATCTTCAAATATTCAATGGTCTATAAACCAGATAATCAAAAATATAGGATAAAATATCACAAATTGAAATGATAGCAATTTCATTGATATAAAAGCACATTCGCAGTACAAAGCACCAATTACACACAGATGAACCCCATTTTCTGTACTTAAATTAAATATGACATTCATAATATTGTAGTGTCCACATTGCAGTCTGCCTTCTGAATGCTATAATGCTAAATCATAACCAAAGTGTGCCTGAACCAAATGTATGTGATACTTCACACAATATCAGATATCAGCAGAACCAATGTTTTACATAGGACTCTGGTCTGGATCAAAACTGCTCACAAGTAACTAAACGTTGTACAGTAATTGTGGGTTCATTCCAGGGTATATCTAAGATCCTTCAATGTAAGGACTTAAAAGGTACAGTTACTCCACATGTTACCATCAACATGACCTCTGAGCCTGCGGCCTAGGCTTAACATAAGGCAGCATTATTGAATATAGCACAACATAGTTTAGTTTCTATTATTTCTCACATAGCAAAATAAATACACTTTCACATTTTGGTAAATATACAGTACATAATTTGCAAATGTCAAACCAAACCCTGCGTGGGTCCAATACAATATCATTTTTACATTAGGGAATGAGATAATTGTGTGAGCAAGAGCTTGATTATTCAATCAAGCTCTTGATTTGTTGAAACTGGTGTATTAGTGCTGGGCTCAAAAAAATGCCTGTCCCCACACAGGTCCTTTTTGGATAAGATTGGGCATCCCTGCACTAGAGCATTGTTTCAGCTCATAAGACATGAGGAACCTGCAGCCTGTGTTTCCAAATGTTGACATTGCCTTGCAAATTTAGCCTACTTAGCTTTGCCTGCAATGTTTTCAAAACAGATCAACTATGCAACAAGAGAGGCTGAACCATTTGAGTCTTATGTCTGGAGAGTGACCTCCATATATTGATTGATTGGGGGTTGAAATGGGACTACTACAGCCAACTGGGTTTGACTTGTAGAGGGGTGCCCACTGCTGAAATTGCTTTGTCCACAACAATTCATTGATGCTGCATGCGTGTGTGCTTTGAGCTGTTGTGTTGATGTGTTACACTGTATTTTCTTGAGCACAGAAAAAAAATAGCACAGACAAATTAATTAAATGGATTCTAGATCATGTATTTAGCTAGCAATGGGTAGGCAACTTAGTCAGCCAGATGTTTTGTATACTGCTAACAGTATGCATCAACAAAGTTAGGGCAGGTTTATTAGATATATTGGGGTTTTTTTAAAATGGGAATTTTGTTTAAGTCAGATATTTTTGGAAATAAATTTGATTCAAGATACCAGTGCTCTTACTGTAACACAACATTTGGTATGTATTTGTACATATATATATGTACACCTG
Source organism: Aldrovandia affinis (assembly GCA_029706075.1). Classification (NCBI taxonomy): domain Eukaryota; kingdom Metazoa; phylum Chordata; class Actinopteri; order Notacanthiformes; family Halosauridae; genus Aldrovandia; species Aldrovandia affinis. Next base: position 2,221,665 of record JAINUG010000066.1, on the reverse strand, counting down.
TATTTGGTATGATTTTCTGGATTTTGGAGATTTGCTGAATTGTAGTAAAAGAAAGCCCTCATGGAATCAAACCTGTATTTATCAGGCTCTTTATCAGCCAAAAGGTTAAAAAGGAAGAAATTTCAGAAATCCGGTAAATAAATTGTTTCCCCCTAAACTGTAGTGCTGGTGTTAATTCTTAAATCTGCAAATTTCAGGTATTGGTTTTAGTTTTGTTAAGTTTATTCTGTGCACAATACTGGTTGCTAATACTAACCACAAACGTTCTGATCTTTCTTCCTTTGTTTTGAACATGCTGAACTGCCTGAAGTTGGAAAATGATGAAATGATAAAATGATGTTTTTAACTAATTTCATACCAGCAGGTTTACATATTCATGCAATAATTAGCAAAATAATAATCTTTGTTAGATTTTTAATTTTTGGGCGAATAACTGTTTGTGGATTTGATTTGTTATTAAGCATATCCAACTCACCTGGGCTGCTTGAATTATGATATCCACCACCCATGCTCTGCAGAAGCCTCTGTTTGTACACTATATGCCAACAGTGTAAGACCACACTGTTCACAGCCATACAAGGTATTTTGTGGTGTGCACAATAGTCAGCCATAAATAAAATATAAGGATGTTAAAGAAGCTCTAGTTTGAAAGAAAGCTGATACTATACCAACTGGAGAAGGCCTGCAAGATCACCATGTCTTTCTTTTTATTTATTTCAGATTTTTCATATAATTGATATAATTGATTCAACTATCCCCCCTGCCCCAATAAGTCCACCACCTGCAACTATGGGACCAACCTCTACTCTGGAACTGGCAGTGACCAAAACACCGAACTGCCTCCTTTAAAACGGAACTTGCCTAGCCATCGCCTGTGATTCCGGCACGCAAAGAGAAGCTTTTGGTGCCTGCAGCGAGCTCATTCCGGCTTTCCTCCCCCCTCCCCCTGGGACAGCCAATTGCCACCCCCGAACGGGACTCCCTGCCAGAGCCGCTCTGGTGCAGCTGGGGACATCACTATGTCTTGTTGCATTTTCCACAACCTGGCAAAGCATAACAGGATTTCCATTGTGCCCAAGGATATGAAACCAGATGTTGAATTGCCTGTTGAATCATCAACCCCCCACCCAATGCTTTCACAATCCAACAGGTGGATGGAAGTTATAAATAAGATAAGATGAAGCCATAGGAACTCATGAATGTGAGCTAAGGCTTTAGAATCACTGCACTGTAACATCCATTTACAATGTACAAACTCAGGACATGCAAATGAGTTCAGGCTCAAAATGCATTTCAATGTGAAAGAATACAAAACTTCATTTCACAAACTGACCATCTGTTGTCGAGGGACGCTTTCTGTTCCCAAGATTTTTGAAGAGCATTCTTAGCTATTTCAGATGCCCCTGTCATCTCATACGGCCCTGACAACTGTGACAGATGTGGCAGTGGCCACCAAGGTCCCAACATCGTCTTGAATAATGGATGAACCAGACACACAATCTGTGTTAAAAATAAATAACCACAACAGTATATCTGGTCTTTGTATATTATGTTTTCTAAAATATATAAAAAAACGTACCCTTTCCATATAAGATTCCTGAATTCATTTGTCACTGGTTATTAAATTCAATCATTTTGAGACAGGCACAGGCTGTGCTCTGGAATAATGCCAGTGAGATCAGCAATCCTTTGGTCCATGGGAGTGACGTGAAGATCACATTGTCCTCCATCATTGATGCCCTAGTATGCCTCTTATTTTCCAATCTCAGATCAAACCATTTATCGTTCATCTCTGCACCAGCCCATATTTCGGATTTGGCAACCAATAAGATCATTGTTATTTGTTACCTCAGACAAAATCATCTCAAATTTGTTTTCAGAGGAGTATTTTGTTATTGTCCACTCCGTCTTTCCAACAGGTATATATGGCTCAGACTTCTTCATGACAAAATGGCTTGGATGTGGTTATTGTAAAACAAAATGCATTTAACTATACACAGCTTGGGGATGATTTGTGATCTATCAATGATGATACTGAACACATTACTCTTCAATGATAACTTCTGAACACAAAAAATGGGTCTTTCTTTAGACACACAACATTGGGATAAAATGTACACATGGTTGGATAAATGAAACAGCAGGAACAATATGGGACGGTTAAGAGGACCTGCAGGTGGCTGATCAACTAGCTAGCTATATAGATGAACCGCTTGCTCCCTTCAGTACTTGGCTGGTTTTCTCTCTAGGTCAGAGGTGGCCAACCTTGAGAACTCAATATGCTGGGTAAGTCAAGCTGGCACATCCTTATCAACAGCCTTTGGCTTTTAAGGTGAGACACACCCAATAAAATGGTCATTTTTGGTCGCCCCATGAATTTTCAGATTTTTCAATATTTTGCTAAATAAGCATCTATTTTATCACACTGCATATTTAACAATGGCCAAATAACAATAGTTCCATGTATTTTTTATGGTTATTCCAACATTTTATGATATGCCAATCAATGCCAATCAATAAATAATGGCAATCTTTGATGGCTGTTTTCTCAAAACTAGGTGTTTAGCTCATACTTATTCAGTTATCTCAACTTGTCACCAAATGTTATGAGATGATTCTTGGACGTATTCCAAAGATAATTACAGAGGGCATTTGTGATATCTTGTTTATGTAAGATTTTATGTGCAATTATATCCCAGAAAATAGGTGAAACTGCATTTTTATTTGCTTACAGTTACATGTTGTAAGTATATGAAGCAAATATTCAAGATCCCCTCTGTATTTTTTTTTATATTAACAAGAAGAAGATTAAAAAAATGTTAGGCACTCACTCATATCTTGCTGTAACTGAATTTGAATTGTATGCATAAATTAGCACATTTAATGAGTTTATGTATAATTTGCATATTTAAATATCAATTTTCAAATGTTTGTATCTTTACAAGTTTAATAAACTGACCAAAGTTCATTAAGATGTGACATCATTGCCTTCATTTCTAATGAGATGCAAACTTTCCTGAAGAAAATATAGATTTTGAGTTGTAGTTTGACATTTACAAGGATCCTTTTACAATACGGAAATGTAGGCATACTAGTTATTTTACCACAACCATGTAATTATATTTAGCAAACAATTTGCATAGGTACTTTATTTTATTAAACTGTTACCTGTCGCTCTCAACCAAAACTATTATTGAAGGCCTAAATGTACATTATGAAATTAAGACAAAGTATTTGTCAAGCCCTATAAAAGTATGAGCTATGTGACTTGTATACTGTAAGGCCTTATCTTGTGTTTTTTGCAGCAAGCTCTGATACACTTTTAGCCATTGGCAGAGCTGCCAACTCTTACGCATTGAGCTTGAGTCTCATGCAATTCACCCATTTTAAAAACTGTCACACCACACCTGTAGTTTCTCACACATTTTAATTTAAATTTGGTTTCCATTTTGCTTTGTACCAAATGTCTGGGATTTTGTAAATGTGTCTGGCATACGAACGTAAATATTATATGGAAAAAATGTTTCAGAGAACAAAAATACAAACTCATCCGTCCTAAAGAGTGTGTCGAATGAAATTGAACTCTTTGTCACCTCAAAGTTTGCAATTCTGCATAGGTATGACATTGTGGGCACGTACTGGTCTGGGGTGGGAACAATACACAAATGGTACAGAACAATGTTCCCTTGAGAACTTGTCTGGACCGGTGGCCACTGGCCCCAATAAGATTATTAATTAGGAGTGGCTCTTCAGTAAGTTTCAACTTCCTGATTCATCATAGAAAAGAAAACATGTTCTAATTGTTTTTGGAGTATTGGCAGCATTTCAAATGAATAATGTCAATCACTCACTTGCATAGATTACAATACAAATGGGAATGCTAATCATTTGTGATCTTCAACCCTACACGGGAATGCTAATCATTTGTGATCTTCAACCCTACACATCTGTTTGTGTCTGGTTGGCATTGCAGACCATCCTCTGACTGAACTGCACGAAAATCCAACCCAAAATTATACCCTGCAATAATATTTGATACCAACCAGCATCAAAAAACAGACACACACAGCACACTAAGCAGGATAAGTGGACACGATCTAGTGAGTGGGGAAAAAACACAGGCAGTATGAGAACCTGCTGTACCATTTGTTCATGAATGCCATGACATTTGGAGGAATCTCTGTATTTTACTTTATTTTATATACAATGTTTAGCTGTATTATGAGGTAAATACTGCAAATAGATTTCCCCCATTGTAGTCATGTTTTATATAGTATCTCTTCCACTGCAGATCATATATACAACATTTTGTGCAAATTAGCCCAGCAGTTCAACAGTGCGACTACTAAAATCTTAACATCGCTGACCCCATCACACACTGTGCGACAACAAACTCCCAATAATCCTGCATCTTGCAGTTGTAAGGGAGGGTACACTGTGATGCGATGCCATGTTAAGCAGCCACATAGAATGATCACCGCTCATTCTCCAACATAATCATTGAAACTAAGGAGCAACGGGTGATCGCCGTCGTATAGATGGATAGATATCTTATAGAGGTTATAGAGGTCATACAATAAAAGTGATGTGACAGAATCAGATCAATCAGGAGGCAAAAAATAAGCTACTTTTTAAATATGTGCTGTGTTCATCATTTTCATTTTTGCTCATGCAAGATATCTCATTGCATTACAAAAAAGGAACAAGTTGGCAGTCTTAGTGAAAGTTATTTGACAATCATAACCAGCAAACTACAGGTAACTGCCAAAATAAAGGATACACTTGAGTAAATGAGGCTTCTGGTGGCACTGTTATGGTGCTGCATGCATTTTCCTAACATGGTTTAGGTCCACTCAACCCCTTAGAGGGTAACGTAAATGCCAATAAAGACTAAGACAAAAGAGTGATCGCCAGTAGCTGCCTTTTTTTCTGTCCTGCTAATGGTGAAAGACAGTCTGTCACTGTCAAAAAGACAGCTGTGGTCCTGCCATAACTCCAGCAGTTTCTCTGTGCTTTCATGGGTCCATGACAATCGCACTACTGCAGCCACCTTCCTCAAATATACAAATATTTCATGAGGTACTGCCTAATTAGCATATTTAGATGTGGAGCATCATGGATAAATGTTCTTAAGTGGAAATGATACAAAAATTTATCATGATTTCATTATTATAATTGCAATAAAGTACATATTAAACAGGTAAAAATGACATGATATCTTGAAAGGAAAATAAATCATATTAAAATGTGGGGTCTGGCACCTTTCAATGGGTCAGCTAAATACACTCTACTTTATGAGGCCAATTGTGGTTCAAATCAGCAATCACAAGAATAGCCTAATTTCTATTAAGACATTATCAAAGAAAATGTCAAAAGGTACTGTAGGCCAAGAGATAATGTTCTGCAGTGCTGAACAGACAAGGGAGTGGATTTCAATTGCAGAGCATTTGATCTTCAAAAAGAACTTGTTTTCAACATTTAATTTAGCATATTTACAAAAGTGCAACCCTTCTTCAAGACACAGAACTACTACAGCGACTTAGTGCCGGGGACATTTGAAGCAAAGTATCACACCAAATGTTCTTTTTAAAGAGAAAGTGACAAGGCACGGAGGAAGATGATACAAAAAACAAAGGCTGATTTCGTTTTATTATTACATTATTATGTACATATTAAACAGGTAAAAATGACATGATATCTTGAAAGGAAAATAAATCTGCCAATGAGGCCAATTTGTTCTTTGTTTATGAAAAATCAAGAATAGCCTAATAGTAATAGTCTATTAGTATTGTTCTTGCTTTTGAAAAAATGGTTGCATGATGTTCATGATGGCTCCATAACTGCCTGATTTGTACTTTGTTTTATCACAAAATGCAAGTATTGTTCTAATGATGTTCACTAACTGCACATAGTAGTGTTTGATTAAGTTGAGCTGTACTAATTCAAATAAAGTAATTTGATTTCTCTTTCAACAGCAGTAACACAGCAAGTCTCAAGGAAGTTTCCTGGGTCCATGACAATCATGCTGCTGCAGCCACTATTTGTTTTGATCAGTATGCCAAGCTTCTGTTAAGAGCTATGGTGTGATTGAGGAAGCGAGTTATTGATGTGTAATGATTTTGTAAACATATATCACACCATGGACATGATTTGATAACTACAGGTTTTGTCTTTCCTATGACTAGGTGTGTTGAGTCCACATCTGTGAACATTCTCAGTTGCAGTCGATAGATTTTTTTTTTTGTCATACCATGGGCAGGTTGGGTCAATAAGTAATAGACGTATAAGTACCAGCTGGACTCCATCTCCATCCACCTATTGCTAATATTAATTTCCCATTTAGTATACTCATAATTGTATTTAACTATGATTGCGGTAGTGATATGATTGTGCGGTATGATTGACTTAACGTGACTGAGGTCACGATAAGTCAGTCTGGTTAGGGTTAATGATGTTTTATTGGCTATCTGTAATGAAAAGGATCAAATTAATTTGGTTGTATGTTGTTTCGCCTCCTTGCGTATTGGTATTGAGAAGGATCAGGTTCATTTAAGTTGTGTTGTCACCTTGGGTACCTGCAATGAGAAGAATTGTGTCAGGTTTTAAAGTGTTTCACTTGTGGCCAGTGTTTCCACCTCCCCCCTGATTTATTTCTTACACATGCTGTGGTCAGCATTACAGCGTATGGATCTTCCCAGGCTAGGCTTAAATGTGTGTGTTGTGTGTATTTTCCATAATTTGTTGTGAGGATCTGGGCCCATGTTTTACTTGTTTATAAAATGGCTTTGACTAATCCAGTCTTAATTGTTTGGTGCTCTACCAGCCCAGAGCTCTACCTATTGCTGAATTCCCATTTATTTTCAGGCCTCTTTCATAACCCTCCAGTAAAATGGTCAATAATGACAAGCATATACTGTTTCCCCTTACTGGGAGGTAGTGGTCCACAAACAAATTTTCAGGACACCATTGACCATAGATACCATTGACAATATTTTTCTATTTTTCTCCACATACTTGGCTACCACCATGTGGCTCATCATAGCTATGACTGTGGCCCTTCCCGCACGAGAAACTCCATGATGTATCTTGATGAGGCCAAACTGGGTATGCTATTTGTCCATTAAGAGTTCTCCACACCCCTAAATCATCTTTCACACAACCATATGACACCCATTTACATTTTTACCTCCTCTGTTTCATTATCATAATTTGGTACCGTGTGATTTTTCTCCGGCTTTAGTTTCTTTAGACAGCAGCTATTTGCAACAATGGTTGTCCCACCGCAGCTTTTGCGGCTTCATCTGCCGTGACATTTCCCTTCAGATTTTCTCTCTCCGGCTTTCTATTACCTTTTATTTTAATTACTGCTGCCTCTAATGGCCAGTGAGAAGCAGAAAGCAATTTGCGAAAGCAAAAGGCTCTCATGTTTGATTCCTATTCCGGTTGCAGTACGGAGTCCCTGTCTTTCCCATGCAGCCATGTAGCCATGCACTATGCCAAAGGATTATCTGTTATCTGTGTAAATGTTTATTGGTTTTTCTGTTGGTATTGACGTTCACCTTCTGCTGAGATATCCCTCGGCCCTTATCCCCACTCTAGTTTTGTTGTAAAAGCGCAGTGCGCAGTATCATGTGGCAATACTAAACTAAATGAAACTGGCATGCATGTGCAATCCCTTCATAATTTTTTGTTTGTTATTAATCCTCGTTGTAAGGTCCCTCCTCTCCCGTGCAATCATATCCAACCTCAGCATTCACTCAGGGTATTGCCCCATGATACGCCGGTCAACCATGCAGCCTACACCATTTGTAGTGACTCCGTTATTGATTTTCAAACATGAGTTTCTTCACAAGAAATCTATGCAATGCTGATTTTGTTTGATCTTTGGTCCTTTGGGATGTGTTGTGTCCACATGCTATTACAACCCCCATAAACTACAATGTGTTGTCTTTCAAATTATACCACATTTAGGCATGTGGCCATCACAGTTATTGAGCTATAAACTGTTATACTTGGGTATGTCTAAATGGGTGAATGTCAAAAGTAAGGGGTGACATAAAGGGGTAAGTTGCTACTGAGGTACGTTCATGCCACTGAATGATTTGTGAAGCTATCTTGTTCTATAAATATTATTGCATACTCTGTTGTTATTATTTCATTGCCAAATAGCATCAAGATCACATGTTAAACTCAGCACATGCTTTACTCCAAAAACTGCACAAGACATCAAACCTCAATCACCACAGAGGACTTGTTTTATTTCAGACCACCACAAGGCAACAATCAGCCGATCTGAACAATCAGAGCATGTGTGTGAGGAAACACACAATCTTGGCTAGCTCAGCAGTCTGCCTGATGTTTTATGTGTCATGTTTTGTGTCAAGAGCCACCAGACGCCCACAGGGAGACCCCACAACTCCACGGTGTGAACCATCACCAGCCAGACAGGGACAGTACAGATCAGACGGGTAAGTTTCAGTCAAATAGGTGCACATTTTCTGAACAGGGGAGAAATATTTATCTGGTCTAGCATTAGACAGATCAGATGGATAAGTTTCAGTCAAAGATACTTTATTACATTTAAAAGGAGACCACCACACCACCCCATCCTCAAGATTACCAAACAAAAAAACAAAAACAAACTTGAAGTCCCACTCTGTAAACTTATGAATGTCATATCTTCCTTCAGCTGAAGAATTACCAGTACAGGCCCCTGGGTCTATTAGGCTATTTAGCCTAATTTGGCTGATGCCTATATTTTGCCTATGTTCGGCTGTTTCATTTAGTTTGCTAGCCTACATGAATGTTGTATCGATAGTGTTGTATCGTGGTAACCATCGATGGTGTTTATGAATTAATACAACTTTGTTGAATTGATTAACTTGTATTTCTTTGTGATTTTCATTTGTTCAACTGCACGACTAAAACACAATGGATGATTAAGCATTGTTATTTCATGATTTTAGACATTCCCTTGTGAAACAAATGTGTTACTATAGTGATAGTATAAATCTTTTAGCAATATCAATGCAAAATAGATGTGCGGGTAAATTTTACCCGTTGGGGGTTCTAGGTATACAACGAATCCTGGCGGTTCTAGGGTTAAGGAATTTGGATGTTTCCTACCACCTGTCATAAAATATTAGTTATCTGGTAGAGAATTTCAGCATTCTTTGATGCTCCTTGGATTGGATTGGATTGGATTGGATGGTCACATCCCCTGTACTTATATTCAAAATATTCACAAAACCGTAGGGTGTAAAACCATTTTTAGCTGGCAATTGAGTGCATTGGAGGAATGCATGCACTCCTGGTGTGCAGGTTCAGGTGGCACAATGTGGCACAATTGGCAATTCCAATAAGGGAAAAAATGCTTTTAAAAACCGTGCAACAAACCTGGTTCAAAAAATTCTGAATTCACGTGGGTATGCCATTACAGCCTGAAGATTTTCCTTTTATCTGTGCACGGGCCCTTGTAGCTTAGCCAATGATATGGGCGCTTAAGAACTGCACTCTTCAGAAGAAAGTCAAGAGAGTTTGGAATTTGTATTTACCAATAGACATGTCAGATGTGTATAGTGCATAGAGCAGAAAGGGCAGAACTCTGGAGTTTTCCTTTACAACATATGGAAATGATTTGTGGTGATCTTTTTTTTAAACCTTTTTTTGTACTGATTGTAGATGGCAGTACTTTCTTGTGATGCCAGGAGGGGTAGAGGGAAGAGTAGAATGGCCCCTCCTCTTTGGCTGCCATCAGGTGCTTTCCCTCCCAAAGCCAGGTGCTTACAGGACCTTGGACAGTGGCGGTCTCACACACAGGCATTTGCACCTGAGGCTGATCAGTAATCAGCTCAGGTGTTGCCTATTGCCTTCATTAAGCCTTCTATAAAAGCACAGCCTGCCATGGGAGGCTTTTGTTTTGAGTACATGGAGGACTTTGTGTTGTTTTTTCATTCTTACCTGCACCTACAGTGTTTATTTAGTCTTTTTCTGACATTTTATTTGTTTGTTTGGCTACCCCCAGGAAAGGGGAAATAAAAGGGCCGTTGTCCCAACATAACCCTTTTCAGTGTGTTTTGTCCTCCCACCCCTGCCACCCTGCTACATTTCCATTGCAAGTAATTAACATATTTTGCATGACAAAGAGATTGAAATTCACAATATTATCTACAACGAGAGAGATTATAAACTATTTTGTTGCTAACTATTGATCAAAAAAATAATTGACATGGTGAAATTATCATGGCTTCCAAAATGTTATTTTAAGGCACTTGAATTAAGAGGGTACAATTGGGTACTAAATTGGAAAAAAAACATTATCATATTAGCTTATTTTTAAACCGAAGCTCGGGAATGCATTGTGTCAGAATTAGACCCATTCAAACTCTTTTGGATTGGCACAGATTTACAATTGGGAACTAACCCATAGCACACCTAATGGATACTCAGCATCTGATTTAAAGAAATCAGTCTCTTTGGTGCTCTGAATTTGAATGTGGTGCAGGTAAGTGCAGCATAGAAATCATGCCGGGGAATCAAAGCTGGGAAACCTGCACATGGGGCAACTGCCTTTACCAGTTGCGCCACTGTGGGAGCCTTGATATACTTTTTAAACTAAATATCAATTTTAAAAAAAATGGACACTACAATTTTCTGTGAATTAAAAAATGCAATTTAATACTCTTTGAATAACTGTGATTACACTCTTTGATTACACAAACTTTATACTTTCACTTCATACTATAGGTTATTACACATAAAGTATAACGTTGTTCCAGTATTAAAGGATTCATATCCAGTACCGGTCAAAATGCTAGGGGGCTGTCCAGTAACAAGTTAATGGTAATTAATATTACAAGTTAATTCAAGTAATATTATACAGTACAGATACAGTAATGAGATATTTACATATTTATGTTTGGTATGTGTGGCATGGAGGAGATTTGTGTGACTTCTGAAACTAAGGTACTCTGAACATTATAATAAAAATGTGCATGGAAAAAGGGGAACCATTTACTTAAATGTTTATTTGAGCACAGTATGTCTCTGGAGTTACTTACTGGAGTAATATATGCTAACAAAATCATTAGCTTACATTTGAAAGCAAGTAAGTTTTCTGGCAAGACTGGCAAAAACCAACATTCACACCAATTTTGGATATAACAAAAAATATGAATTCAGATTTTTGTGAAAAGTAGTGATTTGGAGAATTGTTCCCAGAAATGTATACAAATTAAATATGATACTCATTAATTTTGTATTCAATAGCTAAATCTTGGCTAATCTTCAGCAATCAAACCTATACAGTAATGTCAAAAGTCTGGGGTAGCGTAGTCTGGATGAAGATAAATAACCACATTCAGTAGTGCATATTACATGCACCCCCTCATAAGACAATTATATGGTCAGACATTCTTACTACCCACAGTAGTAACTGCCTCCTAATTGGGCTCCAATGACAATCTCAATTTACGGCTCCATGGAAACAGTCAGTGTTTTTTCCTTTTCACAAGAGGACCTAATCTGGACCTTAAATCAGTACAGATCCTTGGGGAAAAGGGCCAAGCTTTGCCAGTCTAGTTATCCCATGATCCTCTTTGCTAATGTCAGCTCTGGCAAGCTTATTTGTGGAGCTGTCGCCCACACCCTGACACCAATAACTTGGATTAAACTATTGACCAGCCTCAGGTGAGCTTTCCTGTGTGTAAGGTCACCACTATGGGAACAGCACCTGACAGCAGCTAAAGTGGAGGAGCAGCCCTCTCTACTCCTCCCTCCACCCCCTCTCCCCCTGGCATCACAATTGCTTAACTAACTGTTTGCTCTCTCTCTGTACTGCCCCCCAGTATTCAACTGTGTCTTCAGGCAACCTTGTCTGGTGCCTACGGTCACTTGGTATTGTGCTTAGGTGCAGCATGGCAAAGGGTTTAGTCATTTAAATTCACTCACATTTATAAACAGATTTTCCCCATTGTTCTATGGATGCATTTTATCCCTATTGTTTGCAAAGAATTATGGGAGATCTGAAAAAGTGAGTACGCCGAAGTCTACACCTGATTGAATAGATTTGTACAACCAAACTGATTTATAATATGTTTGGATAGGTTTGAATGTTTGGATAGGTATCACTTGGATACACAATTATCTGATGCAGGAAACAAAGAAACCCAATTTTTTATCATTTTAGAATTCATTCTCCTCATATCAGTACAATAGGTTTACATTGGTAGTGAAACACCCATACAGTATGGCATGTGACTGGCTATAAACATTTAATCAAATCTGACAATTTGGAGAGGTTTTGGGACACCACAGGAAGGCCAGCAGTAGGAAGCTACAATGATTCCTCAGGAAGGCTGGCAACAGCAGGAGATGAGGAGCCCTCAGGAATTCTGGCAGAAGCAGGTGACGAGGGGCCCTCAGAAATGTTAGCAGCAGCAGACGAGGACCCCTCAGGAAGGTCAGCAGTGGTAGGCAGCGAGGTGACCTCAGCAAGGCCAACTAGAGCAGGCAGCTCAGGCAGACCCACTGCAAGGCAAGGGGCCTTCCAGCAGCCCCAAATGGCAATTGGACAGTTAGCCTCAGGCAGGCCTGCAGTGATGGGTGGTGAGGTACTGGATGCCCAGTTAGTCTGGAGAGCAGTGGGGACCAATGGAATGCTGGAAGCCTGTAGAGCCCTGGTTGCCTGGGCATCAGGATCTGGCTTAGGCTGTGGAGCAGTGGTCTATTGATGTGCATGGGCTGGCTTGTCGCTGACAAGTGACTTCCTCTTCTCCCCAGTCAAAAACAGCAGTAACTGATGTACAGAAACGCACATTAGCTCTGGGCACTTGCTCCAATAGTGCCCATAGCATTTCCAACTCCCACACCAGTTATGGTCCCTCAGCAGGCAGCCAGACCAGTGATGGTTAGGGTCCCCACACCACACAAAAACACTGTCCGTGCAGCTGGACTATAAGCCAAAAAGCCGAACAGGTTCCCTCAGCATGTGGTGTTGTGGCCCTTTCTTGCTCCCGAGGTACACTTCCCAGTCCCGGCTGTGTTGGGGTGCTGCCGACATACAGCCAAACCACTGTCCTCTGGGTAGGCTGTTGCAGCCATGCACAGTAGTGCAGCAACAAAATCCCTGGGGCAGGCTTCCAGGTCCTCCCAGGTAATGGCCTAACTTTCCCAGGGCTATACCCAAGACCTGGGAGCTTTCTGCTGCTTGACCTTGTGGGGCCTTTTCTTTGCCATTTCTGGGAAGAAACACTAAATCCCCACAGCGAAAAACCCAACCCAATTTTTTTTTTTTAAATAATAAGAATGTGCCAAGTGCCAAGAATGCCTGCATTGTCCACCACAAGTAGCAGGGTGGCAGGCGTGTTCACCATGCCAGATGGTGAGTGCATAGTAAAAACAACAAAGTGTTCCAACAGAACAGCAACTGTTTTACTCTTCCTTTTGGGGCAGTCAAAACGAAAATAAAGTATACAAATGTGGGTAAAATTAAAAACCAGCACCGATTTCTACATGTCGTAAAAACAAAGTCTTCCTTCAGGCATGGCAGGTTGTCCTTTTATAGAAGGCCTAATGTCGGCAATACGCAGCACCTGAGCTGATTACTGATGAGTTTCAGGCAAGTGAGGCCATCAACGTCCAAGGTCCTGTAGGTTCCCAGCTTTGGGAGGAAGCAGCACCTGACAGCAGCCAAAGGAGGAGCAGCCATCCTACATCTCCCTCCCCTGCTGCTGGTGTCACTGCATATACCACCAGATAATTATTCCCCCCTGTTCAGAACATGGTAATGACATTGTGAACAAAAGTCTATTTTATACAATATTAATGAGACACAAAATCTGTTTTTCCATACGTATATAATGGTTCTAATGAATTACATCCTAAAAGGACCAAAGCTCTTAAACAAAGGAAGAGAGGTGTTATGGGTAAAATGTGTGGATTGGCAGGCATGCTATGTGCTGTGGGTTCATTCTCAAATATTTGTACATGGAAGATGAGATTCAAACACTGGCAGGTGTCACAATTGTACCCTACTTATTATCATATGAAAATGAATTTGAGCCAGAGCTGGAGCCATCTGATATGTGCAGTTCTGGGCACATCTACATACTGACTTCATTGTTTGAGAATTTATGCTATTCTGCCTCCCCATTATGGTGAAAATGAGAGTACAGCATGCACAACAATGCAGAGAATCATCAGTGTGTATAAATATGTGATGGGAAATGGGATGAACAGGGAAAACAAGGAAATAAAACTGCAGTGTTCATGTTTGCAATTGCATTTTCTTGTTGTGAGTGCAAAAATGAAATTAATGCAATATACAAAATAACACCAACACCAAAAGTAAGTTTGTGTTTTCACTTCCTCTGATGCATCATCCCTGCCACAATGAAAATGAAAAAGCAACCTCAATCTATTTTTTTCTCTCAACGTGTTTAACATGTCCTCTGCTGTGGTTAGGTTTTTTGTCAAAGGGGACAGGTATCCAGCCGCTTTCATAGTAAACAACAATATAAAAGTATCGATTTACTAATTAATTGTATACGGTGGGTGAATTCTCATTTTTCTGTTCCCTGTAACACCACATTGTTGAATTTGATTCGGATGATTGCAATATCTATTTGAGTTTAGTTTTAGAAACCTAAAGAATGCCATGAACTTTTCAAAATTGACATTGCGTAGACAGCAGTCAAAGTGGAATTGCTACCATGCGACATAAGAATACATAATGATGAGAACAGACCCATCTAGGCTCATCATTTTCTAGTCTAGAGAATATCCAATATTGCATCAAGCCTGGACTTGAATAGACCAAGTGTTTCTGCCACAACTACTTGACTTGGCAAGGTGTTTACAGTTACATTCCATGCAACTCTTTGTGTAAAAAAATACTTCCTGATATCAGTGCAGAATTTACCTTGAACTACATCTTAAACTGTAACTAGCATAATTTTACATTTAGCAATTGAATGACATCTCCATGTTTCAGCCCACTTCTGGATTTGTTTAAATCATATTGGATTACTTTAGGAGATTCCAAACTGTTTGCTAAACCCACACATTGCACTCCTACCATTACTCTGTGTATTCTGCTTGCAGCCAATATAATTCCCACTGAATTCATTTTGATAGTGAGCCTCTCAAATGCTTTTTGAAAGTCTGAATACATAATATCACAAGCCTGGTTCAAGTCAAAACACTTTGTAGCTTCTTCAAATAAATCCAGGAGGCTTTCTAGGCATGACCCCCCCTTAAGAAAACCATGGTGGCTCTCCCTTAAAATAATATTATTTTTCAAGAATGATTCCAACTTGTCCCTAATAATACATTGCAGTATTTTACACATAATTCAAGTTCAACTGACAGACCTATGGTCCCCTGGCTCATACAGTCCTCCTGCTTATATATTGGAATTATACTTCAGTCATTTGAGGTGTCTTATAGCAAAAACCTATCCCTCAATTGATTTTGCTGCATAGGATCTTCTAGCCAAAATCCATTTCATCACCAACAATGGCAACTTACGAGTTCAGCTTCAGGAGTGCTAAACTAAGAACACTATGTGGTGTCCCTAGGGGTTGGGCGATACGCATGGACCTTGCAGAGGGCGTAGGCAAGTTAAAGGTGGCAGTATATAAACAAAACAATAATTTATTAAACAAATACTCTTGACCAAAAAACACACAAAACAAAGGGCAGGGTATTCGGGGGAATTCAAAACACATAAAGTCCACAATCCTTATCTCGTCGTCGTTGTCCGTAATCCAGTGTCGCATTCCAGGTCAGTTCCGTAATCCAGTCCAGTAGTCGGTACACAAAGCAGGGTCCTCAAAACAATCCAGGTCAAAACACAAAAATCAATCCTCTCTCTCTCTCTCTCCCACAACTATAACAAGCTATAGCTACTGCCTCTGAGCTAGAACTCATTCATGAGCTAGAACGTAGTCAGGCTACCCCAGACGCTGGAGTACGAGGATGGACTAATAATGCTACAGCCAGCGATTCTCAGGTCCATGCACTGCTTGAGGTTGTAGAGGGTTTGAGACAAGAGGTAAAATCCCTACAGGTCAGCATTCAAAACTTACAACAGTCACAGAGGGTTGCTGCCGAGGCCACCAGCATGGACACGGGACTATGGGCTTTCCTGATCTGACCTGACTCAAGGACAAGTCCTTAGGGGATAGTGTAGTGAACACAGTTGTGCACATCACTCCTGTGTGACTGCTGTTTGGGGAGCTAAATGGAAACACCTGCTAACACTACCGCATGAACTAAACTGGCACGTCACTCTTGCGTGACTGCTAGTTAATGATCTAAATGGAATCACCTGAGAATGCTACCGCATGGACAAAACTGAGGACTATTTAGTAGCCAGTAATGCAAGTGACGCAAGAGAGTGAACAGACACTTGTTTGGCAAGGGGGCTGTTTTCGACTTTTATTGAGCTCTAGGTCAGTGTTCGGCGGGAGCTCACTGGAAAACATTGGGACAACATTATCCTGGCGCTTAATTGCTTAAGCGCAGCTCTGATATTTTTATGAATTGAAGTGCTCATGTTGCAACACTCAAGTTTTACCTAACCCAACTGGGATGCCGGTTGGGTTGGACTTTGACTGTGCAGGACACAAGGACACGTGCCACTTCAGGATTCGGGGGGGTCAAAGGGCACCAGGCAAGGGCCATCTGATTGCATTGCTTTTCACAATGTACATGTTTAATGTCTGTTTTGTGCATTTGTTATTTTGTTAGGGGATTTCTGTTTTGGGTGGGTAGCCTGTAAGCTGGGGTTGTGCCGGGGGGAAATTAAGGATAATGCTACTGGTAGCCTCTGGGGATAAAGCATGTTGGATAATTTATCTATATAGCTTATTGTGTGATTGAAATGCTTTCTTGAAGCCCTTTATCTATATAGCCTATTGTGTGACTTGCAGTTTTGTCAAGCTGGACTGCTATACTGTCAAGGTTGCTGCAAGTGTGTAGTGGAACTTAAAGTGAGTGTGAAGCTTTTTCTCCGCATGAATATCACATATGTTAGTGCTGAAAGTTAACATGCACCTCCAAGGTCTTACAGTGCTGTAGGCCAAATTTGACTCTCATTGGTGCTCCCCAGCAGGTTCTACGAATTTCTACTTCATGGTCTGACTGAGTGTGTGTGCAGAACTGGCAGTCTCTTATACTGGACCTCACCTGGTTAAGAAGGGTGGTGGCAGCTTTACGTTACCCTGTTGTCCAGTGTCTTTTCAACCACATATATTTGGAGGTATAGGTTAATTACACTATTCTACTATTGTCTATACATATAGTGTTCCTTCTCTTTTATCAATGAGGTCTCTGGTGTAAATTATCCCCAAATCTTTCATGGTGGTTGCTGAAAGACTTGTGATTCTGCTCATAAAGGTGTTTTTGGCCCCAAGCATCAGCATTGAGTGAACGGCCTCTGGATGGCTTTACCTTCATTCTTCCTAAAGGGAAAAGTTAATCAAAGCTTAATAGGGTAGGAATTACTCACTGTATATTCTTGGCTCAGTTATGAAGTGATGAGCCTCAGTTATGAACTTAATAAAAGCTAAATTGGAAGTCGCAAAAGCTATGCAAAAGCCAGGTAATTAGGTACACCTGAGTGCTCAGGCAACTAAGTTATAGTTTACTGATGACCAGAGGGGTGGCTCATATACACATTAATTCTGAAGTAGTCTCATCCATTTATTCATACATTTTAATAGCTACATCTCCAACTGCTTCCATATTATAAGTTAGGTAATTTCACCCTCCATTAAACTTAATTGTACTGTTTTATAGTTTCCATCTGTCAAGAGTTACTATGCAGTCACATTGCAGCAAAAGTGTTGGGAAAATGTATAATGGCATAAAAAAGAACTGCTTCTCTTATTTATTTATTTACTTGTTTGTGATTTTTTTCCCATTTTTCTCCCAATCCCAGTCAATTGTACCCTCTTTCTACATCAACTATTCCCCCCTCGTACCACGAGCTCACCACCGTAGCTCTGGGGCCGGCAGTGATACAGGCAATG
This sequence comes from Aldrovandia affinis, assembly GCA_029706075.1. Lineage (NCBI taxonomy): Eukaryota > Metazoa > Chordata > Actinopteri > Notacanthiformes > Halosauridae > Aldrovandia > Aldrovandia affinis. The sequence goes on along the minus strand of JAINUG010000066.1, from coordinate 2,203,630 downwards.
AACCGGCTTCTCCGAGACTAAACCCTTCCAAGCCATCGACTGTAACTCAAGTACACATACAGCCACTCTTATACGTGGCAAGTTCATGCCAGCTTCCCTCCCCCTTCCCCTGGGGTGGTCAGCCAATCACCTGGTCTCCCGAGCAGAGCCGAGATGGTGCAGCCGGGAATCGAACTGAGGCTGCAGTGGGCAATCTGTGCTCTGGGCAAGTGCCTTTACTCTTGGGCCACCCAGGAGCCCTCAGAACCACTTATTTTTAAGTAACTGCTGACTGTCTCAACTGGAAAAAAGAATACTAATAGTTTTGTAAATATATGAGCAATTTGGACATGGGCATGAACTTCATAATTGATACTGAATAAATGAGCTATATATTGAGATTCAATGTACCATATGAAACACATATACAAATAAAATATATTTTTTAGGTCAAAATAAAATCATTTACGGAGCTGGATCTTGAGTTCAGATGTTGCTCCTTCAGATGACGCAACTTCAGACATTCTTCTTAATTCGTTCACACATTCAGACAAACTTCAGTTTGTCAATATGATATGACCGGTTGATAGTTAACAAGTATTTAAATGACAAGCAAAAAATCTTCTTGCGCATAAATATTCCATTTACAAGCACCATTTGGAAAATGATTGAATCTATCTCCATACTCCACTTTGTTGTCATTTACACTGGATAAGGTCAAATAGTAATGTACTCTCAAAAGTCATTTACACTGGTGCTAGGTCAATAGTAAGTCATCTCAAAAATAAAAAGGAAAACCTGCACACAGTATTTCTCCTCCAAAAGTGTATGTTTATTGCACTGTGATACAATGTGTGTATGTATATGTATATATATATATATATATACACACACACACACACACACACACACACACACAAGTTACTAAAGGAAATTATGTCTTGCTACACCTACCTCCAGCATAGCACAAAATTGCTTCTGTGCAGCTGTTCACTTGCAATATTAAGCCAGCAGAGGTCACTGTGAACCATTTACATTGAGGTGACATACGGGGCTGGACAGAATAATGGAAACACCAAATGAAAATTGACTCATATTCATTCATTATCTAACCCACTTATTCCTGGTCAGGATAACAGGGGGGCTGGAGCCTATCCCAGCATGCATTGGGCAAGAGGCAGGGATACACCCTGGACAGGTCACCTACAGGCAATTTAGACTCTCCAATTAGTCGAACGTGCATGCCTCCACTGTGGGAGGAAACCAGAGTACCCGGAGGAAATTAATGTTTATTTAAAGGGGAACAATGTCAAAAATCATGACCCGGTTCTATAAACTTAGGCAAGACTTAGGTAGGATAATGCCATATTCAATATTGGGAAGAGTTGAAAAAATAATAATGATGCTATGTCCTTCAGACCTGGGCCAAAAATAGTATATGAACATGTATTTGTCAACTTTTCCAAATATTTGAACCATCTCATGCATTTGAACCACTCAAGTATTGATCTTAAAAAGATCAACATTATTTGGAATTGTTTAAAATATTTGTCACACAAAAAATATGTTAGAAAATATTTAAATATGAGCTAATTATTTGATTTGATTGACTCAATGAGTGCCAAATACTTGATGCCTTGGCTAAAACTGAAACAAAATTGTTAGAATATAGTATAGTAAGTATAGTATGGTTTGAGGATTTGGAGCAAAATCAACATTTTATCTTGTATCAGACATCCCAAATAAAATGCTTAAACTTTTTTAAACTTTTTAAACTTGGCAAGTTACAAAACTAAAAGCTCTTGTTTGTATAATTTGTAATAGCCACAGGCCCTGTGCATCCAACGATGCAAGATTTTCATTAGAAGGGATTCCTTTTGAAAACTGCATTACCATTACCACAGATTGATGACGTGTATTTCCACAGTAGATAGTGCCTCACTTGACTAACATATTACTTTGTGAAGGGGTACAATGAGTGACTCAGAAATTAGGCGCTCGGTGATCAGTGTGTGCTCACATTTACGTGATATCGATGTAGTGATGGTACACATCACATACCGCTTTCTATAGGATTTCTGTCACAAATGATTGGATACCAATTTGAAAAAAGTAACAAGGGCCTTGTGCCCTTCATAGACTGTCATCGATATTGAATTGAGGACCTATAGAAGGCACACCATACCAGATACAAACAGGAGCTTTAAGTTTTTGAGGTAAGGTAAGAAAGATTTGCTATATTATAGGTAAGAACACTGTTTTAAAAGTTTAATTCTGGGGGTGGAATATCACTTTAACATGGTATTAAATGTTTCAACTACTATTTCTGAAATAATCCCATTGTAGTGATTGATAATGAAAATAGTAACACATGCAAGCAAACCTTTTCAGAGCACATTTCGTTCTTCAGGCTTGTAGTAACATTTTAGCACATATTGTAGCTCATTAATGTTTCATAAATTGCACCCCAAGTTCAAGGTTTTTCATCATCAAAATGTTCAAAACTGTTAATTGTATTTCAACTACTGTACAAATATTATGTAGGTCTATCAACTTGCCTTGGAAGGTGGGTACCTTCTGACCTGTATTCAAATGGTTTGAATAGTTACTATTCTGAAACTAATGGATTTTATTTTATTTTATTATTACATTCAATTTTTAAATATTACATTTAAATGCACTTGAAATAATTCAGTCTCTGAACACCTTGTAGTGGTTCATAGTTTTGAGAAAATAAAGAAACTATGACCTTGGTGTGTGCATTTAATTGCAACAACATGTTGTAGTGTGATTCTCAGTGTCACAAGTGAAGTGAATTGGACCACTTGGAGACATTAGGAGACACTTGGAGACACATTAGTGTCTGTTTTGTAAGAAAAATAATGACCCACAATGGTTTGGCTGATATAAACAGATTTTATAGTCATCAAAACGTTTCAGTATGTTTTCTGGTGTCATAGAATTGAATAGAAATCATTGGCCCAATTTGGCTTCCTTGGAAAAGTTTTAGGACACCATTCACTAAAATGCCTCTAGTTCATGAGCTCTTGGGTCTAGATGTCTGTAATTTGTTTTTGCACATAATTAATTGACATGTTGTACAAGACATAGACAAAATGTCACAGGTCTATCATGAAATGTGACCCCTGTCGGAACAGTGAAGTCAACTATAACAGTTCATAGCTCAAGAACTGCAATGCCTATTTGTTGTATGTTTCAAATGATACCAAACTTGTGGTCACTACATTACAGGGTCCATGTGGTCATTGCAGTTCTTGAGCTATGAATTGTTATAGTTGCGTATGTCTAAATAGGAATTCAAAAAATAGGGGTTTTAAAAATTATTACAGGTGATTAAGGGGTTAACAAACAAGCTACCTCAATCAGCATGCCATCATTTCCACACTCTATAAAGCTTTATGTAGTGCATGTCCTTGTCAAAATATGATTCTCAACAGCCTGCTGACTGGGTGCAGGATCCAAGCAGCGTGAATGATAAATTAAAGTTATATTGTTATTGATACAGCTGTTCATTCATGTGTATTAAATGGTTACTTGATATATCCTCTCAATCATTAATTGCTATAACAAAATCACCTACTTTGAGGGACAGGTGTATCTGTTAAGATTCTAGTTTTATCCCTCTTTCATTTTTGTTTTTTCGTAGAAACTTATCGAAACGGAAGGATGTCTTCAGTAGAATCATACCCTGCACTGCAGACATCAGGGGAACAAAAAGCGGCGCTCACTGAGGGGGATTCAGACAGGATGAATGTGGGTGGCAGTGCAGGCGGATCAGAAGAGATGCCTGGGTGTTCAGGATTTGGTTTGTCTGTGAACATAGATGGTGCAAATTCAGCATCTGGGAAAATGTCCCTGTTGAGAGGGAAGATGCTGGCAGACCTGAATCCTGACAGGATGTTGTTAGGTGTCACTGCCACCATGAATGCTACACTCACAAGTCCTGGAATGTCATGAATTGAGGCAGTCTTTCCAGCAGTGGCGGGCCGTGCATTTCACACCTAGGCCTTCAGTAGTGCTCTGCCCAGTGGCGTAGCGCAGTAACGGTGCCCAACCTTTCACCGGTTTCATTTTCCGCGGACGGGGGTACACGCAAGAGAAAGCTGAGACCAGTTTATTTATTTCGCGGACCGGGGAGGGGTAGCACCCCCCACGCTACACCTATGGCTCCGTCTGAATCGATCCACCCCTCAATAACTATTTTATGGCTATAAAAACCATCTTATTCTTATTATGCAGAAATGCAGTATAACAGAGGAAGACGGGGGGTCACTGTCCCCTCTCACAGACCCAGGCCTGCCTCATCACAGCGGGTGAGAATCTGAGAAAGACAACTCACTGAGAGACACGGTTCTCTTCTCACCGCGAGACCGGATCGGCAGAACCAGAACCAGCCTGTGTTCAGTGTGGGATAGTTATGCTATCTATAACGTTTTGTAATGCAGCCTGCCGTGCCATGTTATTATCTGCCTTGCATGCTGGCTAGCTTGTTATTAAAAATTGAATGATACAAAGTTAATGTTAAAGACTAAGGTGGTTAGCTATAATAAGTTAGCCACTTCATTAAATCATACAAACACACTGATCATAATAAGAAAAAGCGCTAGCTGACCTGTTTTATGATCGCTATTTTTATTCGAGTCACAGCTCATGTTTATTACATAAACTTAGCTGGTTAGATAGCTAGCTAAACAAGATCGTAACATGAAACATCAATAATAACCTCATAAAATTGCAATATTATTTAGGAAAATAGCAACATTTTACTCACCAAAAATCCTTATTATTTGTACACAAAACCCTCCTCCTTTCTTTCCTCAAAAAGAGTTAAATTACTCTGTCGTACAGATTATCCGTGTGATTCAGTCCTTTTCTATCGCCATCGAAGCTAATGCTGAAAGTCGAGCCTGCCCTGATGTATTTCTGGCATAAGTTTTAATTCGCTTTAGGGCTGAAAATGTCCGCTCAAATGTCTGAATCACAGACTGATGTTAATTATATTTTGTCCATGAATACTTATTAAATAATTCCAAATGGTCTGTTCGCTTCCTTTCATAGCTTTTCCCCTGGCTGCGCTCCTTCCAGACGTGTATTTTCATATTAAAGCATTTAACCAATCACATTGCATCATAGTCAGACACTCTCTGACTATCCAATCAAAGGATGTAAATACCTTCTAGAAGGCCTTGGTGCCTCCAACTCAAAATTTGATTGGTTGAAGCAACAGTTTGATCAACACTTATTTTATGCTACAGGGCCTTCAGAATTGATTGTGAAGGCCTCCAGGCAGATTTCTTTGACCGTGGCAACAAATGATGGCTGAAATGTGATTGGTTAAATGCTTTAATATGAAAACACACGTCTGGACACAGCGCAACCAGGGGAAAAGCTATGAAAGGAAGCGGACAGACCATTTGGAATTATTTAATAAGTATTCATGGACAAAATATAATTAACATCAGTCTGTGATTCTGATATTTTTTAGGCCAGCAGAGAAGGCCTTGCAGGCCCTGACGGCCCACCACTGCTTTCCAGGGTTGTCCATATCCAAGCATCTAGGACTTAGGTTGTAATATGCCTTTGGTGAGGCATAGACTGTTTTGTTTGTTTTGTTTTGTTCAAGAGCTGCAGGTGATGTGTGATGTGTGAGGAGGCAAAGTGAGCATCACATTTCCATTCTCCTTCACCGTTTCCACAGCTTTCAAAGAGAAGTGAGCCCCGTGGTTGCCAAGGATGAGAAAAATTAGGTGAGCTTTAGATCTGTTTGTGTGCTGGATAACAGGCTCTAGATAGAAAACAAACACTTCTTCATTTGCCCAGCCAGATTTAGTTGAGCAGCTAATGGAACCTGTGGGTGCTCCCTCTTATGAAATGGCCTTTATATCTGACACGTAGGAAGATGAACATGGGTGGAATCGCATTCCCTGTAGCATTGACTACACAAACAACTGTGACTAGTTCCCCTCTTTCAGCCAACTTGCTTTTTCCCCATTTCTGTCACAATTTGCTTTGCTTTTGTACATATTATAAATCATGTTAAGAAGGAACTTGTATCTGAAATAAAAACAATTTATAATTGTATACATTTTTTACAAATAATCTTTCAAATAAATTGAGGTGATTTGCCCCTATCGTTGTAAGCGCTTTGAGTTTCCTGGAAAAAAAGTGCTATATAAATCCAATATTCATTCATTCATAAATTATTCAGATAAAGAATCAGAGGTGTATAGTTAATATTAATCATACCTGTCCTTAACTAATTACAGATTGTCGAGGAATTCTCCCACATTGTGTTTATTGAAGGCAGTGGCCCTTCCAAAAGATGTGGCCTCTGCTGACCGTATGAGAGGCAGTGTTGTTTCTTGAAGGAATTTAACCAGACCAGGGTTAATTTTATGGGAATATATATTTATATTAATTGATCAAAATTATTTTTCAAAAGTCATGACCCGCTCTTTCATCCTTGGACCAGTTTTCTGGCGCACTGATTCAATTTGCTAATACAAAAGCATGTTCCTTGCATTTCAGGGGACTGAGCCTATAAAAAGTGATTTAATATGATGGGCGAGTTCAGACTCCATTTTCATATCAAAGATCTTGAGAGCTTCTGCTACTTTCTCATAGCCTATTCTTTGATCTTCTCCTCATCCTTGTCTGTCAATGTAGTACATACACGCACATCTATTTGTAGTTATCAACAACCAGTATAGTATAGAAAGTAGAAAACGTACAGAAGCAAGCTGTCATAGCCAACAAGCCTCATGCAGTCACATGATACTACGTTAGTAAGTCAATACGAACGGCATGGTTTTATATTTTCGGCTGTTTAAAACCTTTTAAAAGGTTTTCTTACTAGCCTAATGGTTTTTTTTATCACACTCATCATTGTGTCTAGATATAAATACAGAGGAAATGAATGCCCATGTGATGTCCAGGAGATGAAAAGGCATGAAAAACAGAACTCTCCAGGGATAAACGGTTTATAGCGGTTATAGGCAGACAAATGGCAACATTGCAGGTTGCCAATATCACATTTTACATTTATATTTTAAGCACTCTTATCCAGAGCGACTTACAAGATGTGCATTAATACATCAGTGCAGTAATACAGCGATAGACATCGTTGTAGGCAGCTGCATACCATACCTGTAACACTGGGAAGGAAAAGGTCATTTTATTTTATTATTATTATTTTTTAAATGAGGAGTAGGCAGGAATACATATCAAGAGGTGTTGAGTAAGTAGGCAGTGGTGATAACAATTGGGTAGATGTACAGAATTCACGTGGGTGAACACCAGACGTGCGGCAGCATTCTGGACTAGCTGCAGTGGCTTGATGGCACAGGCTGGTAGGCCTGCCAGCAAGGAATTGCAGTAGTCCAGATGGGCCTGGACCAGAAGATGTGTGGCCTCTTGGGTGAGGAACGGTCGGATCCTCCGGATGTTGTGGAGGGAGAATCGGCAGGTCCGGGTGATCGCAGCGATGTGGCCCGAGAAGCACAGCTGATTGTCCAGGATCACTCCAAGACTCCTTGCAGACTGGGATGGAGACACTATGGAGCCTTCCACGGTGATTGAAGCATCAACCTTTCGCTGGGAGGAAGAGCAGCCCAGTCTTCCCCAGGTTCAGCTTCAGGTGGTGGGTGGACATCCAGGCAGAGATGTCAGCCAGGCATGCAGAAATCTGTGCCGGGAACTGGGTCTCAGATGGAGAGAAGAAGAGAAAGAGTTGAGTGTCGTCGGCATAACAGTGGTAAGAAAAACCATGAGCAGAGATAACAGAACCAAGTGACTTGGTGTACAGGGAGAATAGGACAGGGCCTAGCACTCCTGTAGAGAGGGTGTGGGGAGAGGAGAGGGATCCTCTCCAGGCCACCTGGTAGAACCGGTCAGCCAGGTAGGACTTGAACCATGTCAGTGCAGATCCAGAGGTTCCCATCTCAACAAGAGATGAGAGCAGGATCTGGTGGTCCACGGTATCAAATGCAGCTGACAGGTCGAGGAGGAGGAGGATGGAGCTAAGGGATTGGGACTTTCCCCATTTGAAGAGCCACAGTGACCGCGAGGAGAGCAGTCTCTGTGGAGTGGCCTGCCTTGAACCAAGATTGGTTGGGATCAAGCAGGTCATTCTGTAGGAGATGAGCAGACTGTTGGTTGTAGACAGCCTGCTGTAGTGTTTTGGAGAGGAATGGGAGGAGAGAGACAGGTTGGTAGTTGGAAATGACAGCAGGATTCAGAGAGGGTTTTTTGAGGAGGGGGACAATATGGGCACTTTTGAAGGGAGAGGGGACAGAGCCAGAGGAAAGAGAGCAAACACTGTTGACTTTCCCACATTGTATTACTTAACAATAGTACCCCTAAGACATTCCCCTTTGTATATTTTTCAAAATATTGAGTTATTTTTATGAATTGAAAGTGTTAAAGAGCTTGATATAGATAAGGAATAATTGTGTATGCTACTTCTGGTTTCATAGCGCATTCATTTGATTGGTCAGCCTGTAACCCTTTGGTTTGTATCTCTTGAGGTTCTACTGTACATGTTCCTTTATTTCCTTCTTTTTTTTATTTTTATACATTTGTTTCTGATTTTATCCCATTTTCTCCCAATTTGGTAGCCAATCAGACCTTATTTTTACGGTTGTGAGTTCGCTCTAGTCCTTGAGGTTCTACTGTACAACCCGGTGGGCCACTCTTATACGCAGCGAACGTATTTCCTCCTCCCTGGGGCGGACAGCCAATAAAGCCGACACTATGAACCCGGTCTCCGTGGCCAGTACGTTGTAACCACTGGACCACGCGGGAGGCCCCCTTTATTTCCTTCTTAAATATAAAGTAAGCACATACATCTCAAAAGTCACAGAGTGATGTGATTGAGTGCATTTTGACAAAATCATAATTGTGATACAGGGCAATTCAATCACACAGACATTATAAGAGCAGAAGTGGCTAGATAGAATTGTATGCAATAAAGAACGAAGGATTTTGTCATTGGATATGTCTGCCAGCTGCATCATACAGTTGCATTTAATGTAATGTGTTAACATGGAGAATAACATATGTAAATGATTAGAAGGGATATCAAGTCACACCACTCCTACTTCAAACTACAAAAGAAAGTTTAAGGACAAACTTCAGTTGTAGGCAGGGGTGTGTAGTAGCTGTAGGCAGGGGTGTCGCTAGGAGTTCTGGGCCGCATTAAAATATTAGGCACATGGGCCCCTACCCAAAAATAAAGAAATAAAATCATTTTTTAAAAAGCATCTTCACCTTCTATATGTTGCTTTCAGTCCAACCGTCTTCTGGGCAAAACTCTTATAATGTCTGTGAAGTCCAGTTGCTTACAGCACAGTGCTGGTTTTCTGGCTAACTGACTCTCAGTTGATGGAAGGCTCTCAGTTGGCTGTTCAATCTGTCCTGGAACAGCGTGGACCTTAGATAGCTTTTGATCAATTTTAGCTTGCTAAAGGCATGTTCTCCACAGAAACTGTCCCCGGCAGGGTGCATAAGATGTGATGCATAACACAGATCTCTCCAAAAATGCTTTGAAGTTGTAGATGGCCAGTGGTCAGTCAAATCTTTAGTAAAAAAACACTTCTTTTTTTAATTGAAAGGGTGTGCTATTGTGCCTGCATGCTAAACATTATCCCACCATTGGTTTGCACCATGTAGGTCACACATATACTATGATATTAAAATTGTATAAATAATGAAAATATTTGCCAAAATCAATCCTGTGTTAAATTGAATTTCTAAGCAGTGTGCCTGGATCCCCATTGTCCAAGGTCCACATCACAGTTTTTTTGAGTGATATAGGTCAGGTGGTTGAAAATGTACGGTTGGCTGTATGATTTTAAGAGCCATCTTCTCTCCCTCCCTGACTGCAGTTCTGTGACCTGGGAATAACCTATCATCAGACAAATGGCTGGCCCAGGAACTAACAGCCTTCAAAGGATTTTGAGACTGTCAAGTGAAACCCACATACACTCACAGTGGGGGGCACCCACTTTCCTTCCAAGTTCCAGGGATCTTGCAATAAACACAGTACCCAAGCTAAGTAAGGAATATGGTAAATAATTTTTGTTATTTTGAAGGTGTGCAGCTGGTCCCATTATCAACAAACATTTATAGATCATCCAACAAGTGGAGTACTATGGATGGTCAGAGGTGTACAAAGGAATAGCAGAAACATGGCTCTGGAATTTAATTTGCTTAACGAAGGTTCCGGGCGCTCTAGTTTTTGCGTTGTGATATGGTAGCGTCAAACAGTATTATTAATTTTTAACCTGTCACATGACACTTGCATCTGTGCGGAACTAAGCCAACTTAGCTAAATTAGTTATGTATTTAAATGCATTTGGATACCTGAAAACAGTTTTGGAGACATGGAAGACATGATGGATCATTCATCTGATTTATACCATGCCAGTGCACCAAGTAACTTGCAAGGTCATGGTTGAAGTGTATCTGTTTCAGTTTAGTTCTGATAAGTTAACTAATTTCAACAGACCCTAAGGTATGACATATGGTTATATATCCACCCAGAACAGCAATGTAAAATGGCATTTCTCACACTGGGTGTGAGTGACCCCATTAATCATTAATTATAGTCTATTCTCCACCTGGGTGGGTTTTGACTAACAAATACTGTGGATGATGAATGCTCGCTCTTCAAATCGACTGGCTTAATCGAGGCAAACACATGGTGTCACAGCCTACTTAATTATTATTTGAACTCAAAACTCAAAACATGACTGCAATGCTAAGCATTTGAGGCCAAAATTCAATCCAATAACAATATTTGCCCCTAAATTCTTTAATACTGCACATATTTTTGTCACTCATTATGTGTTTGGTGTTCATTTAAATTAACATAGGTATGTAACTAAACAATATAACACTGAGGGCCAGATTTACTAAAGGATTTCGAATGCTTTTCAAATGCAAAAACAGTTACTACAAGATCACAATATGTAAGTCAGATTTACTAAATGGTCGCAAGGGGTAAAATCGCTATTAGGATGTCATTTGCGGTGGCTAAGTCACTTTGCGACTTTCCTTCAGATGAATAGTGATGAATCTGTTCATGCATATGTATACATTGGGTGAACACGTTAAAACAGGGTGAAGATTTTGCTAATTATGTTGATTAAATATTCTGTCTGATTTCCTAAAGCATGCCTTAATTGTGGCCCTCCTCTTTGTGTGAGAATTTTAAGAAGTCTTGAAACCAGGCGGTATTTCACAATCCCCAATTTTTATTGTGCTATTGTGCTTTCCGAGGTGCTAGTCGCTGTCCCAGCTATGCAAAACAAATAATCACAAATGTTGCTGCAAAGTAACATCACGACAGATTTATTTTCAGGAATACGTATATTTGATATACCATGTATATTATTTACTAGAACTTGAAATAAAAAATATATAAAAGGACGCAAGATTTATTTTGACCAATTTGTCATCAGCTAGCAGTCAGTATAAAACCGCAGTTCTGAATTTGAACAGTTATCTTATTGTGAGTATGCAGTCAGGCAGGTATAGAATGAATTGTGAATACAGTTTGACTTTATTCTTATTCTTTTTTTTGTCCATTTTTTTATCCCATTTTCTCCCAATTTGGTAGCCAATTAGACCCGCTATTTAAGTCAATCCCCCCCCTAGTAATGTGAGTTCCCTGCCATAGTCCTGCAACCGGTAGCGACACGCGACCTGACGCCTCTTCCGAGACGGCACTCGCCCAACTATCAACCGTAACCCGGTATACTGCAGGGCCACTCTTATGCGCAGCGAATCTCATGTCGGCTTCCCTCCCCCCTCCCTGGGGCGGACAGCCAATCGCCGCCCCCGGTGGTGCTCCCGGCCAGAGCCGACTCTGGCGAGATGGGGAATTGAACCCCGGTCTCCGTGGCCAGCGTCGGACGTTGTAACCACTGGGCCACGCGGGAGGCCCACTTTATTCTTATTCTAATATTCTTCCCTCGGTTGGACCACCATCAGTGTCCTTATGCCTAATGAATTAAATTCTTAGAATGTTTTTATTCTCTGTTGGTTTTGTTTTCCTATACTGTAATACGGCGTTGTGACGCTGTACCTTGTTGACCAATACCTCTATTTCCTGATTGGTTAACTTAAGTATTGTTTTTCTCGTTGTTCCCTTGCTACTTGTGCCTGGTTGCTCCTTATCCGTTTCATGGCATGATCTGGACATGTGAGTGTGCCATGTTGTTTCGGACCCTTTTTATAGGTGTATCCTACTGCAAATGGCAAATCTGGGAATTTCATTCCTTTGATTGCATCATTAGAAACAGACTTGATCGTTAATGTGTTGCTATTTGTGGCTGCAAAATAGCTTCAACAAAATAGTGACCGTCTTTGCACTGCGACTATCGTAGTAAATATGAGTATTTACTGAATGTTCTCTCCAAGATACTTTTTCAGAAATCAAAATGAACATGCTCAATGCACTTTTATGATTGACATTGGATGTATGAATAATTATATACTGTTGTCTCCAAAACTAAAACAAATCTGTACCATGTAAAGTGAGACTTAACAATGTAATAATTATTAAAATGATTATGAATTATTAATCATTATACATTCTGCACAGTAAGCAGAGGTTCTGTCTCCTGCAACAAAAATCCAGACAGCCCAGATGTGTTAAAGTTGCAGTTGCAATCTCTTAGCTGCTAAGTGGGAAGTGCCAAATTCCCTGCCGGAAGCTTCTTCTGGTCCTGTAGCCAGGATCCATTTGGGTTGAACTGCTGACAGCAGTCCCGGGGGTAAGCTCCCTTTGGCAAGACATGGATCCAGTTGAACTTGCATCTCTGGGCATTACTCGAGGTTAGCAGGAAAGGACTGTTGGTTAGGAGGTTTGGCCTTGTCATCCACTGAAACAGTGCAACATGTGAAGGGGGAAATGGTCAAATATAGTACTGCATGTACCTGGGGCATCAGTATTAGTATCAGTAGCATGATCAATTTACGATTAGGGGAGGACTGAGAAAATCTGATTTGAACCGCTTTTTTTTTTTTTGGTTACTTACTAACACAAGACATCGTTTCAAGGTTATCATGGGAATATCCTCTCATAGTGAGTATTGTTGTGACATTGTATAAGCCACACTACCTTCCCCAAACCCCAACATAGCAATATTTAGTTTAACAGAGATGTTGGTTGAGCTAAGTGTGCGGGGAAACTGGCTCAGGCGATGAAAGTAGAAAAGACAGTAGTAATTCTCTGGACCTGCATTTTATCTGGTGTTGCCTGACCCATAACTTCCAGCAAAATGGTAGTGATTGGTGTAGTAGTGAGTAATGCATAGAGCTATCCCAATATTTTCACATTGTGAAATATTTATCGACTTAATGCGTGCGTTTAACTATTCATGACAGTGGACATTCGATTAACAATGTAGCCAATGCTTTCCTGGCTGTCTCACAGCTACTTTTAATGCAGAATCCTTAGGGAGTAAACATTTTTCTTTATTGCTTTAATAGCTTGCTTCATATCAAACTGAAAACAAAAATGTTATGCACTGATGCTTTTCTGCCACAAATGTGCATTTTCAAGGCCTGGAGCTGTCTTTGATTTTGGGTACATTCACATTAATATGATAAATCTGATTCTTTCCATGAATATGTGTGTATGCATACTTTACGACCAATTCTTATTGTATATTCGCATGATAAATGAGGCCCCAAGTACCCTGAGAAGTCTGGAGCATAACCAGAATCTAAAAGACTTCAGCTGAAAATGGCAAAAAAAGATTTTTAGATTAGGTTGTGCTAAATTTCTTTATAATGTTTGGACACCAAGTTACAAAAATAATTCTAAATCACTTGGTGCAATTTGTATAAAACTAATAAATAACAATTTCACCAAATAATTTGGGAGAGGAGAAAATGGGATTGACAGGCCTATAATTGTGATTGGGTATAAAAATAATATATACCTCAAGCTTGGCCAATTTTAATGTGTTCTAGTTTTTAACTTCCCTCTTCAGGCAAATGAGACCTTGTGGGCACCTAGTAGTATTTCATATTACAGCTTTTGCAACATTTACCCTTTCTACTTACCATTTTCACTCTACTGATAAGCAAGCTCTCACTGAAATTGCCTTCATTTTGCTGAGTGGAGAGACTTATGTCATGTCAGAAAAATATTTTCATTTGCAGGAAATGTAATACTGTCAATAAACCATGACATTTCACTCATGAGAAGGGCTACAAGGAATTGTTGCTTATTTTCTAAACCATAGATTTATTAAAATAAATGTTATTAATTATACATTTCGCATAAAGTATAAAGGTAAAAACTGCATACTTTACATTACGTGAATTAAAATTATTATATGCAAAAACTACAGCGTAACATACAGTATACAATTGTACATTTTGGAACAGCATACTTTCTAATATTGGGAACAGTTGTGAGTTGTGGCGGTTCTGCCAGGCTGCCATTGTAAATAAGAATTTGTTCTTAATGGCTTGCCTGGTTAAATAAAGGTTAAATAAAAAAAATAAAAAAGGTTTATGTAAATACACATCTGAACCATGGGCATGGATTCACTCAACATTTTCCTTAACTTTACTCACAAACATAGCTTGGCAAATTTAGAAATCACCAACTTGTCAAATTGTGTTTGTGAAAAAAAAAGATATACACAAGTCACATCCGCCATCATGTTTCACCATAGGAATGACGTTCTTTTCAAAATAAGCATCCCTTTTCTGACACCAAACCCACTGCTAGTGTGCATGGCAAAAAAGTTACATTTTCGATTTTGTCTTTGCCCAAACCATCTATCTTACTTGTGTGGGGGGCAAGATTCACTTGCGTCCTCTATGAGAAAGTTCAATACTGTTCCAGTGGTTTAATTATTGACCTAATAGTGGAAAGTTGGATCTTAATTTATATTAGTTTGTTTAAGAATACATAATGATGAGAACAGGCTAGGCCAGGAATGTTTGGCTAGGAATGCTAATTGCCAAATATTTAATTGGTTTAACCTTGTAATCTATGGCTGGTGAGTTATTGCCAATGATCTAATTAGCGGATCCTGTCTGTCTTCAATTTACAAATCAACCCATAGCTTATATAAATCAACCATTTCATTCAACTGACTATGATTGTGTTTAATGGTGTGTGGGTGTGACTGACTGAATGGTAATAGCCTAAATGAGTTCACCTGAGCCAATTTGGGCTTTATAAGCACAGGTGTGTAGCTGTAGGAGTTCAATGTGATTTTAGGAAATATGTGAGTCCTTGCGTTACGGGTTCAGAAGTTGGTTTAAGTAGTTAGTACTTTGCGTAAAAAGGCTCCTTCTCTGATTTTTATGGCCTGTGCATTGTCACAGCTTGCTTAAAGGACATCCAGTACTGCATCAAGCCTGAACTTAAACTTGACCTGGAAAGCTATTTCAGGCCTTGCCAACTCTCTGTTTAAAGAAAAAGCTATTGATATCAATGCAGAATTTGCCTTTAAGTAATTTTCACCTGTGCCCTGTTCTGCTAACACATATTTGGTAGTTCACTTTATTAATCCCTTTTATGAATTTTAAAACCTCAATCAAATCCCCCCCTTGAAAAGATTAAGCGTCTTAAGTCTTTCCTCTAACCAATTTAGTTGTAGTCATTTGTACTTTTCAAGAGATTCTATATTGTTCTTGTAGTGTGGTACTCAGAACTGCACACAGTACTCTAGGTGAGGTCTGACAAATGCATGTAACTTCAATATAACCTCCTTTGATTTATATTCAATACTTTTTTTCATATATCCAAGCGTCCTGTTGGCCTTCACTGATAGCACACCGCTTTGATGTGGATAGACTTTGATCAACTACTAGTCTTTTTCAAATTGAACACAATTATTTTATTTTTTCAACTATCTTTTAGTTGTATGTCCCATATGCAGAATTACCCCTCCTACTCTTACTATTTGTATTCAACCTCCCAGCCAACAGTTATAATTCCTACTGAATTAATTTTTAAAATGGGCCTCTCGTGTGGGACCTTGTGAAATGCTTTTTGGAATATATATCATAAGCCTGGTTCAAGTCAAAACAATTTAAATGTAACCCTGGCTAAAGCCTGGACTTAGGCTACCATTCTGACCAAATGAGGGAACAGTTCGCTTGCAGATTTCGGTCCGCTTAGAAATATTGCTGTGTGAAAAGAAACCGAACCAAGGCGTAAATACAATATTGTAACAAATTAGTGACCAAAGGAGTGATGTTGGTGAACTGGTGTTCATTGAGCTGTATCCCTAAAATTCTAACTAAATCAAGTATAATGATCATTTTTCATTCATTCATTCTTGTTTTAGAACCTTTTTTATTTCATTAAAGGAACTACAAAATGTAATAATCTGACTGCTTGTGCAGAATAAATCCCTGTATTCAGTCACTGTTCTTTGTGCATTCTGGACGGCTATGTTGACTGTTTGCAGCATCCTGCATAACTAACTCAGACAAAAAAATGTGTTACATTTTCCTGGCATGGCCAAAATACCACCAGCACTTTAATCGTTGACTCTCCATTGGTACGTTTCAAAGTGCAGAGGATGATTGCTTTTACTGCACTGTCCACCTCCTTAGTTTTAAGGACTAAAACACATGTGGCTTCGACTGCTTAATCAGATGTATCACCTCTAACACATCTTAACATGATAGTCTTTTTTGGACACACCCTGTGCCAGCCAGAAGAGGATGGGCTCCCCCCCCTTTTAGTCTGGTTCCTCCCAAGGTTTCTCCCTATCAAGGGAGTTTTTCCTTGCCACTTTTGCCTTTAGGCTTGCTTTTGGGGGGGTCTAGGCCTGGGTTCCCCCTCTGTTAAGCGTTTTGTGACAATTCAATTGTTAAATGCGCTATACAAATACATTTGATTTGATTAAATTGCCTTAGTTTTGCCCAACATGTTGTATACACATTTAAACATTGGGCCAAGCAATGTATATGAATGGCCACAGGATTGTTCTGCTTAAAGTTAGCAGTGATATGGCCCCCGAGTGACTCAACCATTAAAAGCTCTTGCCCAGAGTGCAGGTTGCCCATTGCGGCCAGGGTTTGATTCCCCAGCTGCACCAGACCGGCTCTGGCTGGGAGTGCCATTCAGGGGGGGAAGCCGGCATGAGCTTGCCGCATGCATACAAGGCTTCTCTGGACATATCAGAATCATGGTCAGTGCTCAGGCAAGTGCCGCCTCGAAGGAGGAAGTTTGCTGTCCCTGCCACCGCTGGTCCCAGAGTAGTGGCTGGTCCCGTAGCTGCATGCGGCAGGGCTTTTTGAAGTTTATAGTTGGATCAATAGAGGGTACAATTGGCCACTGAATTGGGTGAAAAACAGGGGAAAAAATGTGTTAGCAGTGACACTACTCAAGTGCTCAGACATATTCACAGCCTCATTGTATGCCTGTCCTCTGCATTGAGTAGGCGATATATTAAGCCGAGTCTACACTACATTTTTCTGTTCATACTATATTTCATATGTACACATTAATGCTGTGCAGATTATCTTCTCAAACAGGCTGATAGCAACTGTTTAAAGTAAACAATTTAACATCATTATTTCTAGAACAAACTGGCTTGCATTCACTGTTACATCATTTTCCCAGTGATTCTATTGTCCATTTCCAAAATCACTCAGCCCCCTCCACAAAATCACATGGGGAAATGCAGTTTTCCTTTTTGTTACAAACAAGAGAGAAGTTATGCTTAACTGACTAAAGACTGAGTCTTAAGCAATGATGGGAAGAGTCTTTGAACTGTAACAGTCTATATAGGATGATTATGAATGAGTTTAACAGGACTTGGCTATGCTACGCACCGGCACTCATCTGAATTGACTGTCTGCATGTTCCGTGAGAGGTAAAGGAATTTGCTTGCATGCTCTGAGTGAAATTACCTCTGTGCCCTCCCGGCTCAATGGACTTAGAGAAAATTGTGCCGTCCCTTCCTCAGCAAAACCAATCGATAGAGCTGAATTCAAGGGAACGTACTTCCAAGTGCCTCTGCACAAAATGCATGGTGGTGCTCACATGGTATACAAATGACTAACACATCATGACTAGCAAACAGCTGAATGTGATTCATTAAAGACAAAACAACAAGTAAACAGCCTGGCCTTAATATTAAATTATTATTCTTTTTTACAGAGACTGCCTCTGTTTAAATACCAGTTCCACAACAGACTATATAGTAATATATCAACTTGCTATTCACACAACTAAATGTGCAACTTTTACAGTATAATAAATACCACTTGTCTTATCATAATACTTCAGCAGTGTGATGTGGGGTTGGACACGTCAGATCCCTAAGTAGGCTACTGTATCTCATTACAGCATGACAAGAGATGTTTGAAGTACACAGTTTTGCCTACCAGGACTAAGAAAACATTTATTGTTATTGTGATAACATTATGTATCAGTTATTGTTAATGCTGCTGTTCTAAATTAAATTGAGATTGATTACTACCTTTCAGCTCAACATTTAGACCTATTTCAGTAGATACCTACCTAGGTAACTCTGAAGAACACTTTAATAGTGTTTATAGTAGTGTTTTAGTCATTTGTTGCAGTACCATATAGGAAATTGTTCTGTCTTCTGCATGTGCACCATAACATAGAAGGGGTTAACCTAAGTGTGGGCTGTCAAATAAAAAGGTACATTACTCTGAGATAATTTGTGAAAAAATTCTTGCGCCCCTCGGATTTTCTATTCAATTGGATACTTATAATTTATTTTCCCAAGCCACGCGGAGCCGCAGCATAAGGATGAAATTGCCTAGACCCATGGACAACACGGCGACTACAGCGACTAATACGGGGGTTTCTGAGCCGGCTACAAGCGAAGGATCTGACGGGCTCCTTACACCCCTAGGCGTGAGACTTATAAAGGTTACTACATGTATGCTTCTGGAGCACATTGTCACCGCTAAGCTCAGAGAGGCCTGTTACGGGTGTGAGAGCGAACATCTAAGCCAGAAGCACCACACGTGTCAGTACGACCCAGAGGTATTCTTTTTCGAAAAGAATATAGAGGATATCACACAGAGGCTGTTAACACCGGGTCTTGCAACGATTTTTTCAGACCTTCTGCAAACCAGCGCTTTAAGATCATCGAAACAGAGAATTCTTGGTTGTGTTGAGACGGTCCTATTTGATCTGACGGATGAACCGCACATTTCTACGAAACTGCGTGAAATAAATGTCGAACTCTTCAGTCACTGTCACGTTTGTAAAGTATCCGTATACAACGCTGTGAGGTGCTGGCGGGACGAAAAGCAGGCCTGTTGACATGGGGAACATACGCTTGTCAGCACCTATTGATGAACAATATGTGAAGACAGAGCTAGCTGCTTTATTGTGCTGTGTTATTACTACCAATAGACCTCAGGAGGGTGTTATCGAGTCACCACGTTTAGATAGGCTGAAAAAGGTATTGATGTCCGCTAGGGATGTGTGTGATGTCTGGGACGACATATTACAAATGGGTGCTTATGATATCAAGCCTTGTCATGTACATTTACATTTTTTTTTTTTTTACATTTTAAGCATTTAGCAGACGCTCTTATCCAGAGCGACTTACAAGATGTGCATTAATACAAGGTAAGAACAATCAAGGTTAGCGTACGAGATCAGTGCAGTAAAACGGCAAAAGACATCATTGCAGGCTTCTGTGTATCATACCTGTAACATTGGGAAAGAAAAGGTTAGTGGGTGTTTTTTATTTAAAAATTAATTTTTTTTTTTTTTTACAAGTAAACAGTGGTGACAGCAGATTGGCTAGAAGGACAGTGGAAGTGGAGTCTGAAGAGGTGGGTTTTGAGTCTCTTGCGGAAGATTGGAAGTGATTCCGCAGTCCTGACCGATTGCGGGAGGTCGTTCCACCAACGAGGGGCCAGGACAGAGAAGAGGTGAGACCGCGACGAGCGGCTGCCAGGCGTCCGGAGGGATGGGGCAGTCAGTCTGCCAGCGGAGGCGGAGCGGAGGGGTCTGGGCGGGGTGTAGGGCGTGATGAGTGACTGGAGGTATGGGGAGCAGTACCTCTGGCCGCTTGAAAAGCAAGCACCAGTGACTTGAATCTGATGCGTGCTGCGATGGGGAGCCAGTGCAGAGAGGAGAGTAGAGGGGTGACGTGGGTGAACTTCGGCTGGTTGAACACCAGGCGAGCAGCAGCGTTCTGGACTAGTTGCAGTGGCTTGATGGCACAGGCCGGAAGGCCTGCCAGCAAGGAATTGCAGTAGTCCAGACGTGAGATCACCAGGGCCTGGACCAGGAGTTGGGTGGCCTCTTGGGTGAGGAACGGTCGGATCCTCCGGATGTTGTGGAGGGAGAAACGGCAGGTCCGAGAGATCGCTGCAATGTGGCTCGAGAAGCACAGCTGGTTGTCCAGGGTTACCCCAAGACTCCTGGCAGACTGGGACGGAGACACTATGGAGCCTTCCACGGTAATTGACGCATCAATCATCGGGGAGCCCTTCGCTGGGAGGAAGAGCAGCTCTGTCTTCCCCAGGTTCAGCTTCAGGTGGTGGGTGGACATCCATGCGGAGATGTCAGCCAGGCATGCAGAGATCCGAGCCGGGACCTGGGTATCAGATGGAGGGAAGGAGAGAAACAGTTGGGTGTCATCAGCATAACAGTGATAGGAAAAACCATGAGCAGAAATAACAGAGCCAAGTGACTTGGTGTACAGAGAAAATAGGACAGGGCCTAGCACCGAGCCCTGCGGGACACCGGTAGAGAGGGTGCGGGGAGAGGAGAGGGATCCTCTCCAGGCCACCTGGTAGGACCGGTCAGCCAGGTAGGACTCAAACCATGTCAGCACAGATCCAGAGATTCCCATCTCGACGAGAGATGAGAGCAGGATCCTGTGGTCCACGGTGTCGAACGCCGCCGACAGGTCGAGGAGGAGGAGGACGGAGCTAAGGGATCGGGACTTAGCGACGTGAAGAGCCTCAG
Organism: Aldrovandia affinis; assembly: GCA_029706075.1. Taxonomy (NCBI): domain Eukaryota; kingdom Metazoa; phylum Chordata; class Actinopteri; order Notacanthiformes; family Halosauridae; genus Aldrovandia; species Aldrovandia affinis. Next base: position 2,182,671 of record JAINUG010000066.1, on the reverse strand, counting down.
TGACCGCAAGGAGAGCAGTCTCTGTGGAGTGGCCTGCTCTGAACCCAGATTAGTTGGGATCAAGCAGGTTGTTCTGTAAGAGATGAGCAGACAGTTGATTATAGACAGCCCAGTCTTCGTCCGGGGAGGCTAGGACGGGGAGGCTGCCGCGAAAAGCTGCCGCTATCCACAGCTATGGCTGCTAATATAGCCGAGTAATGCTAGGCACTAAGTGGCGAGTGCCACCTGATAACAAAGCACAGTAATTAACAACTTAGCTTTCTTCCGCTACTAAAGAATTAACGCTCAACTACAAACACGGTCTGATACAATAAGACCGATTCAAAACAGCTGAGTCGCAATCAGCTTTGAAATAAAACTATTATATATATATAATCTAATAACTAATAACTGCTGGACATTAGCGGCACAATAGTCAGCTAGTTACAAAAGCAAAGTAGCAATTAAGTGCCAATTCTACCCGATGGGACAGGATACGACCACAGAAGCTAAACAAACAAAATCTAACGCCGGAAAAGTACACTTACTGATACGCGACAAAGACAGTACTAGCCAGAGTACGAATGCACACTGCCTGAGTTCTGGCTGAGCACGTAATTAACAACTTAGCTTAAATCCTACCTGATAACAAAGCACAGTAATTAACAACTTAGCTTTCTTCCGCTACTAAAGAATTAACGCTCAACTACAAACACGGTCTGATACAATAAGACCGATTCAAAACAGCTGAGTCAAAGCAATCAGCTTTGAAATAAAACTATTATATATATATAATCTAATAACTAATAACTGCTGGACATTAGCGGCACAATAGCCAGCTAGTTACAAAAGCAAAGTAGCAATTAAGTGCCAATTCTACCCGATGGGACAGGATACGACCACAGAAGCTAAACAAACAAAATCTAACGCCGGAAAAGTACACTTACTGATACGCGACAAAGACAGTACTAGCCAGAGTTAATGCTCAACTACAAACACGAATGCACACTGCCTGAGTTCTGGCTGAGCACGCTTAAATCCTACCTGATAACAAAGCACAGTAATTAACAACTTAGCTTTCTTCCGCTACTAAAGAATTAACGCTCAACTACAAACACGGTCTGATACAATAAGACCGATTCAAAACAGCTGAGTCGCAATCAGCTTTGAAATAAAACTATTATATATATATAATCTAATAACTAATAACTGCTGGACATTAGCGGCACAATAGCCAGCTAGTTACAAAAGCAAAGTAGCAATTAAGTGCCAATTCTACCCGATGGGACAGGATACGACCACAGAAGCTAAACAAACAAAATCTAACGCCGGAAAAGTACACTTACTGATACGCGACAAAGACCGTACTAGCCAGAGTACGAATGCACACGAATGTGACTAACAAGTTTGCTAAAATGTCTGGGGACGTGTCGGAAAAGTTTCAATGTGGGGATGATAATTAGAGATTTGCATATATTACAGATTTATGTATGCTGAAGATGTCTAAAAACGATATTGTAGATGTGTGCGTAGTTGAGATTCTAGTAGATTTTCTGATTAGTAAGAATGTTAATGCATGCGTACAATTTTTAAACATTATTGATACAATGTGAACCACGTGTGTCCTTTTTTTTTAGGTTGAATAAAAAGTTTTGTCACAAGTAAAACTGAATCATTATTTGTCGGGTGCTTATAGCGACTGTGTTATGATGACAGAAGAAATGCACTCCGTCTATTACGACCCCGCTAGCGAGGGTTCGTTTGGCGGTAAAAGCCGCCTAAAACGGGGCGTGTTCAAGAAAACAGGTATTCGTTTATCTGACAAAAACGTGGCCGACTGGCTACAAGGGGAGGAGACCTACACTTTACATGCGCCAGCCCGCATTAATTACCCTAGAAACAGGGTAATCGTCTACGGGATAGACCAACAGTTTCAGGCTGATCTAGTAGACATGTCCATGTACGCAAAGGTCAATGACAACTACAAGTATATGCTGACATGTATTGACGTGTTCAGTAAATATGCCTGGGTACGTATGATAAGAAGTAAATCAGGGGTTGAGGTATCAAAAGCTTTTGAAGATATATTACGGAGGGGGCGCGTCCCTCGAAAACTACATACGGATCGTGGTACCGAGTTTTACAATAAACATTTTCAGAAGGTGTTGAGCAGACACAAAATTCACCATTTCTCCACGGGCAGTGAGCTTAAGGCCTCAGTTATCGAGCGTTTTAACCATACTTTAAAGGGTTTGATGTGGAGGTATTTAACATCGGTCAACTCACACAGATATGTGGATGTCGTACAAGACATGGTTACATCATACAACAACAGTTTTCATAGAAGTATACAGAGAGCCCCGACAGGAGTATGTATAGAAAATGAAAAAGAGGTTTTTAAAGCTCTCTATGGTCTGAAGGATGCTGGCAAGCCATGCTTTAAATATGATATAGATGATATTGTACGGATATCGAAGGCTAGAACGCCATTCGCTAAAGCTTATGAAGAGACTTATACTAGGAAATATTTCACCATAGTGGCACGTATCCCCTGGACCCCGCCGGTCTACAGACTAAAAGATTATGACGGCGAGCTTATTGAGGGAACATTTTATGAAGAGGAATTACAAAAAATAAATATTGACGGCAGTAAACCCTTTAAGGTCGAAAAAATTCTGGCCAAGAAAGGTTTCATGGTCCTTGTTAAATGGCTTGGGTGGCCTACTAAGTTCAACACTTGGGTTCGTGAAGAGGAGGTTATAGACATCTAGCGGTCTCTAGAGCCACTAAGAAGCCATGGCCAGTGAGGGGTTTTACATCACACTACCCTCCAGCGCGTCCCGGGGAGTGTATCCTGATAACGAAATATCGAATTACCGGACAAAATTATCGAAACCGCTGATATTGAAAGGGGCATGGCAGGTCGGTCTAGTCGAATTTCAATATCCAAGAACATGGCATACTATAGCGCAATCAGACGCTGTTTTTACGCTCGTTGATAAGCAAACGGGGGCGGAAGTAAAATACACGATAACATCAGGGACTTACACATCCATTACGGATATTATCTCGGCGATTAACAAGCATACGACCCCCCTGTTTATAATTCTTGGACACGCGCCGGTAAAAAACAAAATATACATGGTGACAAGAAGGGATATAGCTCTAAAGTTCGTTGGAAGGCTAGCTATAATTTTAGGTGTTAACCATTATTTTGAACGGGATAATGCGAAGGATAAAAAAGACAAGGTTTACGCCCCGAACCCTGTGGATTTACACGCTGGGTTCTATAATCTTTTTGTATACACGGACATAATTGAACATCAGGTCGTAGGAGATCACTATGTGCCAATGTTGGGGTGTGTACATATAGCCGAGGAAGAGTTGCAAGTGGTCACTAACCGGTATGATAAACCCCACTACGCACCGGTCTCCAACGCTCATATTAATGACATAGTCATCGAGATAAAGAGTGACCAGAATCTGCACGTACCATTCACGTACGGTAAAGTGGTAGCGAAACTTCATTTCAGGCCCGCAAGACATAGTGTGTGAAATCATAAATAGATCCATGATGATTCCGTTTAACTCTTATGCACGGAATCCAGAGCGCTATATAGCCTATTATCAAAACCAAGCTGGCGGTGGTCTGCCCGGATATGCCGGAAGTGCTGCACAATACGGGGCCGGTTTGGGGGGCCTTTTTAGGGGCTTTTTCCATTTTGCAATGCCTCTATTAAAAAGAGGTTTTAACATAGCCAAGCCACATCTTAAGCACGCAGCTAAAAACATAGTAGGGGATGCCCTCAACAACGTCATGTCTACAGTCGGTCATAGCAACGTTGATCAGGATGGAAGCGGACTGTTAGTGATGACGCGCAAGACCCAGAAACGACCCCCAGGAAACAGGCTTAGTTCTGTAGGCAAGAAAAGACGTATCGTACGTAGGACCGCAACAGTATGTAAAAGAAGGACGAAGCGTTAGCACATCGTTAGTAGACCTGTTTCGCTCCGCAAAGGATTCATATTCTAAAATGGCATTATTACACGGATTGAGTGAAGAGTGTATAAATCAGAATTAGATTTATTCACGGTACCGTTGACACAAACGGCTATAGAAAAGTGTACCTATGTGGAAATTCCGCCATTATCCGCTATAACTGCTAACGGACCTATAGAGTTCAATATACCAGCATCCGGGGAGGATTATCTGGATTTAAATAACACAACATTATATTTACGTATGAAGATTGTTGCGCCAGATGGCGGAAATATACCAGCAGGGGCTCTTGTGGGGGTTATAAACTACCCTGCTGCAACCCTATTTTCTCAGGTAGATGTCTCTTTAGGGGACCGTCTGATCTCACAAAGCTTTAATGAACTATGATAAACAAGTCCTGGAATCAAATTTCACAGCCGGTCTGTTTTACAAAGACACAGCGGGGCACACAGATGTAAGAATCTCTGATGGTGATAATACGGGGCTAAAGAAAAGGTGTACTTACACTGCAGGGAGTGCTGAGGTAGAGCTGCTCTCCCCCATTCATAGTGACATTTTTTTTCAAGAGAAGTTGATGTTAAACGGGGTTGATATTAAAATCCGGATGACCAGGAGCAAGGATGAATTTAGTCTAATCCGTGATGATGTCGTAGACTACAAAATACAAATTGTCTCGGCAGCACTGTTTGTCAAAAAGGTTACGCTCTCTCCGGCTGTTAGGCTAGGCCATGCGGAGGCCCTACTCACAGGAACTGCAAAATACCCGATAGACCGTGTGACCCTTAAAAATTTCTCCATACCGGTCGGTTCACGTGTGTCTAATCACGAGAATCTATTTCTCGGCACATTGCCAAAATCTATAGTGGTAGGCATGGTTGATAATGATGCGTTTACAGGGGTTTTTAATAAGAACCTGTTCACGTTCAAGCATTATAACTTGGAGTACCTCGCACTACATCTTGACGGTGTACAATATCCGTCCAAGCCGTTGCAGCCAAACTTCCTCGAGAAGTCGTCAGTTCGCGAGTATTACCAAATGGTGATGGCATCTGGGCGTCATTTAAAGAATCAGGCGATGTCTATTGATAGAGACGAATTTATGAACGGCTACACCCTTTATGCGTTTAATCTGACCCCCGATGAGGAACTCGGACAACACCTATCTCTAATCAAATCAGGACATCTCCGGCTGGAACTTAGATTCAGAATCCCCCTACCAAGAACTATAAATCTCATTGTCTATGCGGTGTTTGATAGTCTGATTGAAATATCTAATCGTAGACAGGTTCTTGTGGACTATTATTAGGAATTACAGGTCCCTGATCAGTGATTCAGGATGGTAAGAAAATAGGGGCAGAATGGATACTATAGAGCTAACGGCCGTTATGGAGAAAATCGCCGCAAACACACATATTCTCGGTGTATTACCTAGCGACCAACTACCTCCGGATCCTGTACGATTACGGCCCGCATCTGTAATCATTAACACTCATCCATCTAATTTACCCGCGAGCATTGGTTAGCCGTTTTCATAACCAAGGACAACACGGCGTGTTTTTCGACAGCTTCAGTCACAACCTAACGATGATATGTTTCCTAATCGATTTATCGGTTTTTAAGAAGAACATGTTCATTGTTGCAATATTCAAGTAGACAAGTTCAAGACTTTACGTCGGTCACCTGTGGCGAACATTGTCTATTCTTTATCTACCATATGTCTAAAGGTCTGAGTTATGAGTCTGTAATGGATAAATATTCAAATGACCTTTTTAAAAACGACTCCATGGTAGCACGTTTTGTGAGAAAATTACAACCATGTGTATGTAGCTCTAATGTTTTTAACTGTATACAACATGTGCAGACGGGTGAAATGTATGCCTGATTATAATAAATATACATATCATTTATCAAACGTTGTACGGTTTCGCTCTGTAAAATAATGTATGCTAAGACTAGATAAACCATGTCTGTATACCCGCTGATAAGTAAATAACACAAGCAGAAGACAAATTCTCATACAAAAATAATAATTCGTTTATTAACATTTTCAAACAATGATACACAACTTTTCAAACATTTTTGCATTTCTCATTTTCATCACATTTTTTAAAAAACTGAAATAAAATAAAACAAAATAAAACAAAAATTAATAACTGGACCATTTAGGAGCTAAACGTATTTTTTTAGAACGGGGTGACACAACAGCCGGGGATATGAAGTTGTCTGTGCTGTCTGTGAGGCTAGGCCTTCTCACAGGCGTTACGTCACCCAAAGCTGCAGGTCTACGGCTGTTTAAAAGCATTAATCTCCCCTTTAACACGTTTGTTTGGCACCGTAGATAGGGGTATGTTCAGCGTCGCAATAGCCCTCAGAAACGCGTGCCAACCATGTGGCCTTCTCCCGACGGCAATGTTGCGTGGGGCTGTGACGTTTTTATTCAAGTCAAAGATATGGGTGTTCTGAACAACCACTCCATTTAAAATAAACTCCCCCGTATCGGCCCACGAGGCTATATCTTTTGATTGACTAATTTTCTCTAAAATATATTGCGCATTTTTCTTGCTTCTAGCAGAGATATTTTTCAAAATGTCTGCAACGACACCGTCTGAATCAGCAAACACCCCCTGGTCAACGTCTGTCGGGCCGGTACTCTTAACAACGTCCATAGGTAATGACAGGTTTAATGCGGTAGTCTCGATAGAACCCTGCTTAATCAATGCCAAATATCTTTGCAGCAATGACGAATATTGAGCAGCCTTCTCATCGACACCCAAATCGGTTCTATTCAGAACTGTTCTTATAGAGGCATCCAGATCGTTCTCAACACTTTGTCTTAAAGGTATAGGGGTCCGGTTATCTCTTAATCTATCCACCTGACTTTGCGGTACTAAAAACATTTTCTCTGAGTATTCCATAACTATAAACCTAGCTTTGTTTCGACAGTAAGCTTGTTAGAAACGGTACTGCCACAGATAGTAGCGGTAGAAGAAACCCGCCTCTTTGCTTAATAACTCTCTTCTTTCTAGCCAAAGCTATCTTTTTATCGGCAATGTTCCTGATATAAGCCTTTTTCTTAGCCAACTTTTTATATTGAGGGCTTGTGAGCAGTATCACCCCTCTCAGTATATTAAAAGCAACTTCACACAGCGACAGGATCAGTTCTTTTGAAGCCGTTTGCAGAATAAGTCTTCTTTGTACAGGTTTTGCATTTAAAAGAATCTGCATAAGCGGCAGGTTACGCATAACCCTCGCAGACATGTCGGTATCTCAGCGCTTATTTCTTTTTTTTCTGAACATACACAACTTGATACGGTGAAAGTAGATCTGTTCTGAGCCGCAATGAATCAGGCGTCTTTGCTTTATAATCAATCAGCAGATAACCGAATGGTTCGCCTGTAGCGTCTTTGAAAGACTCCATAAAATATCTTGTATTACCGGGGTACATTTGTCTAGCCAACACATTAATTTGGTTATTGTCACGGGGGTTCTTAAACAATATCAGATAATTAGTATTCAGACTGATTGTACGGCTGGCCTTACCCTGAAAAAATAAATTTTGTACCAGATAGATTGCACTGAGATTACGATGATGAACGTATTGTGTAAATACTTTCTCAACCTGCTGGCTGTTACTAGCGTCTTTCATAACATCGTCAATAATTAATAAACACGTTTTAGATGCAGGTAATAGGTTATCGTCATCCAACCTTTCGGGTATACCTTCAACAAATGTGATATCCCTTAATTTTAACAGTTCGTCATATAATGGTTGCCAACAGTCGTAGATATAAACTATCTTTTCAATTTTATCAGAGATCAAACGATCCGCATTAGCTAGTAGGGTTTTTACAAAATACGTTTTCCCCGAGTTAGATGGCCCACTTATCACGCAAGAGAAGGGGTGTTGCAAACGTTGGTCAAATCGTGAAACCACCGGCGCCGTCGGATTATTTATTTCCATGTTTTCAGTAGCCGTAAGGTAGAGTTGTGTAGTCTGGTAATAAAACACGCTTGTTATAAACTACTCTAAACTTTTTAACAAGTGGGGTGTTTTTTAATGTGAGGTTTTTTTTAACACGTGTTATGGTCTCTGATCGAGCAATAACATGACGTGTGGAGTCCCCGTGTACCACAAAATGATCAACCAGATCAATTAATGATTTCAAATTAATCACTTTAGACGCTTCGGCGTTTAAAGTAATCCCTTTAGCTTTCATACAACAGGTGCCCTTGAACATCCTATAGCCGTAAGTCTTGGGGCCCCCGGAACAGAATTCGGTTATGTAATCGTCATGAGAGACCTCACTGGTGAGGTCCCCCAAATATGGGCCAAGTTCTGGTTCCTCGTCACCATCGGCTGTCACGAACACAACACTGTCTGTATCGCTATACAGCAAGCGACTTCCTAAGGTGTTCATCAGATCATATAGCTCGAGACGCGCATGTGCTGTTGTGAAGGCCCCTATGAATATGTTTATGTCACGTGTAGTACCTACAACACCATCGGGGTGGCGCCACTGAACCATAGCAACTGTTTCTGACACAAAAGAGAAATGTGTCACGTCTATATCACCCGAAAAAATGTATCGGGCAAAATCGCCTGGGTCTGTCAACAATGCTGTGCTCGGTAAATTCTCCCTCATTGAAAATCTGCCCCACAAAGAATTTAAAAGAAGTTTATTAATCGATCTTCGCTGGGTTAAAAGAAATGTTTGATGGGTCAAGTGTAATACCTTCATGTTCAAAATAGTCTGCTATATACCCCTGTTTGTCGGCCTCTGTCACAACATGGGCGGGATAGCCACTAGCTTCCTGTTTGTGCCGTAAGAATGTTTTGACATAGTCTGAAAACAGAGTGTCAGATCTGTCTGGAAAATGCCAAACCTCATCCAGCCTAGTTACAACGTACCCGAATTCTAAAGCTTTTAACAATTCGAGACTCACCCATGTACCTGAGATGGACCTCTCGGAGTCCGTGTGTGAGCACACTCCTGACTGATTCTCCTGCAGAGCGCATGTGGCGCATAAAGGAAACATCAACTTGCCATGACACCTGAAGGGCAAAACAGGGTGCAACAATCGTCTAGGTGGTAGTACTGTTGCTTTGACGAACCCATAATAATTTTCCAAGGGTCCGAAATTTTGCGATATAACCTGCGGATGCCCAATGGGGTATGATTTATGTGACTGACAGTAGGGATATAAACTAGTAAAGTCAAGGTAGCGAATTTTCTCACCATCACCGATCGTGTGGTACAGCTTGTAGGCGTTTGTACGTCCACCAAAGAGAGCATTCCTAGGGTTTAAACGCTCGGGTTAACATATGAAGCCATAAAATCGATAACCTGCTGATTGTGGCGTTTTCATCCTTCCACTGACACTCCCACATAACAACCACCTCGAGTCCATAAACATTTTTGAGTCTGTCTACCTTGTCATCGAAACGCTGTCTTAGGACCTCGTATGGAGTTCCGGACAAAGGGTGTGTGTCCTGTGGACTGAATGAACAGTCGTGACCATGATGCATGCACCCATTAAACTCTAACGCCACCCGGGCATTGCCTTCCGCGTAATAACCGTCAAGGTAGAAATGACCTACAGCTTTCTCGCCGGTGTTTAATGCATGTTCTACAGCAACCCCCTGGGTTGTTTTAACAAACTCCAACCATTCAATTGACACGTTTGAAAATGCTTTGTGTTGATTAATGTAAGCACCATCATATGTGTGGGCTATAGTGTCTTTTGGCATAAATTTTGATTTGTATACAGCCATACAACACGCTGGTAGGGTTGTTTGTGTGAATGGGTCCACCCCTGTACATTTTATGAACTCTGCACGGTATTTTAAACATGCCTCTTTCAGGAGAACCACATCATTTTTGCAATAAGCAGATAGTTCTTTTTGGAAGTTGAACACACCGTTTTTAACAGTTGCGTACCATAGGTCAAATTCTTTCCTGGTTTTGTCTGTCATGTATTCGTAACCATAGTAATATTTAGAAGGATATGAACCGACATATGCATTGTTTTCGGTGGTGTTGAAGCGGTGTGGGGAAAAAACCTTTATCGGCTGTCGATAGATTAAATGCTGCGGTTGTTTTAGCTAAAGCCATGGGAATAAAACTGAAGCTATCGATAAATCGCTGTTTGAATATTTCATCATACATGTAGATAATTTGCGCGCCTGTCACGGTCATTTTAGGAGATATACCTACACTGGTCAAATACTCTGCGAGTATATGGTGGTCAAAACCAGAACCATTGTGAGCCAGCCATGTGAAATTTTCATACTTTGAGTTTCTGAAATGTTTTATGAGGCTTTCAACACAATTAACCCCTTCAGCATAAAACTCCTCCCCCTTTGTAAACGAAATTGGCCTTGTGTTTGCCGTTCTCAAACCTGGTTTCAAAGTCATAGAATATTAGTTTTTTCACTATGGTCTTTCAGTTTTGTAGGCTGTATAAAACATGTATGGTTCGCGTCTGGGGTTAAAACCTCACAACAGTGCACACATCTGCCTGTAATACATTTGTGTTTCTTTGCTGTAACTCGGTAGCGCTGGTTGCACACCTTACAAAATTTTACGGCATCACAGGGTGATGGTGTTAACACGCCTGCCTGGGTAGTTTTAAACATTTTGTGTTTAGTAAAGCAGTACCTTGATTGGCAAAATCGACTGCAATCTACGCAATAGATAACCTTTTTGGGTTGTTCATGACAGATGGGGTCATTACAAACATTAGAATCAGAATCAGAATCAGAAAACTTTAATGATCCCCGGGGGGAAATTGGGACAAGTTACAGTTGCTCGCACTCAGACATATCACATATTATACATGGCACAGTATATACATCAACGGCAAACATTCAAACATTCTCAAGACATAGGGCTGTTTGTACCGTGAGAATCAATAAGAATAAGAAAAAAATAACAATAATACTAGTAATAATAATAATAAAAATAAGTAAAATAAGTAAAAATAAGTAGCATCCGCTTAAGGTACTATTCTATGCACAGTATGTGTCAATTTGTAGTTATAAAAATGTAAGTGTTAAATGTTCCACAGCTATCCTATTGGCTGGCTGTCTCAGAGTGGCTGGTGCTCTGAGTGAGGAGTTAAAGAGTCTGATGGCCACAGGCAGGAATGACTTCCTGTGTCGCTCTGTGGTGCATCTGGGTGGGATCAGTCTTGCACTGAACGTGCTCCTGTGATCGACCAGCACGTCATGGAGTGGATGGGAGGTATTGTCCATGATGGAATGCAGCCTGGACAGCATTCTCCTTTCCGACACTGCCGTCAGGGAGCTCAGCTCCAGCCCCACAATGTCCCTGGCCTTGCGGATCAGTTTATTGAGTCTGTTTGCATCCGCTGCCTTCAGTCTGCCGCCCCAGCACGAGACAGCATACAGGAAGGCACTGGCCACCACCAACTCATAAAACATCCTCAGCATAGTCCGGCAGATGTTGAAGGACCTCAGCCTCCTCAGAAAGTAGAGGCGGCTTTGTCCTTTCTTGTAGAGAGCTTCTGTGTTCTTAGCCCAGTCCAGTTTATTATCGATGTACACTCCAAGGTACTTGTAGTCCTCCACGATGACCACACTGACCCCATGGATGGAAACAGGGGTCACCGGTGACTTGACCCTCTTCAGGTCCACCACCAGTTCCTTTGTTTTTGTCACGTTGAGCTGCAGGTAGTTTCGCTCACACCATGTGACAAAGTTACCCACCACAGCCCGATACTCTTCTTCATCACCATTTTTGATACATCCAACTATCGCTGAGTCATCAGAAAACTTCTGAAGATGGCAAGACTCAGTCTGGTAGGTGAAGTCCGTGGTGTAGACGGTGAAGAAGAAGGGAGCGAAGACTGTTCCCTGCGGTGCCCCAGTGTTGCTGACCACCCTGTCCGACTCACAGTTTTGCAAGCGCACATACTGTGGTCTGCCAGACAGGTAGTCAACAATCCAGGATACGAGGGGGGCATCCACCCGCATCTCCGCCAGCTTCGCACCCAGTAGTGCCGGCCTGATGGTGTTGAAGGCGCTGGAGAAGTCAAAGAACGTGACTCTCACAGTGCTAGCCGGGTTGTCCAGGTGGGCGTAGGCGCGGTTGGTCAGGTAGATGACGGCGTCCTCAACTCCAAGTCGGGGCTGATAGGCGAACTGGAGGGGGTCAAGGAATGTTTTGACCATGGGCCGGAGCTGCTCCAGGACCAATTTCTCCAGGGTCTTCATGATGTGCGAGGTCAATGCCACCGGCCTATAGTCATTGGACCCACTGGGACATGGCTTTTTAGGCACAGGGACGATGCAGGACGTCTTCCACATCACGGGGACCCTTTGAAGACTCAGGCTCTTGTTGAATAAATGTTGAAGCACTTCACACAGCTGGGGGGCGCAAGCTTTAAGCACCCTGGGGCTGACACCATCCGGGCCAGACGCCTTATTTGTGTGGAGACGCTTCAGCTGGCTTCTCACCTGAGCAGCTGTGAAGGCCATCGTGGGTGGGGAGGGGGCGGCGCCAGTCAGGAAGCCACTGGGGGAGTAGCCTCGTCACTGGAGGTCGGGGTGTTGACTGGGGGAGAGGGGGTAGGGGTGTATCAGTCTGTGAGCCATCGGGAGGGGGTGCCGTGGAGGGAAGGTGTTTGCAGGCTGCCGTCAGACGAGTCGGGGGAAGGGAAGGTGTTTGCAGGCTGCCGTCAGACGAGTCGGGGGTACACAGGGCCATCAGCATCAAACCTGTTAAAGAACAGATTCAATTCATTGGCTCTATCCACCCCACCCTCCACCCCCCCACCCCCAGCCTGCTTGAACCCAGTGATGGCCTTCATACCACTCCACACCTCCTTCATGTTGTTTTGCTGGAGTTTTCCTTCCAGCTTCCTCCTGTATTTCTCCTTGGCCTCTCTGATTGTCACTCTCAGTTCCCCCTGGATTGTTTTTACCCCATCTTTATCCCCAGCCCTAAATTCCCTCTTCTTAGCATTTAGTATGGTCTTAATGTCCTTTGTAATCCATGGCTTGTATCGTAGATTATTAATACTTCTTCAAAACAGCACAGTCTTCAGAGTCTGAGGTAAATGCGGTTTATTGCATGTAACACAAGCTTAGATACAACAACCTGGCTGGTTTGCGCAAAGCAGTTCCCATGTACCTTGAGACATCCCCTTTTATCCCATCCTCAACCCCCCTTCCTGAGAAGCCGGAAGTTACGAACACACCCCCTTGGACTCAGCCCCTTCCCACGATCTCACAGCACGTTCTCTGTACTCCAATTGGTTCCCTTCTGTTCTTATCCATTAATGTTTTTATGGTTCCCGTCACTAATCAGGCAATCAGGAGAAGTGTGAAGAATGTGAAGATTCTAGCCAGCTCTCTCCCCCCCCCTTGTGACCCCTGCTTTCTCGGAGTTTATTGCTGTGATAATGGACCCTTGGATCACCAATTCAGATTTATGGTGGTCCCGTCTGTGTGTCCCTTGGGGTTTTTTAAGGTGTGTGATCTACCCAGCCTTCAGCGTGATAATCTAAGTCCCATACTCCCAACCGGCACCTCCTCTCACACCGTACTTGCAGAGGGGGTTCCCCAATGGGCAATCGAGTGGGCCGCCTTTGGCATTCACGGGGTTTCCTTTCTCGTTTCGATATTCGTTGGGTCCTACTTGGATGACACGTACAGTGAAACAACCCCCCTTCCTCCCCCCGAGTAGCATTTCGTGCGCCGGTTCACTCCAGCCTACAGAAGGATTGGGGGCATTCGGCTCAATCTGCTCCCCCTCAGCGTCTGTGTCCTCATTCTCTAGTAATCCTTCTGCCCCCAGCACAGCTTGATATTTAGGAGGCATGTCATCTCTGCCAGTTATGGCCCTTTCAATTGTTCTAGTTACCAAGGCTCGGATGCACGGTACACAGCAACATCCGCAAATTATGAACATGGAGGCGGCAATAGCCACTCCTATGAACATTTGTCCAATCAGGGTTCCCCATCGCCCAAATGTTTTAGACAGCCAGTCTGTTACGGGGTTGTTCACTCCAGACTGAGCCTTCATTTCGTTTGCCAATGCTCTCAATTTATGCAATCCCTTAGTCAATGTGCCATCTGGTGCTGTGTTGTTTGCAATTACAGTACAGCAAGCATCTCCAAACATAGAGCATACCCCTCCTTTCTCGGCTAGTAGCATATCTAATGCAACCCTATTTTGTAATGTCATTAATGAAGTTTGAGATAATTGTTGGTGCACAGCTTCCACAACATCCCTAGTTAAGTTCGCCAATCGTTGTACGTTGTAATGGATCATGTTTATCCTATTCACATTTTTGTTGACTGTCACTGGAAAAATAGCTGACCAGAGAGGGAAACTCTCGAACCCAGCTGCTATTTCATCTATCAGTTTATATTCATCAGGGATATTTCTGGCTTGCCCAATTGCATCTATCCAGACTCCATCTGGGTTTTTAGCCTCTGAGCTCAATAGTGCTCTTCTTTTATGCCTTGAAAACTTGAATTCCGCCAATTGTTCTTCTACGTCTACTCGCATCAGCTTTTCAGCCTCAGGGATAATCAGTACTGGAACATTTAAAGAGACTAGGGCGCACTTACCTCCCCAGTTGTGTGGTAGCCAATTGAACAGGGCTCGGCCACCACAGTGCCACCAAACGTCTGCTCTGGACACTGTCAGTCGAGTAGCTAATTTCATACCCGTCAGTGTTACGGTCCTCTCACACTCGGACAGTCTTCCTACTTGGTGGGCACGTCCTGCTGTGTTGTCATTTTCAAAACATGTCACATCATACACTTTCCCGTGCCGAAACACTGGGGGAGTTACGTTAGCTGCAGCCATTGGGAAAATTTTCTCCCAGCCTGCACATTCCCTGGTTGGATTTTCTGTAGACATTAGAACAAGCAAGCATCCTAAATCTGAACCTAATACATCAGAACCGTTTTTGTATTCTTCGAAAGCTGTTTTTGTTAATGTCAGGATTGGTCGGGCCCCTGTGCATATCAGACACTCTGGCTGTCCTGACTGCTTGGCAATTTGTGTCACCTGATCTAACCATGCATTGCTTTCTACATATCCGGTTTCTAGGGCCAGTCTAGTTTTGTAGGTTATTTTGTCTGATTCTAGTTTAATTATGGTATCTGGGGCTGACGTGGGCCCTTCTTGTCGAGGCTGGCGGAGTGTGTCTGATTTTTGGGTGGTGTTTATAAGGTCTATTCTAATTAGGCCCATCGGATCCTTGCCCGCCAGGTCTACTCCCAAGATTACATAAAACGTGCTCTTGTTTTTTTGGATTGCACCGCCCGCGTAGCATCTCCGCGGGTCATACCCTTCCATTGACCATGGATTGGTAATTCCCTGTTTGGTTGTCACAACTATCGGGTTAACCCCTGTACTGCCAATCGAAATCAACTGTCCTCTCATCAATGTTATGGCGTTTTGTACTCCTCCCCATTTACCATTTTTCAGTGTTACATGTTGCTCATAATTTGGGCTGGTGGTCCAGTATATGTCCGACCACGCTTTACACCAGGGGTTGCTTGTGGGGTAACCCCACGTGAACTGACAACCGTACACATCGTATCCCCTATACGATGCTGGCTTGCTCCCACAGTTTATTACTTTACACAGGTCAAATTGGAAGGTATTATCTCTATTTATGTCGGCTTTTATAATTACTTTTGCACCACACGGATCTACACTGTCGGTGGCCTCACTCAGACTTGTCCATACCAAAATCACCATTACTCCTAACTTCCAATTTCTTTTCTTATTTCTGGGTCTTCCTACAGGCCTTCCCTTGGTTTCGTTCTCACTTTGTTTCCTCATCCTCTCTACCCTCTGAGGGGGCCCCTTCTGTATCCTGTCTTTCTGCTGCTTCTCGCAGACTGATCCTAATCTCGTCTTGTGTGCGTCCTGGTTCTCTCGCCTTACAGCAGTGGTTAAGGTGGAACCACGCACTCTTACCTTCAACCTTAAGCGCAGTGGGCGTTGTCAGCACCACCTTGTACGGTCCTTCACGCCTGGGTTCGTTCCACTTCCTCTTAATTACTTTGACATATACCCAGTTTCCTGGATGTATGTCTCGCAGCTCTTCTGGAACGCTGCTTGTTCTTTCTTCCGTAGCTCCTTTCACCTGTTGGAAGATGGCTTTGTGTATTGAGGTTAGATGTTGTACATAATTTGATAATTCTCTCTCTAGTTGTTCAAGCGCCGGTCCGTTGTACGGGCCCCGCAGGTATGGTACTGGCATGGGCCTACCGGTTAACATCTCATGGGGGTTAGATGCGTGCTTCTGTTGGTTTGCATTCTCATGCTCATTAATGCTAATGGCATTGCATCCACCCAATTGATTTTTCCATCGGCGCATATTTTAGCTATCTTTGCTTTTAGAGTGCCGTTAGCCCTCTCCACCATCCCTTGGGACTGTGGATGGTATACACACCCAAATTTTTGTCTAATTCCCAACATTTTGGTTACTTTTTTCATCATCTCCGCTACAAAATGTGGTCCATTGTCTGAACTGATCTTGTCCGGGATCCCAAACCGGGGAAACACTTCCTTACACAAAAATTTTGCCACTGACTTGGCATCTGGACCGCTTGTAGGTGTCGCCTCTACCCACCGGCTAAATCTATCCACTACTACTAGCATGTACCTCTTGCTCTGGACTCGTTCGATCATGTCCACATAGTCTATCATGAGGTGTCTGAACGGTCCATCAGGTGGTGGGATGTGCCCAATCGGCGCTAAAAAGGCCTTCCTGTTATTATAGGTTGCACAGATTTCGCAGTCCTTTAGCGCCTGCGCCACCATACTTGTTAAGTAGGGTGACCACCATGCATTCATAATGCGTTTAATGACTTCCCCCCTTGCGCAATGGTCTTGACCATGCGCATCTTTGATCAGGGTGTGGATTAGGGATGCGGGCGCTACAAAGTGCCCCGCCGGTCCTCTCCACAACCCTTTGTGGGGGCCTTCTAGAGTTTTCATCGCCCCCCTCCGTAACCATACACTGATTTCGTATATACTAGCTTTATTTTGCGCCTCAATGAGAGAACTAAGGTCTCCTGCGGGGCTGGGTTCTTCTGCCAGCATGACTCCTATCATGTTTTGTCCTACTGCCGCTTGGCGCGCCGATCTATCCGCTAAATTGTTGCCGTCAGTTACTAGGGTTCGTGCCTTTTGATGCGCTGGGCACTTTATAATGGCCACCGCTTTAGGTAACTTCATGGCCTCTAATAAGTTTGAAATTGCTTCCCCGTGTGTTATGGGTGTGCTATCAGCCCTGCGAAAGCCTCTTTGCTTCCAGATAGAGCCATATACATGACAAACCCCATTGGCATATGCTGAATCTGTGTAAATGTTTACGCGTTTTCCCGCTGCCAGTTGGCATGCAGCTGTTAGGGCTCTAATTTCTGCTAGTTGAGCAGAGCATGGTTGCGCAACCTTTACGGCCTGCACTTCGGTAAAGGAAGCGTCTTCAGCATGTAATTGTACTACACTGTATCCGGCATGATTTCCTTTCTCATCTCTGTAACACGACCCGTCCACAAACAGTGTGAGGTCAGCTGTGATGGGCTGATTATACAGGTCCTCACGAGCTTTTAGGAAAGTTTCTGTACTCTGTACACATTCATGGGGAGTGCCATCAGTTGGCAAGACCATCTTGGTTGCCGGGTTGATAGTCGTGCATCGCCGGATAGTGATCTCTGGTGCCGACAAAAGGACTTCGTACCCTGTTCGCCTAGCCTGGGTTAGAACAAAGCGTGGGCTGGTTAATAGTGCATGTAATTGGTGGGACGTATGTAGTGTTACCGAATGGCCCATGGTCAACGTGGAAGCTTTTTGATAAGCAAAGGCGGCTGCGGCTAAGCCCTGATAGCATGGTGGCAATCCTTGTTCTACAGCATCCATTTTCGTGCTATAGTAAGCTAGGGGCTGTTTCCCTGTGGGTGTATCTTGCATCAAAACCGCACAGGCAAAGCCTGACCGTTCAGCTACATACAGATGAAATGGCTTACTATAGTCTGGGTTTCCGAGCGCGGGGGCTGTCTGCAGGTGGTGTTTGAGGGCTAGGAATGCCTCCTCTGCCTCTACCGTCCATACCAGTTGGGTCGCACTATTGTGTTCCCCTGTCGCCTTAATTAAGGCTCGTAATGGTGATGCAATAACCGCATAGTCACAAATCCACGGTCTGCTGTATCCTGCCATTCCTAGGAATGAAAGCATCTGCCCAACTGTTTGCGGCTTAGGGGCCTTAGTGATAGCCTCGACATGAGACGGTGCAATAAGTCTCTTGTCACCACACAGCTGTCTCCCCAGGTACTCAACTGTCTGTTGGCAAAATTGTAATTTACTTTTGCTAACCTTATGACCTCCCGTCGCTAGAGCTGTCAATACAGTAACTGAATCATCCTCGCACTGCTCTTTGGTGGGGCTGCAGATTAGTAAATCATCCATGTACTGGATCAGGGTGCTCGGTATGTTCAAATGCTGCAAATCTTGTGCTAGTACCCTATTGAACACCGAGGGGCTCTCGCAATATCCCTGTGGTAATCTAGTGTATGTGTACTGTTGTCCTTGGTACGTGAATGCAAAAAGATGTTGCGATTCCGGGTGTATTGGGACACTAAAAAATGCAGAACACAAATCGATCACTGTGTACCATTGTGTGTTTGGTGGTATGTTGGAAAGCAGCGTGTGTGGATCCGGGACTATAGGCACCTCTGCTTTTACTACCAAGTTAACGGCTCTTAAGTCATGTACCAGACGATAGTCATTCGAATTTGGCTTTCTGATGGGACAGATTGGGGTGTTGCACGGACTTACTGTCTTTATTAACACTCCGGCCTGTACCAGGCCGTCAATTGTGGGCTTGATTCCGTCTACTGCCTGTTGCTTGAGGGGATACTGCCTCTGGCAGGGCAGCCTGATCCCCTCTTTTAATGTTACCCGTACCGGTTGTGCTGACTTGACGTAACCTACATCTATTTTGTGCTTTGACCAGAGATACTCCGGCACCCGTTGTAATACGGATTCCTGCTCAGGCCGAAGGGGCATTTGTGTAGGTATTTTTTCATCTAACAGGACTCTTTCTGCTATCCCTCTGTCATATGTTTTTTCTGAGATTCTAATGAACTGTCTGTTGGGAGAGATGTGAAGGTACTTGTTTGCCGTCGGTAACCACTCATGCACTTGTAGAGCTGTTTTGACCATTGGCCCTAACTCATGCGATTCTCTACCTTCCGCTACTAACAATGTTACATGTGGTGTAGATTTCGGGACCTGGAACCATTGGTGTAGGGACGGCGGCAGCGTTACGGCAGCTGCTGCTCCTTGTGGGCCAATGTAAATATTTTGGCTCGCAATTGGAAAATGGCGCTTGTTGACGGCGTCATCCCAACATGCTGTATAATCCTCGTGTGACTGTTGTTCATCGTACATGAGGGTACAGTGTAATGGCAGTCGAGGCTCGGTAACTGCCTCAAACTGGGTTCGCACCCACGGTTCCCACCTTCTCCATTGTTCTTGTAACATGGATTCTTGAGGAGCTAAGCACAGCCAATACACTATGGGCTGCAGACCACTTGGCTGAACTTGGAGGGGCATAATTGTACTGTGTACCTTATTGGGGATGTCCACATAAATGCCATCTTGTGTGCATACAATGTTGGCTTTCAGCGGGCATAAAATGTCCCTACCTAAGAGATTGACTGGAGTGTGGGCTGAGTACAGGAGCGGTGCAATTATAGTTTTGCCTGCAATTTGCATTGAGACAGGCTGTGTCAGTGGAATTATTTGTGGTTTCCCAGAGAAGCCAATGATTTTGACTGAGGAATTAGAGAGGGGGAGGCCTGAACCTGCTTTCCCAATACATGAGTAGGTGGCACCTGTGTCTACCATGAATTGATGTTCTTGTTGGTTAATGATAACTGGTATGATGGGTTCCTCTTGCGGTTCTATTGAGACAATTGGTAACATTATTTCCCCCTCTGGCTTCTCTGGGCACCCCTAGTTTTGACCGTTTGTTGCTGGCCCTGTTCCTGGGTAAGATACTACCGGCTCTTCCCATGGGTTTGTTGGACAATGCCTTCTATGGTGCCCAGTTTGATTACATCCCCAACACACACCGTTGCTAAATTGTGTCCACGGGTTGTCTCGGCTTCTCCCTTCACCTCGCTGGGGCACTCCCCCCCGTTGGCCCCCCCTTCCTCTCAGTGCCCCTCTTCCCATTGGGGGCTGATAACTACCTGCAGATTGGGTAACATGTACCTGCACAGGTGGGACTCGTAAGTCTGGGGCAGTTACTTGGGTCAGTGAGGTTGGTGTGGCTGGCATAGGCGTCGGCATCTGGGGCCTCTGCGCCTGGGGCATAGTTGCAGCTACTGGAGTTAGTGCAGCCGGGTTTAATGTAGGTTGCTCGGCTAACATTACTGGGGCCTGTGTGTTCCCTTTTTCTGTCCTTTCCTTGTCTTTCTTATTTTTGGTCAGCTCCCCCAGTTGTAATTTTGTGAGTTTGTTGGTCAGCTGTTTGCTCTGGTCCTCCTCCTCTTTTTTCTCCTTCCTATATTGTTCTACATGGTGTTTAACATACTCAGCGAAAACTACCCACTCCATTCTCATTAGCCCCACTACCTCATCTAGGCGCTTTTGTACTGGTTCTGGCAGGCTTTTCCTGACCATTAATTTGAACAGGTTTTCTGTAGTGGCATTTGCATTCCAGGGACTCCCTGTCTCCTCCCTCCATTTGCGCTGGAAGGTGTGGAGGTACATTGGCACACTTTCTTCCTCTTTTAGCTCTTCCCCTTCCAACTTTGAGGGATCTAGCCTGTCCGGATACACCCGTCTGAGTTCTGCCCATATTGCAGTTCTGTACCCGCCAAATCCCACGTGGTCTGTTGAGTGCCCTGCTTTTAGCCGTTCCAGTCCTACTGCTTCTAAGACCTCATTGGTTGCATGCTTTCCGACCACATGCATCAATAGCGCTTTGATGTCCCCGAGTGCTAACCTGACTCCCCCCGTACTCTCTTCTAGCGCTATAATCCATTTGCTGGCTCCTTCTGTGAGGTTCGGTAATCGCCCCGCTAATCCCACCATGTCCATAAAGGACCAGGGCATATACTGTATTCGGCCTGCTTTTTCTACTAGGGGGAATTGATGTATCGCTTTCCCCTCATCCCCATCTTCCTCATCTGTTAGTTGCTGGTCTTGTACTGTTACCTCCCTTGGAATTATTTTACCACTTCTCAGTATGAGATCTACCGTCTCCTGGGACTGTTTCCTTGCTTCCTCTATATTGTGATCTATCTCATCCATGCATCTCCGCGTTCGCTCTAGGGTTCGCTCTAGGGCAGCTTGTGCCTTTCCCTGGTAATGTCCCTTCCTTACTCTTGCTAATCCCTTTCCTTCGATCCGCAGCTCTCCGTGTACCCGACGCCCTGTGTCACCCGGAGGGACTTCTTCTTCCTCCTCACTCTCACTAGTTGTGCTGCTTCTAGGGGTGGACGTGTACTGTACTTTGGGTCTAACGGTATGGGTGTTTTGCTTTTTCTTCCTCTCTCCTCTAGCTACTATCCTATCATATTCCTGTCGATCTGCCACTGCCTCTGAATTGTCACTCACCGGTTCAGGCTCTTTTCCCAATTTTGGATGGTAACTGCCTCCCTGGCCTGTTTCTCTTCCTAGCTGTGTATGTGATACAGCACTCGGTTTGGGGGTTTTCTTTGAGCTTGCACTCTCTCTATCTCGGGCCTCGGAGTCCCCATTTCGCAACACCATTTTAACTATCCCTTTTATCGGTTCTAATTCCATTGTCCCCTCTATCTCCACCGTGTCCTCTTCCTCCCCTCTTATCATATACTGGCCTGCCCTAAATGGATTTTTATCAATTGGATAAGGTGGAGCGCTCGGCATGGGGTTTGATGCTCCTTGCTCTTGCTCCCTGTCTTTCTCTCCCAACCTGCTCCTTATTGTCTTAACTGACTCCCTGTACTGGCGTCCTTCCTGTTTAAACCATTGCAACACTTCCTGCTCTTTGGTTCTCTTGCCGATACGTTTGCTGCTCGTGTCATGGGGTTTATGGTGCTTTATAAGAGTCCCTACCTCCTCACAGCTGGCTAAGTCAAAGGTGCCCTCGCTTGGCCACTGTTGGCCCCCCGTCGTTCTCTTACTCCATTGTTTCATGTAGTGTTGAATCTGCTTTCTGTGTTCGGGATGGCGTTTCGATATCACTTCTACTGGCGTGAATATCCCTCCCTCTGTAGTACCTTTCCTCCCTCCCATCTTTCCTGCCTTGGCCCCCATGTCCTACTTAGCGTTATGCGTTTGGGGATAACGGACTCCTACCTCTGTGTGTAACTTCTTGGATGTTGCGCACTATTTTATTTTGGCTTGCTCCACAACTCTGGCGATATGTGCAAGATTTATTGTCACTTACTTGGGTATCCTTGAAACAAGAGCCGGTCCGTTTGGGAGGTCCCTTCGCTTGCCTGAACAAACAAACGAGCCAACGCACTATAGGCTACGAGGTACCCTATGCTAAACTCAGCTCCTGCCGTGGGGAGGGGTTTGCCACTCCGGAGAAGCGAGTTGGGACGGAAAAAGAACCTAAAACCACCAATTAAGAAAGGTGGGTCCTTAGTAGAGGCTAGGGCACGGAATACGGATGAAACCAAGAAATCGAAAATAAATTCAAATAAGATAGCCCCAAAGGTGTAAACCTTGATTTGCCACTACGCCGAACCTGAGTACAATCTGAAATTGGCAACGCGGGTATAATTGGAATCCAGATAAGCCAGATAAAATGAAACCTAGGAAACGTGTTTAAATGAAAATGCAGGAAAATAAACGGAAAAACTCAATGCCGATAAGCTAAACCCCAACTACTACTGCTGTTAAGAAACAGCAAAGGCTATAATATAGAGATGTTAAGCCGCACTAAAGGGAAACTGAAGCTAAACACGTTAAACAGTAAACCTAAAGTAAGAAGGTGCCCTACGTGGAAATATAGAACCTAAAGGCGCGCTTAATCAGTAATCTAAAATAACCCGCAAAGGGTCCTAATAAAATACCGAAAGCGCCCTAAAAATGGATGGAGTAAAGATAAGGTAAATTCAATGAACCCAAACCCAACTGAGAAACTACAAATCGCAAGGGCGACTTAAAATAAATGCAACAGGGCGCGTCAGGAGTATCAACAAAGCAGCGCAGGATAATGTTGAAACCGAAGCAGAAGGAGGTTCACCTGCGAAACGCTGGAAACCCCTTCTGCGCTGACAATATCTAGGGACTACGCGGGCAGACTGCTCTAAAAATACTAAAAGCCTCCTTCCAACTTTGAGGGATCTAGCCTGTCCGGATACACCCGTCTGAGTTCTGCCCATATTGCAGTTCTGTACCCGCCAAATCCCACGTGGTCTGTTGAGTGCCCTGCTTTTAGCCGTTCCAGTCCTACTGCTTCTAAGACCTCATTGGTTGCATGCTTTCCGACCACATGCATCAATAGCGCTTTGATGTCCCCGAGTGCTAACCTGACTCCCCCCGTACTCTCTTCTAACGCTACAATCCATTTGCTGGCTCCTTCTGTGAGGTTCGGTAATCGCCCCGCTAATCCCACCATGTCCATAAAGGACCAGGGCATATACTGTATTCGGCCTGCTTTTTCTGCTAGGGGGAATTGATGTATTGCTTTCCCCTCATCCCCATCTTCCTCATCTGTTAGTTGCTGGTCTTGTACTGTTACCTCCCTTGGAATTATTTTACCACTTCTCAGTATGAGATCTACCGTCTCCTGGGACTGTTTCCTTGCTTCCTCTATATTGTGATCTATCTCATCCATGCATCTCCGCGTTCGCTCTAGGGTTCGCTCTAGGGCAGCTTGTGCCTTTCCCTGGTAATGTCCCTTCCTTACTCTTGCTAATCCCTTTCCTTCGATCCGCAGCTCTCCGTGTACCCGACGCCCTGTGTCACCCGGAGGGACTTCTTCTTCCTCCTCACTCTCACTAGTTGTGCTGCTTCTAGGGGTGGACGTGTACTGTACTTTGGGTCTAACGGTATGGGTGTTTTGCTTTTTCTTCCTCTCTCCTCTAGCTACTATCCTATCATATTCCTGTCGATCTGCCACTGCCTCTGAATTGTCACTCACTGGTTCAGGCTCTTTTCCCAATTTTGGATGGTAACTGCCTCCCTGGCCTGTTTCTCTTCCTAGCTGTGTATGTGATGCAGCACTCGGTTTGGGGGTTTTCTTTGAGCTTGCACTCTCTCTATCTCGGGCCTCGGAGTCCCCATTTCGCAACACCATTTTAACTATCCCTTTTATCGGTTCTAATTCCATTGTTCCCTCTATCTCCACCGTGTCCTCTTCCTCCCCTCTTATCATATACTGGCCTGCCCTAAATGGATTTTTATCAATTGGATAAGGTGGAGCGCTCGGCATGGGGTTTGATGCTCCTTGCTCTTGCTCCCTGTCTTTCTCTCCCAACCTGCTCCTTATTGTCTTAACTGACTCCCTGTACTGGCGTCCTTCCTGTTTAAACCATTGCAACACTTCCTGCTCTTTGGTTCTCTTGCCGATACGTTTGCTGCTCGTGTCATGGGGTTTATGGTGCTTTATAAGAATCCCTACCTCCTCACAGCTGGCTAAGTCAAAGGTGCCCTCGCTTAGCCACTGTTGGCCCCCCGTCGTTCTCTTACTCCATTGTTTCATGTAGTGTTGAATCTGCTTTCTGTGTTCGGGTGGCGTTTCGATATCACTTCTACTGGCGTGAATATCCCTCCCTCTGTAGTACCTTTCCTCCCTCCCATCTTTCCTGCCTTGGCCCCCATGTCCTACTTAGCGTTATGCGTTTGGGGATAACGGACTCCTACCTCTGCGTGTAACTTCTTGGATGTTGCGCACTATTTTATTTTGGCTTGCTCCACAACTCTGGCGATATGTGCAAGATTTATTGTCACTTACTTGGGTATCCTTGAAACAAGAGCCGGTCCGTTTGGGAGGTCCCTTCGCTTGCCTGAACAAACAAACGAGCCAACACACTATAGGCTACGAGGTACCCTATGCTAAACTCAGCTCCTGCAGTGGGGAGGGGTTTAACCACTCCGGAGAAGCGAGTTGGGACGGAAAAAGAACCTAAAACCCCCAATTAAGAAAGGTGGGTCCTTAGTAGAGGCTAGGGCACGGAATACGGATGAAACCAAGAAATCGAAAATAAATGCAGGAAAATGCGGAGCACGGAACAACGAAAGGCGTATAAATACGAATGCCGATAAGTGTGCTAAACGGAAAAACTCAAAGCTAAACCCTACTAGTGCTGTTAAGAAACAGCAAAGGCTATAATATAGAGATGTTAAGCCGCACTAAAAGGGAAACTGAAGCTAAACACGTTAAACAGTAAACCCAAAGTAAGAAGGTGCCCTACGTGGAAATATAGAACCTAAAGGCGCTTTAATCAGTAATCTAAAATAACCCGCAAAGGGTCCTAATAAAATACCGAAAGCGCACTAAAAATGGACGAAGTAAAGATAAGGTAAATTCAATGAACCCAAACCCAACTGAGAAACTACCAATCGCAAGGGCGACTTAAAATAAACGTGACAGGGCGCGTCAGGAGTATCAACAAAGCAGCGCAGGATAATGTTGAAACCGAAGCAGAAGAGGTTCACCTACGAAACGCTGGAAACCCCTTCCGCGCTGACAATATCTAGGGACTACGCGGGCAGACTGCTCTAAAAATACTAAAAGCCTGTATTTCTGCTAATTCCACCGGAGTCGAGTTCTCTCGGCAAGTCGCCAAGGTTTCAAGCTGTTCAATTGTGCACCTTGGTAACCTCCAACCCTCCCTGACTCTGTTAACAATCGGCGGTCCGATTTTCTTAAGTTTCTACGTTTCCCGTTCACTTGCCAACGCAAAGAGGGATAAATCAAGACCGCTTGTTAGACCATGCGATTTTCCCAATCTGAAGCCCCCAACATGAATGGCTTATCTCAGCACAAATAGACAATGTCTCTGCGCTATCTGTACTGTGTTTATCCGTTAACACACCCTATCCAACTATTTACGGCGCTAGATTTCTCACAGCCCTTTATTTCGCACCGATTGACGGACACTTCCAATTTGCTTCCCCTCAATTCACCCTTAGAGTCAGAGCTATCATCCACGCTCAACTAATAAGCGTCTTCTCACAATTATGTATCCCCTTTTCCCGAAAATTACGGACCAACACACTAATTCGCCGTATCGGGTATTTCACCCTTTCTATTCCTGAGGGCAACACATCCCTCCCTCCGTCTCTGACTCAATGGTCAATACCACGAATACCCGTAAATCTACAATTAATTTCACAGCCTGCATAAAGTTTATGGTAAATGCTTGTCGTAACTAAGTCCCCTTGGTTTAATTTCTAGGGCAAGTACAATATGTGTCTTCACTTTGTTCTTTTATCACTCAGGATGTTCCTATCGGGATACTAAACATTAACTTTTACTCCCTTATTTCGGGGTCCAAACACGTCCCTTATTTACGGGCTCATTTGACTATTTCCTGGGGCTCATATTATTCACAGTCCTTATCCTAATAGACTGGAATCTTGACAAGCTTATTGCAATGTTTACCACAACTTTATACAGGCTGTATCGCAAACCCTGCGTAACTCCGCAGAATACTAATTCAGCGCACAAACCACAAGTCTCAACAACCCTGGCTCGTATCAGCTGTCCATTCAACAGTGGTGACCGCCCCCTAGTGGGTTGTCCTATTCACTTCTCCAGCTCCTCTTTTCCAATAATTCGGCCGATTCAACATACAACATAGAGGGACGCCCCAGACAGCAAAAAACCCCACAGGATATACAAAAAGCACACAAACGGCACAAACAGCTTGCAAAGCGCACGTATCATTTTACAAAGCACATAGAACACTCGCAGCGCACATGTAACAGCTTGCAGACTCACTCCAACTTCACAAATCGCACACTCTCATTCAATTGTACCGGTACCCATCCAAACCTGACCAGTGGCCACAAGTCTCAGTTAATGGCCTTAGCTTATTTGCCACCCAGGCAAACGTCCACAACTAACGGTACAGATCTCCGAAAGCGCCTCGGCACGTTTGCCAACCAGGCAATGCCCACAACCAGTGGTGCAACTCTCAGATAGCGGCCTTAGCACGTTTGCCAACTAGTCAAACGTCCACAACCAGCGGTGCAGCTCTTAGATAGCGGCCTTAGCACGTTTGCCAACTAGTCAAACGTCCACAACCAGGGGAGCAAATCTCGGAGTACAGCCTTCACGTTGCGCTTAATCGTAATCACTCCCGACCTGACAGTATGTTGTCGACAACGGCACTGGTCAGTGCCACTAGTTCCTCTATAGGGGGAACCTCTGTGACATGCCCTCTCAGCCTTACATACGCCTCAGATCATTCAAACACCCAAAACATAGAATTTACACCAGACTCTGTGCGTGCTTCAATTTAGGTTCTTTGGAGGAGAGGCCTACCTCACCGTAGCCGGAGCGGACCCACTGCCCCCGAGTACAACCAACTTGCAGATTTTTATAAATAGGCTCTGCTTACCTTTTTCCCTATGGCCAGGGTTGTATCGACAGCAGCAGTCCCGCTCAGGTCTCCGGATCTCGTGCCTCTCCTGGCTGGCTCGCCAATTAATATCATAGATTATTAATACTTCTTCAAAACAGCACAGTCTGAGGTAAATGCGGTTTATTGCATGTAACACAAGCTTAGATACAACAACCTGGCTGGTTTGCGCAAAGCAGTTCCCATGTACCTTGAGACATCCCCTTTTATCCCATCCTCAACCCCCCTTCCTGAGAAGCCGGAAGTTACGAACACACCCCCTTGGACTCAGCCCCTTCCCACTATCTCACAGCACGTTCTCTGTACTCCAATTGGTTCCCTTCTGTTCTTATCCATTAATGTTTTTATGGTTCCCGTCACTAATCAGGCAATCAGGAGAAGTGTGAGGAATGTGAAGATTCTAGCCAGCTCTCTCCCCCCCCCTTGTGACCCCTGCTTTCTCAGAGTTTATTGCTGTGATAATGGACCCTTGGATCACCAATTCAGATTTATGGTGGTCCCGTCTGTGTGTCCCTTGGGGTTTTTAAGGTGTGTGATCTACCCAGCCTTCAGCGTGATAATCTAAGTCCCATCTGTAGGCCGTCTCTATGGCTTTATGGTTATCTGTGGCTGGCCCCAGCTAGCAGACCGTGCAGGAATTTGGCCAGCTGCAGGCATCAAGCCCTAAACCCCCAACCCAACTCTACCAACTGAGCCACAGAGATCCACACAAAATAGGCTTATATTCACATTACAAAAAATCTCCCACACTTGTTATTGGGGTAGCATTTTATGGTCCTTGTTGGGACATTGCAGTCCACACAGAAGTTTATGTAGTCAGTTAAGCACCCAGTGAGCCCATCTATGTCATCTCCGTGCGGTTCGCTAAGTGCTTGCCAGTCAGTCACCTCAAAACAGCCTCTAAGTGCCTCCATCGCCTCCTCAGACCACCTCCTCACTGTCTTTGTGGTCACAGGCTGTTTTTTTACTAGAGGCACATAAGTGGGTTTGAGGTACACCAGATTATGGTCAGACCTTCCCAGAGGGGGGAGCGGAGACGAGGAGTACGCTTCCTTCACGTTAGCATATAGCAAGTCAATCGTTTTTTCCCCTCTAGTAGGACAGTTAACATACTGCTTGAAGTTGGGTAGTGTCTTCCTCATGGTGACATGATTAAAATCCCCCGAAATAATTATAAGGGCATTCGGGTGTTTGGTCTGTAGTCTGGCAATGGCGCTGTGTATGATTTCACACGCCGACGTCGGGTTAGCAGAGGGGGGAATATATATCGCAACAACAATAGCATGCGACCATTCCCTAGGCAAATAATATGGTCGGAGTCCCACAGCTAACAGTTCAGTGTCCGGAGAACAAAGCCGTTCCTTGATTGTAATGTGACCGGGATTACACCATTTGTTGTTAACAAGAACAGCGAGCCCTCCTCCTTTACGCTTACCGCTCTCGATGCAATCCCTGTCACCCCGGACCGTCTGAAAGCCGCCCACGGAGACGTTGTTGTCGGGGATGTCCTTGTGTAGCCATGATTCTGTGAAACACATGATGCTGCACTCCCGAAACTCCGCCTGGCTCTGGGTAACGCCTGTTAGCTCGTCCATCTTATTTGCCAGCGATCTCACGTTACCCATGATAATAGAGGGGAGATACGGTTTAAATCTCCTTTTCTCCCTCCGGGCTTCTGTCTTTCTCTGCCTCGCCCTCCGTCCTCTTCCCCTTCTGCTGCGGGAGTTCCTCTTTAGTTCCTCAGGAATTTGGTGCGTCATCTCCGCTACGCCGGCCGGCATGCGGAGTCCCATCAGCTGTTCCCTACTGTAAACAATAGCGCCATGCTGCTGGGTTTGTTGTCCCTGAGCGAGTCTCACTATAAGGAGTAATCCGATCATAAATACGGTCCAATTTCCTCTGAACCACATGGTTCCCGATGGGTATACTACTAATAATATAGTATACACGTTAAAGTAGAAAAAAAAAGAGCGATTAATACAACTATAAATAACAAAGAGTGCAAAAACGAGCGGAGCAACTGCAACAAGCGACCGTCCTGGTCGACGCCTGTGCAGATTCCAGCAATATAAGCACTTGTGAATTATTTTGTCGTTATAACCACTATAACAAAACGCGCAAAAATAGCTGGTGCCTAGGAATGTATTCATTTTACTAACTAAATGATAGTGCGAATCATGCAAGTATAGAAAAACTGTGTTATTAGCTGGTGTGTCATGCGTAAAAAATTTGTCTAACAGATGGTTTTGGGATCTGTAAAAAACTACAATTTTCAGACCTGTGACCTTCTCGAATGACGCGACGTGCGCAAAACCTATTTCCTGATCTGACGTGAAACCCGCCTGTTCTTGTAGGTCAGCAGCTAAAGCTTCTAACATGTTATCGGGTGTTTGCGGATATAGATGACGTACCAGACAGATCGAAAAAACACAGGTTGTTTGATGTGTTGGTGGGTGAGTACAGAGCTAAACGCTTTTTCCTAATTATTTCGTCATGGGCTAGCGTTGCTAAGCTTCTACGAACACCCCCTGTCACGGACCGTGCTATTGACACCTGCAGTTCGAGACCTTCATCGACCATGACCTGTTCGTTACTCTGTAACACTCTCTCAAACGAGCGCAACAGAAGTTCTGTGTCATAACCATTAGACATGTTTAACATAGCGTCGACACTCCTGTTTAAGCTTTCGCCTCTAATGGCCACATTAAGAACCCCTCCCTCACCAGCCAATGTTCTAGAAACATTGACTACATCGTCTAATAAATTATGAACCCCTTCTATATACGCTGCCATGTCAGTGCTTGCTGCGGACCTGAAGTTAAAGGGTGCCTGTAGTACCATACTATTAAACCGTGGTCTTGCGGTAACTGTGTAATCGCCTACAACGCCACCCTCAAATCTAAGTCTTGAGATATTTTCCTCATCTAATGTATCAGGCTCATCAATGATCACCGGTTCACCAACCCTACGACCACCCCCCACTATGATTTTAACATCGTTTAATGTCCTATTGAAATTACTAACGAGGTTATCACTAAACGTGTCTTTTATGTCAGCTAATAAGTTGTTAAAATGTGTCACGTCGTTGGTAGGTTCTATACTATCATACCTACACAGTTTGTTAGATGGCTCCATTATTAACTATAAAATAAAAATAGATGAAATAATAAACAATACAACAATGTTGATCAAATAAAATGAGGTTAACAAAATTAAAACGACTTTAATAATGCATTGTACCCATATAGGGATTGTTGAAGGTGGACTGCGGGTTAGGATTACTATCGCTTCGAATGGGCGCGTAATTATACCCAGCAGAACTAGGCCGAGGCTGTTCGTCACCTCTCAGGGAGGAGGACAACGCTTGCGGCTGTTGGGGAAATCTATTTTCCCGACCACCTCCTCCTACCGGCCTGATGGATGTGTAATACCTACTTACACTATTAGGTACATTTTGGTGCTCAGAACGGTGTGCTAACGGTGGTCTGTGTACAGATGACGTATTCATCTGTTCACTGCCCTGTTTTTCTATGGCCAATGATTTCAAAACAGAGCCTAAATCAGACCAGTTGATGTCTGCCACTCTAGCCACCTTGCGCAGAATGGGGACGAGACTACTGTAGTCTCTACCCAGATTGTTAATCTTAGCAACTAGCTCCTGATGTTTACGCTCCAACTTTACGTTCACTTTAACTATGTTCTGCACACTAACTAATACAGAGTTGACGGCCTTGCTAACGATAGACTCTATAACATCGGTAGGCACGGTGCATAGAAGTTTTTCTTCGGTAGACCCATGTACATTACCACCAGCTGCCTGTTGTACTATCGTGTTAAAGAATGATTCGTCATCATCGGACAAAATCAAGATATAGGGGATTTTACCGGGGCGGACTCGCCGGTCGTTCCGCTTCTTGTAGCTGAAGATGGTCGCTATGATCCAGGGTCCAGAAATCTTCAAAACCGAACTCCGGCTCACTGGTTTGACCGCCTAGCACGTCTTCTGCTTCTGGGTTAAAGATGTAAAATGTTACACCCTTAGGCGCATACGGCAATCAACCTCCACACATATATAATATATATATATATATGTGACCGGGGCACATGTGAGCCCCAGACTACAAGAGCCAGACTACGCCACTCAGGGAATTGCACCCAGAGAATACCCAATAAATACACAGGTTCTTGAATAAGAAAGGGAGCAGAGACGTGAGTTTCCAGTTTCACCAGAAAATATAATTTATTTAGGGGTTCACAGGGTAATTTATATTCACATTTATTTACAGCTAAAAGATAATCTACTTTATTACAAAAATATATTCTATTTTAAAACCATACACTTTTTAAGAGGTTTCCACTGATGATACCACCAAATTAGGAGGAGGGTTGCCAAAGGAATCTGTAGGAGGAGAATGGGGAGGGAGGCATAGAAGGTTTCACTGCCACAAATAGGCCATGCAAAAATACACTATTACGTATACTAAAACTACAAAATGAACACAGCACTCGTGGGAAACACAGCAATTACCACACGTGAATAGGAAGCCCTAAGGGGAAGCCTCCGCTCCGTGACCAACCACCTACTGAGCTGTAGCAACCCAACCGTCCTGTTAACCGGCAGGAGCCCGGAAATAGCAAACCCCTAAAATCGACAGCCAACAGTTGGTTTATAAGAAAATAATGAAACAAAAGACATAAACAAGTATTAAAAGACAACAACCAAACAAAGTAATGGGCAAAAACAGCAGTGGCCCAGCGCTCCTCCTGATAAGAAAAATAACACAATTAGCAACCTTTTACAATAATTACAAAATAGGAGATCCTAGTTAGGCAGCCATACTGCCTTACCTGCACTCATACAGCAGAACTAGGGGCTACAGGAGACCATCGTCAGGGTCCTTGTTCCTATAATGAGAGGTAAGGTTACCAATATGCATTAACATCTTACTAGAACCACTGCAACAGTTAAAATAAAAGCAAGCTACAACAGGACACAGAATGCATACCTGGAAGCCACAAGATACGGTGAGCACAATTACTCTTCCGTTGCGTTGTATAAGGCAGGGGAAAGAGCTAACGCTGCTCTTTGCTGGCTCTGCTCCTACTGCAACCTTTACCATGCGATCAGGACGAAAGGGGTGAGTCTGTCACTGCCTGCACACTGCTCCCTTTAAATGAACTGAAATGATCACGATCACCTGTTCTCACTCACGGTGATTACAATAGAGTAACCAGTATCAGCTGTTTTCACTCAGGATGGTTACAAGCTGCGTGGCCAAACTGACAGGGGGAACTCTCAACCCATTACAATCTACCCCCCACTTTCTATCGGAGTCCCGCCGATAAAACAAAACAGGACCTAAGGGAGTTACCTCCAGAGCCTAGGTATAGCCGATATCATATTACCAGACCCAGGGACCCAAGAGGTTGCCGCCCCATCCCCCTCTCTGTACTGGCACCGGAAGATGGTGGAGGTTTGTGTGCCTTCCTGCCGCCTCCGTTGGCTTCTACGGATAGGAATGGCAGTCTGTCCAGCATCACTGGTGCCTTCCATAGGGTCAGTGGTCTCCATGCTAAATGGAGTGGTAGCAATGGTAATGGGCCCTGCTGGTGGTTGTAAGTGAGGGGGGGGAGAAAATGGGTCAGGAGCAACTG
The DNA here is from genome assembly GCA_029706075.1 of Aldrovandia affinis. Lineage (NCBI taxonomy): Eukaryota > Metazoa > Chordata > Actinopteri > Notacanthiformes > Halosauridae > Aldrovandia > Aldrovandia affinis. The sequence continues at coordinate 2,149,444 of JAINUG010000066.1, read as the reverse complement.
TAATTACGGTTTCTCTGGTTGGCTGAGGAACAATCCACCACTCACCACCCTGTTCTTCCCCATACTCGCTGGTGATAGGCCCCACTGGCTCTGCAGGGTCTGGCCCACAGGGAAGTGGGCTGGTTAAGGGAACTGGTCGCAACAAAGTTCGATGAACATGTTTAATATTCTCTGGATTGTCCAGGGGTGCAATAGAGTACACGGCTCCCCCACCAGAGGGGGTCTTCATGACTTGATATTTTGTGGGGCCCCAGGCGTCCTGACTCTTTACTCTGCCTCGAGCACTATTGTCTCGCAGGTAGACCACCTCACCTTCCGTCAAGCTGCCCCCAGTCACATGTTGGTCGTTCCGCTCCTTCCTGAGGCGGGCCGCTGCTTGAATCCGCTCCGTTGCACCATCAAAGGCAGTCTGGAGGCGCATTTGATGTTCCCGCAGCCAGTCATTGACGGTACCCCCGTTCGGTTCCTGGATTCTGCCAAGGAGGAAATCAACAGGGAGTTGGGGTTCTTGACCAAACATTAAAAGGTGTGGTGACTCACCAGTGGTTTGATGGATGGTGGTATTATAGGAGAAGGTAACATGTGGGAGATAGTTGGGCCAATCCAGCTTCTTGGCAGGCGGAAGGGTTTGCAACAGGCTATGCAGGGTCCTATTGAACCTCTCGCATTGGCCATTCCCCTGAGGGTGGTACGGAGTGGTGTGTGTCTTTTGTACGCCGTAAAAACTGCAAAGCTGCTGAATCAGCTGACTCTCAAAGTTCCGGCCTTGATCCGAATGTATTCGGGCCGGCACCCCGAACCTGTAGAACCATTCCCGGACTAACACCCCGGCCACCGTGGATGCTCGTTGATCCCAGGTAGGTACAGCTTGTGTGAATTTGGAAAAGACGTCAGTCATTACTAGAACTTGTTCTCTTCCATCACGAGCACGCTCCAAAAAGGAAAAGTCAATGGCCAGAATCTGGTTTGGTCGAGAGGCCAACAAGTGGCCCATGGGTGTTCTCACAGTAGGGTGTACAGGTTTGGCCAGAGCACATCGGTCACACTGTTTACACCAATCCTTAACATCCTGATACAAGCCGGGCCAGTAACACCGTTGTCTCACCAGGTCAGTGGTTCTCTCTACTCCCTGATGTCCATGGCCCTGGTGTAGTTGTTGGAGGACCTCCTCTCTCAAGGAGACAGGTAACAGCAGCTGGTAAACTTCTTCCCCACCATCTGGACGCAAGGTGCGGCGGTATAGGAGCCCCCTCCTCTCCACCACTCGATTCCACTGTCGTACCAGTTCCCGCACTGGATTCGAAAGGGTCAGGCGTTCTTGCTTGTCAGGGACACGGTTATGGCGCCAAAACTGGAGGAAGGCTCCCAACACCGGGTCTGCATTCTGGAGGGCCTGAAGATGATCAGCGGAATGAGAGAGGAGGACAGACGTTGACATTTGGGTCACCTGTACAGGTCTTTCGGTCTGCTGGCACCTCAAGGACTCAGGGATGGCGGTTCCAGGAAAGGCCCTGGAGATTGGGTGCTGCCGGGAAAGGGAGTCAGCATTAGCATTAGAACGGCCTGAGCGGTACCGGAGGGAGAAATCAAAGCGGCTAGCTCAGACGCCCACCGCTGTTCTATCGCCCCCAACTTGGCAGTATTCAGGTGACTGAGCGGATTATTGTCTGTCCACACTACACACTTTTGACCCAACAAATACTCCCGAACTTTTCAGTCATGGCCCACTTTAGGGCCAAAAACTCCAGTTTCATGGAGCTATAGTTAGGCATGTTCCTTTCAGAACGAGTCAAGGCTCTGCTGGCATAAGCTACTGGCCTCACTTTGCCATCCTGTTCCTGGGAGAGCACTGCCCCTAATCCGCTAAGACTGGCATCCACTTCTAGAATGAAAGGTAGGGAAAAGTTAGCATAAGCCAATACAGGGGCACAAACTAATCTGGACTTGAGGTCAGTAAAACTTTCCTCACATTGGTCAGTCCAAAGTTCCCCAATCAGCTTTCGAGATGGTCTTTTTGTGTGGGGTCTGTAAGCTCGGTAACTAAACGATGAAGAGGGGCTGCAATTTTGGCAAATCCCTCCACAAATCGTCGGTAATAACTACTAAAGCCTAAGAATGACCTCAGTTCTGTCACACTGGTTGGTCTTGACCACTCTGCCACTGCAGAGATCTTCCCAGGATCTGTAGCCACTCCCTCTTTTGAGATCACATGTCCCAGATAGTTTACCTCCATTCGGAAGAAGCAACATTTCTCCATCTTTAATTTGAGCTTCTCCTGTTGAAGGCGGGACAACACGACGTCGAGGCGCTCCAGATGTTCATCTACTGTGGTCGAGAACACAATCACATCATCCAGGTACAGTAACAGGGTCTGGAAATGCTGGGCACCAAAAATCCGCTCCATCAGCCTCTGAAATGTACCTGGCGCATTGCAGAGGCCAAAGGGCATACGGTTAAATTAAAATAGTCCGAATGGTGTACAGAAAGCAGTCTTTGACTTATCTTTCTCAGCTACCGGTACCTGGTTATAGCCGCTTGCCAGATCCATTGTGGAGAACCACCGCGCACCAGACAGAGCATCTAGGGACTCCTCTATCCGGGGTAGCGGAAAGGCATCCCTGCGTGTCTTGTGATTAAGCTGACGATAATCCACACACATCCGCAGGCTGCCGTCCTTTTTCTTGACAAGGACTATAGGGGAAGCATAGGGGCTGCAACTCTCCCGGATCACCTGGGCCTCTAAGAGCTGGTTGATATGGTCTTTTACAGAATCATAATCTGAGGGGGGGATTCTCCTAAACCTCTGTCGCACAGGCACATCATCCAGCACTGGGATTTCATGCTCTATAAGGTTAGTACACCCCAAATCCCCTTCAAAAGCTGAGAAGACAGACTGGTGCCTCCTTAAAAGGGATCTTACCTTCACCTGCTCTGCCTCTGGGACATTAATTAAATCAAGGGACTCAATTGTGTCTAAAACGTTGCTCACCTGCCCTGCTTGAGAACTTATGGTGGCCACAGCATGGGACCCCTTGGACTCCTTAAGGACCTCACTGATGCCTGTGGGTAAACTCACTATTTGGGCCTGGTGGAGCATCCCTAGGGCAGAACGAGGGTAAAGTTTAGCATCAGTAGTGCCCACATTCAACACTGGGATGTATGCAGTACCACGATGCACTGTAACCATGGCGGGAGATACCAGCAAGCCTGAGGGGAGGGCATCATGTTTAGCAAAGGGTTCAAACAATACATGGGAAAAGGAAAAGCATTTCTGTGTACAGGTTGCTGCCACCAACTTAACTGTCCCCCCAGGTATGTAGGTCGGATATCTCCCCCTCACCCTAACAACTCCACTGGCACGGGCTGATGGGCTGACCCAGGCGTCATGGCACTCCTGTAGAGCTTTCTTCCAGACTTCTGGAGCATCCTTCACCAGTGGGATATCAAAAATGGATGAAGCATGTTGCCCAAACAATTCTACATAGCATTCACGGATCACATTCATGCCTAGTACCCCAGGGACACCCGTTTCCAGGAAGACCCGGAGGATCCTTCACAACTAAAATTCCTCGCTTGGAAATAACTGTACCACATACAGAAACATCAAGATCCACATACCCAACATATGGAATGCTGAGTCCATTAGCTGCAGTGAGTTCTAGCCACTGGCATGCCTGAGGAGAGTTGTTAAAGTGCTGGCAGAAGAAGGACTCCTTAATAGTGGAGACCATGGACCCGGTGTCAACTAAACATTTTACTTCTACCCCCCCCATTCCTACTGTGACATATGGACAGGAGCTTACAATTTGAGGCAACGACTTTTCCCTTACTGAACCCGGGTAACCTGAGCCTACAATGCCCCCTTCTGAATTATGGCTCTGTAAGACAGAAGGCATTAGTTTCCCGATAGCTGAGTTGGTGAGGCTGACTTTGGTAGGGGATGGGACTGTGGCTGCTGTACATGAGGAGTGACCCTTTCGTTATCACAATGATGGGCAAAATGGCCTGGCTGCTGGCAGCGCCTGCAGATCACTGGGCCATTATTTGGAGGCCGGGACCATCTGGGAGGGTTCTGTAACTGCAGAAGGCACTTCGAGAGTTGATCAAGTTGTTGTTGTTGTTTTTTTAGCATTTCTTTTACCTCAGCCATCTCAGTTTGAGGTGACATACTGCTAGCACTAGCTGACACCCTAGATGTGTGGGTGGCACAAATAGAGGGGACTGAGAAGCTGCGTGGCCTACCTTCTGGCAGTATACCTTCCCTCTCCCATCTGATCGCCTCACCTCGTACATCCAGAAGCGTAGCAGCTGGCTTAGCACGGACAGACTGTTTTAGAGTCCTGCGGAGACCTGGATCATTGACATGTTCAACAAACTGATCCCTCAATAAAATAGCAGAGTTAGGTACAGCCTGAGGGGCATTTCTCATGATCTTTTCCATAAGCTCAAATAAAGCATGGGAGTATTCTTGTAATGACTCATCCTCTAGCTGCTTTCTGGAAAAGAAATCCTTCTGCAAGGCAACATAAGAGAGTGAACACCCATACACTTCCTGCAGAATGAGCAAAACCCTCTCAGGGTCCTCCTGATCTTGTCTAGGCCTATACTTGATCTCATCTTTAGCAGGCCCTTCCAAATGGTCATAAATAAAATATGCCTGATCTACTGGGGCTAGATGTCGGGCCCGTATGCTAGCGCGGACCTCGTCAATCCACTCCACTATACCTATACCCATATTCCCACGAAACATGGGACACTTTCTCTCTCTGGGCACATAGAGGAGGCGTTCAGGCACCACACCAGGAGGGCCAGAGGAACCAGAGGGCTCAGGGACAAAGTTAGGAGTAGAGGGTCGGGCGAGAGCGAGCTCCCGCACGAGGTGTTCCTTTTCGGCCCGGAGCTGCATTACCAGGTCCCGCAAGTCCTGGTCTTCGCTGTCCATATCTCTGGTAGAAAGTCACTGTACTGGAACCGGCAGTAGGAAACAGAAATTCGCTGAGCAGAAATGCAGATTCTTCCCCAGAAGAGGTGCCTCTTTGAGTGGAATCCAAAGGCCAACTGCTGTTTTTGCCCCTTTCCGAAAAACTAAGATGGTTACCTTTAAAAACAAGTCAAAACATCAAAATGCACATGTATAGAAAAAGAAAAAAATGAAACAAAAATAAACCCAACTGTGGCAAAACTGACTAGAAGGACACGTCTCTGCTTTACAGAAATCCTGCCGACTACGCCAGATTGTGACCGGGGCACATGTGAGCCCCAGACTACAAGAGCCAGACTACGCCACTCAGGGAATTGCACCCAGAGAATACCCAATAAATACACAATAAATACACAGGTTCTTGAATAAGAAAGGGAGCAGAGACGTGAGTTTCCAGTTTCACCAGAAAATATAATTTATTTAGGGGTTCACAGGGTAATTTATATTCACATTTATTTACAGCTAAAAGATAATCTACTTTATTACAAAAATATATTCTATTTTAAAACCATACACTTTTTAAGAGGTTTCCACTGATGATACCACCAAATTAGGAGGAGGGTTGCCAAAGGAATCTGTAGGAGGAGAATGGGGAGGGAGGCATAGAAGGTTTCACTGCCACAAATAGGCCATGCAAAAATACACTATTACGTATACTAAAACTACAAAATGAACACAGCACTCGTGGGAAACACAGCAATTACCACACGTGAATAGGAAGCCCTAAGGGGAAGCCTCCGCTCCGTGACCAACCACCTACTGAGCTGTAGCAACCCAACCGTCCTGTTAACCGGCAGGAGCCCGGAAATAGCAAACCCCTAAAATCGACAGCCAACAGTTGGTTTATAAGAAAATAATGAAACAAAAGACATAAACAAGTATTAAAAGACAACAACCAAACAAAGTAATGGGCAAAAACAGCAGTGGCCCAGCGCTCCTCCTGATAAGAAAAATAACACAATTAGCAACCTTTTACAATAATTACAAAATAGGAGATCCCTAGTTAGGCAGCCATACTGCCTTACCTGCACTCATACAGCAGAACTAGGGGCTACAGGAGACCATCGTCAGGGTCCTTGTTCCTATAATGAGAGGTAAGGTTACCAATATGCATTAACATCTTACTAGAACCACTGCAACAGTTAAAATAAAAGCAAGCTACAACAGGACACAGAATGCATACCTGGAAGCCACAAGATACGGTGAGCACAATTACTCTTCCGTTGCGTTGTATAAGGCAGGGGAAAGAGCTAACGCTGCTCTTTGCTGGCTCTGCTCCTACTGCAACCTTTACCATGCGATCAGGACGAAAGCGGGGTGAGTCTGTCACTGCCTGCACACTGCTCCCTTTAAATGAACTGAAATGATCACGATCACCTGTTCTCACTCACGGTGATTACAATAGAGTAACCAGTATCAGCTGTTTTCACTCAGGATGGTTACAAGCTGCGTGGCCAAACTGACAGGGGGAACTCTCAACCCATTACATATATATAATGCGATAATATGAGAGCCCCTACCGTTCACAACCTATGTTAATAGACTAGATTACATACCTGCGGTTAAAACATCGCAGAATCTGCGTTTAACCGGGTCCTTTGGATCAGAAACGATATTGTTACGCTTAGCAGACTTCTTACGCGCTTCTGATGGCTGTACATCAGGTAGGTATTTAGACTCGTCTGTAAAACAAATATTACAACCAGTCATTGTGTGTAATACCTTGCATAAACGACATTAAATAATAAAAAAAAAAAAAAAAAAACCTTAACTTGTCAAATAAAACAATTACCAAACAATACACCTCCCGATAATGTCGCTATCTCTGCATGAATTGTCCTTAATAACTCCTTGTCCGGGCTATCTGTAGACAAACAGAATCTGTTAAGGTATTGAAAACGGAAATCAGAATGATAGATTGATAGACAGAGAAATAGGTACATATTAAAACCGGTTAAAGACTTACCCATTCTGTATGTAATAACCGTTAGAACACGAGACTTCTCTAACTTGTTTTGTTACTACGTATTTAAAAAGTCTGCGTGCTATGACGCAACGTACATCTCGTCATGACGTCGTGGTACCATCTCGCACATGCGCACAAAGATATACCGCCACACGTGTGCACGCGTGGGCACAAAAACAAACCAACCCACACCGCTGACAAACGGCACCAGATACGTGGGTCGAGATTGGAATAACGACTTATTTTAATCCTTTTATTCTTTTGAATAACATATACTTCACTCCAGAATAAAATATAAAATTATATAACCCCCCCATGGTCTAGTGGTTAGAACGTCTCGCCTTGTCTGTAAAACATATATTATCCCCAATCATTGTACGTAATACCTAGCATAAATCACATTAAATAATAAAAAATAAAACAATTACCAAACAATAAGCCTCCCGATAATGTCGCTATCTCTGGATGAATTGTCGTTAATAACTCGTTGTCCGGGGTATCTATAGACAAACAGATCGTGTTAAGGTCTTGAAAACACATTAGAATAATAGATTGATAGCCAGAGAACTATAGACAGAGAAATACGTAGCTTTTTGTAAAACCGCATTTAAAAATATTAAAACTGGTTAAAGACATTACATTACATTACAGTATAGGCATTTGGCAAACGGTCTTATCCAGAGCGACGTACAATAAAGTGTTAACCGTAGTCAAGAACAGTTTAGCTGAAAGCCACCCTAGTGGGACGTACAATTCCTGGGTGTTAGGAGCAAACACATAGTTAATACTAGGAGCGTGTAGGTAAATCTGTAGCCACAATTCAGAGGTAGCAGTAAAGCACTCAATGCAGGAAATAATGCCTAAGCCTAATACAATCCATAAACAAGTAGATGTGTAAACTAAGCGACTATGTCCCTAAGTTAACAAAACCGGACTACGGGGAGAGGTACACCCTGTGAAAAGACCGCATCAGAATGATAGAGTGATAGACCAGGGGTCGGCAACCTTTAACACTCAAAGAGCCATTTGGACCCGGTTTCCACGAAAAGAAAAAACACTGGGAGCCGCACAAAATTTCTGCCCCTCGAATTTTCTGTCGAAATGCCGTACAGCATGAAATTAAAACATATTAAATCTGATTCATTTTGGATTGAGAACTTTATTTACACACAACTTCGAAATGGAATTCTGAACATTAATTACAAATAAAAAAACTAGAGCCATTTTGCCCCCTCTTCTGCCAAAAAAAATTGTCGGGAGCCGCAAAAAATAACAGCGCTTGTAAACTTTTAAAAGTTTTCATCTTTTTTTTATTTTACCTGTTACAACCACTGAATACAACAACAGAAGTGCAGTGTGCATTTGTAGGCCTACTTTGAAATAAATTAAACTGTGAACTGTAGGCCTATTTAAGTCCTTCCTATATTTGTGTAAAAGTAAAATAAAAACTAGCCCACTTTAATATAAATAAAACATTTAGCTGCAGCTTAGCAGCTTTAAAAAGAAACATAAAATTAGGAGCGTCTTTGACAAGTCCATGTCAGTGTTCTCTCGTCCTCTTCGGGTTTTTTGCTCAGCCAGCAATCAACTGAAGCACCTGAACATACAAAACATTACATCAGCTCGGAGTCTGAAATATTTTTTTTTTTCGGAAAAATAATAGCTTATTAAATGCTATTGTTCTCACCTGTTTAATGTGACTTCTGTGCCTGAAGTTCGCTGCAGATCTTCCCTATGTCGGGGCTGTAAGATGTGGCTTTGATCTTCATACAGGACTGTAGGCTCTCATCTGTGAGGCGGGAGCGGTGTTTGGATTTTATGTAGTTCATGTTTGAGAAAAATTGCTCGCATAAGTATGTTGAGCCAAAGATGGACAAGACTCCAAATGCATACTTTTTCATGTTAATATACGTGTCAGGAATGGCACTCCATGTTTCAAAAACAAGTTTGTCGGGGTGGGGGAGTTTTTCCATATCACTCCATTTGTGCTCTTTAGCGAGTGTAGCCTTCTGACGGGCGACTTCTTCAAGATCCGCCGTCAGTGATTTGAACTTATTTACCCACAAATCTTTATCCGCTATGTCGGCCAGTTCAATTTCTAGATCAGGCTTACTTACTCCGGTGAATGCAACTGTGTTCAGCAGGGATGGGTCGATGTCCAGCGGTGTGACAGGGAAAGCGAGAGTAGGTTTCTCCTTTCTGAAATCACTGAATCTTTCTCCAAATGCAGCTTGCATTGCAATGATGGCACGGTGGAAATAATCATAATGTATTTGATTGTTCGCTTCTTTGAACTGTCTTAGGGAGGGGAAGTGAGAGAGCGTACCTTTTTGCATCTCTTGCGAACACTGTCATCTTGCGCTCAAATGCCAAAACATCCTCCAGCATCTGCAGGGCCATGCTGCCCTTTCCTTGGAGACTTTTATTCAGCGTGTTCAAGTGACTTGTCATATCCACCATGAAGTAAAACTTACTCAGCCAATCGAGGTCTTCCAGTTCAGGATAGCTGAGGCCTTTGCTTTCCAAGAAGGTTTTTACATGCTCCAGACAGGTAGCGAAGCGTTTAGCACCTCTCCCTGGACAGCCACCGGACTTTGTTGTGCAGCAGGAGATCTGAATATGCGTTGTCGACTTCTTCTAACAATGAACAAAACTGTCGGTGGCTTAACCCGTTCGCAATTATTTTGTTCACTATCTTGATAACGAGGTTCATCACTTCCACACATTCAGGGGAGAATGTTTGTGCGCACAGCGCTTCTTGGTGGAGGATGCAATGAAACGTCATCAGCTCTCGATCCAGTAAATTCACAAAGCCCTTCTGTGCTCCTCTCATGCTGGGTGCCCCATCAGTAGACACTGACACCAGGTGAGTGGTGTTTATTCCTTTCGCTTCTAGACAACTCACAACAGCCTCACAAATGTCCTGCCCTCGTGTTTGGCCCTTTAGCGGTATGAGTTCAATCAGTTTTTCCTGCGGTCCATCAGAGTTGACATATCTGCAAAACAGTGCTGTCTGCTCAACATCGTTCACGTCACTTGACCCATCACAGGCAATTGAAAATGCTTGGGCTGAATTGATGTCATCAATTTGCTTACTGCTGATGTTTTCTGCCATTTTAATGGTCCTGTCTCTGATGGTCTTTGCGGAGAGAGGCATTTCTCTAATTTTCTGAATAATTTCCTGTTTGTTTTTAAAGTCGGAGAATAGATGCTCTGATATTTTTATAAACGATTCTTTCATATATTCTCCGTCTGTGAATGGCTTCCCCCTCTTTACAATCTCCAGAGCTGCCACAAAACTAGCAGTGCTGGTTGACTGTGGAGAGGTGATCCACTTCTTGAAAGATAGTTTGCTCTCTTCAGCTTTTCGTAGCAGTTCCGAAATTGCTCTCTTTCGCTCGTCTTCGGTTGGGTATTTTTCAGCGAATGCTAAGTGCTTGTTTTGAAAATGTCTTTCAACGTTACATTTTTTGTTGTTCGACATTTTTTCGCTACATATCAAGCACACGGGTAAGCCAGCGTCGTTGGCGGTGAATGCAAATAAATATGTCCACTCTGAATTAAACTCTCTATTTTCTTCCGAAACTTTTCTTTTTTGGGATTTTTTCATGGTGAGGTTATTGCAGGGTTCGCACACTAAGCCGCCAGCAGGTAAAGGCACGGGCTGTTGACGTTGATGTGACCGTCACATTGTGACGTGCCTATATTTTTGTTGAAAAATTATAAATTAAAAATAGCTTTTTTAAATTAGATAGTATCAACTCAAACTCCAAGATAACTGTGCAACAAAATAAACTAATAATAATATATGAATAAAAATGAATTAAGAAATACCCATTATTTATGTTCGTGTTTTTTTTTGTCAAGGCCAAAGGGTTGCCGACCCCTGGCCTATACCTATAAATAAGCATTAATGGTTGATGCAGATTGCTATTTTGATCTACAGAATTATTATTGGTTTTACTCCTTCGTATATTTAACAACACTACTGATCTCGTCTATGTTCTGTAGTAACGATTTGAGAACATGTTTTCCGTGCGCCGAACCTGGCGCGCACTTGTGTGGAAGTGACAACTGAATCGCCGGAGACTCAAACGGAGAGATTCGCTTCTTCTCGTGGGAAAATAGACAACATTGTGCGTGAGCGCCAGCCAAAACGGGGCGACATTCGACAGTGTACAGTATCGGGGCCCTATTTTAGATAGATATGTTATGCGTAGCTACATTACCGAATTAGCACAAAAGTCAAAACGCGCGCATTTTCTAACCAGATTCAAGATATGGAATTTCACACTGAAAGATACTGCGACAAACGGCTAGAAACAAAAACAAAACATGAAATGAAATGAGAGCGGGGGGGGGTGCAACGCGAAAATAATTCTTGCGCCCGGATTTTCTGTCGACGGGGGGGCGCCCAATTTGCGCCCGATTCAATTGGATACTTTTTTTTTTTTTTTTTCCCAAGCCACGCGGAGCCGCAACATAAGGCTGAAAGAGCCGCATGCGGCTCCGGAGCCGCAGGTTGCCGACCCCTGGGTTAAAGACTTACCCATTCTGTTTGTAATAACCGCTAGAACACGAGACTTCTCTGCCTTGTAGGGTTTAAATAACACGCAATGTGTTACGGCCTATTTAAAACGTCTACGTGCTATAACGTAACGTATGCCTCATCGTCACGATCGGGGCGGCCATGCGCGACATAGCACCACACGTGCACATAGACATAGCACCACACGTGCACACAAAGACCCTCCTACCTCCGACAAAAACCCCAGAGACACGTGGTCCAGATTGGAATAACGTATTTATTTTAATCGCTTTATTCTTTGAATAACATATACTTCACTCCAGAATAAAATATAACATTATCTAACCCCTCATGGTCTAGTGGTTACGACGCCGCGCTTCAATCGAGGAGACCCAGGTTCAACTCCTGGTGAGGGAAAAACATTTATTTTTATATTACACAAAACATTATTTACAGGAATAAACCATTTTGTAGTTGCAATAATCTATATATTTAATCTATTGTTCATAGGGTATTTTCGATAAATGTCTATGTTTAATTATATTATCACATTTTTGCAGTTGCAATAATCTACTAATTTAAGTTGTTGCTCATAGGGTATTTTCAATAAATGTCTATGTTTAATTATATTATATAGCAGGGTGTGGGTTTAAATATTATTTGGAGAGGGGTTGTTTATTTTCTGGGAACTTTTCCATGGCCATGTGTTGTTTTAACAAACACCCATTTCTGTTTTTGAAACTTTTCTGCCACATATTCAGACATGTTTAGCTCTAGAAAGCTTTAAAGACTAAACATCTGATTTACATCAAGAGACCAGGGTTTTTATTTTTTATTTTCTAACAAATACAAACCACACATGGTCAACCCATCGTCTTTTTGGCTCCAGTAATAAAATCTCCCAGCGTGGAACAAGAAACCCCCAAATGACCCCCCACCCTGGGGACTTTTCCATAGCCATGCGTTGTTTTAACAAACACCCATTTCTGTTTTTGAAACCCGCAAACCACACCTGTCGAAGCGTCTCTGTGATCACCCCCTCCTCCCCCTCCTTCAGGGGGGGTCATTTTAGAGGTAGGAAGACTTAGCAGCTGGCCAACAGCTCCACAGAAAACGAAATCTGGATGGGGTGGGGGCTACAAGCTCTAAGAAGTTACCCACATACGCAGTCTTTAATTACATGGTTACACCCACAAACCACAGCTGCTTACAGTATAGTTCTACAGATTGTTTGTCTTTAAGAAACTTGTAACCAATACAAAAATGGTGTGTGGTTAAACAACGTTCGTATTTTACAATTGCTGGCTGGTTCAGGTATTGTTTCAAGACATTCGTTCTGTAATCTTTTCTCTTTCTTGGAGCCAGAGATAAACCTTTCAGCGTGGAGTTTCCGCGTCTTGTTGGTGTTAGAGTCTGTAGATGGACCCGTTTCTCAACCTTTATTAGCTGACTAAGGCCTCACGTCATAAAGCCCGCCCCAACACAGCTTGGAACATGAAACACACCTCCTCTGTTCTGTTCATCCCACCCCCCCTCCCTCTTTCTTGGTTCACACAACGGTCATGGGGTCATCGGACACCCCAAAGGCCACCTGGAGGCCATCAATCAAACAGGGGTCACAAAGGTTGTCATAAAGCAAACACTATATACTACTTACACCCTTTCAATTTCCACCCCATCTATTTCAATCTGTAACTGCACATCTCTTTTACAGTTTCCAAATCGCATAATTTTAGTCTTGGTCAAATTTAGTGATAATTTGTTATAATCAAACCACATTTTTAGTTTAATCATTTCCTCAGTGAGATCCCTCTGTAACTTAACCAGATTGTCCCCTGAGCAAAAGATATTTGTGTCATCAGCAAACAGGACTAATTTCATTAGCTTGGACACTTTACATATATCATTAATACACAGTATGAACAATTTCGGACCCAATACTGACCCTTGAGGTACTCCACAAGCAATGTCCAAACATGATGAGCAATAATCCCCCAACTTCACAAACTGTTTTCTCCTGTCAAGATAACTTTTGATCTAGAACAACTCCTCTTACTCCGTACTTTTCCAATTTATGTATTAATATATCATGGTTGATTGTGTCAAATGCTTTTTTTAAATCCATAAATACTCCAATTGCATGTTGTTTCTTTTCAATGGCATTTGTGATTTCCTCTATTGATTCTATTATTGCTGATGATGTTGATCTGTTGGATCTAAATCCATATTGACTATCAGAGAGTAATTGATGCTTTTCTAAGAAAGCATCTAACCTGATGTTGAATAGTTTTTCTAATATCTTGGAGAATTGAGGAAGTAAAGAAACAGGTCTGTAGTTTGTGAAGTCGTGCTTGCTCCCAGTTTTGTACAGAGGTATAACTTTAGCAGTCTTCATTCCATCTGGGAAAGTCCCGGTTTGAAATGATAAGTTAAATATATGCGTCAATGGTTTTAAGATTCCCGTTATTGCTTGTTTTACTAGTACCATGTCAATGTCTTGAAAATCAGTGGACCTTTTGTTCTTGCAATTATTTACAATGTTTAAAATTTCATTTTCATCAACTGCCTTCAAGAACATCGAGCTGGGATTTCTTTCCACCAATTTCTCCATCTTTACACCAGTTGTCCCTGGATCCAGAATTTTTTCTGCCAAATCTGGCCCCACATTGACAAAGAATTTATTAAAACTGTTAGCCACTTCTTCTATGTTATAATTCTCTTTGTTCTTATCAATAAAGTATTGTGGATACTTGTTTGATGCAGAACTTTTTCTGATTATACTATTCAATAAATTCCATATTCCTTTAATATTGTTTTTATTATCTTCTAGAATTTTCTTATAATAATCTTTTTTATTTGCCCTTATAATATGCGTTAACTTATTTTTATATTTTTTATATTTATTTTCTGCTTCTTCTGTTTTTAATCTAATAAACTCTCTATAAAGAGTGTTTTTCTTTTTGCAGGCATTTTGTAATCCCTTTGTGATCCAGGGACAACTGATGTATTTCTTTTTACAGTTCCACACTTTCACTGGACAATTTTTATCATACAACGACTTAAACATGCTCATGAATGTATCGTAAGCACTATTTAAATCACCATTTTCATAGATCACATCCCATTTCTGCTCCATCAAGTCATTTTTAAGCAAATTAATGGATTCCTCTGTCCTCATTCGTCTGTATTGTATTTGCTTATCTGGCCTGTTTATTTTGTAGTTACCATTATACACCACAAAAACTGGTAGGTGGTCACTAATATCTTTGATTAGTAACCCACTCTCTGTTTTGTTTTCAATGTCATTTGTGAAGATATTGTCAATTAAGGTGGCAGAATGAGATGTAATTCTACTGGGCCTGGTGATTTTAGGAAATAGGCTCACACTGTACATTGTATCAATGAAATTATCTATAGCCTTATGTTTACTTGGATTTAGCAGGTCAATATTGAAATCTCCACAAGCAAAAACAACTTTGTTTCTTTTCTTTGAAAACATGGATTCTATCCAGTTTGTGAAGGTTTCAATGCTTGTGCCTGGCGTTCTGTATATACAGCTAATTATTATATTTTTAGTCTTTTCCATGCAAATTTCAATTGTTAAACATTCTAGTAAGTTATCAATTGCAGCTGTCATATCCTCTATTACTTTAAATCGCAGTGCCTTATCCAAATAAATCCCTACTCCTCCGCCTCCTTTATTCTGCCTATTTACAGTGATCAAGTCATATCCATCCAGTTCATAATCAGTCTCCTTCCCATCGGTAATCCAGGATTCAGTAATTGCAATGACGTGGAATGATTTAGAAAAGGTTTGTAGATAGTCCTTGATGTCTCTGAAATTTTTGCTCAAATGTCTGCTGTTAAAATGAATAATTGACCATTTTCCCTTACAATCAATATTCTCATTAAACTGTTCACTTGTGTAGTAATGGCAGTTCTCGTTGATGTTGAAGAGAAAATTATTGTCCGGGTCTATATCATGTTCCATATCTTGTATGTGGTGATCAGTGTATTCAGATGTTTTCAGCTGTACCTGGTCATATTCATTTATCAAGTCCATTAACATTAAACGGCTACTGTCATCTATAGAATCGCTCTCAGCTGGGATGGATACCCCAGCATTAATGGGAAGTGAGTTAATCAATGCCATAGAATAAAGATAGTTCAATACATAAGCAGCGGCTCATTTGTTGGATCAGACTCACGTTCAGGCTGTCGATGCTCCTTGAATTACCATTTCTCCTACGGTTCCATTCTCCCTGAGAGGGTAGACTGTCAGTCCGCTGGCTGCGGTGCAGGCCGACGCCCACTCCGGGTGCAGGTAAGCACGTAGATAAATATGTAGGCCAGTTGGCACAGTTCATGGGGAGCTCGCAGACCATTAAATATGAAGACACGAACCACAAAATCCTCTGTACAGTTGATCTGATACAGTGCCTGATTTTCAGTCCATGAGGTTTCTTCATAATGTTACTGGCCATCACTTGTTGTACTGTTCGAGAGCACCAATCTCTTTGATCACCTTCACTTCTTCATCCTCCGGCGTCGCTCCATTCAGCTTTATCAGAACTTTACAATTCCTGGTCCAAGTCGCTTTAATCTTCTTTTCTTTTCGCAGCTTACACGCTTCTTTTGCAATATCTGCATTCTTCTTGGTTAAATGCTCATTCACATACACGTCCGTCCCCTTCAGCTTGAAGCCCTGCTTCAGGAGCCCGGTTTTGTGCTTTCTATTCACAAACCGGACTATGATAGCCGGCGTTGGGCTTTCTTTCCGGGGGAGTGTATGGCAAGCCCCGATGTAATGGCTTTCCATGGGCATGTTCTTACTCTTGAAGAAGTCCACGACCTGTTTCTCCAGTGAATCCGTCTCGATTAACGAAGGATCATCCACATCATTTGCCGCAGCAACGCTGGCAAAGGATCGATGTTTGGTTTTCAAACCACTGATTATCAGGTCGTCAATACGCGAGTATTGCTCGATGTCGTCTATTCTTTTCTCCAACTTGTCAAACTTCTCATTCTTCTCCTTCAGCTGGTCCTTGTTAGCGTGTATCAAAGGAGGTGTCGGTGAGGAGGCAAAATACTAAGACCAAATAATCCTTAACTCAGAATTTATTAGAGACAAGTAGAAAGTAACAAGGATCAAAAGAAAACTACACAAATCTCCCAACTGATTTGTAGAGCCGTCTTTCAGGAAGCGCTTCTGGCGGGCCGTCTTCAAACTTCTCCTTTTCTCCCACTCAGGTCCTTGCTGATTGGCTGACTCCCTTCGGTTCAGGCTCTCCAATCAGCAACAAGTTACATCATCTGTCTTCGAAGACAGTGGGCACTGTCTTCGTTCTTATCTTAACCTTGTGAAAACAGGTGCAAGATTAAGAAAACAGGGCCCCCCGAGCTAGTCTGCCACTTCTGCGAGAACAAAGGGTCATAGTTGCAAAACATAATTTCTGTACATTAATTCACAGTCAGGTCAGAATAAAAACATACTAATAAATTCCCACATCCTCGAGACCTTTCACTTGGGTCTGGAGAGTTGCTACCTGTTGCATTAGCTGCAAGATCTGTAGTTGCTGCGTAGCAACTTTTCCAATCTCCAGTTGGATAGAAGAGAGAGATTTCCTAATCTCTTCCATGTCATCCTCAGGAGCCGGAATTTGTTGATGTTTTTTCGGAGGCATACTCTCCCCCCAAAAAGCCCGATCTTCAATCGACTTCTCTGGTCTGACACCTGATTTGGAGCAGCAGTGACTACAGCGCGTCGCGTTCAAATGGCAAACAGGAAGTCAGCAAAACAGGAACAATATGAGATTGTGGGCACTAGTAACTAATAAGATGAACTCAAAGGGGGCTTCTCAGGTGGTGTAGCGGTTACAATGTTCGATGCTGGCCACTGCGACCGGGGTTCGATTCCACCAGCTGCGCCAGAGTTAGCTGTGCGCCCCAGGGAGGGGGGAGGGAAGCCGACATGAGTTTGCTGCGTATAGGAGTGGCTCTGGAGTACGGGAGTTATGGTCGACAGCTTGGCGAGTGCCATCTCGGAGGAGAAGATCCTTCGCCTTTGTCACTGCCGGTCTCAGGGCTATGGCAGTGAACTCACAATATGAGGGGGATTGACATGAAAAGAGAGGGTGTAATTGGCTACTAAATTGTGAGAAAAATGGGATAAAATCTTTTTTTTTTTTTTTTTATCTTCCAGAGGAAGGCTGAAAAATTTCAACAGCTGTATTTCATTTCTATGTGATGCATTTGTTGCAATACTAGCTCTTGCTCAGTCCTTATAATTAGTCTGTATTCCCCATTTTTTGGCATCAGGACCCAAGTTATTGTTTAGAAAACTATAATATGAGTAATTATTATCTGGGCTTTGCAATAATCAGACCGGAAAATGACTTTACAGCCTTGTTCATATCTTTAGGCGCTTTTCTGTACAGTATATTTGCATGGATTTTCCATGTTGAGCATATACACCAGAGGTAGTGGAGGATTAGCCTGAGATTTCAGTATAAATGCATTGTCTTCATGAAAGGGGTCAGACACATGGACTGATTAATTAACCAATAATAACAAAAAGAACAGTAGTACTGTTAACACTAACTAGGAGCATTGGGTTTCTATGCAAGAAGGTGCCAACCAACACCTTTCAGGAATTGACATTTTAAAGCAGAAATAATTCCATTTAGTGTTTACCATCTCAAAAATAATGATTTAGTTTTGTTCAGGCAGGTCTTAAGGAGCTTTAGGAATGTGCAGTACGTACTGTGACGTGACACCGATCCAATTTTTGGGCCTAATTTAAATACATTATAAAATATAGCTTACATAAACACACATTGTAAATGCAGAAAAGTCAATTGTAGACTATGTATTGCTCTATAGTAGGCAATTAATATTCTGTGCGCATATCTATGTTTCAGTGCGATGAAAGCAATTTTCCTCTCTGGTTCTCAGAATAAGATCTGGTGGAAAAATTGTTTAACGAGAAGCCAATTTAAAAAAATAAGTGTGTACAAGTCAATAGAAGTGTCTAAGAAATAGTCCAAGAGTCACTCGTTGGTAGTGCTGAACACGTTGGTTGTGCCCACAGCAATATGTACCTTTGCAAGGTGCATATTGGCAATAAACCTCCATTTATTTCAATAATGGAGGCAATAAACCTCCATTTATTTCTTCATTTGGTTTCGCCCAGGTTTATTCACATTGATAATGGATAATTACACAATTATACTGCATTGTCTTCTCCCCTCCACTCACCCATTAGACTAATGGTTCTGTGATAAATAACACAATAAGTGGGACATGCACAAGTTTCCATGTGTGTGTGTCCTGTTTGTGTGGGAGGCACCAATGCCCAAAAGGCATTGTGGGTTAAGAGTTGTATTGAATTAAAACCGTCATGGACTGAATCACTATCTATTTTACCAACTGCTCAGAGAAGGGCTCCCTCATGACCTGGGTACTCAGACTTTACTAATAAATAGCATTGGACTACAGCATAGGGCAGCAGTTATTGGCCAATTAAAATGGAGCTGATTCACATTCTCTTATTGTTTCACCTGTTTGTTAAACGATTCCCAAATGTTTTACAGAAGGGAGTTGGCTCAGCACCACCAGTCATATTCAAGTCTGCTTTTTATGGTTGCTATGAAATTTAGCACCTTATCGATTTTTTTAATCTGTCTCAACACAAAGCTTTTACAGCCTGTTCTCCCCAGTGGTAATGCTATTGATTTAGTCATTTGAAATACAATGCCTGAAGGCTAAAGTTTAACTGGTTGACAGCTTTGCACGAGTGGGTTTTTTTAAACTAATTGGAGTACTTAATATTTCACTTAGTGTTTCATTTAAACGAGAGGCCATACCACTCAATTATGCATTTTGTTACCACTTGATATAATTGTCAAATTCTGAAACAAATGATGTTACATTGTTACAATACAAATTATGTATTGTAACAATTTATGGTGTAGTCTTTTGATTAAATGTAATGTATAAACAAAAGTCAGCTGATGGTTCAATTGCCTGATCTCCTTATTCTGCATCAAAATTTATGATAGAGTATGTGTCTAAATCCAATAAAACTTATGCCCTCACAAACTTCAGTACAAAACCTTGGAGACTAGGGGCTATAGTTCCGTTGGCAAAGCGCAATGTGCAGATACTAGTGTTAGATTAAGGTGTCCATTCCGGTAGTTTTGTGACAAGAGACCGTAGCGCACCTGTGGTGCAGTTGAAAAAGAGGTTTGTTTAAGAACAATAAATGACCTGTGGGTGGGGTCCCCTTTGGTTTCATTATGGCAAATCCGCTCACAAGCTTTTCCCCAATTTATACCAGTGTCACAGTGAACTGGCAATTTTACCATGTCTGATGAAGAGCAAGCTTCAATAATAATAATATTCTAAATAACTATCATCACCCCTGTGTCAGTAAACATTGGTTAAGATTTCTCTCGCACGTTACTTTGATTAATACTACATTTGAAATCAAATAAAAGCTATTAGAGATATAAAAATAAAATATTAAATTCTTGTATGTTAACTCTGTGGATGTCCAGTGGTACTGACATTAGCATGGATGACAACAATGCACACTTATTGAATATTTATTTAGTCAGTACGAAGCCAATAGAACCCAACTTGTCAGTGCAAATAACAGCTAAACAATGACTTTAGGAATAATGTGACATTTATTGATCAAATTTTAATATACATTTATGCTCAGTAAGTCAATTACCAAAGTGCTGATTAAGGAACATTCTAAGTAAATGCTCTATAGTTTAAATAAATAAATAAATAATAATAATAAACTGAACATATACGGAATATGATATTCGGAAAGTCCTGGAACCATACCGACAAGAGGTTAACGTCATGTGCATTAGTACCTGTTAAATAAGTTATCTGGCAATAAGGAATAAGGGATGTTTCTTTAAATATATTACAAGTATGTAAACCTAATCATACATTGCAAATAAGCAGATGTTATGACAATATGCAATGCTATTTGTTGCCAGTGAAGGATAGAAACAGTTAAAATTAATTAATTACACCAGGAGGAACAGTCTTGGATACAGGTTGAACCTCATCAGCTTGGTTGGAAAGGTGAAATTCTAAAGGCCTCCATATACTTCAAACGAAATCGAATTTGGCGTGTTCGCACAGGCAAGATGACTGGTTTGTGACCACAACGGAGTGCTGCATTCTTCGATCACCGCAGTGTGTGTAGGTTGGCTAGCTATATTTTGTGTTGACAAGCGGCATTTTTTTCTGCAAATCCAGTTGGAAACTTTGTTCTTGGGGAAATGCACAGCTTTTGTAGCTAGCTAACATTAGCTTGCTACCAAAATCCTCATTAGTTATTTGATGTTACCTATTTGGCCTCCGTTCACCACCATTTGTGTGACAGGCTAGCTGCTAATCAAGTTAACCAGTTTGCTAATTAGCTACAGTATATTAATACGGATAGTCAGATGCCAAGTTATCATCAAAATAAAATGAACCCTGCTTAGTAATGACAATTGCTGATGCACAGTTGTCTAAATGTAATATAGGCCAGGCTAACCCATGGTCTCCCACATCAAAAAATAAAATTCAGTCACTTGATGCTATATGCAACATATAATAAGAAATTACATTTAGCATTTTCTGGAGCACACTTTCTTTTGTCTGTTACAGGATCCTATCATAAGGTATGATGGTTTAAACATAGGGTTATTTTGTACATCAAGCATGACTGCGTTGCACATTCGGCCATTGCCGATGTTTGCTTTGTTGGCATTTATATTTGCGGTTCCGTAGTCTGGCGAGTGTCACCTTGCATATGAAAGGGTTTGTGAAAACAAAACCCACTCGTCTTGAGTGCGTGCTGAGCTTACAACCCAGGTTCAAATCTGGGTCATGTCATTAACCGACAATGGCCAGGAGTGCAGTGGAACAAATTGGCTGACACAACAGATGACTTAACCTGAAAACAAATTGGCTTTGTTCCACCGGGGATATGGGTGGGAAGGGCGGTCAGGGATTCGATCTGCTCTTAGGCACACTGCGATTCGTCTGCAAGTTGCTCAAATATCAGTCGGGTGTCAATATCCTCTAATGCAAACCCACCTCACTCTGTTGCATTGTGAGATTTGTAGTGTGATAAATGACCACAGGTCTACAGTATGTGTGCGATTGTATCGGAGGATTGCAGTCATTTCAACATGTGCTCCTATATGAGTCGAGACAAGACAATTGGCAAAAAAGATGGATAGTTAAAGGGGATACAATTAGAAATACATTTAATAAAACAAAAAAAGACAACTTGTTAAAACCAGCTGCCATTCTTAATTGCATATGATATTAACTTTCACCTCTTTCACATGCGAATACTAAAACTCTGTTGGCATCCGGTAATGAGTTTATCTTAGAAAATAAGAATAGCCAGCCTTTTTCGTGAGCCACCTTAAATACATTTAAATACTTACAAATATAATTTGGCTGACACCCTAATGAAGGCATTGGAGCTGAAACATTGGAAGTAATAAATATCTCTGCAAATAGAGTACTGCACAACAATAATTTAAAAATAAGAATTAAATGTATTTTCAATAAAAAGTTGATAAAGTATAAAGGTTTATAAAAACTATTGCTGTATTAAAATACAGTTAAAAAGCAGTTGGAATCGTTGGTATTGATAGTATCAGTAAGAATATGTTATGATTAATGATGACCAATCAGATTTTCCTTAAGCTGTATTTAAGTTCTGAGGGGAAATCACAAACCCTACTGTGGGCTCTAGTTTGGGGAGGACGGTAGCGAAAACGGATATATTTCTCGTCTCCACTCTGGTAGTTTCGTGGTCCGCAATAAAGGTGTTTGCATCAAAATGGGTTTTGGCAGTGCAATGGCGGTGTGTCAATAAAAATGTTTGGCGCTGTGCAAGTTTTGTGCGTGATGATTCATCCATCACCCTGACCACCTATAAATTCAAACAAAGGCATTATGTGCTAGTTTGGTAATGTTATTAATGTGCACATATGAACGGATAGGGCAGATAAGTATGGTGACCAGATGTCCTTCATTGTGTGGGACAGTCCCGCATTTTAATAAATAATAACATTTTTTATTAACCTAATATGAACCTCGCACAACAATATCATCACCAAGTGTCAATAAATGTTGTTTCAGATTTCTCTTGCTTTGCTATTTTGATTACCAGATTTTAAATGAAGTATAAACTTTTTATGGATATAAAATGCTGATGTGTGTCCTGCATTTGCACTGTTTGAATCTAGTCACTCTACAGATAAATACCCCATCACACAAGACTGTTTTGTAGATACTTTGTTTCATAAGCGTAAGGGGGGTGAGGACAGAGGGGGACATGTCCCCTTCGATTTTCAAAACAGTCATATGTACCCTCCCCCATTTGTAGATCTAAAACATTCCCTTTCATTGTCCCCCACAATATTTAATATGGTTAAGCCCTTGCTTCGCCTCACTCTAAGGCAAATTGTTCAATTAAAGACTATTTTAAATGCAATCTGTATTCAGCTAAGCAGTTATATTGTACAAGATGTGTTTTTTTAAAATAAATATATGTACATATGTATGTATGCACTGCTTTTTGTTGTTAAATATTAAACCTTCACTATAATAACATTAAGTACACAATTAGACGACATCTCACGTGATGTGCACTTCTCAGTAGGAAACTGATACAAATGCACGTTTGTTTTAGGGTTTACATGCAAACAGTCCAAATGCGGGACATTGAGGGATGAAAGGTGAAATAAAATTTGCTTGCTTACTTTTCTTTGCTGATATTGTTCAGCTGTGGGGTGGCGTATATCATATTTGTATTTTATATCCATTGTACTTTGTTTCAATTGTGGTAATAATCTAAATACAAAAGCAAGAGATGTCTGAAACAATGTTTATTAAATAAGCAAAATATGGGAAAGCTAGTCACTCACTGTATGCCATCAGATTATGTACTCAATTTTATTGTAGTCAAAGCAAGTCTCATAACTTTATTTTTGCAAGCCTTGGCCCATGCTCTTCATCAGACATGTTGAAATCGCTAGTTCGCTGTGTCAAAGGTACTGAAGGAGGAAAAAGCTGATCTGATTGACCATACTGAACCAAACCTTCACAACACCCACAGGTAATTTATTCTTCTTAAACCAACCTCTTTTACAACTACCGCAGGTGTGCTACCATCCCTTCAAGGACCCTTTATCCGCCCCCATCTGGATTAGCGCTACTGTCTGCTAGTTGCATTTTCACAATGAAACTAGAGCCCTGAAGCTCTTAATATCGGTCGGTAATCATTTCCAATGTTGAGGCTTTCATAGAAAATGCAGATCGACCAAATTTTGTTTGGCATTTGTAAATGGTATCTCCTGTATAGGTGGCTTTTGAAGATCTGTCGGAACTGTCAGCTCATAAATGTATTACAGTTTTTTACTATCGCTAAAACACTTTCTGAAACTAGAGCCCTCTTTGTCGAAACTCTACACACAAAAACCAAAAACTTATACACAAAATACAAAATATCTTACATCTCTTGCAAAAGCAAACACTTAATTCAAAACTATATCAACTCTGCCAAAAATTTTCTTTTTGCATCACAACTTTACACACAAACACCAAATAAATAGCTCTTTCCACAACTGCACACTGATGTGCTAAGCATGAAACACTATTATCTAGAGTCTTTGGCATTTTCATTTGTAGCATGCTGTAAATATAGACTATGAACACAAATGCAATGGGGAAACAAACACATTTGTTAATTCTCAATAACAGTATCAGACACAATTATTTTAACTGAAGATTACATGATCATTGTACTGTAAACAGTACAGTTTTTTCTGATTGCTTAGGTGGTTTTTGCAAAACTCTACACACTAATCAAAAAACCTTACACCAAACCAGCAAAACATTATACATCTCTTGCAAAAGCAAACAATTGCAAAACTCTTCAAACTCTTAAAAAAAATTGTTTTCACATCAATACAGTACACACAAACCATCATTTGAATAAGCACACGAAGCACCAACTACGCACTGATAGTATAAATGAAAAACACTTGTGGCTTTTTCATTTTCTGTGTAGTAAACACACATGCACACAGGTATCCAAATGTGTAAAGTATGGATGTGTATTCTGAACATAACACACTATCAATACATATAAGGGGAAATTTTTAAAAATTTTTTAAATTTTTTTTAAATTTTTTTTTTTTTTCCACTCCTCAAACAACAAAAGCGCAGTAGAAGAAAATAAAACCTTTTTTTTTTGCCTAAATCGCCGCCTTTGTGGGTCTGGCCATAAGACTTCATCCATATCGCATGCGATGTTGTCTTGAGCTAGGCAGCGTGG
The DNA here is from genome assembly GCA_029706075.1 of Aldrovandia affinis. Lineage (NCBI taxonomy): Eukaryota > Metazoa > Chordata > Actinopteri > Notacanthiformes > Halosauridae > Aldrovandia > Aldrovandia affinis. The sequence continues at coordinate 2,124,597 of JAINUG010000066.1, read as the reverse complement.
AAAGTATAGTGTAGCAATGTAGAGACCAATGTTTACAGTTTTGCTAGAAGTGTGTTAATAAATTGCAAACAGTGTAAAGCAGAGAACGTGCATTCAGTTTGGCACACTTTGGTAAATGCATTGGCTACAAGTGTTAATGGTTTCAGAGATAGTGCTTCAAGAATCACTTAGTGTTTAAGCATTCAGAAAAAACTAATACAGTATATTTAAATTATATTATATATATCAAATTATATTTGATACAGTGAGGGGGGACTGTCAAGCTGTATAATTACATTACAGGCATTTGGCAGACGCTCTTATCCAGAGCGACGTACAACAAAGTGTTAACCGTAGTCAAGAACAGTTTAGCTGAAAGCCACCGTAGCGGGAAGTACAGTTCCTAGGTGCTAGGAGCAACCACATAGTTAAACTAGGACCCTGTAGGTAAATCTGTAGCCACAATTCAAAGGTAGCAATAAAGCAATCAGTGCGGAAAATAATGCCTAAGCCTAAAGCAATACATAAACAAGTAGACATGTGTAATACTAAGCAGCTACGTCCCTAAGTTAACAAAAAACGGACTACAGGGAGAGGTGCACCCTGAAGAGGTGAGTCTTCAGTCGTCGCTTGAAGGTGGCCAGGGTCTCAGCTGTTCTGACTTCCACAGGAAGGTCATTCCACCATCGTGGAGCCAGAACTGACAGGAGATGTGACCGGGAAGCGCAGGTGCGGATGGGGGGGAGGTACTAGGTGTCCTGAGGTAGCAGAACGGAGTGGTCTGGCAGGTGTGTAGGGTTTGAAGATCTTGAGGAAGTATTGAGGTATGTTTTGAATTTGATGCGAGCTATAACAGGCAGCCAGTGGAGGGTAGTGAGCAGGGGGTGACATGGGAGTGTCTAGGAAGGTTGTAGACCAGACGGGCTGCAGCGTTCTGGATGAGTTGCAGGGGTCTGATGGCAGATGCGGGAAGGCCAGCCAGGAGCGAGTTGCAGTAGTCCAAGCGGGACAGTACCATTGCTTGGACCAGGAGCTGGGTAGAGTACGTGGTAAGGAAGGGACGGATTCTCCTGATGTTATACAGGAAGAATCTGCACGCCCGGCTTACCGCTGCAATGTTCATAGATAGGGACAGCCTGTTGTCCATCACCACACCGAGATTCTTTGCGCAGGGTGATGATGTCACCAAGGTGTCACCTAGAGAAATGGAGAAATCAAGGTGGGGAGAGTTTAGGGCAGGAATGAAGATTAGTTCTGTTTTACCTGGGTTGAGCTTTAGGTGGTGACTGTCCATCCAGCTCTGAATGTCCCTCAGGCAAGCAGAGATGCGGGTAGAGACCTGAGTGTCTGATGGGGAGAAGGAGAGAAAGAGTTGTGTCATCAGCAAAACAATGGTAAAATAAGCCGTGGGCAGAGATTACAGAGCCAAGGGAGTGGGTGTACAGGGAGAAGAGAAGGGGACCGAGGACTGAGCCCTGTGGAACTCCGGTGGGGAGGGAGCGAGGCGGTGATACTTTTCCAGCCCAGGCAACCTGGAAGGAGCGACCGGAGAGGTAGGAATCGATCCAGGCGAGGGCTGTGTACCGCAGATCCCTGTTGCTGCCAGGGAGGACAGGAGGATGGAGTGCTCCACAGTGTCGAAGGCAGCCGAGATCAAGCAGGATCAGGATGGAGCAGAGGGAGGCTGCTTGTGCGGTGTGAAGTGCCTCATTGACTGAGAGGAGAGCCAGGAGTTTCTGTCGAGTGGCCAGGTCTGAAACTGGACTGGTGGGGATCCAGCAGGTTATTTTCTGTGAGGAAAGCAGAGAGTTGGTTAGATACAGCTCTTTCGAGGGTTTTAGATAGGAAGGGCAGGAGAGATACTGGGCGATAATTCTGGATGACTGAGGGGTCTAGAGTGGGTTTTTTCAGCAGAGGGGTGATATGGGTCCTTTTGAAAGGTGAGGGGAAACAACTAGAAGAGGGAGGGAGGAGTTCAAATGGGAGGAGCAGGTTGATAGCCTCTCAGCAGCACGGAGGCTGAGTCTGGGGGGAGGTGGGGAAGCAGGGGAGGGCACAGAGGGATGGAGGGGCACAAATTTTCTCCTCGAAGACATCCAGGGACAGTTGACAGGTTTAGAGGGATTTTGAGTTTGATGCAAGTCTGGGGAGAAGAGGACAGAGAGAGTCAAGTGCTGAGGACAGAGATGAGATTAGGGTGGAGGAAGCAGTGTCAGTGGGGAGTCTAGAGAACGCTTTAAGGGGGGGGAGGGAAGCAGTGACAATGGGAGCGAGGGAATCAAATCAAATCAAATTTATTTGAGGGGGAACCCAGGCCTAGACCCCCCCAAAAGCAAGCCTAAAGGTAACAGTGGCAAGGAAAAACTCCCTTGGTAGGAACCAGACTAAAAAGGGGGGGAGCCCATCCTCTTCTGGCCGGCACAGGGTATGTCCAAAAAAAGACCATGTCATGGTCAGTCCAAGGTGGCAAAAGACTTTGCCCCTCCTGAGTTAGGTATATTGTGGAATATTTAACCTGAGAGTAGTCAGAGAACTCTTGATCTAATTGCACAAATTGAAACCTGTCTGATAAGTATGATTTAAACCATGAGAGTGCCCGTCCACGCAAACCAACCAGGTTTTCTAGCCTATGAAGGAGAATCTGGTGGTCAATAGTGTCAAAAGCAGCACTTATGTCAAGGAGCACTAGAATAGAAACACAACCAGTGTCCAATGCTAACAGTAACTTTAATAAGTGCCGTCTCAGTGCTATGGTTTGGTCTAAAACCTGATTGTAGTGTTTCATACAGATTATTAGTTTTTAGGAAGGCAGTTAATTGTTGAACTAGATTTCTAAAAAAATTTGACAGAAAGGGCAGATTTGAAATGGGCCTATAGTTCTTCAGATTAACAGGATCACGATTTGGTTTCTTTAGAAGATGCTTGATTACTGCCACTTTTAAAGACCTAGGTACACAACCCAATAATAGGGATGTATTTATGATATCTAACATGGGCTGGCCTAGCACAGGCAAAAGCTCTTTAATAAGCTTTGTTGGCATGGGGTCTAACAGACATGTAGATGATTTGGAGGACATAACCAGTTTACTAAATTTGTCCAGATCCAAGGGAGTGAAAAACTCAAGGGTCTCTATGCAACCCTGCTCCTGATAGCCCTGTGCTATCTCGGGAGTTGGAGTGCTAGATATTGGAGTCATTTTAATAATTTGTTCTCTGATTGTCTCAATCTTATCAATAAACGAGTTCATGAAGTCATTGGAATTATAGTTAGAAGGATAACTGATGGAAACTGAAGACTGTTTTTTTGTCAGTTTAGCTACCGTGTTAAATATAAATCTTGGGTTGTTTTTATTCTGGTAAATTAATTTTGAGAAGTACGATGATCTAGCTGTAATAAGGGCGTGCTTGTATTCTATGAGGCTGTCCTTCCAAGCAGAGCGAAAAACCTCTAAATTGGTAGAGCGCCATCTGCGTTCTAATTTCCTGGAAACTTGTTTAAGGGCACGGGTATGGTCAGTAAACCAGGGTGCAAGTTTCTTCTGACTGCATTTTTTCCTCTTGAGGGTTGCGACCGCATCAAGTGTATTCCGTAAAATGTGATTTAGCGCATCTGTTTGATGATCAATTGACAAAAAGCTTTTGGGTCCTGACTTGATACTAACGATTCGGGAAGTAAGTTTATATTTTGAAGCCGTCAATGAATTTATAGAGCGGCTGGAATAGTATCTAGGTTCCGATTTAATAGGAATATTTACCTGAATTTCAAAAGTAATCAAAAAGTGATCGGATAGTACAGGATTATGGGGAGACACAATGATATTCTCGACATCGATACCATAGGATAAGACTAAATCTAAGGTATGGTTGTGGCGGTGGGTTGGTTCAGATATATTTTGAATAAAACCAACAGAGTCAATAATAGCTGCAAAAGCCAGTCCTAAAGGGTCACTGTCATTATCAACATGTATGTTGAAATCTCCAACAATCACAACTTCATCTGCCATAGTTGCCAAGCTTGATAGAAACTCTGCAAAAGACAGTATATGGTCCAGGTGGTCTATAAATAGTTACTAAGAGGAAGGATTGCACTGAGGTAACTATATCTTTTGACCGTCCAGAAAGCATAGCAAGCGATTCAAAAGAGGAGAACTTATCCCCACATTTAGGTGTGAAACTCAATTTTGTCGAAAAAATCACAGCAACACCGCCCCCTCTACCGGACAGACGCGGGGCTTGGCAGCTGGCAAAACCATCAGGAGACGCCTCATTGAGTGTACTGTATTCATCAGGCCTAAGCTAGGTTTCAGTTAAACTAATCAGGTCCAAACTATGGTCCGTGATTAGTTCGTTCACAAGAACCGCCTTGGGGGAAAGTGATCTAACATTTAACAATCCACATTTAAGATGCGTCTTATTACAGGCAACACTTACTGCAGGCTGAGAGGTTTTAATATAAATAAGATTATGTACACAAATTCCACGACAGCCAGTGTGCTCAGATTTTTACTTCTAAAACCATTTCCAAAACGAGGGACAGACACAGTCTCAATAGCTAAGCTAGTCACAGGTTTTTGGAAGCTAGCAGACAGTAGTTTAGGACCAGAAGTCTGCTGCCTGGCTAGCGCTCTGAGAGGTCATACATTTTGCGAGTTTATACTACGGGAACAATTTATAGATAATAGAAGAGCACCTCTCCAGTAAGCCAGGCTTTCCCCAAAAAGTGGGCCAATTGTTTATGAAGCCCAAGTCGTTGTCGGTACACCAGTTAGCCATCCAGCGATTTAGCGACGTGAGTCTACTGTAGACTTCGTCACTCCTACGGGCAGGGATAGGGCCAGAGATAATTACTTCCCGACTGATTGTTTTAGCGAGCTTACACACCGAAACAAAATTACTTTTAGTGATCTCCGACTGCCTAAGTCGAACATCGTTGGTGCCAGCGTGGATAATAATTTTAGAATATTTACGATTATTCTTAGCTAGCACCTTTAAGTTTGCCTCCACGTCGGTAGCTCTGGCCCCAGGCAAACATTGGACTATGGTCGCTGGTGACTATCCTCACGTTTCGTAAAATGGAATCGCCAATAATCAGAGCTATCTATCAATTGGGAGATAGTGACAGGTCAGGGCAAATGTGAAGAGGAGTTTTTAGATATGGTCAATGACTGCTTTTTGGTACAGTCTGTTACTCAGCCTACGAGAGGGAAATCAATACTGGATCTGGTTTTGTGTAACAATCCTGATAGAATTTGCAGCACAGAGGTAGGAGAACCAATAGGGGCAAGTGACCACAGTGCAGTTATTTCTGATATTTTTTGGCAAGTTAAGACAGCCTCCTCTAACTCTCGAATTTTAAATTTTAGACGAGCTGACTTTAATAAAATGAGAGAGAATTTAAGTAATATAGATTGGGTAAAACTTCTAGATTGCAGAACTGTGAACGAAAAATGGACTATATTTAAAAGGGTTATTGTAGATGTACAGTGTAAATTCATCCCCAAAGTAAGGAAAAATAGGATGAAAAAACAGTCTCCGCAGTGGATGACTAAATCTTTACGGGTGATTTTGAGGCAAAAGAAACGACTGTACAGAGTATATAAAAAGGATAACTCAGAGAGAAACAAGTTAGATTATTGTAATATGTGGGCTAAGGCTAAAAAGGAAATAAGATCAGCTAAAAGGCGGTTTGAAATTAAAATTTCCCAAGATGCAAAAAGTAATCCTGAGAAGTTTTTTCAATATTGTAGTAGAAAAAGGAAAGTTAAGGATGAGGTTAAGTGCATTAAGAATAAGGAAGGAACTTTGGTTTATAATAATAAGGACATTGCAAACACACTAAACAGTTACTTTGTGGAGAGCTTTACTAGAGAAGAGGTTATAAATATGCCTAAATGTATAGACAAGGTACAGAATGTTTTGGAGGACTTTGAGATAAGGGATGTAGAAGTACTACAAAAACTTAAGACAAATAAGGCAGCAGGCCCGGATGGCATATATCCCAGAGTACTCAAAGAACTTGGGGAAATTATATATAAACCATTGACAGATATTTTCAGTCAATCCATAATCACTGGAGAAATACCAGATGACTGGAAGCAGGGTAGTATAATTCCAATATATAAGAAGGGGACCGTACTGACCCAGGGAACTATAGGCCTGTCAGTTTAACTTGCATTGCATGTAAAATGTTGGAATGTATTATTAGGGATAAGTTGGAATCATTCTTGAAAAATAATAGTATTTTAAGGGAGAGCCAACATGGATTTCTCAAAGGGAGGTCATGCCTAACAAACCTCCTGGATTTTTTTGAAGAGGCTACAAAGTGTGTTGACCTGAACCAGGCTTATGATGTTATATATTTGGACTTTCAGAAAGCATTTGACAAGGTACCACATGAGAGGCTCATTGCTAAAATGAAATCAGTAGGAATTGTAGGAGAAGTTTCACAGTGGGTTAAAAATTGGCTGCAAGGGCGAATACAAAGAGTAACAGTAGGTGGGGCCGAATCTGACCTCGGTGCTGTGGGCAGTGGTGTCCCGCAGGGATCGGTGCTGGGACCTCTGCTCTTCCTTATTTACATAAATGATCTGGATATGGACATTAGTAGCAAAATAGTTAAATTTGCAGATGATACTAAACTTGGGGGTTTGGCAAACAATATGGAATCGACTAAAGTAATCCAAGATGATTTAAACAAAATCCAAAAATGGGCAGATACACGGCAGATGACGTTCAATATTGCTAAATGTAAAGTTATGCATGTGGGAAATAAAAACATTAGACAGTTAGAGGAGAAAGGTTAGTAGGTGTTCAATTTGAAAAGGATTTAGGAGTTGTAGTTGATCAAAGCCTATCTGCATCAAAGCAGTGTGCTACAGCAGTGAAAAAAGCCAACAGGATGCTGGGATACATAGCAAAAAGTATTGAGTATAAATCAAAGGAGGTTATATAACGCCTTTGTCAGACCGCACTTAGAATACTGTGTGCAGTTCTGGGCACCGCACTACAAGAAAGATATTGAAGCTCTTGAAAAAGTCCAAAGAAGGGCAACTAAACTGATACCTGGTATGAAAGGTAAAAGTTATGATGATAGACTTAATGCACTCAATCTATTTAAACTTAGCAAACGGAGACTTAGGGGGGATTTGATTGAGGTTTTTAAATTCCTCAGGGATTAACAAAGTAAAATACCAAAGATTTTTTAAGATAAGTGGGCTCAGCAGAACAAGAGGCCACAGGTGGAAATTAGTTAAAGGCAAATTCCGCACAGATATTAGGAAGTTTTTCTTTACACAGAGAGTTGTCAATGCCTGGAACAGCTTGCCAGGTCAGGTAGTAGAGGCTATTCAAGTCCAGGCTATATGTAGTACTAGATGCTCTTTAGATTAGGACATGATGAGCCAAGATGGGCCGAACGGCCCGTTCTCATCATTATGTATTCTTATGTTCTTATGTTCTTAAAGCGGTTTCAGCTTCTAAATTTCTACCTAGCGCACCATCTTATTTTAATCTGACTGTTTAAAGTGTTTTAACTTCAGAGTTTCCCTTTTAGCGCATTCCAGCATTTTTATTTGTAGCCTTTTTTGCTGTTTCCTAGCATTTGTAGCGCATTTCAGCTTCAATTTTTTCCATTTAGCGCATTATCAGCATTCGTACTTATATGCCTTTATTTGCTTTTGTTTTGATTCCTTGCCCCAGTTTTGCCTGCTTTTCCATTTAAACGCGCTTCCAGCTTTCAATATATCTTGCCTCTGGATTTCCATTTATACTCACTTTCCCAATTTTTCGTTTATGCTCACCTTCCAGCTTATTTACGAACCATTTTCCGCACCTTTGTGTTTATCTTATTTGGATCGCTTTTCGTTTCCCCGGTTTCCATTCAAAACCCACCTTTCTTAATTGTTGGCTTTAGTTTATTTTTCCATCCCAACTCGCTTCCCAGGATTGTTTAAACCTCTTCCCGTTGCATGAGCTGATTTCAGCATATGTCATCCCGCAGCTTGTAGCGCTCCGGCTCAGTTGTTTATACAGGCAAACCAAGTGACCTCCCAGCCTGACCGGCTCTTGTTTCAAGGATAACCAAGTAAGCACCCGATAAGTCCTAAACACGGCCCTAGGAGCCAGATTCACGGAAGAAACCAAAATAAAATATTAATTAACACTCAAGAAGTTACACGAAGAGTCAGGATTCCCTATATCCCTAGCTCATAACGCTAAGTAGGACACATGGGGGCAAAGGCAGGGAAGATGGGAGAAAGGAAAGGTACCACAAAGGGAGGGGTGTCCACGCCAGTGGAAGTGATATCAAAACGCCATCCCAAACACAGGAAGCAGATCCAGCAATGCATGAAACAATGGAATAAGAGAACAATAGGCGGCCAACAGTGGCCAAGCGAGGGCACCTTCGACCTAGTCAGTTGTGAGGAGGTGGAGACCCTCATAAAACATCACAAACCCAATGACACGAGTAGCAGACATATAGGCAAGAGAACCAAAGAGCAGGAAGTGCTATGATGGTTTAAACAGGAAGGAGACCAGTATAGGGAGTCAGTTAAGACAATAAAAAGCATGCTGGGGGAGAAGGACAAAGAGCAAGAACAAGTAGCACCAAATCCCATGCCAAGTCCTCCACCCTATCCGATTGATAAAAATCAATTTAGGGCAGGCCAATATGTGATAAGAGGTGAGGAAGAAGACGCGATGGAGATAGAAGGAACGATGGAATTGGAACCGGTAAAAGGAATAGTTAAAATGGTGTTGAGAAATGGGGACTCCGAGGCCCGAGATAGAGGGAATGCAAGTTTAAAGAAAACCCCCAAGCCGAGTGCTCTGTCATATGCACAACTAGGAAGAGAAGCAAGACAGGTAGGCAATTATCATCCAAAATTGGGAAAAGAAGCAGAACAGATGAGTGACAATTCAGAGGCAGTGGCAGATCAACAGGAGTATGATAGGATAGCAGCTAGAGGAGAGGAAAAAGAAGCGAAGTACACCTACAGTTAAACACAAGATACATTACACGTCTACCCCTAGAAGCAGCATAATTAGTGAGAGTGAGGGAGACGAAGAAGCCCCTCAGGGTGACACAGGGCGTCTGGTACACGGAGAGCTGTGGATTGAAGATAAGGGACTAGCAAGAGCAAGAAAAGAAAATGACCAGGAAAAGATAGTCTGCCCTAGAGCGAACCCTAGAACGAACATGGAGACGCATTGATGAAGTGGACCAGAACATAGAGGAGGCGAGGAGACAGTCCCATGAGACGGTAGATCTCATGCTGAGAAGTGGTCAAAGAATCCCAAGGCAATCAACAGCAAAGGACCGGCAGTCAACAGATGAGGACGTGAACGAGGGAAATGCAATATATCAATTCCCTTTAGTAGAAAAAGCAGGCCGAATACAGTATGCCCTGGTCCTTTATGGACATGGTGGGGTTAGCGGGACGATTGTTGAACCTCACAGAAGGAGCCGGGAAATGGATTGTAGCCCTAGAAGAGAGTACAGGGGGAGTCAGGTTGGCGCTAGGGGACATCAAAGCTCTATTGATGCACGTGGTCGGAAAGCACATGAGCGATGAGGTCTTAGAAGCAGTGGGATTGAAACGGCTAAAAGTGGGCACTCAACAGACCATGTGGGATTCGGTGGGTACAGGACCGCAATGTGGGCAGAACTCCAATGGGTGTATCCGGGCAGACTGGATCCCTCAAAGCTGGAAGGAGAAGAGTTAAAAGAGGAAGAAAGTGTGCCAATGTACCTACACACATTCCAGCGCAAATGGAGAGGGGAAACAGGAAGTCCCTGGAATGCAAATGCCACTACAGAAAACCTGTTCAAACTAATGGTCAAGAAGAGCCTGCCAGAACCAGTACAGAAGCGCCTGGATGAGGTAGTGGGGTTAATGAGAATGGAATGAATAGTTTTCGCGGAACACGTTAAGCACCATGTAGCATAGGCGCCGATTTATGTTTCTGCCCGTGGGAATACAAAATTTTGAGCTGCATTATAAGATGAAGAAAGACCGTGGGTGCTCGAACCCCGGAGCACCCAGCTGGCCTATGCCATGTAAGCAACATAGGAAGGATTACAGCTGAGAACCAAAGCAAGCAGCTGGCCAACAAACTCACGAAATTACAGCTGGGAGAGCTGACCAAAAACAAGAAAGACAAAGAGAAGACCGAAAAAGGTAAAACACAGGCCCCAGTGATGTTAGCCGAGCAGCCTACACCAAACGTGGCTGCACTGACTCCAATGGTTGCAGCAATGCCCCAGGTGCAGAGACCCCAAATGCTGGCGCCTATGCCAGCAACACCAACCCCAATGACCCAAGTAACTGCCCCAGTCTCACGAGTCCCACCTGTGCACGTACATGTTACTCAATCTGTGGGTGGTTATGGGCCCCCAGTGGCAAGAGGGTCAATGAGAGGAAGGGGGAGGCAACAGGGGGGAGTGCCCCAACGAGGTGGAGGGAGAGGCCGAGACAGTCAGTGGGCACAAGGGCAGTTTAGACACGATGTGTGTTGGGGATGTAATCAAGCCGGGCACATTAGAAGGAACTGTCCAACAAACCCATGGGAAGAACCGACAGTATCTAACCCATGGACAGGACCAGCAGCAAACGGTCAGAACTAGGGGTGCCCAGAGAAGCCAGAGGGGGAAACAATGCTACCAATTGTCTCAATAGAACCACAAGAGGAACCCACCATACCAGTTATCATTAACCAACAAGAATATCAATTCATGGTAGACACAGGCGCCACCTACTCATGCATTGGAAAAACAGGTTCAAGCCTCCCCCTCTCTAATTTATCAGTTAAAACTATTAGCTTCTCTGGGAACCCGCAGATAATTCCACTCAAACAGCCTGTCCCAATGCAAATTGCAGCTAGAACTCCAGTCAATCTCTTAGGTAGAGATATTTTGTGCCCGCTAAAAGCCAACATCGTATGCACACAAAATGGCATTTATGTGGACATCCCCGATGAGTTACAAAGTACAATGATGCCCCTACAAGTTCAGCCAAGTGTTCTGCAGCCTATAGTGTATTGGCTGTGCTTGGCTCCTCAATAATCCATGTTACAAGAACAATGGAGAAGGTGGGAACCATGGGTGCGAACCCAGTTTGAGACAGTTACTGAACCTCGACTACCATTACACTGCACCCTCATGTACGATGAACAACAATCGCACGAGGAGTATAAAGCATGCTGGAATGATGCCATCAATAGGCACCATTATTCAGTTGTGAGCCAAGATATTTATATCGGTCCGCAAGGAGCAGCAGCCGCAGTAACGCTGCCGCCATCCCTACACCAATGGTTCCAGGTCCAGACATCTACACCACATGTAACGTTGTTAGTAGCGGAAGGTAGAGAATCGCACGAGTTGGGACCAATGGTTAAAGTGGCTCTACAGGTACAAGAATGGCTACCAACGGCGAACAGGTACCTGCATATTTCTCCCAACAGACAGTTCATTAGGATCTCAGGGAAAACATATGACAGAGGGATAGCAGAAAGAGTCCTGTTAGATGAGAGATCACCTACACAGATGCCCCTTCAGTCGGAGCATGAATCAGTGTTCCAGCAAGTGCCGGAGAATATATGGCCAAAGCACAAGACAGATGTAGGTTATATTAGGTCAGCACAACCAGTGCGAATAACACTAAAGGACGGGATCAGGTTGCCATGCCGAAGACAATATCCCCTCAAGCAACAGGCGATAGACGGAATCAAGCCCACGATTGACGGCCTGTTGCAGGCCAGAGTGTTAATAAAGACCATAAGTCTGTGCAACACCCCAATTTGTCCCATCAGAAAGCCACATTCAAATGATTATCGCTTGGTACATGACCTAAGAGCCGTTAACTTGGTAGTCAAAGCAGAGGTGCCCATAGTCCCGGATCCACACACGCTGCTTTCCAACATACCACCAAATACACGATGGTACACAGTAATTGATTTATGTTCTGCCTTTTTTAGTGTACCGATACATCCGGAATCACAATATCTTTTCGCATTTATGTACCCAGGACAGCAATAATAGGGTGCACATACATTTAAACATAGATTACCACAGGCACCCTAATCCAGAATGGATGATTTACTAATCTGCAGCCCCTCCATGTTCAATAGGGTGCTAGCACAGGACTTCCAGCATTTAAACATACTGACATTATCATATACAACATTCCGAGCACCCTAATCCAGTATATGGATGATTTACTAATCTGCAGCCCCACTAAAGAGCAGTGTGAGGAAGATTCAGTCACTGTATTGACAACTCTAGCGACGGGAGGTCATAAGGTTAGCAAGGATAAATTACAATTTTGCCAACAAACAGTTGAGTACTTGGGGAGACAGCTATGTGGTGACAGGAGGCTTATTGCACCGTCTCATGTCGAGGCTATCACTAAGGCCCCTAAGCCTCAAACAGTTGGGCAGATGCTTTCATTCCTAGGAATGGCAGGATACAGCAGACCGTGGATTTGTGATTACGCGGTCATTGCATCACCGTTATGAACCTTAATTAAGGTATATACCATGTATATGGCTCTATCTGGAAGCAAAGAGGCTTTCGCAGGGCTGATGGCACACCCATCACACACGGGGAAGCAATTTCGGGCTTGTTAGAGGCCATGAAGCTACCTAAAGCAGTGGCCATTATAAAGTGCCCAGCGCATCAAAAGGCACGAACCCTGGTATCTGACGGCAACAATTTAGCGGATAGATCGGCGCGCCAAGCGGCAATAGGGCAAAACACGATAGGAGTCATGTTGGCAGAAGAGCCTAGTCCCGACCATTGCGCAAGGGGGGAAGTCATCAAACCCATTACAAATGCATGGTGGTCGCCCTATTTAACAAGTATGGTGGATCAAGCGCTAAACAACTGCGAAATCTGTGCAACATATAATAACAGGAAGGCCTTTTTAGCGCCGATTGGGCACATCCCACCACCTGATGGACTGTTTAGACACCTCATGATAGTGGATAGATTTAGCCGGTGGGTAGAGGCGACACCTACAAGCGGTCCAGATGCCAAGTCAGTGGCAAAGTTTTTATGTAAGGAAGTGTTTCCCCGGTTTGAGATTCCGGACAAGATCAGTTCGGGAAGGGACCACATTTTGTAGCTGAGATGATGAAAGTAGTAACTAAAATGTTGGGGATTAGACAAAGATTTGGGTGTGTGTACCATCTACAGTCCCAAGGAATGGTGGAGAGGGCTAATGGCACCCTAAAAGCAAAGATAGCCAAAATATGCGCTGATGGAAAAATCAATTGGGTGGATGCAATGCCATTAGCGTTAATGAGCATGAGAATGCAAACCAATAGGAGCACGCATCTAACCCCGCATGAGATGTTAACTGGGAGGCCTTTGCCAGTACCGTACCTTCGGGGTCCGTACAATGGACCCGCGCTTGAGCAACTTGAGAGAGAATTATCAAATTATGTGCAACATCTAACCTCAATACACAAAGCCATCTTCCAACAGGTGAAAGGAGCTACTGAGGAAAGAACAAGCAGCATTCCAGAAGACCTGCGAAACATACATCCAGGAGACTGGGTGTATGTCAAAGTGATCAAGAGGAAGTGGAGTGAACCCAGGCGTGAGGGGCCATACAAGGTGGTGCTGACAACTCCCACTGCGCTTAAGGTTGAAGGTAAGAGTGTGTGGTTCCACCTTAACCACTGCTGTAAGGCGAGAGAGCCCGGATGCACACAAGACGATATTAGAATCAGCCTGCGGGGAGTAGCAGAAAGGCAAGATGAAGGAGCACCCTCAGAGTGCAGAGAGGATGAGGAGACTAGGGAGACATAGAGAAAAACAGAGGAAGGAGAGTGGGGTATGGGGTATACAGGTAGGGATGTTATTGTTGTTGATGGGGACACTGTCGGAGGCTCATGCCTCATTGAGTAATGAGAGCATGAGCATTAGCCACCTGATGGCCAGTAGTATGTACAAGGCGCAAGGGAAAGGACTACACACCTTACACAAGAAGGGTAATATGTTTCATCGATGGTTGGAATATTCTGCAAGGCAGGTGACTCAGCAGACATGCATAACATGCTACAACTACGGCAAGCTAAGAACACCCCACATAAGACCATTACCCTATAAACAGGTGGAATGTACAGGAGATCGAGGGTGCTACCTACAATGTATATTGTACTACATGGCGAAAGGAGGAAAGCATTTAGAATTGTGGGAAGGGACGAAGCCTAAAAATTTCAATCAATCATTGAGCCAGCCATTAGATCGCACCAGCAAAAGTGATGGATACGTCTATACATATAAAGGGCAGACACTTATTGAAATAAGCAAATGTCAAGACATACTTATTGCCGGGGACGAAGTAAATGCTGAAGTGACCCCGATTGTTGTGGTACCCGATAACATTGAATTCCCAGTATGTGTGGCACGAGACAAAAAGCTGGAAAGGCAGAGGTGGAGCTATGAAACAATAGGGCTGTATTTACGCCACTTTGGGAGCGCTTACGATCCACCAGTTAAGTGTACTAAACGAGGCAATAAAGGCCCCTGCCTAGTGTACTCCACCACCGATGCCGCACCAATTAAATGCCGGGAAGTAGTCGCCAACTTCGGAGACAAGATAGTCAATGAGACAAAAATATCTGCATTTACCGTGCCAGACCTATCTAGAGGCACACATCCTTTGGCTGACGTATATTGGTACTGTGGCAAAGGCACGCAGGTTAAAGCGACACTAGAAGCAAACTGGACAGGAATATGTGCGCCAGTTGTTTTAACCGGACGAGTGACAGTTGTTGAACTAACGTCACCCGGCCGTGCAGGACGGCAGAGGCGACAATGGACAGAACAGGAGGAACCCCTATGAATGTTCCACCAGAACATAAGGCAATGGGTGAGCACCCCATTAATGCTATAGCAGTATTTGCTCCCTGGGTCCAAGTCATAAGAAATGCAGAATGGGTAAACTATCTATGGTACAACCAGCAGAGATTTATTAACCATACAATATTATCACCACAAGGGATAAAGGGGCAGCTGCATGCCACCTCAATTATGGCAGTACAGAATCGGCTGATTCTTGACACGTTGCTTGCTGATACACAGGAGGTATGCGAACAATTTGGGGAAGATTGCTGCACAGGGCTGGACTGGGAGGAAAAATAGGCCCTGCCATTTCGCTCACAGACCGGCCCATTTTTCTGTTGAGCGGGGGAGGGGGGTGCTGCACAGAAAAAAAAGTTGAGACCAGTTCGTTGCTTTTTGCGGACCGGGGTGCTGCACAGGAAAATACTCATACTCATACTCATACTGTTAAGTAATTGTTAAAGAAAAAGCTCTGCTCAAAGTCGTAGGAATAATTAAATATTTAATACAATTTTTGGTAAACAATATCAAAACATAAAACAAATTATATATTTTACAAAAAAAATGCGGACAGCCTGTAGCCTGACAATGTAGCCTGTAGGAAGGAGAGAAAAAGACAAGACAGACAGACAGAGGCCTTATTAGGCTACAGCAGCAGCTTTCTCATGAGCTCACTCTTCTCAGCTACCCTGTCAATGATCATGTCAGAGTCCAACCCCATAAGGACATCTTTTCGGTCGCCATCAACAAGAACGTCTCCAGCTTGTCTCCAGACAGGGTGCTCCTCAGTCTGCTCTTGATGAATTTGAGGGTGGAAAATGTTCTCTCGCAGGCCACCTGAGTCAGGGAAAGTGTCAGCAGGTACTTGTAGGCAAGCCCAAGGATATGATAGGCATCTGATAGCATGTTGAACTGCCGAAGTACTTGAAAGCAGCACAGTGGGCAATTTCGGCAGGAGGCGCAGCTTTTGTTCACGATATCTGTCTCCTGTTCCTCTCCTGCAGATCCATCTTCTACCGTTCTGGTGTTGTATTCCTCCATATGGGATGCTTTAAGCCTGTCCCACTGGCCAGCAAAGTTCTTCAGTTCTGACTGAAGATTTTCCACTGTAGCCCTGCTGTCAAATTTGACAAGACATTTGCTGAGGTCTTGGAGAGCATTGTGGGGAAGGTCTGTCGTCTTGATGTTGTCAAAGTTCCTGGGGTCCAGGCATGCCAAATCAGCAAAGAGAGTGCCGTGTGTCATAAACCTTCTGTGGATTGCCTCGCTAGCTGTGTCCAGAATTGAGTGGTGGACATTCACCTCATATGCTCTGAGAGCATCGCTAAGTGCCTCATCTTGAGCCATCTCTCCCGCCATGTTTTTCTTCTTCTTCGTTCTTTTCTGAGGCAGTGAAGTCTCCACTTCGATGTCTGCTCCTCCCTCCCTCTCTTCAAGGTTCTCGTTTCCCCATTTAACAAAGGTGTCTGCAGCTGCCTTCACAGTTGTGAAATCCCGAGTGATCTTTTGAGGCTGTCTTGTGTGGCAATCACCATGCGATGGGCGGAGAGGATTTCCATCCCTTTTGTCTGGAGGTACTTTGACAGTGGAGTGGTTAGCTCAAATACTCTCAGGAAGATCTGTGCTGTTAACACGGTTTCGTATTTGAGGAGGCCCTCTTTGAATCCTCGTGCTTTGGCACGGATGGTTGGCTTTTGGTTTGCCTGCTGCTCTATGGCTGCCAGTGTGAGAACTGTTTCGAGGAAGAGGCTGTTGGTTGGTTTACCAAAGTGTCCAAACACTTTTTCGACTGCTTCGTGCTTGGACCCCCACCGTGTTTCTCCTATTGGAGATAGCCGTCTGTGGCTTTTGTCTTGGGCTTCGTTGTCCCACAGTATGACCCTCTGGTAGGAGTCCTTGATGAACACTGCTACGTCATTGAGTAGACTGAAGAGGGATCCACTTTCTAAAACACTTCCAGTAGTGTCAGCCAGGACTAGATTAAGTACATGGGCATAGCACCATACATGTACATGAGTGGGAGACTGGGATGCCATCAGTGCTGAAAACCCTCTGTACTGGCCCTGCATATTTGATGCCCCGTCTGTGGAATTCCCGATGCACATGGCCTTGTCCAGTTTCAGGCGATCTAAGACCTCTGAGAGCAAGTCCACAAAGTATTCCCCAGTGGCTGCATGGCACTTCACTACAGCAACAAGCCTCTCGTGCACAGCTTCAGTCACATATCTTAGGACGACTGCACACTGATCCTGGGAGGTTACATCTTGTGTGGTATCCAGTTGAACAGTGAACATTCCAGCTTTTTGGATGTCACTTGCGATGGTCTCCTGAATGAGATGGCCAATACTGTCTATCACTGAGTTTACAGTGGTCTTGGACAGTAAGGTGATGAGAGACCCTCTACCTTTTGTTCCACTGGATGCATGCAATTCTTTGCTCTTCTTCATGCACTCATCAAGATGCTCTTTGAGGCTGACATCATACTTTCCTATTACAAGGATCAGCTCCAAGAAGTTTCCATGATCTAGGGTACAGTCGTCCCACTTGTATGCCGCCTCATTCTCCACATGCCTGTAGCTCAAGCCCCTCTTCCCAATCGCTTTCACCACATCCACTACACGCTCCAAAACCTGGCGTTTCTTTCTTACTTGCTGCCTATGAGCAGACATCTGACTGCCGGCAAACTTACTGTGGATATCGACTTTTTGCATTTTAGGAAATACGCTTCAGCACACATTCGGTGTGTATTGCTCTTTCATGATCCTCTACACGCTGTTGTGCGTGTCTCCATTCTGACATTCCAGTAATAAATTTGCTGGGGTCAGTGATCTTAGAAAATGCCATACATAAAAAACAAAACAACGTATGCTGTTCCTCGCAATACGTGAGCCACTTCCTACAGGTGCCATCTTTACAGGTGAATAACTTTTGCGCCACTAGATTTTTGGTTCTCTGCTGCGGGTGGTAATCAAAAAAATTCTAAAATGGAAGGTTCAGGACGGGCAAAGTAGTTGAGGTCCTGCTTGTGGCTCTCTCTTTCCTGTTCCTGGCTTACCTCTCTCCCTGACTGTGACACTCTCGTTTTCTGGGGAGGGCAGCTCAACCTGGCTCAACAAGACATGGGGAGCAGAGAAGCAAAAGACACACTACGTGAGGTTTTATTTTGAAAACCCCAAATATATGTTTGAAGATCGGGTGTCATTTCTATTTTGTTTTGATCTTGAAATTCAATCTATGCTTTCTCAAGTTCAATTTGTTTATTTATGTAGATATAGCCCCCTATATCACACTTGTTTCAAAGGGCTTCTTCACAGAGAAGGCGAAGCCCTTTTTAATACACAGGTCAATGGAAAATAATTTTCCAAATATGGCACCACAATTCTACAAAATCACTACAGTAGTAGCATGATGATAGCCAGTAGCCACATTCAAAAAAATGATAGCCATATTCAAAATAACAGAGCTAGTTTACTACAACAACTACTACTACTACTACTAGGCTCATCTAGAGTTAGCAATAGACCAATTTCAGAAGTTTATGTCATAATAACCCTCTATGGCATGATTTGTTTTTTGGGGAAAAAAATATTAAATATTATTTTTGGGAGATTGGGGGTCCCTGATAATATATCAATCATAAAATGTGTCACCCCCACCCCCCAACCAGATATTGGTTTGTTGCCTCAGGGCAACACTGTGCGACAAGGGTAGTAAAACTCCAAGGTTTTTTATAGTACATTTGATTCAGTGTAATTATTTGATAAGCAGTATTATCAAAAACGTCAATCATATTCTTGTATTTTATTGCACACAGCCAACACACAATGTGTACCAAGACTTTTGATTTCTGTTTCTGTCACACCAAGGCCTTGGTATGAGGAAATTATTTTAAAAAACGCGATGCAACTTTTTTACGCAATTTTGCGATGAATGAGAAAGTCTGCCTAGAAACAGGAGAAAACGTCTTTGAATGGGTACTTCTTATCTACACTATCAATTTTACGATTGGTTTTACGACCATGAATGACAGATTTACAGACCAAAGAATGGAAGGAGAATGGTTAGTCCCGCCCCACTTTGAATGTGGAAATCTCCGCCTGCGTTTACCCGAGAAATCCCCAAAACGTGAAAACCACACGGCGAGAATCTTAGCTTTTAAATGTATTTTTCGGATTAAAGATGGGTTTAAAAATGTTTATTTTATAAGCGTTTGAAGAAGAGAAGTGCTTTTCGTGGGGCCGGCGCTCTGTTGCGCCGGCGCATAACATTGGCTAAAAAATGTGGGGCTAACCGCATAGTGTTGCCCTGAGGCAACGAACCGAAAAACATGTTTATCGTATATAAATAAAAACAAAATTATGCTAACGTAACGTTGCTTAGTGAGACAGAGTGACTGACTGACCGAGTGACTGCTTAGCTTACCTCTTTAGCTAACGGTATATCCTCCTCCACTGTCAGAAGTTCTGACTCTGTGTCTGTGTCACTGTCACGCTGCTGTTGACGAACATTACTGCTACTAGCAGCAGTTCCAGAGAACATGTGGGGTATTTTCTGACATTTCGAGGCCTCCTCTGCCAACTTTTTAACTTTTTTATCTCTGATTTTCTGGGCACCTCCTTTGCGCTTTGGTGGATCCATTTCTCAACTGACCGCTGTCCATTTTGGGGCGGCCGTTCGATGGCCAAAAAGCATGTGATTGGGCCGCCCAGTGTCAGTATAGAAAATGAACCAATGGGCCGCTGTCCATTTTTTTTGTTGGCCGTTAGATGACAAAAAATAAAAATAAATTATACCGCCCCTACCGCCCAGGCCGTTCGATGGCCAAAAAAGCATGTGATTGGGCCGGCCCAGTGTCAGTATAGAAAATGAACCAATGGGCCGCTGTCCATTTTTTGTTGGCCGTTAGATGACAAAAAAATAAAAATTAATTATACCGCCCTACCGGCCCAGGCCGTTCGATGGCCAAAAAGCATGTGATTGGGCCGGCCCAGTGTCAGTATAGAAAATTAACCAATGGGCCGCTGTACATTTTTTGTTGGCCGTTAGATGACAAAAAAAAAAAAAAAAAAATTATACCGGCCCAACCGGCCCAAAACTAGACCGGCCCACCGGGCATTTGCCCGGTAGACTATATAGCCAGTCCAGCCCTGTTGCTGCACAATTATCCCAATGCACACAGGAAAAGGGGAAAACCTAACAGTAGCCATAGAGGCGTTGGAGGATATGAGAAACGAGCATGTTAAGAATACACCAGGACAATCAGACCAGGGGTGGTGGGACTGGTTGAACATGTCATCATGGAAAGCAGCAGTGGTAAAAATAAGAGTGATTATAGGATTGGTAATATTGATGTTGTTGTTTGCCTCAAGTTGCCTCATTCCATTTATCCAATCTCTGATAAAAAAGATAATAGCAACTACGAGTGGACAGTTTCCGGTTACAGTGGGCCCATTAGAGGACGCGGGGGACACAGGCGTTGAGATAAAGCGGGTTAAGCCTACCGCCCTCGAATGAAGTGAACCAATGCATGTGTCGTTGCACGGCGAAAGGGGGGTGGGGTGTTTCACTGTACTTGTCGTCCAAGTAGGACCCAACGAGTATCGAGATGAGTACGGAAACCCAGTGAATGCTAAAGGTGGTCCAATTGAGTGCCCGTTCGGGAACCCCTGCTACGAGTATGGTGTGAGAGGAGGTGCTGGCTGGGAGTGCTGGTGCCACCATACCCTTGCCGCCAAGCTGGTGAAGGATCCCCGGTTCTGGGCTGACTATGTTGGTAATAGCCCTGATGGAGGAGACTGGCGCCAATAGGACGAGGAGGAGTGGTCCGACTTCCTGTGCATCGTGTGAGCCGAGGCGACTTCTCCGTAGTGATGACCCTCGACTGTGCGCAAAGTACATGGGTTGAAGATACAACACTTACACTGACTACAGACATATACATGGACTGAAGCAGTGAATAACACACACAGGAGCCTGACGCTCCCTTACCTATGGCAGATAGATTAAAGCACACACATAGTTATCTCACACGCTTCTGCCAGAGAAGATCACGAACAACAACGGCTGTGAAAGAAGGGAAGACATTATCCTGCGGGGCCTATTATCACTATAATCATGCCTTATGTTTAAACGTACGTTACTTAGGAACGAACATGTAGTCGTTTTGGACCAAGGTCAGCTTGCATTGAGCGTCGTTGTGAATCAATGGCCACGATTTGCCCTGTAAGTGTTATGCAAGCGGTCCGAGCGATAAAGAAAGATGCCTACCACCATAGCTACAGGTGGTATCTATGTGGAGGGGGCGCGACATGATGCAAGAACAACACAGGTACTCGCACGCCCAAGCAACGGTCTGCATCAAAGCTTGAGTCTGACTGAGTTGTGCGGGTGCAGCCTGGGTGACGGCTGTGGGGAAAATTGGTTTACTAGTGGCGCAAGTGAAGCAACAGAAAGGCCACTAGGGAATTAGTTACTCACCAATGAGTCAATATGAGCTGACTAGGTTTATTATATTTTTGTTGTTTGAAATAGCGACTTGTGTTTTTAGTAAATTACATCTGTATTTTTAGTAAACTCACAACCTTTTGCTGAGGGGAGACTAAAAATTGAAACGAAAAACATAAACAACGAGGTCTAGTTGTTGTTTAAATATTTAGGTTTAGCCTTACAAACATTTTCCTTCTCTATTAAAACTATTTGCAAAATTGAGAATGGATATCACAACACATTTCTGTAAGCAATGGAAATAAGAGCGTAAGTTGTTGCTCTGAAAGCATAAAACAGTTTACAGGTATGTAAATAAAACCTTATCCAAACCAAGTTAAAACATGAAACGTGTCTTCTTGATACAATACTGACAAGCCAATTTGTATTCTTTAAATAACATAGAACTAACATATTTATTTTCCCAACAGAAAGTATTTTTTTACGTTTTGAAATGTTTAGAACATGAGCGTACACGAGCAGATTATTGATTGATTATTGAGAGGCCTCACGGGCATGGTTTAAATAATACTCTGGGAAATTGGCTAACGCTATATAACGCTGTTCTCCGTTTCAAACTGGCAAAGCTTTACTCACAACGATGAGGAATCAGTGTACAATAGTGGGTTTTTTCCAACAAGCATATTGAAGCCCTACGTCATTTTATGTTTTTTCGGTTAAAATGAATCGGAACCTATCAGCGGTTTTCACATGTAGGCCTACTTTAATTCTTATTCGAACTGAGCAGTTCTGAGCGTGACAGTTAGGCTACTATGCAGAAAAGTCCTGTTTAATTTGTTTTAAGCCTACTTATTTTGAGAAGTGAGCAGAATTTATGGAAATATTGTAATGCTGACTGCTGAAGGAACATCCAGAAATGTTTGCTTTTTTCATTATCGTGATACCATCTTTATCACAACAATGCTTATAGACACAATGAAGTGAATGAACACGCAGTTAGCCCTAATGGCCAAGATACACAGGACATAGCAAACGTGGCTATCAATCAAAATGACAGCCCAAACATTTAGCATTAGTTATGGCTAAACTAACTGCTCATCGATACAAAACGCTCATTATGCGTCGGCAGCCAAAATACTTTTGGGTCAGAATTTTATTTGATAAACCTAAATGCACGTATGAACGAGCGCATACCATGAACTACGAAACCTAAAAATGACAAACTATTGATTGTATTGTATTTTTATTAAATAGTGTGAAACTAAAATATACAATTTATTGTTAATGCTTTATTCAACATGCATTCATTCTCTATATGAGAAAGTAAGGAACACATTAGAAAATGACATGATGCATCACAACTACAGCAGAAATGTACCTGACTCAATTTCAGTATGCTTTATTAAATATTTTTATCTAACACTAGACTACCCGTGCATGCTTACAACTTCCTGTTCAGATGGGGCAAAAGGTTACATCGGGGGGTACGTTGACTTTTGTCATGTCTCAATTTAGAATCAATGGTGTCTGGTTTTGGCTAGATTGAAGCCAACCTCATCAATATATATATAAAACATGCTAGTGTTCAGCAGCATCTAGCTCCATGACTCTCTGAAACAGTCAGGAAAAAGCATGTTGAATGACAGAAAGGATACAGATATCAGTCCATATAGTGTAACACAGTAATACAGTAAACTGGAATACAGTATCAATATTGTAATAGGCTAATATATAAAATGTAACTTACTTGTACATATTCATAGTGCAGTTGTTTCACTCTTTCAGAGTTTCTTTCAAACGGCACTCTGTACAGCTGTTTCATACGGAGTTGATGCCGCTTCAGTAGACGGCCCATTGTGGATAAACTTACCCTGTGTATGTTGTTGAATGTTGTGTTGTTAGTGATGATGTGGTGTTGCAGTTGTCATAAAAGTATGCTGTTTGCAATGACAGTGTTTATGATTTGTTGTTCCTGTTCTTGTGTGAACAGGTGATTTCTTCCTCCTGTGGGCGGTCGCCTTGCAATTCTGCAAAAACAGAATGCGAATGTTTAGGGTCTAAGATCTCCTTCTTATGAAATACTGTAAAATCATATAGAGGGTAGGATTTCTTACCTGTTCTCATTTCTGAATGTCCTGATGATACCTGCTACAGTGTAGTGGCTCAAATTCGTCTGGACCCTCTGACCAGCCTCCTGTAGACTCAAGCCATGGTTGATGACATGGTCAATCAAAGTGGCCTGGATCTCATCTGTGACAGTTCTTCTGACTTGGCCTCTCACTACTCCTCATTCTCTGTGTCCTCTTCCTCCTCCTCATTCTCTGTGTCCTCTTCTTCCTCCTCCTCCTCCTCCAAAACCTTTTTACTCAATGTGCCACACATGAGTGCAGAAGTTTCTCCTTTTTAAAACTTTATTTTCTTCTCTTCCAAAGAATATTAAGAGGCAGGCTCAGTTGGCATTTTAAAAAAGCAACTTAAAACGTACATTTTCCCTTCCTCTTCCAATTTTATACAATTTAGTTTTTCTAGTCCTGTTTATACCTGCTTTTACGTCCATATTTTTATTTTTATTTTATTTATTGCCTTTTTTGCCAAGTGCAAAATGAGGTCCTTAATACCCATAATGCAATTTTCGCCCCTGCTATATCAATATAATTAAGAATGGACAAAACGTATCTAGTCTTTCCCATATGTTAATGCAACCTGTGCAGGACATGCAGTGATGGATAAAGATTTCCAGCTGTATTACATGACGGATGTTTACGCTGTTAAATGTGCTCATTGTCACACAACAGTATCATTTAAATGATGGGAATCGCACATTACATTATGGAATGGGATTTGTAAAACTGACTCAACCGTTACCATAAAACGTAAGAACTCTAAGGATTCTATAGCTTTAGGCTGCCTAGCAATTTCACCATGATGGATAGCATTCTGTGAGAAGGTGACAGCATGATCATTTGCATTGCAAAACACAACAGCAGGATAAGTTGAATTTAAATAGAAAACTGATTCTGACTTAAACAAGCACTTGCAACTCAGCAATAACCATCTGCTTAATCAATTTACCTTCTACATCCCCTCTCCACAATAGCAGCGGTTTGCACACCACAACAGCTGCATTATTTATGAACCACTCTCAGTTCAACTTTGCCAATTTGCATTTTTCCTCAAATGGAAGCATGGCAACTGCAGTCTTTTCCCCCTTGACCATGACCACCCATGGTTATGAATGTTGTTCATTGTTAAAAAATTAAATTAAAAATACAATTAAAATAATCCAACCAGGGATAGATAAAAAATGATGGGAGCACCAAACAATATATGAATATTTATGAACTAATAATGAGTTGGGCCGCCCTTTGCCTTCAGAACAGCTTAAATTATTCTTCGAATGCTGTTATACAGGTTTTGAACTGTTTCTAGTGGGATATTACACCATTCTTCAAGAAGGAAAGCCTCCAGTTCTCAGAAAGATGAATGTGGTGGAAATCCACACTATGTTCCAGAAGTTTCCATAAAGGTTCAATGATCTTTAGTTATCTGGTGATTGGGGAGGCTATGAAAGGTATTTTACTTAATCTGGGTGTTCATTAAACTATACTCCTTAAGTGTGATGTCTGTACATTGGTTCAAGATGCAAAACAAGAAGGCAAAACAGATGCATAACTCATATCAATATCAATCTAGGGCGTGAGCATGCAGTTTAATCAAGAACAGTGCCATGAACTTCAGAGAGGATATTACGGTTGGGTTGCAGTGCATATTACACCTAAAAATGCATGTTTGTGAGTAAAGTGGTGCTACTGAGCAGTGGAAAAGTCATATGGTCAGATTAATTCTCAACCAAAGCACGAATGCATGTGTGGCACACGCCAAAGCAGCCTACAGGCTGGAGTGCTTGTTTCCCAAGGTGAAGGGTTCTGGTGGCTCTGCTATGGGGTGCCTTTTCATGGTATGGATTAGGTCCACTCAACCCCTTAGAGGGCAAAGTAAACACCAGTATGTACAAAGCCATTCTGAGTGATCATCTTTATCCTATGGTGAAGCATTTCTATACTGATTTTATTTTATTTTTATTTAACCTGCATTTAACCAGAAAAGCCACATTGAGATTAAAAATCTATTTTTCAAGTGTGTCCTGGCTAAGACAGGCAGCAAGAAAACAATTAGTTGCAGACATACAAAACATATAACATATAACAGAATCTAAGTTTAAAGATAGAAAGAGAAAAAAGAATATAAATATTTTAAAAATAACAAGATATTTACAAGATTTATATGACTTCAAATCACCTCAATCAGAGAAGTGGCAAATGTCAGAGTCATTGGAGGATGTAGGGAGCACACAGGGACAGTTTACCTAATTAAAACATTGACATCCTGATATGCCTACCTCTAAATCCTTTAGGATAGATTTTAAAGCATTTAACGAAACCAGCTCCTTGAGATTTAAGATATTCTGTAATTTATTCCAGTTGTAGGGAGCAGCGTATTTAAAAGCCTTTTTACCCAACTCGGTATGGGCAATTGGAACATTTAATAAGAATAAATCCATAAATAATAAATCCTGATGATGGTGGTCTCTTCCAGGATGAGAATTAATGTTTTTTAAGGATGTAAATCATATGTAATGGGAATCTAAGTTACCAGATCTCGACCCAATTGAACATGTATATGAGATTCTGGACTGGTGCCTGAGACTGCATTTTTCACCACCATCAACAAAACACCAAAATGATGGAATTTCTAATGGGAGAATGGTGTTACATCCCATCAATAGAGTTCCAGACACTGGTCAAATCTATTCCAAGGTACATTGAAGCTGTTCTGGCAGTTCAGGGTGGCCCAACACCCTTTTAAGACACTATGTTGATGTTTCATGTGAATTTATTTTGGCAGTTACCTGTGTGTTTAATTAAATCACAACAAATTACAACAAAATATGGACAAAAGTAATATTTAATAAGAGTAATCAAACTGTTACCAAAATGACATGTTCAAAGTTTTTGGAGTCAACAATGATGTAAAACAAACCCCTGAGATGAGCACTACTTTCACTTTACAAAAACATTAAATTTTCATATATTAAATAACATTTTAAATTACAGTTGACACACAGGCATGTCCTTTTTTCTGTCAATTACAGTAATGCACAGAATATAACATCTTCACACAAATGATTGCAAGGTGGACAATATTGGATTCACCTTTCTAGTGATTAACTGTTTGTAATGGAAAAAAGAAATAACCGATGTGCTCTCTCAATAGGCTCTTAGGCCATGCTTTTTTCTATGTTAAATCAAGGCATACCTCATTGGCTAAATTAATGGATAGACCTATCCTGTGTTCTATGTTACGAACATAGATTAACAACATGGAAATTGTAGTAACAAGGCAGATTTTCGCTTGGAAATATCACAACTAGCCTACATTGAAAATGGGGAAAATATATCTGAAGGTGCATATTACGATTGCATGATGAGCGGGGAGAGAGGACTTTGTAATTCCCATTTTAGGAGATGAATACCAAAGAATTGGACTGACAAATGAACATGGAAATTCAATAGCTGAGTAACAAGGCGACGTACAGTACAAGTAGGCTAAACATAAAAATGTTTTCTTTATGTAAATAGCCTACGAAACAGTGCCTAAGTCCACATTATTGAAAATGGCCAATCCTATTATCATAGATGTTGATTTGATAAATAAACATATGAAACAAATCAACATATTTTAGTTGACAGGGGGTCTGTCTATGAATCATTTCTTGATTGACCACAATTATGTTATAGTACATCACTACTGAGTTCATGGGGACCTTTCTTACGGAGTGGAGAGCAGTTCGGTCAATCTTGTTTTTGGTTTAACCTCCGCTTTTCTCTGGTACAGCCAGGAAATGTAAATTCTGACAGTGCTAATCTTTTAGAATCAAAAATTGTAGCTGTGTGGTGTAAAGCGTATATAATATGTGCTAGAGTATGGGTTAAGTTACCCGACCCTCTCATCAGATGCAAACACATACACATGCACACATGAATTGCCCTAAAGGTCATTGTTTTTATGTAACCATGTAAAAAACTATGCATTTCTCCAATAAATTATAAAACACACAATGGCCAAGAAAAAAAGTACATTTAATTCACAATACAATAACAATAAAACAAATGTGCTAATATAGTGTTGGCACACTGTCCCTTGGCTTTTGCTGTGGTAATGTTAGTTACGATACTCCTTAAGTACCAGCTGTAAACAATGGCCCGAAACCTGGTACTTACGAGTCCGGCCCACTAGTTCTCAAGCACGCAACTAAACAGATAGTACTGTAGTTGCTGCTAACAAGCAAACAACAAACCGAGAAGATGGTGTCAACACTAAAACAGGGCTACAACAGATGGTATTATATGAAAACAACTTTTACAAATGAGGTCGTAGAACGGAATACTCACAGTTCTCGAAGCCAACCGATGATTAATACAAAAACCAGATAGAGTGCACACATACTGTATGCTATGTTATGCAGTGCACACATACAATGCATAACATAATGAATATTAACCTTGCTCAACAATATTATCACCCCATGTCAATAAATATTGTTTCAGATTTCTCTCGCTTCATTATTTTGGTTATCACTGCATTTAAAAAAAAGTATTTTTTATGGATATAAAATGCATATACATGTCCAGCATTCATCCTGGTTGTCCTGCATTCAGACTGTTTGAAATTGGTCACCATATAGATAAATTCCCATCACACAAGATTGTGGATGTTCTGTATTTCGCCTCATTGTGAGGCAAATCATTCAATAAATGATTGTAAATGCAATATGTATTCAGTTAAGAGGTTAAAAGTGGAGAAACCAGAGAGGATGGCACTCCAGGTCAGCCCCTTGATTAAAAGAGTAAGTATGCATGCATGGCATAGACCGCATGAAGTGCCCTCGGCAATTTGAACAGCTATTAATGACACACTTACAGAACAGAAACAGAAATAACTACTGATGTACCATGTACCACACTACTACTATTGCTGAAGATGCCCAGAGCCCCTTGTTCGATGACTAAGGGGTACGGAGGGGGGTGGGCAGGAGCAGTGAGGAGGGGTATAGAAAGCAGGGAGGAGAGTTGAATGTGGGGCATGACCTTGTCCCGACACAACCCCAAGCCCTGACCCCATTGATAATATGAATGATATTTCATTAATATTACTTATGAACTGAGCTATTATTACTTGATGCAGTACTGGATATCCTTTACACTAGGAAATAATGAGCCTAGGTGGGCCAAATTACCTATAAGACCTCAGTGCAGTAAAATTCCCCACCATTCCGAATAAAATGATGAGTCCCACAGGCAACACATAATTGAAGTTTTTAAATAAAGATTCAGGAGAGAAATTTCCAGACAACCCCAGAATTTTCCCTCAACCAGCTGAAACGAATCTTCCCAACAGGTATACATTCCCCACATAACTTCTCCCCCTTGTGCTTATTGTTCCTGGCACCCCACCGACTCCCCATCTCCACCTTGTTCTATGTTGTTAACTTGCATTTTCCCTCCCCTTGTCATTTGCTGTCCAATAGGGGGGTCAACAACCTTGTCCAATGGCCAGGTACAATCCCACCTCCAGATTTCAAGCCCAATAATTAAATTCCTAAATGTAACCTTGATTAAAATGCTATGTCCCGCATGTCAATAAAACCTACTGCTTTAAACACTTTTATGTTGAGTATTTCTTACTATTGAATTGGCATATTTAAATGCACTTAGTTCTTTCCATATTTAAATGTACTCATTGTTCCTCTGGATAAGAGCGTCTGCTAAATGCAACAAATGTAGGTAAACTACAGTACCATTTGTATGGTGAATATTAATGAATACAAACCTAAAAGTTTAATTGAACACAGACCACTATATTCCCATTTCTAATATGATCATTTTTCTTACCAACATACATTTCGGGGAACACTGCAGCTCATATGCAGCTCTAATTAATGAGGAATGCAAGAGTGAGAGAATGCAATTAGTCTAAAAGCATTCAGGTTAAATGTTGCAGTGTGTCGAATGGATCATTGTCACAGCTTGGAAGTGATCACTGAGGTTGCTCATTGTGTAGTGTCAGCATAATACTGGGATTCTGGGATTTATTTAGCCTCAGTGAGTGAGTAATGCTTTTTCCTACTCACACTGACAATCAATACTTGAGAAACACCTGAGGAAAGAAATTGACTTACAATTAGCTTATGGTTCAGCAGCATAGAATACAAAGCAAAAAAATATTTTTTGAGACTCTGCATTAGCAGTGTAAATTCATTATATGTTCTAGTCATTGTATTATTAATAGAGTTTGTTTTACATTTTGCAATATTTACTTTTTGTGAGTAGTCTGGCTGCAGGATCCACTAGGGGAACACAGGCACTGCTGAGTCACAGGGTTTCTCACCTTATTGAACCCATACACATACAGTAAGTTTGCTGGCAAATTCTCTTATGTTAGGAAGTGTTGTTTTAATTTTAAATAAAACATTTCCAACATGGCGGCACGGTGGTGCAGTGGATAGCACTGTCGCCTCACAGCAAGAAGGTCTCGGGTTCGAATCCAGGCCGGGGGCCTTTCTGTGTGGAGTTTGCATGTTCTCCCCGTGTCCGCGTGGGTTTCCTCCGGGTACTCCGGTTTCTTCCCACAGTCCAAAGACATGCACGTTAGGCTAATTGGAGAGTCTAAATTGCCCGTAGGTATGAGTGTGTGAGTGAATGGTGTGTGTGCCCTGCGATGGATTGGCGACCTGTCCAGGGTGTATTCCTGCCTCTCGCCCGGAACGCATGCTGGGATAGGCTCCAGCACCCCCCCGCGACCCTGACCAGGAATAAGCGGCTTAGACAATGGATGGATGGACATTTCCAACATATGAAGTGTAAAATGTGAGTCATTGAGCTTGAGAACAAAGGTCAAAAAAGCAATTTTAAATTATTTAAAATATTATTTAAAAAGTATAGACACTCAGTGGCCACTTTATTAGGTACACCTTTCATGGATGGCATGGTGGCATGGATTCAACAAGGTGCTGGAAACATTCCTCAGAGATTCTGGTCCATGTTGACATGATAGCATCAGGCAGTTGCTGCAGATTTGTCGGCTGCACATTCATGTTGTGAATCTCCTGTTCCACTACATCCCAAAGGTGCTCTATTGGACTGGGATCTGGTGACTGTGGAGGCCATTGGAGTACACTGAACTCATTGTCATGTTTGTGGAACCAGCTTGAGATGACGTGTGCTTTGTGACATGGTGCATTATCCTGCTGGAAGTAGCCATTAGAAGATAGTGGCCATAAAGGGATGCATATGGCCAG
The DNA here is from genome assembly GCA_029706075.1 of Aldrovandia affinis. NCBI lineage: Eukaryota > Metazoa > Chordata > Actinopteri > Notacanthiformes > Halosauridae > Aldrovandia > Aldrovandia affinis. The sequence continues at coordinate 2,093,965 of JAINUG010000066.1, read as the reverse complement.
CAACAAGATTCAGGTAGATTGTGGCATTTAAACAATGCTTAATTTGTAATAATCATTGACACAAGGCAGGATAGATTTCCACCTGTGGCCTCTTGTTCTGCTGACCCCACTTATCTTAAAAAATCTTTGGTATTTTACTTTTTTAATCCCTTTTAGGAATGTTAAAACCTCAATCAAATCCCCTCTAAGTCTCCGTTTGCTAAGTTTAAATAGATTGAGTGCCTTAAGTCTATCATCATAACTTTTACCTTTCATACCAGGTATCAGTTTAGTTGCCCTTCTTTGGACTTTTTCAAGAGCTTCTATATCTTTCTTGTAGTGCGGTGTCCAGAACTGCACACAGTATTCTAAGTGAGGTCTGACAAAGGCATTATATAACATTAATATAACCTCCTTTGATTTATACTCAATACTTTTTGCTATGTATCCCAGCATCCTGTTGGCTTTTTTCACTGCTGTAGCACACTGCTTTGATCAACTACAATTTCTAAGTCCTTTTCAAATTGAACACCTACTAACTTTTCTCCTCCCATAAAATACTCCTGTCTAATGTTTTTATTTCCCACATGCATAGCTTTACATTTAGCAATATTGAATGTCATCTACCACGTATCTGCCCATTTTGTTTAAATCATCTTGGATTACTTTAGTCGATTCCAAACTGTTTGCCAAACCCCCAAGTTTAGTATCATCTGCAAATTTAACTATTTTGCTACTAACGTCCATATCAAGATACATTTTTTTAATCTAATTAAATTCATTTATTTCTCTTGTGGCCATAACAACACAAAAACCCTGTATTGCTGCCTGGAGATTGAGGCAGTGGGGACAATAAAGTAATGGATCACTGTCCAACTATGTCCCCCATTTTCTCCCAATTTGGTGACCAATTGTACCCTCTAAAATGAGTTAAAACCAATGCATACATTTGTAATAAATAGTAACATGAATAGCATAAATATTTAATTGAACAAACTCACCAGTGTAATGACAAGAATCATAAATGTTAGTTAGCCTCTAAAAACCCATAATGACAGAAGAGGATTATACAGTACAAATGACTTGAGATGTGATTCTTTTTAAATATATGTAATGTGTCATAATATGAGCTTTTGGCAAATATAAGTAGATGGCTAATCTTCAATATAAAATATATTGTCATAGTCATCCTCATTAATGATACTGTTACCATGTCATGGTGTTCAAGTTGTATTTATGTATGCAAATATTTCATTGCTGTTCGTGAGTGGACAATATATGCAAAGAGATTTAAGCAGACATGCTTTGTCCCCAGGTCTTTTTTGTTTTTAAGGTAGAGCATCTTAACCCCATGGTTGGGATATTTAGCCAGTTGCATTGAGGCAAAGTGCAGACAATGCATCACTATGCTGACACATCGCTTGTTCCATATGCCATACTTGTCTTAGAGATCAGAGGCCCCATGGAAGTAATTGTCAGAGAACAACATTTGTTAGTTATTCATCCCTTGAAATTCCACAGGGGAATATCAATGTCTGGATGTGTCTGGAAATGACAAAACAGAGCAGAAAGCCTGGTGACACCTTTCAAAATACGGACACCCACGCATGTGCACATTGTCCATCCATCCTCTCAATTGGCAATTTCAAGATGTGGAAGAGTAGATGAGTTTGGACTAGGATGTCTGATGGGGCGGGGGTGGCGGGGGCAGGGGGCAGTATTAAGCTGAGGTGTTTGGGTCCCTTGGGGGTTTCTGGAATGGGGAGGGGAGATTGGTTGTGGATAGATGGTGTGACTTATCGGAGGGCCTTATTGGGGTCAACAATGCAGGAGCTTATGTTGTACCACTGTGTACTCTAACTACACGGATCCATATACTTAAAAATGAAAATAATAATAACTAGTAAAAATTAAATTAAATGAAGGAAAGAAATACTAAAGGAAAAAACAATAAATGACAGCGGTTTGACAACCTTACTGTGGAATGTAGAATATTTTTCATTTTTGAGAAGGGATATACATTTTAAGCTATTGATTCTGGTGAGCGCCTATATCTAGTGTGATTTTTTTGCAACGGCAGATGAGCTCCAGTTTGATGACGATAAATAAGACTAATGAGCTCGTGGAGCACCAGAGAGGCTCTTGTCATCTTTTCCCCTTCCCAGTTGACTGAGAGACAACAACTGGAATTTCAGCTGTCCTTTATTTGTTACCACTCTCCTCGCTCTTCTATCTCCTCCCTCTATACGGTCTCCTCTCTCTGCTCCCACTCCTCCATCTCTTTTCTCCACTCTGCATCTCCTTTACCTACTCTCTTGACAATCATGTTCCTCTCCTGCATCAGGGGACTGTGGCTGGCTACTCAATACAATACAAACATTTAGCAGATGCTTTTTCCCAAGCGACTTACAAAAAGCGCATTCAGCTCGAGTAAATGAACAACGACTTGATGTCTAAGCACATCATTTGTGATGTATGCCACATAAACAGTGCAAGTGCTAATTACAAGGTAATTAACAATAAGTGCAACAGTTTTTATTTTATTTTTATAGGGATGGGAGGGTTAAGGTCTGAGGTGCAGTATAAAGAAGTGTTACTCTGGTCCAAATTGTTTCTGGAATTGAAGAAATACAGAGACATTATTCAATTTAAATATTAACACTACCATAAATATACTCTACAATAGGTATTGAGGTCACATCCATTCGTTTCACTGTATAATCTCACATTAGATCTTCACTACCCCTTAATTATTCAACATGATGCAGAGTTACTGATGTGAGCATGTGCTACACTGCATGATTCCACTCCTCCTGTGTTCTTGCCCCTGGTCCGCTGGGTGGAGAATTGTCACACATCATGGGAGATACAGCCTTTCCCATAAAACCATACCTCATGAGGCCATTACCAACTGTCCAGGGCCTGCATGTCAGTGGAGAAGGCATTTAGGATTTCTTTGTCCCTCTGGCAGATTTTCTGCAGGAAAATTGGGCAGTGGCAGGGACCAAGGAGGGGGGACTCCAAACAAAGCTGGTGAGGAGGCCTTTGCTTTGCAAGAGAAGTTCGCAAAATACTTCAGTTCAGGGACAGGCAGGATAGATTTACAGGACAGAGTGCTATAGTGAAGCCCCAGACTACTGTGAAGCCGACAGACACGGGAGACTACAGGGGTACAAGAAAGGAAGAATACAGTAGCCTAAATGTATGTATTGTGGTGTCCCCAGGGGTTTGGCGACACTCACAGACCTTGCAGAGGGCGTAGGCAAGTTCAAGAACCCAGAGGAGGCAGTATTCAAACACAAAACAATGATTTATTAAACAAATTCTTGACGAACACAAAACAAAGGGTGGGGTCTTCTGGGGAATTCAAACACACAAAGTCCGCAATCCTACTCGTTGTCAATGTCCAATCCAATTCCGTTATCCAATTCAGTTCCGCAATCCAGTCCGTAGTCAAAATCCAAAGGGGGGTCCTCAAACAATCCAAGTTCAAACACAAAAACACTCCAAAACACTCTCTCCTCAAATACTAGCTGGTCAAAGACTTCACAGTACTCACTCTCCAAACACACTCAACTCCTTCCCAAACACGTTCCTACTCCTCTCAACATGTGATGGAATCAGCCCTTTAACCCCCTGAGGTTGACGGGATCGCCGACGATCCCAGCAGCAATACAAGTCTTCTTCTTCGTTTGGGTATGTTCGTTTTTTGGAGTGGGACGCAGGCATCCTGTCACAATGCGCAATGCTTCATTGATAGGTGTATCGACGAGGCAGGTGTGGGCACTGCGACACCATACTGGTGCACAGTACTCACTAGTCGAGTAAACAAGGGCCAGGGCAGCCGTACGCAATGTTCTTGCCCCGGCGCCCCAGCCTGACCCGACTAATCGCCTCATCAATGCCACACGAGATGTTAGCTTCTTGCGCAGTGACGCGAGGTGTCGGCGAAACGTGAGCGACCTGTCCAGTGTCACGCCAAGGTACGTTGGCTCAGCGCCACATGGCAGGGGTATTCCGCCGATATTTACTCTGAGCTCACATTTGGCCTCCTTGTTGTTGAGATGGAAAGCTGCCTTTGCCTCGCTGAGCTTCAATCTCCATTTCTAGAGGTATGCACTAGTGTCTTCATATCCTAGCCTAATGTCCCCTCCAATGACTGCCAGTCTCCAGCAGAGTACACCAACGCGAGGTCATCCGCATAGGCATACTTCCGCGAGACAGTGTCAGGCAAGTCATAGGTGTAGATGTTATAGAGGAGGGGGGCCAGGACCGATCCCTGGGGGACGCCGTTCTTGAGGTGTCGTAACCTACTTCGCTGTCCGCTACCGGTGGTGAGGGTGAAGCTGCGATTTCGGACAAGCTCCATGATCATTCTGACCATGTGCCTGTCCGGCAGCAGGCGGAGCAACTTGCAGGTGAGGCTGCGATGCCATACGGTGTCGTAGGCAGCCGTCAGATCGACAAAAATGGCTCCAGCCTTCTTTTTGGCCGAAAAGCTGTCTTGGGTCAACAAAGTGACTTGGTCTACGGTCGATCTCCCGCGTCGGAACCCGGCCTGCTCCCGGGGGAGCAGTGGGTCGATGATCGGTTCGACGCGAGTGTAGATCAGACGCTCAAGGATCTTGAAGGGGATGCAGAGCAAAGAGATGGGACGGTAGCTCTTAGGGTCCCCTTCAGGCTTATTCGGCTTCGGGATCGTGACAACTAGGGCTCTTCTCCAGATTTTAGGGATCTTCTCCAGATTTTAGGGATCTTCAGTTGGCGCAAGCAGGAAAAGAGGAAAGCTCTTAACCAGGACTTCAGAGCAGGTGCAGCATAGAGTATAAGCTCCGGGTAAATGGAGTCAGGGCCCAGAGCTTTTCCTGGCTTTATGTGCTGGAGGGCAGTAGCGAACTCCTCCGGTGTGAATTCGCCGGAGATGTTGTCGCTACTAGGTGTTGGGGCCCTCCAGAGGTCAGACACTTCTTTTGCCATGAGTCGTGATGACTCACGGTCTTTACCCTTGTATACCCCATTTTTCACTAATTGTGATGCGATTTTATTTGCAGAAATGGGGTAGTGACGAGGGAGGTGTCTTGACCTGCCAGTGAGGTTGTTCAGGATACTCCATGCCTTGCGGCTGGAGTGTGAGAAGTCGATACTATTGACAGCCTCCTCCCAGCGCTCTTGTCTCCTCCGACCGAGTCTTGACAACAGGGCTGTAGCAGCCTCGGTTCCTGCAGGAGCCCGGAGGAAGGCGCAGTAGAGATTCTCGCACTCCGCATCTCAGCATGGTTTGTAGCTGTTGCGACATCCACGTGGGATGGATTTTTGGGGCGCTTTCACTAGCACACTGCAGAAGTCCTGGTATGCCTCATCCACGCTGTTGGTATTAGGCGATGGAAGATGCCTCGTGGATTTGTTGGTGAGGAGGCAGAAGCGTTTCCAGTTGACCTTTCGGAAATTCCATCGCTTCACCGGCTCACTCGGGACAAGGTCCACAAGTTTGGGTACAGTTATCAGCGATGGTTGATGTTGGGACCGTGGGAAATTTCCGAGCACACGTCTGTCAAGTAGCTGGTTGTCTACGCCGACACTCGCGAAAGCCAGGTCTGGATTAGTCCCAGTATTCCAGCGACCGGAGAGAAAGCTGGCTGGACCCTTGGGATTGTATAACAAGGTCAGGCAGATGTTGGCTGCCCAGGCAGCCAGGTTCTCTCCGTCAGGTGTGTTAGTGTTGTACCCCCAGTCTTCATGCTGACAATTGAAGTTGCCAATATAAAGACGGGTGAGGGAACACCGGGACAGACGCTGGCGTGAATCGTGAGTGAGGAGGCTGTAGACGTTTATGATTTTTAAACCGGCAACATCCACGCACAACCACTCAATCTCCGAGTCATCTGGCGATTGGTCGGCGAGAGTCCAACTCAACCTTTCGTGGACAAACGTGGCAAGGCCATGCTTCTTGCTCAGGATAGACCCAGCTAGTGCGAAGTTTGGTAGCACTAGCTTGTCTGCTGAGACGCAGTGGGTTTCCTGAAGGAGGATGATGAGGGCCTTGAAGGTATAGGCCAGCTGTTCGATGACACTGATCTTACTGGTGGTGAGCCCTTTGGTGTTCAGCTGCAGTATTCTGGGTTGGAGGCCAGTGGAGCAAGCCCCACTGGCTCTCCTCCCCGACTGCTGCCGAGCACCAGCCCGGGTGAGGGCCCTTAATTGGCAAACTCTGTTTCTCTTATGGGTTGAGGTCATAAGTTACTGACAGGAGGCACCACGAGAAGGTGTTTGCCATGCCTCCCAGCAATACAAGTATATTACTATTTCTAACTTCGCGATATTTTATCATACACACGCGGCAAAAACATTGACAGAAACCTTAGAATCGCGACTTTCCGATTTGAGCACTGGCAAATAATATGGGATTTTTAAAATTAGGTTAATTAGACCAAAAGTAAACCTTGCCTTTCACTCTCTGTTTCACCTGGAAGTACCGTCCCCCTTCTATTGACATGGTAACTAGGTGCTGGTTTCAGGGAGGGGCGTGGGGCCATGTGTGAAATCGCCGTGTAAACAAATACAATGTCCCGACATTATATAGCCTAGCATCTTGTCTGTGTTTACGGTTGCGATCTGCCAGCAACAGACTGTATGCTGATATTTATTTTATTTCCCATGTTTTCAAATACTCGTGAAAATATATGAATTCCGCGTCTTGTGGCGCTATACGGAAACAATCAGAATCATTGCGGACTGCTGCGAATAATTAACGGGAGGATATTTAACCAGCTGGCATTCTGTTTCGGCGCTTGGACATTATCTAGCTTAGCTTGATAATACCTATTGTGATGAATGTTTCTTGCCTCGAGTAAGTGGAGTAAGTAAGTGTGTGTTAAGTTGATGAAATTGAGATAAATATCAGACCACACCAAAATCACAAAGCCTCTCTGAGCTAAGCACGGACCTCAGGGGGTTAAATAGGCCTTGAAATGTCCTTCAGCCGGTCGTTAGTCCCCATTGCTTGACTTAGCTCAGGTGTGACTGTGGCCTGCTGGGGGTAAATGTAGTGTTTCCTGGCTCCCATGTGTTGTAGGCCAGGCAGCCATTTCCTTGTGCAGCCCCTTGGGCTGCCACAGTATCCACTCATTCATGAGTTAATTCTTGAAATGTTAACGGTTTGTCTATTAGAAAATGTATTTTCGTCTTTGACTTATCATGGCAATTACCTTGTTATTATACGCAATGTTAGGAAAGGTCTCTACCATGAATCACATATCATGAAATAACTTATGGTGAAATACCTTTTGAGTAAATATTATTTGGTCATGAAATATGGCAAACTGAATTCAAAGTGATGAAATCAACATGCAAACTACTCAAAAATGTTTTGCATGTTCATTCACAAAACTGCACGTGGTGAGAGGTGCTGTACACTGAAAATGTTGGTGAAAAGTTCTGGTTGCACTCTCTAAAACTCTCAAATTTGGGCAGGTTAGTTTAGTTTTTTAAATGGGTTTCATAAAAGCTATACCAATCAATTTATACTCTATCAATTTATTCAAGGGTTGGGCTTTACTGTAGGCTGACTATGCTGCCTCTGCCTTTGGCAGGGACGTCCCTGGCTCAAGCTGTTTAACTGCACAGAGATGAAAAAGCGTGCAGCTGAAACCATTTCTGGTGAATGCAAAGCTATAATGGTTAAAGGAGGCAATTGATACAATTGATAGCTAGCATTGATTTGTACAGGCCAAGCTTGGCTTAGCTAAATTAAGTTAATCAGTAAGGGAGATTTATGTTTGTCCGTCTTGAGAATGTGGCAACTGACTTTGACTTCATTTTCTACAGGCAGACATAAAACAAATCTCCGCTACATACGATTACTACATATGAAGGGTTATCACATTTAAAAATGTCTTAAGTGTGTCATTTTGTGTCAAAATGTCAATTTGAAATATTTTGATGGGACCTTGAAATTATATATAGACCTACAGTATATGTGTGGGTCTTAACAGTCAAAGCTTTCACTGAAACATCTGGCATGGAACATAAATCATTTGTGATTTGGATGCCATGTAAATCAAAAGATTTCCTCCATTTAGTGAGGAAACAGAAACTGTATTGAGAGGAGCCAGTCAATTCCAAACTGCTTTGCCATATGAGTGAACAACAAAATTGAAAACGGCAAGAACTCAAGATATACCAGACCAGTTCTGAATATCCATTCAATACCGTGGACCATGAATGGAATACACAGTTCATATGAAAAATCTACAGTAAACCCAGAAATTTTGTGGAAGATACATTCTAGATACCGGAGCAAATCCCAGGTTTCCTATGCATGTATTCAATCCATAGGTTCAATGCTTTAACAAAAACCTTGATAAATTGCGTTGGCATTAGCTGGAGCATTTGCTGCTACGGTATCTCAAATGTATTTTTCTTTTTCATGGATAAAATGAAAAAGATGTAACTGCAATATTCAATTATGAATTGTATGAATAGGTTCACTTATCTCACTTTTCAATGGAATATTTAAAAGGGAATTGCTGACGAAATATTCTAATGACGTAGGTTAGAACTTTAAAATCCATATGAATGTGTCCACCATGTTTACTTTGATGTTGCTGCTGAAAAACACCCAAAGCTGGCCTTGCTAAATATTCTATAAATCTATAAATATGCTGATATTTACATCAGACACAGAATGTAGAAGCAGATGAAGACTCTTTAAAAGTAAAAAGAACACACACACTGTACTGGTGGGTGGTAACCACAATTTTGTGAAACCTTGAAAGTGAAATATGTGAATGTTAAGGGTTTACAGTACATGTACTTCAATGTTACAATATCACATTTCCAATTTCAGTACAGGCAGTCCCCGGATTACGAACATCCGGTTTACGGACAACTCGTACTTACGAACTGCCATAAGGCATATTATGTTAAAAAAAAATTGAGTTAAATACAATGGTTTGTAATAACGAACGCATGCACTACTTTGTGATGCTCATGAAAACATTGCGCGGTTTCAGCGGTTCGTCGGCTCAAGGAACAGAGATCACCATCCGTTATTTTAAGTCAGATCATGGTCACGTTTTTCTCTTTCTCTTACCCGTACAACGATTCCTCCAAAGCGTAAATCTGATGCAAGTGCTGGTGATGCATCAAAGAAAAGGAAAACAATCACCATGGAAAGTAAAGTTGAAATAATAAAGAGATCGGAGAGAGTTGAAACGCTATCAGCCATTGGGAAAGCATTAGGCTACAGCTGGTCAACAATCGTTTAAAAAAAACGATTTTAAAAGACAAAGGGAGAATAATGGAGGATGTGAAAGGCCATGCCCCGATGAATGCCACGATTATTACCAAGCAACGCAGTGGTTTAATTATTGAGATGGAAAGGCTATTGATAATTTGGATAGAAGACCAAAATCAGCGTAATATGCCTATTAGCCTTTCTTTAGTGCAAGAAAAGGCTCAAACCCTTTCTTTAATGTTTTTTTAATGTATGTACATAGTTACTTTTATTATTACTGTGTTATTACAGTATTATTATGTACTGAATGTTATTTTTAAGATGTTTTATTGTATTTGGAAGTTTTTCTTAAGTGTTTCATATGCACAGAAAGGTCAAATAAATACTATACTAAGACAAACATTTGACTAAGTGACGATTAATAAGAACTGTATGTACCTGTTCCGACTTACATACAAATTCGACTTAAAGACAGACTTAAGAACGGATCTCGTTTGTAACCCGGGGACTGCCTGTACTTTCCATTTCTGCGTACCTCAATAGTTACAAAACTTAGATGGTATCTGAGGGACATGCTTTACATTTTATTAGTGGACTGCAGCAACAATAAAAAGTTGGATTAGAGAATGGGGAACATTCATGTTGCAGGAGTACATTGTATTGTGTTCGGAGCTGAATTCCGCAAATATGTTGTCTCCTGGGGAAAGAATGAATAGAGAGTACAATTGGCTACCAAATTTGGAGAAAAATGGGGAAGAAATCATGAATAAAGTTGTTATATATACATATTAAAAATGTCTTCCAATTCTACTGACAATCCAGTGCAAACTCATCAAAGGTCTTTGAAAAAAACATTCAATGGGACAGTTGTACTAATAATCCTGCATCAAGTGTGTTTGTGGATATGAATAGCATTACAACATTGAGAAATTGAACCATGAAAACCTGAAAACAAGTGTGCCATGGAATGGCATTTACCAGCTGGATGTGCTTTGCAATCTGCAGTAAGAAGATACAATAATGTGGCTGGTACTTTATATTAATAACAAGATTTATAAATGTAACAAGACTGCCATCAGTAGTTGCAAGGGTTCAGCCAGCATATTCATACAAGGTGTATATTGTAAACATTTTTAATGCATAATGAATGCGTTTAATCTCTACTGGCTCTGCTGGTTGATGCTGTGTGTATGTATGCCTACGCTTACATAACCCTGTGTTGGCTCAGTGGGTCAATGTGTTCAGGGGCTGTATGTATCAAGCCACTCAAAGTAAAAAATTGCTTTCAAGTATAACTTAAGTGTAAGAATTGGTGACACTTACTCCTACACTCAAATTTAAGAATAAAAGTGATTCAAATTTATCTGGACTTAAAAGTACTCTTAAACTGTCAGACATTTAAGAGACCTCTGGAGCTGCGGAGATGGAGATGTGCGTGCACCTTCCAAGACAGGAAGAATGTTTTAGAAATGTTTGATGATGCAGTTAATCAAATATTATCGCCTAGATCATCAGGGAATCATCTTTATTACTGATCTTGTGCGGGATGTAATATCGCCAGCAACTTTGAGAAGTAGTGCAGTTATGGCAGAGATGCAAATTATTTTAACACTATGCTTAAAGGTTTAGGTGCAGTACCTCCACCTGAATATGAAATATAACTACAATAAAATAATTGTAGCTCAATAGTCAAAATAATTTTAATAACTGTTGTTGTTCATCAGAAATATGAAACAAATGTGTCTCATAAATAAATAAGACTACGAACCAGTTCCAGATGTTGCCTTTTTGAAAGCAAATATTTTCTTGACGCGCTTTGAAAAGAACATTGTGCCATTTTTTTTTGCTTTCCTCCGGGCTCCGAATGTCGGAGGCAAAGCTTGCATTTGTTGTCTGCCATCTGCCTCCATGCCTCTTTTTTGTGACTAGTTGTTGTGTGGGGCTAAATTGTAATTATTTCCTTTTTCCTTTTTCCTTTCCTCTATAGTCCAATTCAGTTTTCTTTTTAAATACATTTTGCATAGCCTAACATTAGTCAACAAGGCATCTTTTATAATGAGGGTCAGTTTAACTTTATTGGAAACTTGTTGACCATCAAATAATACAGATTTTCCAAAAGCAGATTGGTTCTTCCCAAAAAATATAAATAAATAAAAAATCTTAATTTCACCTTGTCCGTAAATCCGTAAAAAAGTTTGCCTGTCCACAAAAATGTCCGGTTTGCTACAGAATGATCGAAAAGTCACTCCGCAGTATAACTGCTGCATAGAGACTTTTCAATCACCCTATACTTCCTTCCTTGCTAAATTTCTGACTTTTTTTTAGTTTTGTTCAACTAAAGTTTGATGAGCGTAGATAAGTCAATGTATCTGAATGGAATATTGACTGTTAAAACTGTCAAAGACCACAAAATCTTCCGACCCACTAAAGAAATGATAAATGCTGCAAATATTATGATGTATGACCACAAAAGCCAGCATGGCAGCTCTGTTCCATAGTGTGAGTATAATTTTCTTTATTTTCATACTTTTTAAGACGGAAATACAGGTGTCAGTCAAAAATAGTCCAATTTAGTCATGTCAGTAAATCCATAAAGTTATGGTTGGCTTTTTCTTCTTTACAATTTTGCAGATTGATGACCTCATCTTAAAACCCTTTCATGCATGAATTATTACAAAACAACAATATTTTTTTAACATATTATTTTTCACTTCTAAGGACATGCAAAGTGATGTTGAAAATTAGTTTTTTGAATTTTAATAATTTTGGACAGATGTGTCCACTAGAGTGGAAATCATGCAACCCTTTCATGCATGAATTATAAATTTTTTCTAAGTGTTTTTATTCCTCTTTAGGCATGAAAAAAAATTGAACTTAATTTTTTTTATCACAAGCATTTTCCAAATTTTTTACATGTCCACTTGGGTGGACAGCATGCGTTTGAGTTTTCAAGTGTTGAACTTTATATTTTTTTCAATGAATCATTTTCTACAAAAATAACAGACAAATATTGTCCATGGCTCTCCTGAACTGTATATTTTTTTCAATTAACATTTTCTACAAAAAGAACTGAAAAATATTGTCCACGGATCTCCAAATACTCTCAGATGCAATTCAGCCAATGACCAAACCAGTGAATAAATGTTGAACCTCACTCCTGACTCTCTCTCTTTCTATTCGTGTTGAACTGTATATTTTTTCAATGAACATGTTCTACAAAAATAACAGAAAAATATTGTCCATGGCTCTCCAAACACTCTCTTTAAGATGTAGCAGTAGTGTCTTCAGTTTTACTGACTTGTACATCAGTTCACCAAGTCTATCTTGTATGAAAATTGGCAGAGCACCCAGGGCACAAAGCCACAAGACACTGCATGCAGATGTACTTGGTTTTGCGTGTGCATGCAGCATCATGGCATCTGTTTGCATTTTTTGCTTCAGTGAGCTGGGGCCAGTGGTTTCCAGGGCCATGGACACTGCTCTCCGCTTCAAAGGAGGTGGGGTGGCACTGGGTCTTCCTCTTGTGCGTGTCTTGATGGAACTTTTCATTTGTGGCACCCGTGATTGTCTCAAAAACACACTAAGAGAAAGTGTGAGCTGCTTCATAACTATGTTTTACTGACCACTTTAAGCAAAGAGTGAATACACTCTTAAGTAAGCTCTTAGGAGGTGTTGTAAGTAACTCTTAAGATATTTGATACTTACCTGACATGGGCCCCTTCTAGCCATGCATGGCATTGTCACAGCTTGCTAGTAGGTACCATGGGTTGCATGCTCATGCCCTCACTGGCCACAATAATTCAGCATTGGGCCCACATGTCAAAAGGTTTTCTGGGGAGGTTTTGGGAGAGACATTGCTGGTTAGTTATGTCCTGACATATTGTTATTACTGTGAGATGTTATGTCTTTTCCAATAGTTTGAGTATCATAATTTGATTGATTGAATGATTGTTGGTGATAAATGGGCTCTCCTCATGAGTGGTGTCAAGTTTCACCCAAACCGCCAGGTTTTGGGAGTTTTTAGAATAGTTGTGGTTTTCTGTTTTATAGGGCAAGCCTGCCAGCTTTACAGTAGTTTTTCATTAAGAGGCAGGACCATAGGGCAAGGCAAGGCAAGTTTATTTATATACAGGATTCGATAGTGGAAAGAGCTTGTGCAAGATTGTGATGTATTACATTACATTATAGGCATTTGGCAGACGCTCTTATCCAGAGCGACGTACAACAAAGTGTTAACCGTAGTCAAGAACAGTTTAGCTGAAAGCCACCCTAGTGGGAAGTACAATTCCTGGGTGCTAGGAGCAACCACATAGTTAAACTAGGACCCTGTAGGTAAATCTGTAGCCACAATTCAGAGGTAGCAGTAAAGCACTCAATGCAGGAAATAATGCCTAAGCCTAATACAATACATAAACAAGTAGACGTGTAAACTAAGCGACTATGTCCCTAAGTTAACAAAAACCGGACTACGGGGAGAGGTGCACCCTGAAGAGGTGAGTCTTCAGTCGACGCTTGAAGGTGGCCAGGGTCTCAGCTGTTCTGACTTCCACCGGAAGGTAATTCCACCATCGTGGAGCCAGAACCGACAGGAGACGTGACCGGGAAGCGCAGGTGCGGAGGGGGGGAGGTGCTAGGCGTCCTGAGGTAGCAGAACGGAGAGGTCTGGCAGGTGTGTAGGGTTTGAAGATCTTGGTGAGGTATGTTGGGGCTGATCCCTTGACTGCCTGGTATGCTAGGACCAATGTCTTGAATTTGATGCGAGCTATAACAGGCAGCCAGTGGAGGGTAGTGAGCAGGGGGGTGACATGGGAGTGTCGAGGAAGGTTGTAGATCAGGCGGGCCGCAGCGTTCTGGATGAGTTGCAGGGGTCTGATGGCAGATGCGGGAAGGCCAGCCAGGAGCGAGTTGCAGTAGTCCAAGCGGGACAGTACCATTGCTTGGACCAGGAGCTGGGTAGAGTACCTGGTAAGGAAGGGACGGATCCTCCTGATGTTATACAGGAAGAATCTGCACGCCCGGCTTACCGCTGCAATGTTCATTGATAGGGACAGCCTGTTGTCCATCACCACACCGAGATTCTTCGCGCAGGGTGATGATGTCACCAGGGTGTCACCAAGATATGATGAAGAGATACTCCAAGATACAGTAGGACAGCCCATTACTGATTTGATTATTTGATGGATGTGAACCAGTCTTGTAATGGGGCTGTTCGATAATTTTTACCCGAAGCTTTAACATTTTAGTTAGACTTATACGACAGCTTGGTTAAGTACTCTATTATGATTGGTTGAGAGGGTTTATATTAGTTTAAACCACATGGAGAATCAACATAATGCACGGCTATGAAGTAGTTCCAAAGAAAGGGGCCTGTTCCAAATAAATACGTCATTCACTACTGTAAGTCACTTTGGATAAAAGCGTCTGCTAAATGGCACATACCTGTATATACGCAAGCACATTCAACATTCTTTATCAATTGAACATTCCATTCACAACTGAAAATAACCGCAAAACAGTAATGAATGAACAAAAACGATATAGCAACAAAAATTTCTTTAGTTGTATTTGAGTGTTGAATTATTTCAGTTGCAAGTAGCCATGGTATAAGCAAAAAAAAACATTCCAGCCTGTGCAGTTGTATGAACAAAACAACACTTCAGTGGCTAATGTCCCCTCAGCTTTGCCTTTACTGCATCACACCACCCTGTCATGGTTTATTCATTTTATGTAATGTGAGTTTTGTTCATAACTCATATCCCAAGTTATAACTATATAATATTTAAAAATGCAAGAGACATTTTTTTTCTCTCTTGAACAATATAATTGTATGTGCTTACTTGGAACAAAATATGAGTGGGTCAAGGCACAGTGGATCACCCAGAATTACCCTTGTTTGGAAACCATATCCATAAAGCTTACAAAGTATTCATTTTGATGTTGATGTAAGAGTAAAAGTGTAAAATGCCAAATACAAAATGTATTCTCAGATTTGAAAGTACTTTTAAAAAAATCATTCAGTGGCTCGTTGGACACGTTGACTTCACCCCCTGTGAAATGATCTCACTCCTGTCTATCCCTTGGTAGGGATGCTACATAATAGGACCAATATAAGTTAATCATATTTCCTCCAAAGACTTTCTCTAGTTCAGTTTAGTCACCCACTTAAATCAGCATTTTGCACTAGAATTGCTGTAGGATATTTGTAGCCACTTAATAGAACAAATTAACGATTTTGATGAATGATATCATGTAAAATGTAATGCTGAAAATTAATGATCTGTAATGTTTCACAATTAATTGAGTATTATCTATTTATTTATTTATTTTCAGGTATGTCAAGTCCTCATCTCAAACCTTGCCCTCTTTTATAACAACCAAAAGGCACTTTTAAGAGCCACATTTGTCTGTCCACTTTGAATACTTTTAATCTACCTCTACTTTATCCACCTTCACGTCGCCCCTCTTTACTTGTCTGTCCTTCTGTCTGTACCTTTCTTTTTATTTTTGTTGTCTTCCTGTGTTGCTTGTTAGTCATGACAAGACCTAAATTTAGGCCTTGCCCCACATGCCAGGAGACCAATCAGGCAAACCAAAAGACTTGTGTGAAGTGCTATGCAAGTCTCACTTTAAAGCAAAAATTTTAAGAGAGGGAGGCTGCATTAAAAGTGGGTGAATGGGGGCAAGATGTCCTCAAAACCGGAAAAAAATTGACACAGATTGGTAGTAATTGATAACTGACCACATCCTTACAATTAATCAATTAACCACATAGTGCATAAATATGTCTACTTTGAATTCTGGGTCAACTCCCTGATGAAGGCATTCTGAGCTGATATACGTGGGCTGTAATCTCAGCCACGAAAATCATTTAAAACTTGTCCTAATCGATAAGCCCTAGCAATAAAGGCTTTTTAACTAAACTAATGCCTTGGACTTTTTTGGATGTGCTACGCACAATTTTTGTCCTCGATATTTGAGCCTCGTATCCAAAGAGCACCTTACTTTAAACTTCAGGCCTGTGCTGATTCCATATTTCTTAATGGAAATGTTGCCATTTTATGACCTGCTTACAGCCTATATCATGTGATCTTTGCTGCAAGTTGGTGATAAAAATTAGTTATATGCAGTCAAAAACGCTCAGTACAAATTGTACTGATGAACATCAAATTGGACACAGCAATGTGACTTGCATATAACTCATGTAGAAGGATGTTTAATTTTCTTGTAGGAAATGAACTATCAATAAATATATCCTGACAAATAACAGAATTGCATGTTTCAATGGTTATTTTCTTAAACAAGGAGGTGATCGGAGTAAACCTTGTCCCTCTGTATGTGTGTATCTAGTTGGCTTTAATATTTAGCGAAAGTAGATTGTTATGGATGAAATTGACCTCTTCTTAGTTGTTCCTTAGAGATGCACTGGCTTATCAGCTAATCAGTCATTCCTATTCCAACGAAGCACCATTTGATGGGTGACTGAGAGACCTGTTTGCAATCCAGAGAGCCGATATTCTAAATTCTCTTGTAAGGTCTTCTGTGATTTTTGGGAACATGACACATGACTATTGTAGTAATAACTCTGGGACCTAAAATCTATATCACACAAAATTAATGGACCCTTGTACTCAAATTCCCCCCAAACTCAAATTCAGTTCCAGAACATGGCAAAATGGGACTTGTGAGTTTCCTGCCAACTTCCCACTGACAGGAAATCAACAGAAGACCTTTGCAATATGCCAAAATCAATAAGTCTTTTAAGGGTGAAAACGTGGTGATGCAGAACATACATCTCCAATAGTGTTCTTGTTCGTCCTCCCACCCAAAACGCAGTTGCATCATCAATTACTATAAGCCATAGCCTACGCAAAACCACTTAAATGTGCTTAACAAGGCTAAATGGCCAGACACTGACTGATTGGATTACAAGGAATACTTCCAGGCATAGGAAATCCCAAGTTGTGTCATTCTTAAGGGCTTGCCCTGATAAGTGTTGTCCATAAAATGTGTAGGTGCAATGAGTCAAATGTGTGTATTCATCAATATTGGGTCATCTTATGATTCAAATATAGACTGTAAGCCTTAGAACGTTTCACGTGTATTTCTCTGAATTGGTGTGCAAAGTGAGAAAATACTGAGCCTTAAGTTCGATAAAAGGTTCCAACCCTCCCCTGTTCATTTCATGTTTGCAAATCAAGTGTCATGGATCTCTTACTACAGATTTTTATTTTTTATTTTTTTAATGGTGGATATTTAATACGCTGAAAGTTTCTGAAGTATTATTCATTGCTCTGCAGTTATTACTCAGATAATAAAACTGTAACCCTGTCACAAAATCAATAACTTCTACTCTGCTGAGATGTTTGAAAACATTGAGGAATATTTGATTATTTTAAGGTTGAGCAATTGCATTCTGAAAATATTTTGCTGACCATTCCCTAGATAAAATGCCAGAGGGAAGTCAATGCTATCTGTCTGTGAATTATTAAATGCTGTCATATATTTGTCAGGCACTGCTGCAGTGGTTTCCAGTTGACCATGGTGAGAGAACCACCCCAGTGGCTAGCAGTGAGGCCTGCGATCAGTAAAGAACATTCCTTTATAGGTACTATTGCTTTTATAGGCATTGTGCCATACCATATTACACACATAGTGCAAATAGACTGCATCCTGAGCCTTCTTATGGTAGCAACGTTATCTAGACGTTTTCTTCATCTGACTCAAATTTGCTGGGATATTTACTTTGGAGTGTCCCGTGGATATTATTGTATTACATCATTATAATAAGGGGATTTCCCGTGTATAATAATGACAACATTTTTGTTAAATATATTTGTTATACTGGATGACTTTTCCTTCAACAGGACTTGGTGATGATAATACAGTAATACAAACCTCAGCGTTATGGTCAGTAGAACTGGTATGGTTCTGGACAATCGAGTATCGAGAAACTCCTTATTACTGCGGTCAGAATAAGCAAGAAAACAACATAAAAAATAACATCCTAGGTATGCCAACTTCACCGTTGGACTTGGAATGCTGCGAGCACCTTCAAAATAGCATTACAAACTGATCAGCTGGTAAACCAAGTAATGGTTACATATCATATAACTGATAAATATAAAATACACACTATGAATTATACACTCTCAAAACATGAAACATACGCATGTGAGTGGGGATCTTATAATTGCATTGTTAAAATTGCAAAGGAACCACTGTGTTGCTGTTACGAGGTTGTTTTTGTTGGCATAATTGCAAATACAGCTGCCATAGTCAATGGCATAACTCCATATGGCTTAAGCTGCATATAGGCAAACCATTGTTTGCTGTTTTTCTAGCTACGTTTCCAATAGCATGATATTATGCGTCTTTAGTATGTGGAATCCAAATTGTGAAACATGTCTGATGAAAATGAGTATTTTACACATTTTACTCATTGCGCAAGAGTGAGTCCCCTGGTTGATTGCCCTGAAGACAGGACCAGAGTTTGGAGGATGTGCGAAATGCTGAAACAACCATGAAGTATGGATGAGTGACCTTTTATGAAGGCAATGTTTGCAACAATTGGCTGCGAGTACACTGAATTGACCTGGAAGCAGCCTCCCTGGTTGGACTTCTGCAGGAGCTCCTATTTAAAATGGCTCCCATTTATTTCAGTGGAATAGGCCCCAACTTATAATGTTATGAGGTCAGACAGAGGTCAGAGGTCAGAACATTAATATAATGTATATAAAGGTTAATCCAATAGTTTGATCAAGAAAATTGGATTCAAATAAATCGAGCAATTTAAATTTCACCCTTTCTTTAATTCCTGGTTTTGCAGTTTAAAATTTAATGAATACACTCTTGAGAGATATTTGTAAAATGTATGGCATATAAAAAGAAAATAAACCAAAAATGCTTCAAAAAGGTTTTGGAGTAAATGTTAATGCTGATCAAGCAGTTTTCTTTTGTTCTAGTCTTAAGTAAAGTACAATGAAAGTACTTTGATCTCAGAAATGCTGTGGTTGCATGTTTGCTTTTATTCCTAAGCCTTTGTATAGAGAGATTGATTAGTTTATAAAGCTGCATGCTCAGGTTTTGTACTATTAGTATACGGCTCTTCCTCTCCCCAGCGCATAATTTGTACTTTTCAGAACTAAACATTATTCATAATTAAACATGAATTCAGTTTTAACATTTAATAATAAATAATTATTGGACCTGTTGGTGCCCGTCATATGAGAGTGGAACACATGGAGAGAACTCTTGTAATTCCTATGATAGCAATTCACACATGATTACTTGGTATTTTTAAGACTTTTCCCTTTTTGATCCAAATTTCTGTTATTCTTTTATTCAATGTGTCAATAAAGTATAAAACTCAAGCGCAATGGCTCCAGGTGGCTCTCAATTCATGAAATGAAATTGAGAGCTGAAACGTCTGGACTTTCTACTGCTTCCGAGCTGATGCAGTATAGGCGCCCAGTAAATGCCAACATGATGAAATCCTGGGCACCACTCTGTCTGTCTGTGATTCTATCTCAGAATAAACCACAGTTGGTAACAATACATCTTGAAAATGTACTTGGGCTTTGGATGCACAGTTCCAATCATTCAACTTGCAGGAATGGAAAATAAATTGTCTGTGAACTGTGTTTTAAAGAACTGGCCTTACAATGCATTTGAATAATGCTGACATGAAGGTTCTCTCAGATGAACCATCTTAAGTCCGAACTATGGACCATGATGGGCCAAAAGAAACTGAACAGTTTTACTGCATGTTTACTACTAGAGGCCTTACATGCATCAGGCAATGAGGAGCCATCCCATGCTCACACATCCAGCTCTTAAAATGCCATGCATTTCAATTAAAGCAACCGTGCTGGTTGCTTGTATTGAAAAAACACAATATTTTGTTCCAAAAAATTTTTTTGTTTCATTATGCTGCTTCTTCAGAAACTTAAGCTGGCTATATAATGGACCCTTTGTACTGTGGTACTGATAGACAATGGCGACTTGCATTTGCTATCCAATGCTATAATGGCCATTAACCTAATGCCCTAGTGCCCTGCTAGCAGGTAACTATCCTGACTGAAGTCAATGAAGATTTCAGTATTTCACATTCACTTTCTTATCATTTCAGGAATGTATTGAGAAGTGCATGAATGTTAATTATATTATCACATTTTACATTTTGAAATGCATTCCACTGTTATGCATATCATTATGATTAAAGCAAGTGGCATCATGGGTACCAAAGCCAATTAAACTATTGATATATTCATATTGGATATGTAATTAAAGATTATTGTAAGGACTCTTGAGTAGCTCAGTGCCAAAATACAAAATGCACTCTTCAAGACGGCTGGACAGTACAGTTGCAGGTTCGAGAGGTAGAAAAATAATTAATTAAATAATTGTCTACCTCCAAGGGAGTGTTTGAGCTCCTTTTAAATTATACTACCTGAATGCTTTCCCCGTAAATAATAATAATAAAATGTTTCTGATTCAATAAAATATATGGTAAAATTGCTATGGCTGAATGTTGACAATACAGAAAGGGATTCCAAAAAGTATTAAACATTGAAAAAATCCCATATAAGGAAATGGAAAGTTGATGGTGCACATAATGTAATGTATTCCCACTGTGTGTTTGAGCATGGTATTCTGAATATCAGTTCCGAATGCACACATTCATAATTCTCCAATACTTTGAATGTGCTCTTAATGTCAATGTTACCATCACCCAAGTCAAACACCACAAAACATGACACAAAACAAAACAAACTGAAATAATTTTCTTTATTTTTGACTTTTTTTCAAAAAGAAAGGGGGAGAAACCATGTTTTTGTGCATACAAGTATCTGCAAACATGATTTTCATCTGGAAAGACTGAATTTTATTCCTGATAAGAACATCGTCTGTGGAAGTCAGGCATAACAAACAATATGAATTGTTCCCATTGACTGCAGAAGTTTAGAGACGCTGGCATAGCAATTAGAGATGTCAGCTGGAACTCTATTCACCGCCTCATTTGTAAATAGACCACGGTTAATATTTATTCTGCCAAAATGCTGGTGAACCACGTCTGAAGGTTATGCCAGTTGATCCTTGAAAACCCCATTAAGGTTCTTGCATAGGTCAGAATAACTTATGTACTGTGCTGATTGAAAACTGATTTCTTCATTCATGGGGCTAAAGAGTTATACCATATGGCTGGTCAAAATCAAGCCACTGTCTCACACAAGTCAGGTATACATTGCATTAGCATTTGCAACCATTAATCAATGTTTTTTGTGGCTTCTTCTAGAAATTGTTTAATTGAATTCATAATCTCATGAATATGAATAACACCACATTTGTATTCATAATCTTATTTGATTCACAAGGTCAATTTAATACTTATATCCATAAGGATTGCACTTTTTGAAAACACTCAATGTGACAAAACAAATCTGAACTCGCTGAAAGTCATAGTTTTTGTATGCAGCACCTTTGGTATGAAGGAAATTATTTATTATTGGTCATTACAATGTGTGTTGATTAGGGCTCTCAAGGTTGTAAATGCCTTCGATTAAATACTTTAATTAGGTACTGCCTTTGGCTTTAAGACCCAGGAGATTCTCATCTCCTTCCCGAATTAGCTCATCAGGGTATTCTTCAAAACAATCTTAAGAAAAATGCTCACTAGAAATATAGGATTGTTTCGTTTCTCTCACCGACCACTTTTCTGAATTTTTCCTTATTGATGGAGAACCTGTGGACACTTATTCCCTTTTCCTGACTTGCCACATTAGAGCAGCCAGACACCGCATATCTACACACCATTTTGATGTTTTTTTCCATAACTCCTCTCGTTATCATGTATTGGCTCCCTCAGCCAAATGCCTGACTCTACAGCAGGGAATGATGGCAAAAATAGCATGTAATCTTAGAAACGGTTTAAAACTACTGTTTTAATGTTTAGTGGACGTTATGGGCACTTGTTTGTTTTATATCTACAAAGTTGTTACTAGCGTGTCAGGTGCTCTTTAGACCTGACAGAAACAATAGGATCAAGTTGCCCCTGGCTTGACAAGTGGTTTTGGAAGTCTTGGCACATACTCTCAAAACTCACTACCATGCAGACTTTCCTTGGACCTTGACAAGCCCGGGTGACACAACCGGTAAAGATACCCGCCCGGAGTGCAGGTTGCCCACTGCGGTCGGGGTTTGATTGCCCAGCTGAACCAGCCCGGCTCTGGCTGGGAGCCCCATTCAGGTGTAGCGATTAGCTGTCCGCCCCAGGGGAGGGGGGGAGGGGAAAGCTGGCATGAGCTCGCCATGACCATAGAAAGCTTCCCTGTGGGCAAAACGCATACGCAAATTCCATCTCAAAGGAAGTGGTTCATTGCTGGTCCTGTGTCGTTGCGGGTGGCAGGCTTGTGGGGGAGGATGAATTGAAGAAATAGAGGGTACAATTGGCCACCAAGTTGGGAGAAAATGTATCTGAAATATATTTTTAAAAGACTATGTTGCTAACAGTGGTTGGTTCAGGGCAACATCTGAAAAAATTTGGGATCAGGGAGCACACTGAATTAATATTCTTGCCTCTTAAGGAAAATCTGAGGCACTTCCTGTGTGCTAGGCATATGGCGATGCGGAACCATGTGATCTTCAGATTGTCATTGGGGGTGACTGCACCAACCAGACATGGTGGTGGCAAGGCAACGCTTGAGTAAATGAGGGATCCTTTAAACAGGTCCAGCACTTTGGGGGGCTGCCACGGCTGGTACTGGCAGATTGGCCTGGCCCTCCCTTTCCCCCCCACCACCCACTCCCTGCCCAGCTGGAACTCTCCTAGCCTGGGTCCATGTTACCAAAGTGTTGCCTTTATTTTGGCAATTACCTGTAGCATTTATTTAAAATTGACTCACACTATCTTCTCAACCTACCTAAAAATGCTTCTGCACTGATCTCTTTTTTTGTGTGATTTTAACGCAGTCCTTGATGGTGGACTAGCTTCAAAACAAACATTTAGACATTTTTCTCTGTGGCCTTAACTCTTTTTGTACCTAACACATTACCATTAACTGAAGGCCAAAGTGGCCTTGCCCTAAAAAATGCAAAAAAATGTATTCTATATTATTTGTAGTTTAAAGGTGCTTTCCGTAAAAATCCCATCTAATCAAGAAGGTTTATAAGAATATAACAACCTTCTTGATCCAAAGAACTACAAATCCACAAACTTAGTCAGTATATAATGATTATATTGTGCTGCACAACAAGTGACTTTAATCCATATGGCGGCTGCATGGGGATTTATTTGAATCATTGGGATTAATATGATGTCTGCATTTATGTGGAAAAGGTTGCTGGTCCAAGTTGTATAATAGATCCAACACTGCATGGCTTGTATGCCCCTTGAATGATAGAATGTCATAACTTTAGTGCAATAGTACATCCGTGGATTGACTTTATTTGTTAGGGAACAAAAGCCCATGACAAGGAGAATAAGGAAGGCGATAAGGAAAACTCCACTGCTCAAGGATTTTCGCTGATTGCATCCACATTTGCAAAACTTTCGACCATATATATTGTCACAAATATGCACGTAACTATGCATATGGTTTTATGGTTTATCCATCTAAGGTCTACTTGGAATATACTTTAGGTACAGTCTCTATGTGAATTATACAATGCATTTAATTTTTAAAGAGTAAAATTATACATTTGAGCATTATTTGCATATGCATATAATTAGTGCATATGATTTTCATGTAACAGAAGCTGTTAAACCCATATCATTATTTCTTCTTCTTCATTATTATTATATTGAATTATTTTATTTACCAGGTAGATCAGCTGAGAACAAGCTATCGTTCATAATGATGACCTAGGCACCTAAATACTACATCAATTTTGTTGTCCTTACAATCTGCAGCTAAATGTTTTTTTAAACTTTTTATACTGATTTACACACATACACATGCATACGCATGTATTCTTGCTGTAGAGCAGCTTTGGACATAAATTCAAGAGACTCAACTACTTGAAGAGGTTTTTTATAGCAACATGCAGAAGCAGCATGATTGGGTTTTAAGCAACTTGCAGCATTCAGAGTGATTAAACCAGAGCCAATCTACTTTTAGAGGGTATCGATCCTCGGAAGTATAATTAAAGAGGACCAACTAACTGATGTAAGAATAACAGATTACTTGATATATCTGAGCCAATATTTTTTTCCTGAGATGGGCAAAACCTTGTATTTATCATCAAAGTAAAAATGTGAAATTACTGATATACTGTATTTAATGTGCAATGTTCGCTCTTGGAGAACTTTTTTTCCTAGGGTTCAAATTGTTGCAGGCGATGTTACCGTACTCACGTGCATGTCAAGCGTTTATTTGCATGGGGCATTAGCCATTTTCCCCACTCTGTTCTTTGTAACCTACATAAGGCGCAAATAGCTGGGCCCTGTAATTCAGCATTGCATCAACATATTCTCCTCACACTGGTGCAACTGAATTTCAAAGGATTAGTTGCCATTTCATTACATATAGTTGCCATGCACTCTTTCCTTCACCATTGTGCAAAATTGACAATTTTAGACAGTTTAAAATGTGTCAAATATTGTTGAATTTGTAAGCCTTGTGCACTAAACTAGCTAATAAGGGATGAGAGCTCTGTCATTTGGTAAAACATGTTACTGCACATGAATGCAACCATTTCTCCTACACCAACCGTTGAACAACAATAGAAGCATGTAGATGTATTGTGTGTGCTCTTTAGTCTGTGACATAAATGGTGGGGTCACTTGTTATGCTGGCTATATTGCATATGGCAAATACAAGTATTAGCATGCCACTTGGATTACATTAAAATCTTGCAAAAAGGCCATCACTTATCACTGCACTGCACTGCAATTGGCTGTTCCCACCATACCTTGGTGCCTAACGAAGGCAATGGCTAACACCTGAGCTAATGCCTGCCTGTCCAAGGTCCTGTAGTATTTCCCGGGCTGTGAAAAGGAATAGGAACCCCTGACAGCACCCTAAGGGGAGGCGCAGCCCCCTCCACTCCTGCCATCACAGTAATGATGATGCTTAATTTTGAACATGATAAATAACGTCTATGCATATTTGACCAATGCCTCAACATTGTACTGTATATGCACACAAAGTATAATGTATGGTTACTTAAAGTATTTAAGTATGAAATGGAAAATGTCTGGCCACCTGCCTTTTTTCATGGCAGCCCTGTGATAGAATGTCAACAACTCCATTTTGACAGAACTGTAAGTTAGAACTCTGAGATCTTGATTACCTTCGCATCACTTCAACAGAATGTCTCTGTGGAATGTCACCTTTGGCCTGATCTGGGGGTTTTTTCTGAATAAAGAAACTTTTCTCTTCTATAGAGGCAGGGAAGTCCTTCTGTTGCTTTGTCATGCAGCACAATGCAGAGGGAGAAATCCCATTTTGACAAATATCAATTTTTTATGCTCTTGTGCAAATGACCTCCAGTGTGATTTCTGTGTCTGTAGGTTTGGCTTCTTAGGTAGTCTATTTGTTTAGGTACTGTGGTTTAACACACACTGGTTCCTTGAGATGGGAAATATGGAGTGGGTTTTTAAATGCACACATATTTCTCTTGAGAATGTATGGGTCAGTGGGGATCGTTCCTGAGGCCCTGAAACATTTTCCCTCAGTAATTGGATTTTGAGCTTTGCTTGGAGTTATTGTGTGCATCCCAGACATGTAAGCTTACAATTATTACAGCTACTTTATATTGTTACTAGAAGACTGAAAGGTACATCTATGGGGCTTTTCCCCCATTGTGGCATGTGACACACGTAAAATGTCAAACCCAGCCAAAAGTAGTGGAGATATTCAAGGTTTGCTCTAGGTTAGCTTGGCTAACACCTGGCCACTCATATAATTCTCATTTCATCATCAAAACAAGGGATGCCATGCACTGTATACCATTTCTGTCATGGATCCAATTTGTCATACTCTATTATATACTGAAGGTAATGACAGCCAGTGAGCAACACACCAGACAGGCAGTTTAAAGCCTTAAGAGCTTTGAATGAATGATGGTCCTGAACCCATTCTTCATAATGAAAAAGGATGCTGATTCTAGGGCTACCTAAATAGCTACCTAAAGTTGATTCTAGCTGCTAAATCATTTTATTTAATTGTCTAATTTTGCAGAATGCAATTGTGCAATTCATAAAAATGATCAGGTTGTAGTAGGATCCATCATGCATCTCACATCAAACACCACATAATGTGTATGAGGACAACACAAATATCTTGGAATTGATTACGTAGAGCACCAACTTGATATTTAATATTGATAACAAGAATTAAATAAGTGTTGATGACATTGGCTTAAATTCAATCAAATAGACTTGGTTTTTGCAATTCAAACTGAGATTCAATCTAGATTCAATCAAACCAACCTTACCCTCACAAGGATCTGACTCATAAGGACTGAAAATCCAGGAAACAGGAAAAAGTGAAAATAAAATGCAATTGAATCATAACGATTCAATGATTTGACTAATTTAGCACTGAATTAAATTATATCTTGTCAATTATATAAAGGAACATAACCATTTAATTAAATGGCATTAACGATTTGATCAAATCCCCTTGCAATTCATGTATTCACCACAATTTTTTTACAATTCCATCTGGCACCATTTTTATCAAATGAAGAGCACTTTCATCATTTAAGGTTGCTCATGTACGGTGTGTCAATCAAAAACTGACGTACATCGAAGTGATCTTCATTCGACTCTACTTGTCTGAGACTACCCAACCAATCAGAATTATGACTACTATCAAACTCACAGTAACGTTCTGTAATGGCAGCTAACACTGCTAGCTAACTTATCTCAAGATGGAGATATTTTGTTTAGCTTGTTAACTAGTTAGCTAGTTACATTAATGCTTTTTCCTCGCTAGCCTGGAGTGCTCCTATCAGGTTGCACATCAATGAAGAAAATAGTTTCTTTGGGCAACTGAAATGATACCTCAGATGTAGTTCCTGTTACAAGCTCAGCAACGCTGGGATTTACTAACTTGCGCAAATGAATTTAAGGTATGCTTGGGATGATTGTCTTGCTGAAAGATTAATTTGTGGCCAAGTTTCACTTTTTGACAATGCACATGGGTTTTTGTGTCAGAAGGGACACTTGTATAGAAAAAGCCCTATATCTATGGTGAAATGTGGTGGTGGATCTTTGATGTTATGGGGCTTTTATCATCTACTGGTCCTGGTGCTCGTAATGTGAATGGAATCAAGAAATCAAGACATTTTGAAATCTTTCATTAACGTCAAAAATGTATACCTCATATTCATATATTTTTGTATAGGTTTGAAAAAAAAATTGGATTATGATTCACAAAGTTACATCGGATTCAGGTGCACTCAAGAAAACACAATGTTAGAAATGGAAAAATCACAACAGAAATATTCTACATTTACAAAGAACTTCATCATTAATGAAATAAATAATGGTGCATTTTGATCCAGGATGTGTTCTCTTCAGGCAAACACTGTCAAGCAATTGCACGATTGCACATATTTCTTTACTGATTTACGCCGATGTGAAATATACTCGTATTAGGAGCAGAAGTGATTGATTTATGGAACATCTCCATATATTAATATTAATTTATGTATTTCCCCTTGCACATTAAATAAAAAAAATAGATTTTTCAGCCAATATTAATTTGTTTTGAAACACACTATAAATTTAGAGCACATTTTAAATATTTATTTGTCGAGAGTAAACATAATTATGGTCAAAAAATGATTGAAGTTGCGTGTGTTATATATGACTGCCTTATTCTGCAGCCTGGGTTCGAGCCTCTTGCCGGGTATCCCATTGGGGGCGGGGATTGTGGAAGCCAGCATGAGTTTGCCATGTGCAGGCACCTCTGTGTGGCTGTACAGTTGGCGGCTTGGCAAATCCCATCTTGAGGAGGTGGTTCGGTGTCACTGCTGGTCCCAGAGTTGTAATGGCGAGTTGTCCAGGGAGAGGGGGGTGGTAGTTGAACTAGAAGACAATTGCCCGCCAAATTGGGAGAACATGGAAGGGAAAAAAATCTTAAATCAAATCAATTGATTTAGTACTAAAATAAAGATTCAATTATTTTTCATTCCTTTAAATAATTTCTTTTTGACATAGTAACGCATGCATATATTAAGGATATTATGTAAATGATAGGTTATTGATTCAGGATACTGAAAAACTAATCTGTAAAACAAGCATAGTACTTTCTACGGAAGGATCAAGATGTTGGCATCTACCATTAGCTGGTAGCAGATACATTTAGACTTATCTCCAAAATTATATACAAAGAGGCACCCCAAATATGTATTTTCTAATCCCCATTTCCATTTATACTTGCACCAATTCTACTGGATCTTTGGAATGTCAACACATTGTTTGACATCGGTCACCTCATATACATGCTTTTATTTGATTCTGAATGACACTTTTTCCATGATGTTTTATACAACCTTGAGAGGTTAAGCTTTGAAGACAAAATGTGTTTATTTTTAAGTAAATCAGTATGCGGTACCCTTTTCTGGATGTGAATAATCAATTTGACTGGAACATGCTCGCTGTATTAAAGGTAATACATTTAATCAAGGGGAAGATGATTTCATTAGAAATAATTTTTTGTAATGAAAGCACCTGTCCACGTCACTATCAATTATAATTTAACCTCAGGAAAATATTTTGACATGCTCCCTGATATTCATCTGTATGCATGAAATAAAAACTGTCAGGTAATTAAACTTGTTATTATCAATCTGTATGACCAAACATATATTATTAAACGATTTTAATGAGGTATGCCTATTTTACATAGTATCAAGGAAAATGTGTACCTAGTATTATAGTATTATACCATTATTGATACATTTAATTAGATGAATAATGTATTGAATATAAATTATATCAAAAATAATACATTATTTCTATATCCCATATGCTATTTTTATGATAACTACACAACAGTCATCATCATTTAATGATTATGACGTGTGTTGACAGTTTATAATTAGGAGACAGAGCAGATAGAATATGGATATTCAATACATTCTTCACCTAATTAAATGTATCAATAATGGTGTAATATTGTAATTAATATCATTTTAACGCTTAATTATGATTTATTTTTCTGATATTTTCCCCCTCCATTTGATCGCTTTATTCATTTGAATTATGTTAGGATTTAGGATCTTTATAAAAAATTATACCATGAAAATGTTGCAATGGTTCATTCTGGTCTCAGTAATTAAAGCTTTTGTAAAATATAAATTGGGGAATCCCTGTATGGTGGCAGAGGTGGAAACTAATGCTTTCAGGCAGGAAATTAGATTATCCATGGTAGGTAAAAATAGAGATCAATGATGTTGCCAGCGACTCTCAGAACCATGCCTAGTTGTAAAGGCCAAAAATAAAAGGACAAAGGACAGATGTTATGAAATTCCACTATACCATCCAATAGGCTTTTATTAATGTGGTTTGACACAAGCCAACTCCCACATCAATCTTGGATATTCCAGACTGACAGGACATCACATCATATATAAGGGTGTTTTTATGCCTTGGTCACAAGAATTGTCCATTAGAAAACATCATATTGCTGCAGTGGATGCTAAAATGTTTTTAATAAAGACATTTTAATTACAGCACAGATACTAATGTCCATCATACTACTGCCATCTAGTGGTGTTACCTATAATTACACCCCATGTATTATTTTGTATTTCCTGTTTTCTACACATTTAGTTTCTGCCCTTGCAGTGGTGGTAAAAAATCCTGTCTTTTTGGCGGTTGGAGAACAAAACATGGGTACCAACTTGCTTTTAATTCTGTTACCTAGGTACAAGCAATGGCATTTCAGCCATTGTATTTGTATCATGTGTTTTTCTCTTGTAGTTTGTCTCTTTTTACAGTACAATTGTGTTGTACTGCTGCCCATTTACTCCAATAATAATGCATGAGCTGCTGACTCCAGTGGCTGCAGTGGGGCTCTGTTTTACTTTACCTTATCTTTCACCCCACTCACACTTTCAGGTTGGAGGGGGAGCTTTTGGGTAGTGACGAGTCTTCATTTTGTCCCTCTGGCAGGCAGGGAAGGCTGTTCTGTGGATTGTTGTGAGAAATCCATTCATGCCAAAAGTGCATTTTTGCTTGACTTTTTCAGTTCTTCCATTTGATAGAGGATATTTGGTTGTCTGTTCGACTATTTAAGCGATTATATTTTCAGCAGTATTCCCTGATTAAGGAATGAAATTCAAGCACAGAATATAAAGGGAAATTGTCATCTATAATTTTCATCTGTTCACCAAATTTCTGGTTGGAACACTGTGTTGCCTCAAAGTTGTTCCTGCTTGG
Source organism: Aldrovandia affinis (assembly GCA_029706075.1). Taxonomy (NCBI): domain Eukaryota; kingdom Metazoa; phylum Chordata; class Actinopteri; order Notacanthiformes; family Halosauridae; genus Aldrovandia; species Aldrovandia affinis. The sequence goes on along the minus strand of JAINUG010000066.1, from coordinate 2,063,357 downwards.
GATGTCTGCCATGTACTTTCCAGGTCCTTTTAAAAAATGTATCCATGATGTTGTGATTCTGGAATTTCAGGTGTGTTGTCTGGAGTGTGAATGGTCTGTTGTCTTATGGCATTTTCATTACTGCCCCCAAGGCTGGTCATCAGTCTGTTTCAAATTCTCTGCCAGACATTTGTATTTATTTCAGTCAGTACTGTTACCTTCAGATCACAAGTGAGCTATACTGCTACAAGATTTGTCTCTTTAATCTATAGTGAGACATTACAACTGCATTAAATTATTCTCCCTGGCATTTTACCCATTCACTGAGAGTTATATAGGATCCCATCTCTTTGATAGATTTCACAGAATGCAGCAGTGTGGGTTACCGCTACTGGTTGGTGCTACCAGAACATTGCACGTTGGAATCCTACTGTAAAGGTTATGATGCTGTTATACATTTTTACTTTATCTTTAATAAAATATTTTACTTAACCATTAATAAAATATATAGTTGGTTGTATAAATAAAAAATATTACAAATGTATCACCCAAAATTAATGCAAATATAATTAGCCTTTCAATACGATGTATAACACATCCAAAGTTTTTAGTGACTTCACTATCTACACGAAATCCTCAATGGGTAGCATCGATTTCTGAAAAGAAAGGGAGTCTATGTACCTGCAGGCAACGTGCTTGAAATCATATGCAATTTTGAGCATAGACTCCCCATGGGAATTTTTGTGAACTATCACCTTAACGATGGGAGAAGATGATCACTCAGTAATGATTGACATGAACCTTGCCTTGCAAGGGTATGAGTGCACCAAAACCATCCCAGAAAAATGTGCCTCACAACATTATGGAGCCACTAGCCCCGTCACTGTTGGAACACGGTGGTTTGGTGTAGGTAAAATACTAATAAACTTAAAGTAATAGTCCTTGAGGCAATCACTGAAAATTACAGCAATCTAATGGTTATCAAGTTTGTCTAACATGCATTAAATGAATGTATGAATGTCTAAACATACAATACATCTGTTTGCATTAACAGGAACAGAGATTTCACCTTCGACACAGACTTAAGAAACTGAGCCTTCTGCAAATCCCTTCTGTCGATGAGACCAAGCCCTCACAGGACCTGACAGCAGTGACCTAGAGAAGTGTGCGATCAGCAACATTCTGCTGCATAATCAGCTCCTTATCAGACCTTAAACCATCTGCTTTGGCCTACTAAGTAAGATGGGAAAGACTCAGAACCACATTGGAGCAGGACATGGCTACTACAACTGCAGACTGCATCTGCAGCTCAAATAACTCTGGCTGTGACAACATAGGTTGTGATACGAAAACTACAGACAACATATTGACCCGGCATAGGTATGCAGGTAGAACAGAATAGAATTTAATATTTGACTTTATTTTCCACTTGGAAGTGGAAATTTCCCTTAGGCTTCACCTCTCATCATACATTGAATTTAAAAGAAAAGAGACTGAACAATTCATATATAGTGTACATGCAAAGTCTATGTACGTGCAGACCTACATTGCATATCTGGACTCCTATGCCCATTTAACACTTTGTGTTTGAAGACATGGTCAGTAAAACAAATATGAATTATAATACACTGACCATATGCATTTACATAATACGTTTTTTTAATCTTGTAAATACAAACAGCAGGCTTTAATCACACATTATACTACAATATTTAGCAAACATACAGCACTAGGAGCAAGAATTTCACACACATTTGTCTCATACGGCCAAAGCTTTCTTCTGCAATGTTAAATAAGATCATAAAACAAATTATATAAATTGAGGCCAGACAAAGATTAAAATGGGTAACATTAAAAACATGATGAATATAGTATGGCCATTTAAACAATCATTTTACTTAATGCCCCTTATCACAGGCCTCTGCTGCCCTCTCCTGGCTTTTCCTTGTTAATCTCAATGCCTGCCAAAGTACATGACAAAGTACTGTCTCTGTCTTTCAAAGCCAGGCTATCTAAAAAAAAATTCAGCCACCATTAATTTATCTCTGGTCAAAGGCACATCTAACAAAGACCAGCCTCCCTCACTCTCCTGCTCTCGTCTCACTCAAGCCTAGGGCACAAGCAATCTGGCACAGTACAAGTGCAAAGTACAAATTTCCTTTCACTTCAGCCCAGAGACATCTGACAAAGCATATCCTCTCTCTTGCCCTCTATCTCTGTCCAGCCCAGAGCCTATCACAACCTTTAACCCAGATGGACCATCAAGCCATGCCATCACCTGACAATGCAGCCCAGGGCACTTAACCAGGACACATAGGACAGGCAGGGCCGCCAAAATGGGGGCATTGTTCTGGCGGGAAATGTAGCCACCGAAAAATGAATTTATAGTTTGCAATCGTCTGATGTAAAAACATCCCTGCCCTCCTCTAAAGCACAAGGGTTGGCAAATTGACTGACAAACCCAACGGCAGTGAGAGCCAATCAACAACATCCCCAACCCTCTGCAAGAGTCAATCTACCTTTGTTATAGATATTTATCGATAACTTATGAATAAGTGAGCTACCATATCAATATTTATATATTGTAGAATATTTATCTTGAAAATAAATATCCTGCTGCTCAGAAAACACTCTGAAACCTGTACACATGCAAGTCCATTTTGGTACAATTAGAACTAGCCAGCTATTTCATCTGAGACATGCAAAACCATTGACCTATAATTTAGTCAAATGCTGGAAAGTGAATGCAGTTTAGCTAGCTAACTAGCTACATCTGCCCCAAGCTAAAGATGTTCGATCCACTTTTCTTTATGCTGTGCGGGTTGTTCACTTTGGTCTTTGTGCAATAATGGGTAGCTAGCTAGCCAGATTAACAAGTGTGCATACAAGTTGTCTAACTAGCTTGTTAGCTAGGTGGCTAGCTAGCAAGTTTGCAAACCTTTGTCTGTTAGTATCCAATATTCACTTGAGAATTGTGATCTTATACTTATGCATAGACAAAAGAAGCGACTAGTTCTGCATTGTTTTCTTGGGTTCCCTAGAGCGTGATTTTGAGACGGTCCTTGGAGTTACCTGCACCCCCCTAGTAGATGGGGGTAGTGTGAGGGAGCTCACAACTCCTGACATAACCAAAATGTTTATTCATACAATTATGATTAATAATCTGTGATTAATACATACATTCCCTAGGCATTCATATCCTTGAGTTTCTGTCAACACTGCTATAACAGTGCTTACACTTTTATTCTAAGACAATTAAGCCCTAATTACAACTTTTTGCTGTCTCTGTCTTACAAAACAGAAAACAGATTTGTAATGTAATGTCTCATACATGCTTATGAGTTTGACCTAATAAAGTAAAAGATGGGTATTATCAATCATTTCTGGTCAATTTATTGATAACCAAAAATCACACCAGCCTTTATTTACAGTAATAATAGTTTAATAGTTAAACAAATTCAAAATGTATTTTGCAATACACAAAGAATTCAGTTGCTGTCATTTGAATTTCGATCAACAGTTTGTGTATGTTTAATTGGCTTGCATTTAATTAATGTAATAGTTTAATTAGTATTCAAACCAGTTTAAGAAAAATGTATATTAAAAGGTCCATAATAACTCAAAACGTGACAATGACATATTTGGCATCATCAATATCCTCAATCATCAATCATTTGGGATTCATCAATATATGCACCTGGGTAAGAATGAAATTGACTGATGTGCACATTTTATGAATCCGATGGTACTTAAAATGCCATAAAATGCCAATTGGGTATTCGTTTTTACTGGACACCCTGCTGCCTGCCTGCCTGACTATTATTGAAATATGAGGCATGTTTTACAAAAGTGTGTGATGCATAAACTAAAGTTAAATTTCTGCAAAGCTGAACTTCTGGCAGTTTTTAAGCCTTTGAGGTCCACCAAATGTCACAAAATTGTCCCGTGAAAGTCATTCCCCCACCACCACCTTTGGAGTTGTGCCACCCCTGAGGCCAGGTAATTGTCATTGAGGCCACAACCTCCCCTAAGTCCAAACAGCTGGCTAAAATCAATAGAGACAGTTTCCCAATGAACTGATTTGCCATGCCAGATCAGCCAATTTTGAGGAGAACAAACTGAGGGAAGGACTGCAAGACATAAATCCATTCACAACTGTATGAGAACTCCAGAGAGCGCGGCAAACAAATGATCCGATAGTGTCATGGAGTTCACCAGAGGTGGATATCGTCTGAGAAAAAAGTACTATTTGAGGTTTTATCTTAAGTCTGCAGTACACATAGATTAAGAAAAATAAGAATAAGGGGCAGTGTTACTGTGCAAAATGCATAACCTCAATGATCCAAAACATCAAGGGGTCACATAGGTGATTGCAAACCGTTGACATGATTCATCATGATATGAGAACTTTTCCAGGCAAAAATGGTTGGAAGTATCATCCAGTGTGGCATTAGTTGGCTAAGATATAGTAAAGTATTAAATGTTATTTTTCCACTTTATACTGTTCTGTGTGTGAATGTATTACTAAGCAGTGCTGGATTGTCTTCATTAGACTAGGCCATTCTCTCATTTCCACCATTTTATGATTGGTCTTGCCTGCAAAATAGCCAGCTGGCTATTCTCTTAGTCAAAGATGAATGGCTATGTACCATACTATGAAATACTCTCAAGCTACTCCTTATGGAATGTATCAGGGCTTAAGTGCCCTCAATTTCCCTGATCTACATATATATATACCAGTGGCGGGCCGTGCATTACTGTGCAAAATGTAACACTGTAACACTGCCGAGCACTACTGAAGGCCGTGCACCTAGGCCTTCAGTAGTGCTCCGTCTGAATCAATCCACCCCTCAATAACTATTTTATGGCTATAAAAGCCATCTTATTGTTATGTTTTGAGTGTCTGTTCGGTTTGTTTTTGCACTTTGTTTATTTATCTTTCTTCAGTCATGTTTCATTCTCGTTCTGTCATGCACTTCGGGAAATTCTATGTTTTGGTTTTTCCGTCTTCATTTCTAATCTCGTTTTACTTCCTTCTTACTTTCTAATTACACTTTGTATATATTAGTTAGATGTATATAGTACTAACCAACTAATCTACTAACATTAGGGATTTAGATTAAGTTACTAACACTACTAATCACTAATTATCTCACGCTTCTAACTATCGCTGTCATTCTCTCTCGTGCTATCTCTGTACGCTTCTCACGTTCCGCTTTATTTGCACGCAGATTTCTTTATGCGTTCCTCCTCCTCCCTAAAAAAACGAAACATAGAATTTCCCGAAGTGCATGACAAGACAAGGAGAAGAACTCGAACAGGAACAATGACAGACGTGGAACAGAACGAGAATGAAACATGACTGAAGAAAGATAAATAAACAAAGTGCAAAAACAAACCGAACAGACACCCGTTGCCGTTGCATCGAAGATAGATAACTCGTGTATCCAGAATAAATGCCTTTACTGAAGAAACAAACCCGGGGTGCTACAGCTGCGACACACATAAAAAAATCATCAATAATAACCTCATAAAATTGCAATATTATTTAGGAAAATAGCAACATTTTACTCACCAAAAATCCTTATTATTTGTACACAAAACCCATCCTCCTTTCTTTCCTCAAAAAGAGTTCAATTACTCTGTTGTACAGATTATCCATGTGTTTCAGTTCCATCAAGAAGTCCTTTTCTATCACCATCGAAGCTAATGCTGAAAGTCGAGCCTGCCCTGTCGTATTTCTGGCATAAGTTTTAATTCGCTTTAGGGCTGAAAATGTCCGCTCAAATGTCTGAATCACAGACTGATGTTAATTATATTTTGTCCATGAATACTTATTAAATAATTCCAAATGGTCTGTCCGCTTCCTTTCATAGCTTTTCCCCTGATTGCGCTGCTTCCAGACGTGTATTTTCATATTAAAGCATTTAACTAATCACATTACATCATAGTCAGACACTCTCTGACTATCCAATCAAAGGGTGTGAATACGCTGACGTTACCTAGGCCTTCTAGAAGGCCTTCGTGTCCCCAACTCAAAATCTGATTGGTTGAAGCAACAGTTTGATCAACACTTATTTTATGCTACAGGGCCTGCAGAACTGATTGTGAAGGCCTCCAGGCAGATTTCTTTGACCCTGGCAACAAATGATGGCTGAAATGTGATTGGTTAAATGCTTTAATATGAAAATACACGTCTGGAAGCAGCGCAACCAGAAAAGCTATGAAAGGAAGCGGACAGACCATTTGGAATTATTTAATAAGTATTCATGGAAAAAATATAATTAACATCAGTCTGTGATTCAGATATTTTTTAGGCCAGCAGAGAAGGCCTTGCAGGCCCTGACGGCCCACCACTGATATATACGTATATATATATCCCACTTATTCTGATCCTCTTCACTTCAGAGAACATTTCAGACAAAATGTGCTTACCACTCAAATCCTATACATTTATTAGCTTGTTTCTTCTGTAATGCAAATGGAAAAGCATTGTGTGTTTGAAAGCATGGTGCTCTCACTTTAAATTAGCTGCTTTTCAGAATTTTCTACTTTTACTGACACTTAGTGTAGTTTTTGTTTGCCTTGAATAGGATTTTTCTTATTGTAAAGGCAATATGTGTGAGCTACCAAATTTGTGATCTTGTGGTATATAGTGAACAGTTCACATGGAGGTAAGCTTTGATAGCTGCCATCAGGGGTGGACAAGGAGAGGGTTGAATTGGCTACTAAATTGGGAGAAAATCAGGGAAAAGATTTAATTTAAAAAAATTAAATTAAAGACATTATTTATTCCTGTATGAAAGGTTTTACTGTGGTCTGATCTAGTACAGAACTGACATTAAACATGTTTACATTCACTGCAATATTCAGATACCAGCATATGGTAGTATCCCAACTATGTATGAGACACCTTTTCCCCGATTGCCATAACCCAATAAAGCAGGTATTCCGGTTATAAGAAACCAGAATAAGATACCTGGAATATGCCTGTATTAATGAGAATATCATGTCATGGTGACACCATTTTCAGAATATTCCTAGAATATCAATTTACATCTGTGGCTGTTCAATTTGTTCACGCTAGCTAGCAAGTTTGGAGAGCTGTCAACATGGCAAACAAAAAAGATAGCATTTTTGGACAGAACATTTATTTTTTGTATACATGCATTTTCCATACATTTGTCAACCCAGAACTGATCCAGGACCATATGATACTCAGCAAAATTTCCCAATTTCTACAGGATAATAGCAACACACATAGCTGCGTCTACCTGGCAGTGTAATCAGAAAGTGTCTACCCGTCTTCGTGAAGAGATCAGCTGTTTCCGTCCCGTCGAGTGTTGAGTATCCCTGGGTTGCTAAGTTTACCACGTTAGTTTTCTGTAGTTGCTAACTTTGCGTAGCTTCTTGTTTAATTGCCAGCTATTACTGGGTTAGAATAGCCTTATTATTCGTTAGTTTCGACTGTTTATCTGTAATTGTTGTTTTGATTGTAGTAAATGAGCAAGCAGTTGAGTAAATCCGTGTAATTATCATGCTATTTAACTCAGCTGTTTGATCCCTCATTAGCTTTGTCAGAGCGACGCTTATAGCTGCGTCTACCTGGCAGTGTAATCAGAAAGTGTCTACCCGTCTTCGTGAAGAAACAAAAATTCAGAACTCAGTCTCTAAACCTTGTCAACTGTTCTCTATTTTCTCCTCTCTCCTCGGCACGCCTCCTCCCCCACCTCAGTCCCCCTTCACTGCAGATGACTTTACTGTTTTCTTCGAGAAGAAAATTGCAGACATCCACAACTCCTTTGTGCCCTCCCCTCCCGCTGTGCCATCCACCCCCTCCCCTCCCGCTGTGCCCTCCACTCCCTCCCCTCCCGCTGTGCCCTCCCCCTGCTTCCCCTCTTTTTCTCCCCCTGCTTCCCCTCTTTTTCTCCCCTCACAGACTCTGATATTTCCCACCTCCTCCTCTCCCACCACCCTACCACTTGTGCCCTCGACCCTATCCCTTCATCCCTCCTCCAGGCTATAACACCTGACATCCTCCCATTTGTCACCTCCCTTGTGAACTCCTCCCTGTCTGCTGGTTGTTTCCCCTCACCCTTCAAAAGGGCCCATATCACCCCTCTGCTGAAAAACCCCACTCTAGACCCCTCAGTCATCCAGAATTATCGCTCAGTATCTCTCTTCCCCTTCCTGTCTAAAACCCTTGAAAGAGCTGTATCTAACCAACTCTCTGCTTTCTTAACAGAAAATAACCTGCTGGACCCCCACCAATCCGGCTTCAGACCTGGCCACTCGACAGAAACCGCTCTCCTCTCAGTCAATGAAGCACTTCACACCGCACGAGCAGCCTCCCTCTCCTCCATCCTGATCCTGCTAGATCTCTCGGCTGCCTTTGACACTGTGGAGCACTCCATCCTGCTGTCCTCCCTGGCAGCAACGGGGATCTGCGGTACAGCCCTCGCCTGGATCGATTCCTACCTCTTCTATCCTTCTCCCCATCAGACACTCAGGTCTCTACCTGCATCTCTGCTTGCCTGTGGGACATTCAGAGCTCAAGTCGAGTAGTCAAATCAAGTAGTTTTATTGTCAAATCACAGATTATACAAGTATAACCCGGTGAATGAAATTCTTGTGTCAGAAAATGCCCGACAGCAAACAGCAGTTAGAGACTATATATATTTAAACTATAAGTAGAACATAAATAAAAATTAAGCTAAAAACGGTGCAGAATTTAAACTATAAGTATACATTAACATAAGTAAGAAATTAAAGCTAAAAAACAGTGCAAAATTAACCTATGCAAAAACAGATTTAAACTGAGCAAGTGAGTACCAATTATAAGTTTAGACTGTGCAAAATACAAAATTAACTGGGAAAAATACAATTTACAGAATAGTGCAAGTTGGATATGAATGTGCAATGATACCGGCTCAATATAATTACAAAACAATTACAAATACAATTTGAATGTGTGCAAAGCGCGAGGATCAGCTCTTGTTCAGCAGCCTGATGGCCTAACTATGGAAGCTGTCCCTGAGTCTATTTGTGCGGCACTTGATACTACGGTATCTTCTGCCTGACGGTATAGGTGAGTACAGTTTGTGGCAGGGGTGGTTAATGTCTTTGATAATACATTTGGCCTTTGCCACGCACCGCCTGGTGTAAATGTCCTGGAGGGAGGGAAGCTCCCCTCCAACGATGTCCTGGGCCGTTCGCATGACCCTCTGTAGCGCTCTGCGCTCGAGTGCGGTGCAGTTCCCATACCAGACGGTGATGCATCCTGAGAACACTCTGGATCGTACCGGTGTAGAATGTTCGGAGGATGCGGCGGCACATGTTGAATTTCCTCAGACGTCTGAGGAAGTACAGGCATTGTTGGGCCCTTTTCACGTGTGTGGTGTGTGTGGTCCATTTGAGGTCCTCGGAGATATGCACACCGAGGAACTTGAAGCTGCTGACCCTCTCTACTGCAACCCCGCCTATGGAGATGGGGGCGTGCTCTCCTCTCTGCCTCCTGTAGTCCACGATCAGCTCCTTGGTCTTCTGAACGTTGAGGGCGAGGTTGTTCTCCTGGCACAACTGTGTCAGTGATCCAACCTCCTCTCTGTAGGCTGTCTCGTCGTCGTCAGAGATCAGTCCCAACACCGTCGTGTCATCCGCAAACTTGATGATGACGTTGGAGCTATGCATGGCCATGCAATCGTGGGTGTACAGGGAGTAGAGGAGAGGGCTCAACACGCATCACTGGGGGGCTCCTGTGTTGAGGGTCAGTGGCTCTGAGGTGGTGCTGCCCATCCTCACCACCTGGCGGCGGCCCGACAGGAAGTCCAGTATCCAGCTGCACATGGTGGAGAGCAGGCCTAGACCCCGGAGCTTGGTGTCGAGCTTGGCAGGAACTATTGTGTTGAAGGCTGAGCTATAGTCCACAAACAGCATTCGCACATAAGAGTTCCTCCTCTCCAGGTGAGAAAGGGCGGTGTGAAGTGCCACGGCAATTGCGTCGTCGGTGGATCTGTTCTGACAATATGCAAATTGCCATGGGTCCAGTGTGTCAGGCAACATGGAACAAATTAAGTCTTTAAACAACCTCTTGAAGCATTTACTGACGATCGAGGTGAGGGCTACGGGCCTCCAGTCGTTCAGACACGTTACCTTGGCGTGTTTGGGGACAGGCACAATGGTGGACATCTTGAAGTCCGTGGGAACAACAGCCTGGGACAGGGAGAGGTTGAAGATGTCTGCAAACACTCCTGCCAACTGGTCAGCGCATGCTCTGAGGACGCGCCCCGAGATGCCGTCGGGGCCTGCTGCCTTGCGGATGTTCACCCGCTTGAAGGCTCTGCGCACATCGGCCTCTGAGATGCTCAGCAGGCTGGTCTCCCCAGGCAGCGCTGACTCCGGTGGGCTGCCGTTCACATCGAACCGAGCAAAGAATGTGTTCAGCTCTGCTGGGAGGGAGGTAGAGGAGTTCTCTACACAGCTGGTTCTCCCTCTGAAGTCCGTGATTGTCTGTAGCCCCTTCCACATACCCCTCACGTCTTGATTGTCAAATTTCTCCTCCACTCTGCTCCTATACTCCCGCTTGGCAGTGTTGATGGTCCTGCGGAGGCCATAGTGGGCTCTTCTATACTCCTCCATACTACCGGAGTTGAAGGCGGCATCGCGCGTATGCAGTGCAGCGCGAACATCCCCGTTAATCCACGGTTTCTGATTTGGGTATATCCGAACCGATTTAGTAGGAACAACATCATCCATGCACTTCTTGATAAACGAGATGAAAGCAGGATCTGGTGGTCCACGGTATCAAATGCAGCTGACAGGTTGAGGAGGAGGAGGACGGAGCTAAGAGATTGGGACCACAGTGACCGCAAGCAGAGCACTCTCTGTGGAGTGGCTTGCCTTGAACACAGATTGGTTAGGATCAAGCAAGTTGTTCTGTAGGAGATGAGCAGACAGTTAGCTATAGACAGCCCGCTCTAGTGTTTTGGAAAGGAATGGGAGGAGAGAGAGAAGTCGGTAGTTAGAAATAACAGCAGGATTCAGAGAGGGTTTTTTGAGGAGGGGGATGACATGGGTGCTTTTGAGGGGAGAGCGGACAGAGCCAGAGGAAAGAGAGGAGTTATTGACATTGGAGACAAAGGGGAGGATGTCCATAGCAATGGACTGGAAGAGGGGGGAAGGAATGCGATCGAGAGGCCAGGTGGTAGGACGGTGGGAGTGAACAAGTTGAAGGATATCCGAGTCAGGGAGAGGTGAGAGGTTTAGGTAGCGAGATGGGTGAGGGAGGGTTAGTGAGGGAGAGGATGGGGGGAAGGAGTTGCGAATGTCATCAACCTTCTTGCGAAAGAAGGATGCAAAGTAATCCGCAGTTACAGAGGAGGGGGGTGGGGAGAGAGGAAAAGGTAGAGTACAGTTTGCGAGGATTAGAAGCAGAAGATCTAATCTTGGAAAATAAAAATGCAGATTTAGCAGAGGAGAGGTTGGAGGAAAAGGTAGACAGGAGTGTGTGGAAGTCAGTCAGGGCCACATGGGATTTGGATTTTCTCCATTTCCTTTCTCCCGCTCGTCGTTTGAGTCAGTCGGCCCGAATGGAGTCAGTTAGCCAGGGGTTGGGGGGTCAGAGATGAGCAGGTTTAGTGGAGAGAGGACAGAGTGAATCAAAGTAGGAGGAGAGAGAGGACAGTAGGGTGGATGAGGCTTCCTCAGCAGGTAGCTGAGAGAAGGCATCAGTAGGATGGATGATGGATGAAATGGGGGAATGAACAGTAGCTGACAGGGCTGCGGGGGAGAGAGAGCGGAGGTTGCTCCCTTGTTTTATTTTGTACTCATATGTAAAGTATGTACACATATATTTCTTAATGAAGATTAAGACTGTCCAATTCCTGGGAATTTAGGTAATGAAACAAAAAATCGTTTATTGTACGTTGCGCTCATATTGACATACATTGTCAGATGTATATGTTTTGAAGTGTGTATGTACTGAATAAATCTAAAAATGTATGTGTAATGTTTTCAAGCAAGAAAATCTGTGGTTAGGAAGTGTTTTGTTGGATGATTGAATAACATTTGAAGAACCTTCAATTTGAGATTCACACCAATCAGTCAGCCAACAATTTGGGGATAAGAGTGTGCTGTCTCATCACCTGCTGAATGTTGAGTGGGGCCAGAGAAAATTGCCTTGCACACATAAACAACGCTACTCTTATGCATTCTTGACTGCCTCTATCAGCATCTATTGTTGTTATTGGCAGCATGAATATATATATTTTTAGAATTGATATTCACCTTTAACTAGCATTTTAACTCTTGGAGTATTTAGGAATATAGTATATCCAGGACACAATTGCATGAAAAGTGTCAAGTACGCTGTAGATTGTGCATTTTGGAGGGCCCCATGTAGTTTATCCTTTGATCAGGATATTGCTAAATCATGGATATTTCTTCCCCAACTCCATTGAACTCTGTAGCCCTTTCAAAAGTCACTGTTGATGGTGGTTTCTTGAACCAGTTTCAATCTTGCCTGGCTGCTCAGTTTTTGAGCCTGAGCCTGGTGGTATGCTGAATTTACCAACTTCTTAATGATTTGTAATTTAGTAATTTAATTTATTTTTCTAAAAACATTTCCTGAAATGTTTCAAACTTCAGATTATTCAACTGATGTTGTGACTTGATCATTTTTTGCACCTGAACTAATTTAGGTTTTCCACAGCAACGTGGTAGAATAATTAGACAATCGACACACATTGCTTTGACATTGTGGAGTAGGGTTGTGTATATTCAATTTCTATATTCCTATTAAAAAGTGTTATGATTTACAGGCATAGGCATAACCAACAGTCAGAGCTGATGTACAATTACACATGGCCTCAATATACAAGTAATATAATGTACGCAACACTTGCAAGAGAATGTGGGGAATATGGTTCCAGTGCACTTACTCACCTGTGGGGGGCAGCATATGATCACATAACAGTGGATGGAGCATCATTTTATCATCGGAAATTCTCTATAGAAATGTCTTCTCATATACATGTGTTGTATGATAACTGCTTAATGTTTGTTTTCTTAAATACATTTGTGGAATTTGATGCCCCTGGTGCCAGAGCTTGAGGAATGTCCTTGTCGGATTCAGAATTCCCTGAATTGTCTCTTGTAAGGGGAAACACTCTTTAAATAGGTTTCCTCTGGAACATCAGATTATCTGTACTTAAATTTAGTACATTGTTCGTTTGGAAGGTGTTCAGTCTTTGACCTCGTGTGACCCATTGTATCGACCCCCTCCTTGTGCAGCCTCCACCTGTGGAGACAGCTGGGTCGGTATCTAAAATTAGAAGGGAAATGCTGCCCTGGGTGTGGGACCCCCACCATCTCCCTAGTCTGTCAATCTGTCTCTCTTCATTAGAGAGAGGGGAGCACAGGGACTATGGGAAAGTCAAAAGAAGCTTTAAGTAAGAAGCAGGCAGTATTTCATCTGTAGGTTAGATTGGGGCTGATTTTAAAACTGAAGCTCACAATGTCCAAAATGCAATTCTTGAAGACTGCTTTGAAAGTGATTATGTACTGTATTTGAGCATGCATGCCAATATTATTTTTGCAATGGCAAAAACCGAACCAATTTTTTTTTTTCAATTAATCTAAATAGTGATCTGGTAAATCAATGAGTGGCCATGTGTGATTTAGAGACCATTTCCTTATTCTCGTGGTTTGTTTTCTGTGGTTGGTACATGGACTTCAATATCACTTCAATAGGTGTACAAGTTTTTTTGAAAAATATTCACTCAGAAGTATTCAATGTGTTATTATTATCATTATTAATTTAATCAGGTACGTTTACTGAGAACATATTCTTTTTTACAACAATGACCTGGCAATGTACCTGACAGCCAGATCTACATTTGTGAAAAACATACACCTTCATTTACTCTCTGTCATGTATTCCTCTGTTTAGTATGGCCCTTTTTTACACTACAAGTGTGGATGTGTGTGTGCTACGAAAACTAATCATCTTGTTCTAGTGGGGTCATGTACACTGCAAGTAGCATAGCACCAGAAAACCGCTGCATTGTTTTATTTGATTTGATTTGATCTTTATTTGTCTCGAACATAGAAGACATAGAAACAAGTTAAAAATGGTAAATAGTCTAACAAACTATTTCCATACAGTCCTAAAAAAGCGTTCGAGAAGGGACAGGAGGAAGTAAAACACTTATCCAGTCCTGCCCCTTCCTTACAATATTTTACATTATATGAAAATAAAATACAGTTTCTTTCTAAACCTAAGTATAACAAATATAACAAAAATATATCAGTACATTTAAGTATCACAAATATAACAAAAAATAACAAAAAATCTATTTATATATTAAGTATAACAAATATAACAAAAATATATTATATTTATATTATATATATTCATTTATATTATCTATATTTATTTATATTATATATATTTATAAAGGTCTAACTTATCTTATCTTATTAAGCAGTCGCATTACTGCTCAAGCTCCTCTTTCTTGTACTTGTCCATAATTGCTTGTTTATAGCTGCCTTTAAAGTGTTTAATGTTATTGCTCAACTTTATGCTCCCATCCAGACCATTCCAGAGTGATACCCCACAAACTGAAATGCACATACTTTTAAGAGTCGTACGTAAAGTAGGTTGTTTTAACATCAGTGTCCCTCTTAAATTATAACCCCCCTCTCTACCTATAAAAATTTTTGAATGTTGCTTGGTAATATGTTTTTTATTGCTAAAAACATAATTTGTGCAGTTTTGAATTTGACTAAGTCCATGAATTTCAATGTTTGACTCTTTATAAACAAACCATTTGTGTGATCTAGATATCTACCGTGATGAACTATCCGTATGGCTCTTTTTTGTAGTGTGCATATCTTTTGTAAGTTGCTTTTATATGTATTCCCCCAGACTTCAACACAGTATGACAGATATGGTACAATGAGTGTACAGTACAGTGTATATAGAGTTTGTTGTTATACCTCAAGCCCATTTTTTCTGTTTTGTGTGTATCAAAATTAAGTGTAGGTGCACACAAATGCTCAATGTGCTCGAAAAGGTGGGTTTATATATGACCTAGTTTAGACTCCATCATCCTTTTACTGCGTGTCCTCCTAATTTTCTTGTGCACAAATTAATGAACAGGCAGTATTTTTTTATAAGCACCGCCATCCTCTAATAATACAAGCTTTTCCAACTTTGTGTTGTAGCAAAATCTAAACATAAAATCCAAACCTCTGGTAGCCTGCCCACTGTTTCTCAATCTGATCTGGAGGGGGTTAAAAGCTTACCGATACACAACAGAAACATTATCCAAAAAGAGAAGAAAGGCAATTTATGGCTAATGGCTACTTAATGGTTTAAAATAATTCAATCAACATTTGTCCTTAATGCAAGTGTATGCTGTTTCATCACAGATATAATCTTGTATATCCACACTGTACTGGTATGGTATGTCCGATACATAAAAAATGGGTTAATTGCATAGAATGAAAAGTATGCACAGCAGCCAAAGTGGTTTGAAATAGTTGAAAATTTGTCTTAGAATTATGAAACACAAACAATTTCATAACATACAACTTTCTCCATGTAACCTTCTCAATTTTACTCAATATCACTAATGACAACAGCGGCCATTGCAATTTTATTATATAATGAGGAGAATGTATTCACATCCAAATGACATCAGATAATCCGGTATGCCGGATCTACAGGGATGGGATGTGTGGTATTGTACTGTATTAGCGAGGTATAATTAATGTGACCTTTGTAGGTATCACTGGTAGCTGGTGAGCTAGGTATAGAGGAGGCTGAAAAAAGGGTAAACTTTTCCTACCTCTGTGTCGCTGCATTTCTGCATTCTATTTACATCTGTAATGTTCACTGGACGTAACGTTGTTCAATACCAGTTTAAAATACGCGTTGTTGTCCTACTTTAGATATTCATGAGCCCGGGGCTCTGATTCTGAGTAAGACATTTGCCAGGGCGCAAAATCGGATTCTTGACATTTGCCGGGGTTGTGCCCCGGCTAGCCCCGGTACAAATTAAGCACTGGTTGTAGCCATTGGTTTTGATTATTTACTTAATTACTTGATTGATAATAAAGGAATGTACATGGAAACAGATTGAGTGTAATCTTTGGTTTAAAGCAGGGGCTCTCAATCCTGGTCCTGGAGGGGCACAGGGTATGCTTATTTTAGTTTTCACCTTATAATCAGCAACCAGTTTAGACACAAGAAACCAGGCGAGTTAACTGTAATCAACCTCATTAATTAAGTGCTGAGAAGCAATGAAATCCAGCATACCCTGCAGCATCAGAATTGAGAACCCTTGTTTTAAAGGTATGGGTTTCAACCTCCTTTATTTCAAGCTGACATATTGCTACTGATATATAATATGTTGATTGGGCACATGCAAGTTTTTTCATTGTACAATTTTCCCTTGTGCATCAATGTCCTTGTCCCTTTAAATCCGTCTTCTGCAATTGCACTCAGTTCATTCATTATGCTTAGGTTAACACTAGGAGCATTGGGTTTCCAGACCTACAAGAAGACGCCAACCATTGCCTTTTGGGCATTGACATTTTAAAGTAGTAATAATTTCAATTGGTACATACCATCTCAAAAATAATTAAGCATGCCACCACGTGTACTATTCACACTGCATACTCATTTTTATTTACCGCATACCTTTTTATTTATAGAATTTTTTAACTTTTGTTTCAGATTTTTTCCTATTTTTCTCCCTATTTAGTGGCCAATTATACCCTCTATCGAACACATATCAAATTTCCAAGGAAACAGATCTTGGATGAGGAATCAAATAACGAATGGCATCCAACACATAACACAGGGGGAGGACGGTATAATTAGAGCAGTCTGAACACAAGCGGAAGCAAAGCCATTTTTAACCAGACCCAAACTACACGTCGGGAAATCGCTTGTAGGCAGTGGCGGAACTAGAGTTTTATATATGGGGTGGCCGGGGGGTGGCCAAGGCTACTTCAGGGGGTCCATGGACCATGACAGAAAATTAGTGTGTAACCCTAACCTGGCATCTAAGGAGCATGAATGAATCCTATGATTGCTGATTAGAGGTAGAAGTGATAATTCACTTAACCCGGAGTTCTTCAATGTGGCAGATAGTGTAGTCCACTAGGGTTACTTCACAAGAATGCTTTAACATACTATGAATAGCCAGTGTCTCCACCTGGGAACTGCAGCTCAATTTCTTTCTCACACACACATTGGAGAGACTTGGGTCACTCTTTTCATGAAAATATAATCTGGGTCTATAAGTGTTGAACATCCAAAATATTTTAAAAAATAAAGCTCAAGCACCAGTGAGATAAGATGGCATTTGTGTGTGACATCATTTGCATAGTTTATTTATGGAAGTAAATTTACAAAAAAACACTATGACCAACTTGTACAGACAAGTCTGACCCAAGTCAAACAATATGTTTTTTTCTGTCTGACTGAAAACACAAGATATGCCTGCACAAAATATTATCAGTAGTACCTCACAACTAAATACATTTGTTCTATTTTCTTTAAATCTTTGGTTTCATCTGCAATTACAATAAAAACCTCACTTTCTTTTACTTTGTTCTAGATTTGGTGGCTTAGCATTGCCACATGCGTTCATCCTTTTCTCTATGAGAGGGTCATGCTTTGCCATTTCAAGTACGAAAATCTAACTGAGTTAATGGATTTAAAATGGCTAAATGTTAACTTGCTGAACACTGACATCTGTACTAGTTACCCCACATTAGCTAAACACTCGTATATACTGTAACTTACGACACTGCACTGTATATGCGTGGCGTGTATTACTAGCACAGATGTAAACTTAATGTTAGGCTAAATTGGGAACCGATCTCTCTTATCTGATTAACTGTCTGTTATGGAGCCAAATTGCTAATATGCATTGGCACAGCGACTCAACTTTCGTAAAAGTTGTTCAGGAAACCTAAACCTGATTCCAGTTTTATTTAAAACTTACTTCAACATATGGTGCTTTCGCGCAGGTCTGCCGTAGTTGTGTCAGTCGCTCGCTTGACTCGTGAGCTGTGGAAATATTCTCTCTTCCTCGTCCTCGATTTGAAAAAGGCGCCGCCGGATGTCAAAATAAACGCTTCTTTCAACAAGAGGTGAAATGAGACGTCAATCAGCATCAAACTGCTAGTGATAGCGAATTACATTTTAGGGTGGCACCCAGGGTGGCCAATCAGATATCAGGGGTGTCCAGTGCCACCCCGGATACCCCTCTGGCTCCGCCACTGCTTGTAGGTTGTATGCCTAAGATCTCTTTGCTATGGTACATCAAGAGATCTTAGATTTAAGGTTAAAACAGGCTCTTTGCCACGCATTATCTGATTTGATTGAAGGGCTTGAATTGCCCAGATGGTTCAATGTGGGGGGGTTCATGACAGGCATTATGCTGAAGTTTTAACAACCAAAATGATGTATAATGGTGAAGAATGTAATGAATGTGTTGGGTTTTATTTGTTTTACTTTTATACACCCTGACCAGATCTACTACAATACCACTACCATTCAATCTTTAGGAACTGTTGTAGGAAATCAAGTTATTATAGGTCACATGACAAGGGAAGCCCTAGTTATGAAACTACCAATTTCATTGTTTGTACATGTAACTCTTTGCAGTCAATGAGAACAAATGTTAGCAGATCGTTTTCCATCCTTTCTCTACATGGACATTCTAATGCCATTCAGGTGTCTGACACGCAGTGGTGCATTATCAGTGAAATTAACTCTTTTAGTTATGGCGGACTCACGTGTGACGCCAACCACAGTTTCTGCTTACAGGTAATGGATGACTTCTCCATGGGTTATCTACACATCTTGGGCAGGATACCTATGGACAGAGCCTTGTCCCCCTGGTGGGAGGACACTTTCTATGAGGAAGGAACAAGAGATCTATAATATAATAATATATGCCATTTAGCAGACACTTTTATCCAAAGCGACTTACAGTAATGAATGCATACTTTTTTTTTTGTATATGTGGCCCTAATGGGAATTGAACCCACAATCTCAGCGTTGCCAACGCCATGCTCTACCTACTGAGCCACACAGAACCACACACATTCATTCGGTTTGTCATGATCGCCTAATGATGCTACCTGCGATGGGTCAATCGGTCCCTTAAAACAAGAATGAGCTTGAAGAAGAACGACATGTTTTGTGTGACCTCAAGGGGTGATTACTCAAGAGTTCACAGGGCGGCTTGTAGGGATGGAAGGAGCTGGCTGTGATTTCTTGATCCTGCCCGTTCCTCCCCTGCAGTGTAGTTCTGTTATCTGGAGAACCTATTGTCCAACAGATGGCTGATCTAGGGAAAACAAGGGTCAGCCAATGGTTTTACAGACATCAACAGAACTTTGCCCGACCGTAACACTTCTTGTCCATCTGGAAAAATGTTTTCTGCAAGATTGGTTTTGATTCTTTTCAAAATATTTGTGTGTGTACATTTTTCTCAATTTTTGTGATTCTTCTTTTTTTCTACTATTTCCCTTTGCTCTGTTTTTGCCCCTGGTTCCCCCAAACAGGTTGCAGCCTGTGCATGTTTTGCCCCTAGCAAGCCCACTTACCCCTGTCACCATTCTGTCACCAAGCCCCACCAATGGCTTAGTTTTAGGAAAATTTTACTTTTCAGTAGCATCTTGAAACAGTTGCTTCTTGTTTTTAAACCTATTTTTAAATAAAACAACTGCTGCTTTGTTTGCTTCATTTGCTGCATTCATTGGCTCTAGCTACTTGAAGAGCAATTTTAAGAACCTGTGTTACCCAGTTCAACCACTGGCATAGTCATTACTACAACTTCCTTTGGCATAAACAGCAGGCTCTTAATATACAGGTAACTGCCAAAATAAAGGAACACTTGAGTAAATGAGTGGTCACTGAATGGTTGGATGAGCATGAAAATGATGCAATGGCATATGCCATGGCCAGCTTAGTCACCAGATCCCAACCCAATTGAACATGTACAGGAGATTCTGGAGCAGCAGCTTTCCACTTCCAGGCACATTTAAGCTGAATTGGGTTGCTCGGGGTGGCCCCACAACTTATGAAGACACTTTATGTTGGGGGTTATATAGGGTAGCTGCCATTATTTTGGCAGCTCCCTCTATGCTGCAGTTCTTAAAAACAAATATTTTGTGTGTGGATATGTGCGCTTACCTTTACTGGTTAAAAAACAAATAGTCTTGTCAACAATCCCTTGCTGGAGATCCTGCTAAATTGCTTTCCAAAATAAAGATTTCTGTATTTGAAAGATGCATATGCTACAGTGAATGTGTCAAATCGCGAATTTTGTAGATTCCTGTCAAGTCAGCAAATATGTAAATTCCCCAGGGAATCTGTAGGTTCACCGGTATGACAAGGAATCTGGAAATTCCCCAGTAAATGTGTAGAAAGTTTAAGCATGGAAGGCTATAACACAAACAGAGGTCCAGCAGCTCTGCCCTGTGGTCAGTTGTCCAAACCCTCTGGCAAGCCAGACCAAACCGCAAGTAATAAGCAAAACCGATTTCAACTCATTTCAAGACCATTATTTACATTTGACAGGTGAACAAACCTGTTATCTTTCAATATACGTAAGTGTGATATCATGAGGAGCTGGCCCAAATAGAAAGTGTGGGCCAGCCAGGCCAATATTCCAATGATAGGGTGGCACATCCAATATCTGAACATAAAACATTAATGTCACCCCTAGGCACTTTAGAATATGTGAGAGAAGCTAAACAAAGATAGGCGTGACTCTCTATCATAAACTGTTTCCATTAATATTCTTCCTAAAAGTAGTGTAAAATGATTTGTTTTATTCGTTTCAATGTGCGAGAGTAGCACTTGTCTCTCCTGATGTTCCTGTGATGTTGGCTACACCTGGACTAACCTTGCTTCCTTCATACGCTTCTTCTGAATCTTTAATGGGTTAGGCACTGTAGTAGGTCTACAAAAATATTGACATATCCATTTAATAAAATGTATACCCTTGAGTGTTAAATTAAATAGGCTATCAGACCAAACAGTATTGGCTAAACTAAGCAAACAGAGGCTTTCAATGTTGGTTTGAAATGTTTTAATGAAATAAAAAACCAAGGGTTATCTGTAATAATTTCAGTTTAAAATATATATTTTTAACATATTTTCTTTGCCAGGTTAACGCTCAACTGAACCTTTGGTCATTACTAGTTTTCAACTTATGTTTTCTTAATCAAGCTAAAAGAAGCACTGACTCCCTCATTTAATATAATGTATGAATCACTTGTAAAATACATTCTGTCTTCCATAAATATTGACTGTATTTCCTTATGGTACTCTAAACAGTATAAGGAGTACTGTACCTTTCTTGCCCCAATGTAGAAGTCGAAGAAAAGCCCTGGTTTCATTATTGAAGTTGTTGAAAACGCAGTCAATTTTATATTAAATTAAATGTTTCAAATGGAGACCTAATGCTTCATGTGAGTGAAATCACAGAGGGCCTTGTTAATTAATGGAAGTAATTAAATGTCTCATGTTAAAGAAAGACAATTGTTGTTTCTTCAGGCTGATACAAAATGTAGAATTTTTATAATCTAAGCCAACTCCCTTGGATCATTTGAAGGACAATGTTCAACCTAATTTTAATATGCAAGTCATGAGCTTTGGATAAATTACTGTTGGCTATAGGAGGTCATGTCTGCATTGCTGGAGACAAATTTGATATTTCCCCAATTATAGGCTCTAGTTCTTTTGCTGTACACCATTTCAGAATAGTCTGACTGGGCTTTCAAACCTCAAGGCTAAGGCAGACAGAATAAATGCACATATCTGTGGATATTGGGTATTTTAAGTGGATTTTATGAACCCATATTGTTTATATATCCAATAGTTTCCTACATGGCATTTACAATTATAGTACTTTAACTGTGTCTTAGCAAACTCAGGGCTTCCCGCAGCCATATCCAGTCAAGGTGGATATTGCTTATCCATTCAACGCCTTTGCCTGGATGAGCAATTTGGTGAACGTCAGAAAAATCTATATATTTATTACAGTAATAATCCATTCTGAAGTCGATGTAGGGCTCAACTCACATTTCGAAAGTGACAGTGTTGATCAAGAAACAACATAACGAGTACAGCATCAATAGAGGTCACCTGGCTGACAATGTGTGGGTATAGCAGTGTGGTGTGGTCACAAATCTTTACCTAAATGGATGCTGAGTTCGATGAGGATGGGGCATAATTTGTACAATGGCCCCTGGGCAGAGCAGTGGTAGAGTGCAGGTTGCCCAGTGCAGTCAGAGTTCACCAGCCCAGCTCTGGCCAGGAGTCCCATTCAGGGTAGCGATTGGCTGTCCAACCCGTGGGAGGGGGGTTAGGAAGCTAGCATGAGCTTGTCGCGCACAATAGTGGCTCTGTGGGTACTGGAGTTACAGTTGATGGCTTGGCGAGTTCCATCTCATCTTGCTGTTGTCACTTCCAGTGCCAGATATACGGCAGCGAGCAAAGTTGCAACTAGTAATGTGGCTAGATAAATAGCTTTTGCTGAGTAAATTTTTTTGTTGATCCTAATCCCGGTCATGAAAAGTCGATGACATACACAGACAGGCACAATTTCACATTTAACAAGGTGAGTGTGCCTCCAAGTCAATTATTTGTCAATTATAGGCCTAGCTATATCTTATCCAAATTGGGCTAGTTTTCAGCTAGTGTTTTATAATTTGGGCTATAATATTGCTACAAAATTGGCATCCCTCCTCACTTTATTACTCTCATGAGCTACTCTGATGAGAAAAAATATATATTTTTGCAAGCTTGTCAATACAATTATGTAGCAATAACGATACTGATATTGAACTGTCCAGATTCATGTTCAGTCAATCACAGTGTCATATGTAAACCAATTTAAATATTTAATATGATAAAATAATGTAGATATAATGAATATGAGTAGCAGGAGAGCCAATCAAATTTGGAAATGACATTTCCCAGACCTTGCAAATGAATGTCATTCATTTAGAATTATCAATCAATGTGAACAATAACACTGGAAGGAAATCTAAAGCAATCTCTGGCTCTACATGACATTAACAGCAGCAACTCTGACTATGCCACCTGCTAGGACTAAAAGTGCAAAAGACCTCTGAATTCATTAGCCATTAGCCTCTGCAACAGAGATGCCTCTACTATTAAGCACTGTTCACAAGGATATATGCTTGGCATGTCATCATGTGGGGAACTTTTCAGAGGCTTTTTTCAGCTTACTTGAGGTTAAAAAGCAATGCAATGGCTTAGCAAGAAGAGTGGCAATGGTGTCAGGTGACTAGTAAAAGGGAAAGCCATCTGGATACAAGGAAATATGACCCAGTGGCTAAGTAATGGACTTCTGTGTGAACAGTCCCAGTAGACTCCCTAATGCCTTGTTAAGACACTGTTGATTCTATTTTGCCCCATTTTATTGCCACTAACATGATGCTATTGTATTACAAAGAAGGACAAAAAACCGCATGGCGACAGAGAGAGATGGTCTAATATGTTCTCTGCACTCTGTACTGTTCTTCAGTTTTTCAGAATAGTAAAGCCATTTGTCATTAACGTGAAGTGAATCATAATTAACATTCTGCTGCACAATGACAGAAGGGTGATAAAGGAGTCCTCGCAGATGATCAAGAATTACAACATATTTTGAATATTTATTATTGGTTTTACAGTTGCCTATCATGCTTATCATGATTTGAATCTACATGTTTACTTGGAGTGTACTTAATAATTATAAGAACTCTGGAGGGAATATAATTGAGGCTATAATCATGATAATGATACTACTCTTATTGACAGGCTTAAAGTACTGATATAATTCCTGCCTAAATTGAGCAAAAGCAGTGTAGTCATAACTACACCAATAGTCACTTTGTCAAAAGATAAATCTTATGTGTCATGAAGTATTTACTGCATTGCCAACAATGTCATGGTTCATTTCAAATATTGTACCTCTATATGGACCAAATGTGTGAAACTGATTGAAGGTTGTCAACTATCAAATCAGTATTTGGTGGCTATCAATAATTAAAAAATAGATCAATATAAATTGGGTGGGGTAAATTGTCAATCCAAATGCTGATGCTGTTATCAACCACCCAGTTCTGTTATTTTCATCGTGTTAAAAAAACTAATTCCAAATGTTCCATAATAATTTATTCATGTTTTCTATACATTACCAAAACTGTACATTAATTAACATTTTGCCTGTTTGTGGCCTTTTACTCAGATCTCACACTGGCTTTTTATTGCTGGTTAACTGAAGAAATGGTGCCATTGTAATGAAGAAATCATTAAAATCATATGTATCATATGCCAAACAATATATGAATATTTATGAACTAATAAGGAGTTGACCACCCTTTGCTTTCAGTAGGGCATCAATCCTTCTTGGAATGCTGTTATACAAGTTTTGAACTGTTTCTAGTGGGATACTGGGATACTAGGATACTTCAAAAAGGAAAGCCTCCAGTTTTAGGAGAGATAAAGGTGGTGGAAATATTCTCTGCATTCTACATGCCAGAACTTCCCATAAATGTTCAATGTTGTTGAGATCTGGTGATTGGGGAAGACATGGAAGGTGTTTGATTTCATCTGTTTATTCCAATCAGTTTTTTTTCTCCCCGAACTCCAAAATTAAAATGGCAACTCATTTCATTTACAAAAAAAGAGAATGAAATTAAACATATTTCTTCAAACCTACAATTTCTCTCATATGTTTTAAAGCTTTATAGACAGCACTGTTATAATGTATTTCCCAGATCCTCCAACACAATACTTTATTAATAGTCTGGAATTGAACCATTTTCTCTTGCAGCGATCAGCCAGTGAGGTCTCAAATACCCTGGAGCCATTTGATATAAAAATGGCTGAAATATGAAATGGTAAGTGGTAATCTGCCCTCCTCTGACTGTTCTAAATGAGTAAATTTGTGAGCAGGGGTGGAGAAAGAGACAAGCTCTCCCCGCACCT
The DNA here is from genome assembly GCA_029706075.1 of Aldrovandia affinis. Lineage (NCBI taxonomy): Eukaryota > Metazoa > Chordata > Actinopteri > Notacanthiformes > Halosauridae > Aldrovandia > Aldrovandia affinis. Next base: position 2,038,342 of record JAINUG010000066.1, on the reverse strand, counting down.
CCCCTCATGAATTAATTGTTTTTCCTGGTCTATATTAGAAGTGACACACTGCTGGTGTTAAATGAAGTGAGGCAAGGGACAGCTGTAGGGGAGAGATGATTGACAGTGACAAGGACCTGCCGTTCTGTCCTGTCCTACAGTGCGACTTTCAAGGACACTTATCAATCACAGCAATGGCAGCTGGGGGAGAATTAATTTGAGATTCATTGGAGCTTAATGATCTAATGAAGGGAGGAAGACCGAGATCTCGAGGCCTGGGACATCCTCTCTTTTCTACCTCTTCCTTTCAACCTTCTTCCTACAGTACATGTGGAATAACACATTTGGAACACATTGGGAGGCAATTCCATTGATGTTTTATGATTAATTGTTATCATTGAACATTACGATTAATGTTCATGTTTGTTCAATTGTATTCCCTTGACTTGTAGAGTCTCCTCTAGGAGATATTATTTGAGAGCTTTATCTAATTTCCCCTGTCGGCATCTTCTACCTTTAACCTAATAATTATTATTATTAACCTCTTTCAGAATGATGAAACCACTCAATTAGTTCTATATGAGGTCATTTGTTAAAAATACAATTTTGCCTTGTTATGAACATTCAATTGTGATAACTGTGATCAAGTTAGATACATTTCTGTTGAATTACCTGAAGCAAATTGGGGAACAAATTAAAAAGATTTAAATTAATGGAAAATTGGAAATATGTTTTGACAGAGGTACATCATTTACAGACATAGATATTCAATGTTAAGGTAAAATATTGATCAACCGGCTGCAAAGTATTCAAAAACATCAGGTGCAGCTTGCACGTGATAAGTCATTTTCAATTTCACATCCAAGTAATTTATGTACAGACTAGAGCTCAGCAACGGGATGCAATATTGCTGTCCCGGAGGACCTGACCAGTGGGTGCTCCCTGAGGGTGGAAGCGGGCGGTCAGACATGTGGGATAATGCAGTACTATTAGAGTCCTACAAAGGCATTGTGGTCCCATGAGTTGCAGACATGGGACAAGTTCCCTTGCTGGGGATGGGAATGAGCCATCATAGAAGTACTTGAGATAATGCAGTGCCATTCAAATAACCATTTATTTATTCATGAATCTTCACTGGTAATGCACTGGTAGTTAGTGTGTTTTTATTTCTCATCTTATGTTACAATGCAAATGAAATGTTCTCACATTTATGTCTAATAAAAGATGAGCGGGGGCTTTTGTAAATAAAAAGAGAATTTGATTCTGGAACTGGATCTGGATTGCTAATCTAGGAGATATGTATGTTTATATAGGCTAATATGGGAGGAAAGAAACATCTGGGACAGAGCTCCTTACCATTCATTCATTTTCAATTAGACGCTGCCCTCGAACACGACTCCTGGCCAGAGCAAGGCTGGCGCAGGCTGGGCGCAAACCCAGGCTGCAGTGGGTAACCTGCACCTGGAAAAAGTGCCTTTACCGTTTACGACACCTAGGGGCCGTAGCAATATTATTTTCCTGAAAATGTCATGTCCACTACTGGTTGGCCATGACATTTATTATTTACAGACATTCCATCTATTGTCAAAAGCAGGAGTAAATTTGCCATTTTTGGTATTCAATAGCTAAGCAAAATTATCTTGCAATATGTTTGTGTTTGATGTCCTTAAAGGGCTTTAAACAACAAATATTTTGATAATAACACAATGGTGCTTAGCTCTGTAGTAGACAACCTTGAGGTATGTTTTCAAAAAAGTAACGGCGGCAGTGTTAGCACAATGGTTAAGGAACTGGGCTTGTAACTCAGAGGTTGCAGGTTCAATTCCCAGGTGGGGACACTGCCGTTGTACCCTTGAGCAAGGTACTTAACCTGAATTGCTTCAGTAAAAATATCCAGCTGTATAAATGGATTGTATGTAAAGAAATGTAAAACTGTAAATCGCTCTGGATAAGAGCGTCTGCTAAATGCCTAAAATGTAAAATTTAACTAAATCAGACATTAGATAAGCCAATCCAGATCCAGTTCCAGAATCCACTTCTTATTTACAAAAACATTGGGTCATCCTTATTTAGACATTTATTTTTTAGAAATATAAATACATACACACATCCCCCTCCATCTGCATGCTCAGTGACATGGGCAACCTGGACCCCACCAAAGCAAACTACTGTGGCTTTCTCAAGCTCTGGTCAAGAAATGCACTCCACACAGCAATGGGACCATCTTATCATTGAATACATTCACAGAGAACATATCACAATGTCAACAACAGCACTCTCACTAATTAATCACTTTCTAAAGTAATCATGCGTCATATAGCACATTACAGAAAATGAGAGAGAGAAAATGCTTTAACGTCCTGGGATGTGAATATGGGACATTTATTGTTCATGGCTTCCTAACTATTTCTGACATAATATGGCTTTAAAACAATAAATCATGCTTTAATAGAAATTAAGTGTCTAATTAAGAACAATTAACAGCTAAATACAATTTTGGTTGGAATGAAAACCAGCATACACAGTGGGTCCCCAGGACCAAGGTCGGGAGCCACATAATCGGTTTCATCGTGTTGTGATTTCGATTATTCAGGAATTTAATCAATTCCGAATTCAAAGTGAATTGTAGTCGTTTTGATAGAAGTACAAATTATATGGTATGGTACAATGTTATTATGTGAATTTTGCAGTTTTTGAACGAGGCATGCTGGAGAGAATGGAAGATAAGCTTCATACAAAGCCTTAAAATAATCACTCTGGAATATCAGAATTTAAAATGTGTGGATCTTAGCCGTCACCCACCATTAGCTTCCAAATACTGGAGTTATTTAATTGAAAATGGAATAAAGGTTTCCAAATGAATGCCCAGAATAAGTGTCTGTGACTCTGACGTGACAAGCTGAAGCACTTGCTAAGCAATTTTACATCAATCATCATTAACCCCAAGCTCTCCACAAGTAGGCCAGAGCTGACCTCATCACATCTGGCTGCCGTCATGGAAACAACAGTCAGATTATCATGGCAGTTCAATGCTGACCAATCTCCTCAGGGAAATGACTGGCACAAGATAAATCATCTTGTCAATCCAAAGGGCTCAACAGTAGAACAATCAAGTGGCAAACAGTCAAAAACGCTGTTATAACCTGAGTTTTCTTGGCAATTGAAGGGTTGATAAAGCTTTTTGTACCCAAATCAAGAAATCACTGGCCTTTGTTCATAAGTCATCATAGGTCAGTCACCCATTAAAGGTCAATCTATGAAAGGAATATATATTTGAGGATGAGGATATGAAAATGTGTGTACATCAATGTGCGGATGTGTATGCCAATAACATTTTCATAATGAATGTAACCTTTAGCTAAATAAGGGACAATATTTATCAACCCAATTCTATTCAGCCTCACTTAAAAGCAAAGTTAAGCAAATTAGTGTCATGACTTAACTTAAAATAGTATAGAAAAGTCACTGATCACTGAATTTAACATAGACAATTAAATCATATTGTAATTATGCTATTGTGAGTCATGTGACAAGACTATTATTTTGGATAATAAGACTGGGGTTTGTTTTGTTCCCATAGAGCAGTGGTTCTCAAACACAATCCTGGGGACCCTCTGTATAATGCTGGTTTTCATTCCAACCATAAGTACAACTTCTGAATTGTAACTAGATGTTAATTGTTCTGAAGTGGACACTTTGGATTTCTATTAAAGCATGATTTACACTGTTGAGGCTCTATGTCCTAAATAGCGAAGCATGCCATGAACAATAAATCTCCCACATTCATATCCCATGACTTTTAATCAGTCAGATCAACTAATGCTCTCATTTTCTGTAATGTGCTATATGACCCATGATTCCTTTACAAAGCGGTTACCTTTTTTGAATTGATTCAATTATAGACTGGCAGGTGAAATCAGTGGTGGCCTTATTGTTGAATATGTGGACACCTGGTTACTGAAACTAAACCATTTGTGAAAAATTAAGAGTTAAATGACAGAGCAAATTGCAATGAGCCAAACCTGCATTGTGTCAAAATAAGTTTAAGGAAACAAATTATGTTAGAACTTACACGTTTTCAACAACTTTAATTGATTAAGAGATTGGCTGCAACATAAACCAGCATACACCAAGGGTCCCCAGGGCTGAGTTTGAAGAGCAGGGGTTCTCAATCCTGGTCCTGGAAGGCCGTAGGCTATGCTGGCTCTATTAGCATCACCAGATTCCTTTTGAGAGAGGTTACAAAGAAAAATGGTAATGAGCTAAACCTGCATTGTGTTCAAATCTGTTTTAGCACAAAAATATGGAATCTAAACTTTTGTTTTCAACAACCTTAATTACACAAGAGATAGGTTGGAATGAAAGCCAGCATACACGGTGGTGCTCGAGTACTGAGTTTGCAATGCACTGATCAGATAATGACTGAGTATCAGAGTATTTACACTGCAGGTGCTTGTTAGTGCAGTATTGTGCAATAGAGTTTGGGGTTTGTCCTGTGGTTTCTTTAATGCCTTTTCCCATTGTAATAAACAAAAATCTTTTTATCTGTAACCGCATGCTGTGGTTTTTCTTTATGGCCTTTTCAGGGATTTTTATCTTGCTGAGAAAGCTGATGTCTTCCTAAATACCCAGGAATGTCTTTTTGTGTAATTGTCAGTTTTTTCTTTGAGGTAAGGTGTTGACTTCCATGTATAGGGGGTAGACAAAATAATGGAAAAACCACATGAAAAATCAAAATAATGGCAATACTAATTACCAATATGTTTCTGCTATAAATTACATTTTTTAAATCAGCACTTTAATATGTGTTTCTGAAGCATGACGAGTGATCTAACAGATTTTGAAAGAGATCATATAGTTGGTGCTCAAATTGCAGGTGCGTCAGTCACAGAAACTGCAAATTTTATCTGTCAAGGGGAACAATGTTGAAAAACATGATGGCATTTGCCAACAAGGAAAAATGCATCAGGTAATAGGAACAGTGGTCACAAGCCAAAGCCCCCCAACAGGGATAGATTATGTTTTTCAGGAGTTTCGGTGAAACTAACCCCCAGTCCCTGACTTTTCCTAAATATGTGTTTTCAACCATCGTGTCGTGTGTTATCAACGAATGACTCATGGACTATTTTATGTCGACACTTATATTGACTTGTATGTATACATACACATCTTTTTAATTACTTTACATGCATTTTCTCTTTATATTCATGAATGTATATGTTGACAGAAGAGAGGTGGTAGAACTACAGCCAAGGAATATTAAGCCATTTTAGGCAACCAAGTGTACCCTCTGGTGAAAATATTGTTTCCTCAAGATGTTCCCATATTCCAAGATGATAATGCACCCATACACATTGCTTAATGGATTCAAGAGTGATTTCATGACCACTAGGATGAAATTAAACACCTTCCATGGCCTCCCCAATCACCAGATCTAAACATCATTGAACCTTAATGGGAAGTTCTGGAACAAAGAGTGCAGAGTGGATTTCCACCACTTTCATCTCTCAAAGCCCTGGAGGCTTTTCTTCTTGAAGAATGGTCCAGTATCCCACTAGAAACAGTTAAAAACTTGGATAACAGCATTCAAAGAAGAAATGAAGCTGTTCTGAAGACAAACGGCAGCCCAACTCCTTATTAATGTATACATATTCATATATTGTTTGGTGTTTCCATTATTTTATCAGCCCCCTGTAAATTCCATGTTGTTAAAAAAGTCAAGACACTGTAACAAACATTGACTGTACTGTCCAAAAAACTTTTAAACTTTTGTTCTTTAGGTCTCTGTGCATGCCAATGCATTTTAACTGCAATAATTATTTCCCCATCTAGAGATCAAAGATGCCCTGTTCAGTCATCCTGATTGATTACCTGTAAACAATGCATCACAGCATCCTGCTGACCTTTGAGTCTTTGCGAGTGTGCATTGCTTCTATTCACGGCAGTGAGGCTTTGAGAAAGGGACTCATAAACATACATGATCATTCTTAGGGTACTTTTCTATTCCTTAGGACCAATCGCTCATCTTGTATTCTCGCAGCTATCGTTTTAAGTCCCAAAGTCATGTATCAAAGTCACTTACCCAATACTAGTGAGCTGCACAGCATACCAGCCATATATCGCTGTCTGTGTTTCCTGTGCTACTGCTGCTGTAAAGTTCAAACAGGTTACAGTTGCTCGCTAGAATTCAGAAAACAAAGTTGAAAGGGAACTCCCAGATGGTACAATGGACTGTGCTCTGCACTGCAGACAAAACAGAGGACCCGGTGTGTCATGGGGGGGGGGGTATGAATTGAAAACAATGAAGGATATGAAACAAGGGGCTCTTTGTTATGGGATTCAGAGCAATGAGAAGAAAACAAATGTTGGTCATCATCCATAAACATCCCAAATCTGAATAGAAAAAAAAATAAAGCTTTTCATTAAACCTTAATTTCCCTCCTGAACACTGATAGAAAATGTGCATGCATATATTGGTACCATCTTTCAAAGTGTGTCGATACCAAACTATAATACGTTTTAGTTTGAGTAGTTTGATCAAATGTCTACTGACTGCTTCAGATTCACTCCCCAGCAGAACAGATTATTATGGGAAAACCTTAAAATAATCTGCAACCTTTTGAACAAAAATAAGTACATTTCAGTCTTTTTCGCATGGGGACCATAAAAGCTAATGCACATTTATATAAGAAATACCTTTAGATAAGAGAGAATGATTGAGACTGTTACCTTTACATTTTAGTACATCATTGTTTTATCTCCCCCCTCCCCATGTTATATTTTCAATTTTGTACATGCATCACTGACACTCAGCACTGGCTGCTACAATGATTATTAAATGATGGATGATGGGTTCCTTAAAACATTTATACACGGACGAAAATTATTTGCCCAATTGATCTACCGTGACCATGACTGAAAATTAATCACAAGTAGAGCTAGCCTTTAACACAGAGACATCAGAAGAGGCAGCTTTTCAGTTAACACTTCCCATCTGTGTGCCTGTATAGGACGTCAACACATTTATTTAAATTATTTTCATATTTTTTGATAATCTACTGTATATATGTGAGACACCTTCCTGAATACAATGCTCTTGCACAGGCACTTGTAGCTCCACAATTAGCTTTCAATAAAGTTGATAAAAAAATCAATCAGTCACATTTTACATAATGAATAACAGCAAATCAAGCTTAATCATGGAATAGATGTAAGCCAATTAAAATATATTACATTATACATCTTCTGGTATTTTATTATTATTACATAGGAAATTGATAATTAACAATGGATTCTATGAGGATGAATTTGAAGACCTGGGCCCATATGCCCAATATCTTAAGAATTACACTTAACACACCTCCTAAGAGCTTACTTTGGATTGAAATCATTCTTCGCTTAAAGTGGTCGATAAAATGTAGTTATCAAGCAGCTCATGCTTTCTCATAGGTTAATCTTTAAATATTCACAAGAGTAAGTGTGTTTATGCGACAATCACGGGTGCCAGATGAGGTAATCAATCACCAAAATTTCAGAGAGGAAGAACCAATCAGCTTTTGGAAAATCTGTGTTCTTTGATGGTCAACACAAGTTTCCAATAAAGTTAAACAGGCCCTCATTATAAAAGCTGCCTAATGTTAGGCTAAGCAAAAAAGAAAAACGAATTGAACTGTAGAAGAAACGGTGATGTTGGTAGAGGAGGTAGACGTGTAAAAGGAAATAATTAAGGGAAAATGTAGCCCCACTCTTACAAGTCGTCATAAAAAAGAGGCATGGCGGAAGATCGCAGACAACATTAATGCAAGCTTCACCCCCGACAATCGGTTTTGAGGAACCGAATAAAAGTTTTAAGGATGAAGGAGCACTGTTATGAACTAAAAATATAAAAAAGTCGCTATAGCGACTCAGCACTTGTAATCAATTGATTGGGGATGGGAGTGTGACGGGAGCAAAATAAAAATATAAATCCTTACCCAAAATCAGGGGCGATTCTAGGATTTGACCTTTAGGGGGGCTCAGCCCCAATGAGAATGTGAGCATGTACACATGCAAAGCACAAGCCTACATTTTTAATTACTTTACTGTTACATTCCCCAACATTTTCAGGCAGCAGAGATGAAAGACAGGGGGGCTAAAGTCCCCCTAAATAGGGTCTAAAATTTGCCCAAAATGAAGGTTGGCAAAGTGCTGCCTAAACACAGTGGCATCAGAGGCAACTGGGCTGTTAGGAGTCTCATCATCATCATCAGGGCCGTGCACAGACATTTTGGGGGGCAGGGGCTCAAGCAAAAAAATAGGCCACTCACCCCACCGACATGCACTATTACCACCCTGATGTTGCCACACCGCCGCCATCCATAATCACACACTATGTTCATAACATGGGACCTGTTTAAATTCTACTGAAACACATTATTCCAGAAGAAAAAGAAAAGGGGGTGACTACACTAAACTAGCAAAACGTAACTACCTGCTGCTTCAGAAATTAATTGCATTGCAAATTAATTGTAAGTTGTCCTGCATTACGGAGATAACGTCGTTTTAATGATAATTAGACTAGCTTACTTGCTCGCGAGTACCAAGGCTAGTAATGACGAAATTACAGCGTGAAGGTGGCCAGTCCTACTGACCTACTTCATAGTTTTTTTAACAGATACTGTATATAACATAAAAAGTAAGTAAGTGTTGTTTAATTGTGGTTTCATCATTAAAACAGTGCCTATCTGAGTGATATCATTCACCGTAACCGAACTGGGGCTGGGGATGCGGTGCTTTTCATGACAAGTTGTATTCGGAATGTCGGAAGCGGAATACTTTTTATATTGATAAGGTGTATTTTTTTGTGGATACTACTATACATTTCCCTCTTTATATCTGATAGAATTTCAATAACAAATAAATAAAAAATTAAATACAATTAACACCAGGCAAAAAAGGGCACTTTTTGACTCTGAGGGCAAAATGGCAGGGGCTCAAGCCCCCCTTGGGCCCTATCTGAGCACGTGCCTGATCATCATCATCATTGTCATAATTAGGCCTGTCATGAGCTTCCTCATCTAGGGGGAGAGGAATGTTGTGCATTTTGCAAATATGGAATTTATTATTTGTTATTATAGTAAGCCTACATCTGTAGATTTGACGTTTAATATTTTGTCTGCGTCTTAGTGTTGTAACTTAATAAACCAGCTCTTAAATTGTATTGAATTGAGTTGTATATTTGGACAAAGGTTGATCCACCTGATTGCCCTGCCTACCAAATAATTGTGATTTTAATTGATAATTGGAATCCTGTGCAATAATTATTAAATTAAATCAAATAAATATATTTTACAGTTTATATTTTTCTGGATTCATAAGGCAGATCCTTACAAGCATAAGGTTGAGATTGATCAGATTAAATTTAAACATTGTCAGACAGAATTGCATTTGTCCTTATTTAGACTAAATTAATTAGATTGAATCCCGGCCACAGCCTCAGTCTTTAATTAAAAGAAGGGTTGCTTACAGTCCTAATTCATGTGCTTCTATGGCTCTCTCTGGGACGTTTAACGGACTGGATGGGGCAGACAAGTTAAAAATGAGTCATCTTCTCTCTCCAATCTGTAAACACAATCCTAAATTGATTAAATCCTAATAGGACAGTGGAGAATTAAAAATTAATTAGATTAGCTTCAGTTCTGAAGTGTGCACTGCACAATGTGTACATTTGATCCCCACTTTCCCTGGAATTAAGGCCAACTAATTGCTGGCTTTTAAAGGTTATGTGATGCCACATGATCAGCAAGTGATGTTTTTGATCAATTCTGTACTAAATAATGGATGGCATTTGTACAGCATTAAGTCAGACAAACTGAGCAATGTGGCTTTTGGAAGACAGATACCACATTAGTCTCCACAGTTAGAAAATAAAGGCAGCTCTCAAAAGAAAATGGGCAAATAAGCCCATTGTTTAAATCAAATAAAATGTTGACATACTCCAGTAAAAAAAAAAAAATGAGGAAGATCAATATACTTGATTTATGTAGTGTTTTAAGAATAAATAATTTAACTAATAATCATTATTTCCTGCTTTTACCCCACAATATTTGGAGCATGTGATGCAGAAAATACTGAATAAGACGGCAACAGACATTACTAAGTCAAAGCAGGATTTTGTCAAAGCTATTTAAACTACTAACAGTAGGACTTATTAAGTGTTATGGGTTAGGTTATTCCACACAAAGAATTTCATTAATATTTCAGGTACTGTACTTTAGGGTGATATTATTGAATCTGGCATATTTTAAATTAATTGCATCTTGTCGGTTTTGACTGAATCCTGGCTTATATATCAGCAGACTCTCATCCATCGCAGAGGTATGGAAATGGATTACCAAGAGTGAACTGGCTTCATCATAACAAATCCCAAAGAAAGTAGACCCCTGCGTGGACGCGCCAATAACCAGTATACTTGTAGTGCAAGCTTGGTGTAACACAGTGGTCTCAAACTCAGTGCCACAAAGGGCCGTGTGTATGCAGGTTTTCATTCCAACCAATTACTGCTGCCTTAATTGGCTCAACTACTCATTTAGCCATATGCATACACTTCTGTGCATTCTTGAAGTTAAAGCACAGAATATACTCAACAATTATTATTTAGATAACAAAGATATTTAATTTCACTATATATACATTATGTGCAAGCCAACATGATAATTGAGCAAATAATGGAACTAATTATCTAATCAAAATCGGAGGCTGCAGTAAAAACCAGCATACACATGGCCCTCCGTGGCACTGAGTTTGAGACCACTGGTGTAACATGTCAGCAGTGGGGGAGCAGGGCATTTTCTGTATCAAGTGTGCAGACAGAAGCTGCAGCAGTGTGAATTTGGCATGTTCTAATCCGAGGCACAGCTGCACTGAATCCTCCTCACACACCTGTGTCCTCTCACTGTAAATACAGACTTCTGCTCTGCTCCCACAAAACGTCCATCACCTCAAGCAATTTGTATATTTTTTTACTCCCCATTAGGGACCATTGCACAGTGTAGATGCATTCTTAGTTAAGCTTTAGCAAGATAATAAAACTGTATTATTTCCTTATTTTCTGCGCGTTCCGCCACAGTGGACGTCCGGTCATAATTTCGCCCCAGCGAAGTCGTGAGAGATTTCTCACCTGGGCTACTCTGGAACTTTTCTTTCCATCAATTTGAATTTCAAATTGCAGTTTGCTTGTACCATTACTGGCACGTCTACCATAAATTCAGGAGAGTGCAGAATAGCAAATACATCTTATTTGCATTCTGTTGTCCTCCAGCAGCTATTGCGCCAGGAGACCTCACATCTTACGCAACTGCTGTAGATAGGCGTAACTTTGATTTCAAATGTGGGACACACACTTTTTTTAAGGTAGGGGGTCTGGGGGGCACAAAATCTGACACAAAATAAAGTATTGTAGCGATCCAGCGGGTCACTCATTGAAATATGTGCGCGGGGCATTATGGGGGAACGTATTTGTATGTTTGTTCGCCCCCCCTGTGTTAATTACGTTATTTTGTTGTTAACTGTGTTACATGTGTTATTGTTATAGTTTTTGTGTGTCAGCTGGCTGGTCGCGGTGCGCTGAATGTTGAGGCCACCGTGACCAGTGTGCCTATACTGTTTAGTGTGGTTCCATATAATTCAGGGCAAAAGTGTTCGTCATTGAGCAAGTGTTTCTTTGACTGAGTTTACTTCCTGGTTCTCACAGAGGAATGGGACAAGTGATGCTGGACCTATGAGCTGCATGCACCTGACATTAAATGTACATGGAGGAGAGGAATTTTTCTCTGCATTGCACAAGCTAAATTTCAGGATATTGTCAATCTGTCTTTTTAGATAGTACTGGGGACATGTCCCCGGTGTAAATTAAGCCCCTGGCTGCTGCTTGATCAATCAGAGCAGTTGCAGTCAGAATAATATTGTACTGTTCCAGCCAGATTTGCTGTTGTGCAATGAGGAGGGGAATACTCTGATGGCTGAAACCCTCACTCTCTGGGGCAATGCCACAGCCAATTATGTGCCACTCTGCATGCCTGTCGGCTACTTTCACCACTAGCCCAAATATTTGATACCAGACTTTTGATACCAAATACTTACCATTTTCAATGCAAAAGTGATGTTACTGTGTTGACAGGTGGATTTTGTATGGGCAACCTTACAAAAAATGACAATGTCAGTGCAATTGTTTTAATGATAATTTCATAGCATGTGTCTGGGTTTTATCAATGCACGATAAAATGTATAGACAGATCCTACAAAATGGCCAATGTGGTCAAAAGTAGTCAACAATGTGGCCGCTGTCTTCCAGGGCTTTTTAAAAATAGTCTATCAAATACACCCCATATCTTTGCCTACTGATGAATACTAACACAAAAGACCTATCCTGTGGCCCCACACCCATGCTGGATATTCATGTTTTCAAAAGTAAATGTGGAAAATATTGACTCGCGTACAACTTGAATGGGGTGAAGTACAAACAAGAAAGGTGAAAAAGTCCAGGAGAACTGAACATATGAGGATACATTTTATGTAGGTCATTTAGCAAGCACGCAAGCTTACAGAAGAGAAAGGCGTTTGCTAAATTAATGTAATAGAATGTAATTTCACCTATATTTTAATTTATCTTCCATTCATGTTTCATGATTAGCTTGAACTGTGTTAAAATTGTATTACATTGTATTTCATATCAGTTGTGTCTTGATTTGCATAACCCTAAATAGATTTTTACAACATAATAATAAATATTCAGTAAAATAATAAAATACAAAAGCAAAAGCAACCGATGTGTGCTCATATTGATGTAGTCTGTCCACTATTCCTAGTCCATGCATACAATTTTTGAACCTAATGTGGCAAGTTAGGCAGGCTTTGAGGAGGTAGAAAGCATACTTCCTGGGCATAGAAACCAAACCCTACTCCACAACGTGGTGACATTACCATATCTGGTGATTCCCAGGTAAAGGAAGGGTGGAAAAACAGAAGTGCTCAGCCCATGAGGATCGGGATTTGAAGAACCATGCTGTAGAGGAAGAAGAAAGACAGGTATCCAGAAGATGTTATGTTATGTATGTTTTACTCATGTTAGAAGAGTACAGCGCACTGGTAGGCAGTGTAGTATAATGGTTAGGGAGCTGGGCTTGCAACGCAAAGGTCCTTGGTTTGATTTCCAGGTGGGGCACTGTCTCTGTACCCTAATTTAGGTACTTAACCTAAATTGCTTCAGTAAATATTGATCTGTATACATGGATTGTATGTAAACATGTAAACTGTTTAAGCTGCTCTGGATAAGAGCAGTAGAGATGAGGGTCTTCAGGCATGTAGAAACACTACACCATTATGTAGCATGCAATCTGCCATAAGTGAAGGGATGAAGAGATGGTTGGCACAGGAGCTGATGTGGAGGGTGGAAAGACGAGTGAATTGGAGGAGATTGAAAACATTGGCAACATGTGGTCCCTTAACACGTTGACTATTTCGATTCAGTGTGACTAAAGCTAATAAAAATAACCTGACATATAACACTCAATTTTAATTTGTGTGGAATAATGCAATGGCAATTAGCGTTCAGTGTAGACGTCACCAGTCATGTATGTGTTATCAAATATGTTAAGGTTTATGCATGCCCTGCAGGAATATCAAATATGAGTTTCCTCTGTTATTTTTTAGTTTATAGTTTCTAATTTGTCCCTATTTTTCTCCCAATTTGATTGCCAATTATACCCTCTATTTAAATAAATTCACCCTCCCCCATGAGTCCGCCGCCCGTCCTTCGGGTAACGAGACAATTTTTCCGACCCGGTAGATCCGCCTCCTCCCGAACAGAACCCGACCACGGATGCCCTTCCTGCTCCTCGACGAACTCGCGCCAGCTCACCCTCCCCCTTCCCCCTGGGGCAGACAGCCAAATGCGCATACCATAACGGACCAACCAAAATACGATGCGTTAGACTGCTACGCTTTTTTAATTTTTGCATATTTTAACAGCATAAAATATAGATAGAATCAAACTGTTCTTGCACAAAGATGAATGCAATGCTAATACATGCATGGCCTTCATTATCACAAGTCGCTATACCTTGAGTCTTCATGAAATATACCCTTTCTTTTTTTCTAGTACAAAGAAGATGCACTTATCCAGGAGAAAGAATGACTGGGGAAGTATCTTTGGAAGCAGTCACAAACACATACACAAATATACAGAAAAAGCGGGAAAACGTCCCACCGGCATGCCTGCAAACTTCTCAGCACTGAATAACGAGGGGCTGAGTCCTTCCTTTATCCAGGGTTTGTGTTTCACGCCTCATTCATCCTTGTCATATGTCCTCTCTGTCTAGGGAAACTCCAGGAGAGGACAAAGCACTACTTCACTGTTTAATCTAAACAGCCCATCTGAGGGGGGTGAGAAACCCCTTCTGGGTCCAAATGAATGTACAAAACCTAGTGGGGGGTCAGTCACGTTGATGAGACTGTGATTCCGCAGCCCTTTTCTCCGGCTGCAGCTGTTTCAGCTCAGCTCATTAACCAAGGTCGATTGGTCAACTTTTATGACAGCTACACATAATGGAGAGGAAGACAGAGATGCGGGCTGACAGATTATAACTGGCAAGCGTGGTGCCCTAAATTTAATAGATGATGTGGGCTGTACGCCCTGAAGGCAACAGGAGGCAGATCCACATCACTGAATGTAAATGTGCAATTTTGAATTCATGATTTTAAAATGTTTTTTGGTTTTTTTAAGACACAATTATATTATATTTCTCTGAGAACACCAGAGAAACAGGGTGCATTTACGCACTGTTAGTCTTCATGTAAAGTGTACAGACATTGATGCACCTAAAAATGTGATAATGAGAGAACACAGAATGATCATAATTAAGGCTATAATTTACACACCCATAGATCATCCCTAGTAGTGTCTTTAAGCATTGTGGGCCCATTGTTAAGACTTGATCCCACAAGGTCCAGAACACACAATATATAGCAGGGGTGGGTCATCCTGTTCCTGGAGGGCCAGTGTGTGTGTGTGTGTGTGTGTGTGTGTGTGTGTGTGTGTGTGTGTGCAGTGTTTTGTCTCCACCAATTACCCTGGATCAATTATCACATTAGATCACAGCAAATGTTTCATATAGGCGAGTTCATCATTTATTGGTTGATTTTGAGGTATGTTTGAGATTATTGTCTTGCTGAAAAATCCATTTGCAGTCATGTTTCAGCTGTCTGGCAGAGGGAACCAGGTTTTTGGCCAAACTGTCTTGGTACTTGCTGCAGTTCATGATTACAACAAGAACCCCAGGACCAGTATATGCAAAACAACCCCATAACATCAAAGAGCCACCACCATATTTCACCATAGGCATGCCATAAACGTTCTTCTTCGACGCCAAACCCACTGCTGGCCAAAAAGCTAATTTGTCATCTGACCGCAACACCCAGGTCCAATCAGAGCTCCAATATAGTTCAGCAAACTCTAGGCACTTATTGTTGTTGATTTCTCTCAATAAAGACTTTCTTTCTGGCAATCCTTCCAAAAAGCCTATTGCCTTTGCCTCCCAAACAATCTGCCTCACTGTGCGTGGGGATAAAATGCACTTGCGTCCTGTACCAGCCAGGTTTACCACTGTTTGTATTTATTTGTTTGTAAGCATCTCCTGGCTTTTGAAGGTCAACAATCATTTGTTTTTGCTTTTCCCCATGGTTCTCTGAGCAATTCAGTATAAAATATTATCATTTGTTTGCGCATACAAAATAGCTTGTTACCTGTATTGTTTGTTCTGAACAGCCTTCTTTGCTTTCTTTATCAAGGGTTTGAAATAGTTTGGAGGATACTGTAGCTCAGGCTCAAGCCTTTCACGTATAGTCTAGAGCAGGGATGTCCAATCTTATCTAAGAAGGGCTGTGGGTGGAGAATTTTGTTCTAACCCTGTTCTAAGTCTGCACCCACACAGACCCTTCTCAGATTGAAAAGATTGGACACCCCTGCTGTAGACAACACATGGCCTGAGCTGAAGTACAGCGGTGGTCCTCAGCCTCGGTCCTGGGGATCCGCTGGGTGTGCGCTGTTTTTTTCTAACCACAATTGCAGCCTCGGAATTGCAACTAGCTGTTAATTCAGGGTTACTCAAATCACGGTCCTCGTGGGCCGAGCACTGCTGTTTTTCCACCCTTCCTTTACTTAGGAGTCAGGGGGGGTAATTTTCTTGCTTACTGTAAAACCCTTGTAATTCCAAGTTGTTCAAGGCATACATTGCCATTGACATGTATTAGCTTTTATTATAATTACTGTGAAGACCTTGTTATTGAGTAAGATATCAATACAAATTATACTTCTTCAATCATTTATGCCTTTATGTTTATATTTTTCATAATTACCCACATTGAATTTGCACCAAAGCAAATTCAGTTTTTGGTCAAACTCCAAATTAAAATGCAATCAAGATTTGACTCATCTTAGCATTCATTCCAAAGGTTACCTTGGAGGTTTAGTTCCCTTTACCGGAATTTGCATTACAATTGCTATTCCAGACATTAATCAAATCAAATCAAATCAAGTTTATTTGTATAGCGCTTTTCACAATAGAATTGTCACAAAACGCTTAACAGAGGGGGAACCCAGGCCTAGACCCCCAAAAGCAAGCCTGACGGCAACAGTGGCAAGGAAAACTCCTAGGTAGGGAGAAACCTTGGGAGGAACCAGACTAAAAAGGGGGGGAGCCCATCCTCTTCTGGCCGGCACAGGGTATGTCCAAAAAAGACCATGCCATGGTCAGTCCAAGGTGGCTCAGGGCTGAAAGACTTTGCCCCTCCTGAGTTAGGAAGTCGGCGGGGGCGGGGGCTAAACCACGCGGAGAGGGTCCAGATCCAGGAACTGGGGTTGGCGTGGGGGTGAGGGTTGATGGGGGCAGCTCACACTTCTCGCAGGATCTAGGGCTCGGGGCAGGTGCCCCGAGTCAGAGGCCGAGGCAGAGAAGAGAACATGCAGTCAGAAAAAGCAGTGCTATAGCCAGTAGCATTATGTAAGAGCAGGGGAGCACAAGCATAGGAAATATACAGATAGCCCCAACAGGTGTAAGCTATGGCAGCATACCTATTAGGAGAGGGACAGAGAAAACACGCAGCCATGAGAGAGTTCCAGACAATCCACACCTGATCAAGGATAACCAGCATAACAGTGGTGGTAACACATTGAGGAGGTGACAGTATGGAAAGTTTCTCACTCCATAAGACACTAAGGCACGGCCTTCTCCATCTCTCCACCTAGACTATGTTTGGCAGTAGGCTAGGCTGAAAAGATATGTTTTTAATCTACACTTAAAAATTGAAACTGTGTCCGAATCCCTAACATACCTTGGTAAACCGTTCCACAACAGAGGAGCTCTAAAAGAGAAGGCTCTACCACCAGCTGTGCTTTTCAGAATTCTAGGGAGTAATAGATGGCCGGCTTCTTGTGAACGAAACTTGTAACGACATTACATGTACTTCAATTTAAGTAAGCCTAATCTTGCAGTGGAATGGAATATTCTCAATGTGGATGATTAGCCAAATAGGATCATCATACCTTTTGTTAAATAATTTGTTTCTGATTTTATCACATTTTCTCCCAATTTAGTAGCCAATTACACCCTCTATTTTTCATGTCAATCCCCCATCATATTGTGAGTTTGCTGCTGTAGCCCTGTGACTGGCAGGGACAAAGGCAAAGTATCGTCTCCTCCGAGACAGCACTTGCCAGGCTGTCGACCGTAACTCCAGTACTACAGTGCCACTCCTGTGTGCATCAAACTTCCTGTCGGCTTCCCTCCCCCCTCCCTGGGTCGGACAGCCAATCGCCGCCCTGGGTGGCACTCCCGGCCAGAGCCGACTCTGGCGTAGCCGGTGGAATCGAACCCCGGTCGCAGTGGCCAACGTCGAATGATGTAACCACTAGACCACCCGGGAGGTCCCCATGTCTTACTCATTTCATTCCCTGACTTAAACTGTTTCAGTTCAGTGATTGTCTACTTTCCCTGGTTTAGTCTTGGTGATTCACTGACAGCCACTCGTAGCTAACATTTTTATAAGCAGTCATTATGCTCTTCTAATCAAACTAATGAAAGTGATCTCTGTCAAGTTTCCTTTGTCACTTAGTTAACCCAACATATTTCATGTGCATAATTGCCTCGTTCTTGATGAATTTCTGCACTGTAGTCTTTCTGTGAGAGGCTTTTTCCTGCTGACCGCAGTTTTTCGTTAGTGCTGAGTAAGGCAGATCATTTTCTCAAGAGGGATTGTAATTATGGTATAACTGCAAATTTATAAACCCAATTGAATTAATCAAATCAAATTGATTCATCTATATAATTCTGGTATTCCATATAATAAACATCAAGTAAATATGTTATTGTAAACTATTAAGATTGTGTTAATTCTGTCTAGAAATCTAAATTAAAATAACCTTTTTTTGAAAAGGGTAAGATTGGCATCAATCCTTCCTTTTATTCAAGGTGGAATTTACTTAAATTTGCAGAAGCAGGAACACATGTATAATTTACTGTGGACCAGATCACAGCAGTAATCATTAGGAAAGTTAATTGTAAACATTGTCTCAGTACAAAGCATCGATTGGGTGGTTGTGTCTCCACGTCATAACTTAAACTTAACTCGCCCTTCCTGCTCGGGGCTAATGGCCAGGGTCAGTCTGACAGAGACAGGTTTTGAACCATGTCCCTGATAGGCAGTGGCACCTGTATCAGACCAGCCAAGATACAATGCGTTAGACCGCTATGCTATCCGCCGCCCTTCACTACGTTTTTTTTACCAATCATTAAACAACTTTTTTGATGTCTTCCTGGGCTACCTGTCATACATTAACAATGGTTATTTGTTTTATGCATACTTGTAGCAGCAAATGGCCCTTTCTCTAGTGCTTCAAAACAATTTGGAATTTGTTTATGACGTTCATGTACTGGCTGATGTCACAAGTGATTAGAAACAATCAATAGATATGAAAGCTTGTGCTCACAAAGACATAGGCGAGAAATTCTTACGTTTTCCATTGGGATTGTGTCAGATGAAGAGATGCCGTGCCAATGTTCTGGACTGTCAATTAACCTAGAGTTTGGGTATGCATGGGAGTGGTAGGAATCTAAGCTTGCACATATGAAAGTGAGACACACTGCTATGACACAGCTGAAAAACACATTGTGAAATGAAGTGGCGGGAGCAAAATTATGTTTTTGGGGAAGTGGGAGAGCAACTATGCCCCTGGTCTCAGCTTTGGTTTTTGCCAGTAATCTGTAGGAATTCTGGTGGTCGTGTCTAAAATGTCTAAAGTATTTCTGATCCACGTCTGCTCCACATTGATTTAATTATTGCCACCTATTACTGAATGTCAAATAAACATATTATATAGTTTACAGTTGAATTGCAGCATATTTGCAATGTATGACTTTTATCAAGTATGATAAGCTGATAAACTCTTTTGTTGAATTTATTATTTGAATCACTGGTTTCAAAACATTGTCTTTCAGATCTACTTTGTCCCTAAAATGAGAGAACAAGACTGGTTCCATCTTTCTGTGCGTGAACACATCCATTGCAAATTGCCAGAAATTAGCTGTATTAATAAACACAATTTTGAATGGAATTATCCTGTGCTTATCCTGCGCTCTTGATCTTTGACCACCCACAACAAATTAAAAATGTCCTGCTCCCACAGCAATTGTGTTGGGACCCAATCCCCTTGCAGGGCTATATATACAGTATATAGTATGCCATTTAACAGATGGGCTCTATCCTGAACCTGCAAACAAGCTGTCAACATAATTATTCATACATATTTACAATTAAATTCATGTGACATCATATTACAAGAGGTTCAAGTATGAAGATCTTAACAGTATGTCCCAACAGGGCATTACCGCACACAGGCAGAAATGCTGCACTATCATCCAATACTGTACTCTTACATAAATGATATCCTATTATCTTAAGTTTTTCATGGCTTTCTATGTCAAAACTGTATTGAGAACACACCTAAATAAAAGATAGTAAATGCTGTCTTATGTTTTGACAAACCCCTGGACTGAAAAAAAACTCCCAGTCTGCAAGGGCATTGCACCAGCAGCTGTCTGCAGTTACGTGCGCTCGAGTTAAAGCCTGTGCTGGCACATAGACAGTGTGTGTGTGTGTGTGTGTGTGCCCGTGTGTGTGTTTGTGTGTATGTGGGGTGGGGTGCCCTTGACACACAGCCCAAGTGTCCTCTGAGGTAGACATTGCACGGCACATCTCTATTAGCTTATTTTGATGTTTTTATCTTTTCGTGATCGGGAACCATTCTCAACAGCCAAAACAGACAGATTTCCAAAGGCGCTGAGTGAATTTTTAGATCTCCTCCAAGGAGCCAACTTCAATAAAACATTAGACCGCCGCCACTGACTGGCTTGAGTGATGTAACATCTCATGCGATTCATGCTGCTCTCTGTAAGTTTACACTCATGTGAACATCGGCTGCAGTACTCGGTAGTGCTTTAAGTGAAGGTTTGCACGCAAACATGGCCTCCTCAGAAGTTACCTCAGGCTAAAGTGCTTCCATCGTGGACGAAATTAAGCATTACGCCCTGTCCCAAGTGATTAGTGCTGTGTCTGATTCGACCATGGTACATGTTTTTTTGATGAGGCAGGATTGTCCTTTTATATCCGGGCTCCCTCAGCAGGTGAGCCTGTCTCATTCGGTAAAGGGGAATGGGCAGAACATGTCAGGATTGTTACGATGGCTCAATATTTCTACTGGAGAAGCATGCAATGAAAACAAACTTAAAATGCCATAAAATGTTTGAACATTTGTAATGGGTGATGCACACAAAGCACGGTGGTTTTCTTTTTTTTTTAACCCACATCGTTCCACTATGTTTAAGGGCATTTATTCTCATCACATTCTCTTTTAAAACCTGAATACTGAATAGTGAACGTTACTTTCACGTTCACTATCCCCGTGTCTCCCTATTATAGGTAGTATTACAGAATTAAGAAAAGGAAATTGTAGCTAGTTTGTGACAAGCACATACATTTATAATATGTTCAGATTTAGTATGCCTGTTGTCCATGATCATTTCTATAATTATAGCAAAGCCTCATATGGTTGTTTAAAACATTGCTTGTCATCTTGAAAAACTTCATACATCTTTCACTTCATACATTGCTGAAGACCTTTATTTTATTCTATTTTTGGATGTACAATATGGATTATGGCCATATTATATGGACATGGCATTGTTAGCAGGTAGCTTAATTTGCCACTCAATCCCTTGCATCAACTAAACCTGGCTCAGGCATTTTGCTCATGCTTTCTTAGCCCAAACAGTCTCCATAAGATACAAATTAAGTGTTAATTGGGATTTTGTTCACAAAAAAAATAAATCTGATTGCAGATGTGATTTGCATAAAATTGATAAAACCAAGAGCCAAGAAAAAGAGCCGTCTATTTAACATTTAATCTGATTTGATTCATTTGTGCCTACTCTGCAGGATGTTAATCACTGTTTACTTTAGCCATGAAGGACCTGCAATTTCACACATTCATTCCAAATCCATGTCTACTAATGCTTTTTAGATTGATACTAAATTAATGTCCCTAGTCCTAGATAAAATCATTACACAAATGTATAATAGTTTCCTTGTTCCTTCATGAGGCACATCCACACAAAGAGCCTTGTGTTTTTCTATTCTTCTGCTCTTTGTCTAACATCCTCTTGACTAATTCATAACAGTTCTCTTATCTGAAAACGACATATGTATTTATTTAACAGAACAACATGTATTTATTGGCAGTGATGAAGTGTTGAAAATTGATTTTCCATCAATTACCCTAGGGGGTAGGTGGCTGGTTTGGGGGAGCAAGTGGTTTGGATAGATTGAGTGACATAGCAATACATTATACCATATAGTGCTCTTATTTAAAATGTCTTTGTAACCTAAAGGGTACATTTTGTTTGTAACATATTTGTATGATAATTGTGGGGCTAATTTAAATAGTTTTAGGAAGTCATAAAAGGAGATCATAAAAAATAATATATATGACAGGACATAGCAGGTGCAGGATTGGCTTGGCTATCTATGTGAATGTTTTGTGTGAATATATGGTCCAACTTTTAAATTACCCTTCCCTTTCTCCACATGATGGAGTTGTGCGACGTCATCTGTCAAATGCCAAAATTGTGTTGTTACCCGCTGGATGAAATACAATAGCAGACTGATCGTACTGATTTGAATCATAATTGAGTAAAGAGCTGAGTAAAAGGAAATTAAAAACAATGTAAGCATACCTTGCCCCCTCCCCCCCCAAAAAACCCCAAAACCAAATGGATGTTGGAAAAACTGCAGCACACTGCAGATGATCATTTCTTGCTAAGAAATGAAACCAGTTAATTTTGCCTCGTTATGATTTATATATAAGAAAGGAATAAACCATGACAAGCTGTGCGTTCTCAGGATATACTGTATGCACCTATATCATGAGGATTTCCCATGAAATTGAGATCTAAATTGATATCTAAAACACATATACAGTGTGTATATATATATATATATATATATATACTGTATATATATACTGTATAACAGAGTAAAATACATTGGTATGATTTTGTTGTCATTTTGTTGAAATGTGCTTCAGTTGCATCATTGGTGCTAATTATATCAGTCTTTGTTTGAGGGCAAAATCTTTCAGTTGATTTAACAATGTTCTTACAGACAATTTATAATCTAGAGCAGTCCTGTCATAATATATAGTGTTATACGTTATGCAACTGGAACGCTCAAATCGTCAATTTCATTGGCTATTGACAACATGCCAGAGATTTTCTGGCTACAAAGTTGTCTTTAAGATATGCCTCTTAAATTGTTTATCGTTATGGGGCCAAGCACCTATGGTGAGGTGGCACCCTACTGTTTAGTAGGGTTCTATTAAATAAAGATGTATTTAAGGAGATGTATTTACACAGATATAGTACTATTATAGAAACAATGATTGCAAAATTATCACAATATATTTCTTCTACAACTGTTTTGTGTTTAAAATGACATAAGATCAAAGTATATTAACCCTCTGAGGTCCGTGCTAAGCTTTTAGATGTTTTTTGATTTTGGCATGGTCTGATATTTATCTCAATTTCATCAATTTAACACACACTTACTCCAAAGTGTTTGATATTTTTATTTGAAGGACAATCACAGCTACATTTGTATGCCATCAATAGTTTGGTCAGTATCATATGCAGCTTGTAAATAGATCTACAAACACACAAGTTAAAAATAGTAAATTTTCTGCTGTCACAAAAGTTGTGAAAGCACACACTAAACTATAGTGACGAATTGTTTTGCCAATGTGCGTTTGTTCATCAAGGTCTTGGTTATGTAAGGGTGTGAAAACAGTTTAGCACATCTGAGATCTAAATAGCTAAAAACCTGTTTTTATCAGAACTGGTCACATTTATTTCAGGCTGTGGGAGGGCTAAATGCTAAATACCTGAATATTCATTATTCATTGTCCACACCTCTAAGATCTGTCAGATGGGCCATCTCACTGGGCCATCAGTGTTATATTCTGAGTTCCTGTTCTGTTGTTTTTTGGTCTTTGTTTATTTTTCATTCAGTCCTTATTCATTATTCTTTATCCAGTATTGCATTTTCCCTGTTCTGTCACGTTCTGCTCCCTGTCTGTCCTTGTTCCGTTTATTTCGAGATCCACTCCTTGTCTTGTCATGCACTTCGGGAGTTTATACTTTTCGGGTTTTTTCCGCCTTCGCTTATTATCTCGTTTTCTTCCTTCTTACTTTCTAGATTGCACTTTGTATATATTAGGTAGATGTGTATAGTACTAACCAACTAATCTACAAACGTTAGGGATTTAGATTAAGTTACTAACACGCAGAATATGTTTGGCGTCACAAGACGCGGAATTCATATATTTTCACGAGTATTTGAAAACAAGCGAAATAAATAACATTTTAGGCTGTTTGAAAAGTATTCTTCCATAGATCTTGTGTGCATATTGCAATTTGTTACGTTGCAACACGCGGAATATGTAGTCACAAAACGCGGAATTCATATATTGAATATATATACGAGTATTTGATAACATGGCAAATCAAATATAGTTACTTACTCTTCGTCAGTTATTGTCTTCGTCGCTTTTCATCAATACTCTCAAACACTGCAGCGCAGAAAATCTTTCCATCTTGAATAAAATTGTATGTCTGTATAAAATCGTGCTTCAAATTGTCGGGACAGTTTATGTGTTTACGCCGGCTTTTTCACACATGGCCCCACGCCCCTCCCCACACACCTCCCCGAAACTCGCACCTAGTTACCATGTCAATAGAAGGGGGACGTTACTACCAGGTAAAAAAGAGAGTAAAAGGCAAGGTTTACTTTTGGTGTAATTAACCTAATTTAAAAAATCCCATTTGATTTGCCAGTGCTCAAATCGGAAAGTCGCGATTCTAAGGTTTCTGTCAATGTTTTTGTCGCGTGTGTATGATAAAATATCGCGAAGTTAGAAATAGTAATATACTTTTATTGCTGCTGGGAGCGGCGCCGCTCCCGTCGACCTCAGGGGGTTAATGAAAACACTTCAAATACTGCTCACAGACAACAGAAAGTGATTAATAAACACAAGTGTTGTGCAGGCACTGACTGTCATGAATCAAAGATGCCACTAACTCAGGAAATGTGTATAAATCAGACGGGGCAAACTTACACCCTGGAGGGTCACAGAGTCTGTAGGTTTTTGTGGTTTCCTTTTAATCAGCAGCTAATTTAGGCCTTGGAAGTAAGGTGTCAGCAGACATAATGACTTCAGAATCTTCAGAATGTTTTTTTTGCATACCTCAAATGGGACTGAATGTGGACTTGTTTGAGTAGTGGCTTCCTTTTTGCCACCCTACCATACAGACCAGAATTGTGGAGAGCTGTGTGTATTGTTGACACATGCACACATTGACGACTCTTTGCCATAAAGGCCTGTTGGTCCTTTATAGTTGCCATTGGCCTCTTGATGGTCTCTCTGATCAGTCTCCTCCTTGCTCGGTCATACAGCTTGGACGGGCGGCCTGATCTAGGCACGGTCTCGATGGTGCCATGGGCACCTTCCACTTTTTAATGTATAGTCTTGACTGTGGTCCAATGGATATTTAAGGCCTTTTAAATCTTTCTATACCCATTTCCTGATATATGCCCTTCCACAACTTTACCCCAGAGTTATCTTGAAAGCTCCTTGGAAGGTGAATGGTTACCCCTGAGCTAGTTTACAATTGGCATGATAAGCGGGGTGTAGACTTATCAATCCAAGTTATTCTAGTTTTCTATTTTTAATTAATGTTCAGAAATTTTGAGATTTTTTTTTTACTTGATAATAGTGGGGTACAATATGTAAATAAAGGTGTAAAAAGTCTGATTTCATGTTTTAATTTCAGGTTGTAAGGCAACAAAGGGTGACATTTTTTAGATGGGGTGTGGATTTGTATGCAAATTCCCAGTAGAAAGTTGAATCATGGAATGCTATAATGTGAGCAGAGGTCCACCAGCTCTCTGCCCCATGGTCATATCCTCTTGTAAGCCTTCATGCAAGACAGACTGAACAGAAAGTAGGCAAAATAGATTTACTTTAAGACCATTAAACCTAATTATAACAACATCCAATGTCCTCTTGACCAGGGAATGAGCCTGATATCTTTCAATATCATGAGCCCCAAATGCGAAATTTGTTTCCATAGCATAGGCAAATAGGCATGATTTATGTAGCAGCATTGAGGATTTAAAAATACATGACTATTCTAATTATATGATAGCACATCCAATGTCTTTTAAAATAAAACATCTGCAAACATTTGTGTCATCCCTAGGCCCTGCAGAATATGCAAGATATATAGGATAGGTTAATTGAAGATAGGCGCGACTAGAGCATGAACTGTTTTTCCATTATTTTCAAAACTCATTCATTACCATTATTATGAATGTTTATGGAAGATTGAATCATGAGAGCAATTGCATTCTGACATGAATCACAATAATGTTTAGTGCATTAAAACACAAGGCAATGGGAAAAATAACAGAAACCTGACTGAGTACACTGTCTATTCTTGCCTATTTATTGCAACATGTTGGTCTTAGTAGTACCTTTTGCAATTACATTGCTGAAACCCTTGACTATTCCCATCTGATAACTTGGCATGGTGCATGCATGGACAGTTTCACAGTTTTATTACCTCTTTTACAGAGCATTAATTACTAGAAAGTAATAACACACATAATTGATCAATTGTAAATAGATATAACAAACTAATACTTACCTAATTGTTTTTTTAGAAATGAATTAACTCGTTAAGTCATGGGTTCGTCTGAAAATAATCTATTTGGTTGTTGATTCAGATAAAGTTTGGTTGAATCCCCAGCAGTCTGACCAGTGTTGGGTGCAATGTTTCAAGTAGATCAACATAGTTACAGTACCATAGCAGGTATCAAAGCATTGTCTGTTGAAGCCTTGCCAGTACAGTCAAGATAATGATTGAGGTGCTTGTGTGTCTTTCCTAAAAAGATGGCCTTTGTGTTGACCTTGCCAAAAATGATCACTCACTTAAAACATTTTTTTTTGGTTTAATAAAGATGGGCAAAGAAGGCTGTTTAAAATCAATAATACAGGTAATGAGGTATATTGTATGCTGAAAAAGTATATTATTTTATAGTAATACAATCATAATTATTCACACCGTTTTGTTTTCAATGTACCCTTCCCTCACAAGGATAACACTATTAGGTCATGTTTTATGAGATTGGGGGGGGCATGTTGAGGGGCTCTTTGACCATTCTTCCATACAGAATCTTTCAAGATCCTGTAGCTTGTAGACAGCCCTCTTCAATTCAAAACACACATTTTTTATCAAGTCCAGATATTGAGATGGCCATTGCAAAATAGTAATTTCGTGGTCAGATAACCATTTTTGGTTGATTTTGAGGTATGCTTTGGATCATCGTCTTGCTGAAAGACCCATTCACGGCCACATTTCAGCTTCCTGGCCACAAACCAGGTTTTTGGCCAAAAAAGAGAGATTTTATTTATATATATAAAAAATTGAAATGCACGATGCTTGTTAAGAATATAATATTTAAAACAAATGTTGTTACTGATTCTGATTCGAGCTCATTTTCCATGAGCTCATTTTCCCCTCCATCATGCTTCTGGTAATGTTTGCCGGTGTCAGGTATGTTAAGTGCAATGGCACCAAAAATAACATATTTATCTGGTGGTGAGAAGGGAAAGAAGATAAAAGTGAGGATGATAGAAACGAACATGACAAATGTATAACAGTAGTAATATTAATATGATTTCAATAAAGTAGGCTAAATTGTTTTGTTGCTGCTGCTGCCAGTTACACCACTTGCTGTTAGCTAGCCAGTGTAGCTAGCTGCAGCCCAGTTCAGATCAAAGATGCAAGATGAGACAAGATGGTTTCAGAAGGTTTTAGAAAAAAGTTTCATTGGTGTGAACGAACATGTCTTAAAACATCTGCAAGTTTTTTAACATCTTATGTTGATGTCACCAAGATTCCAGATGTCAAGTCTTAAAACCAGAATGTTTTTAGAATTTAAATTATTGAAGAAATACTGAAAACTTGCTGGTTTCCTGCACTGAGAATTGCCTGCACACTGCCAGTGCTTTTCTAAGCTAAAGCTCATTAAAACCCATCTGAGGTCCAGAATGGCCCAAGACTGCCTCAGTGGACTAGCACTTATAAGTATAAACCACAAGGTTGGCAGCCAGTTGTGCTCTGACAGCATAATAGATGACTTTGCACCAGGAAAGGCAAGGAGGAAGTTTTGAGCAGAATATAACCTCCAATGTAAACATGTTCATGTTCATGTTCATTATATTCCAATTTTGCTTCTTTATCTATTTGAGATTTATTACTTTTATTTATATTCAAATTTATATTTATAATTTATGTTCACAGTAGGGAAAAACATTTATATTCAAAATGTAATCAAAGACGGACCTTGTCAACCCCCATACTACCAGTTTGCTGCCACAACTCTGGGAACGGTGAACGGCAAACTAAACTGCCTCCTCCAAGATGGAACTCGCCAAGCCTCTGACACACACAGAGCCATTTGCACACAACAAACTCATGCTGGCTTCCCTCCCCCTGGGCTCTAACCCGGGCTACAGTAGGCAACCTGCACTTAGAACAAGTGCCTTTACTGGTTGTGCTACTCAGGGGCATATTTCTGTGCTTTTAGTTAGAAGTAGTTGAAGCTTATGTGTGGGGCTGGGAGGGGACAGATTATAGTGAGGGGGGCCCCTAAAAAATATAGGGTTGGCCCTGCTGGCAACCCTTACAAAAACTACATTGATGTTGTGTCTGATGGTAGATTTGTAAACTTGGAATTTTAACCTTCAACTGTGACCCTTGGGTTTTCTTTTCTCAAACCATCTGCCTCACTGTGTGTGGGGGCAAAATGCACTTGTGTCCCCTACCAGGCAGGTTTACCACTATTCCAGTGGTTTTAAACCTTTAAACTACATTTTAACTTAATTATTGACCTAATAGAGGAAAGTGGTATCTTAATTTTTTTAAATATATATTTATAACCATGTCCTGGCTTGTGAAGGTCAACAATGCTTTGTCTTATTTCTTCTGACAGTTCTTTGCCTTTCCCCATGGTGATGGATGACAAATGAATTTTACACGTGTTACCTCATTTTTATACCCCAGTAAAACAAGAAGCCAGGGGAGGTCACAATACTAAGATATAGATTAACTTGTTTGGATGTGAATAATTGACATTGTTTTGGGCTAAAAAATATAACTTGTTAAACAATCTTTTCTGTGGGCAATTGTATTAGTATAAAGCAATATAATTTTCCAATTTTCTTTGCGCATACAATATAGCGCATTACCTGTATTGTTTATTTTATAAGTTATTCTAGCTGCCTTTGTTAGGTCCTTTATGAAGGCATATCACTTCAGTTCCTATAAGTTGTTTTTTATGTTTTAAGTGTTGAGAATAACTGGTTACTCATCCCGGGAATGGCCCATTTGGCCATTTCTTTGTCTTCTTTTCCACAAACAGCCACCCCCAACACTATGCCACAATTGGGTATTAGTTACTCTGGTTAGCAATGTAAGTATACATATTCATATTATTAAGCCAGTTGCAATCAAATGAGTTATTCTAGCACATATCAGGATTCCAGTTGCAGAGGTGCCCCATGTCTAATTATACCTACAGATCAGCAAATTATTTTGTTTGTAAAAATGATGCTTTGAAACATTGGTTTACATGTTTTTTCTTTACAGTAATATCAGGTTATAAGACAAACATAATACTGAGTTTGAGAATGCATCTCAAGCAATGAAAGTGATCGGTGTAAACACAAAAGCAGCCATGAACTGTGGTGGTTCATAGCTTCAACTGCTGAGGCTATCTGTTCTATATTGTGATCCTGGGTTTTGCACATAGCTTATGTTCCTCATAAGTACAACACTATGAAATATTCAGGGAAAAGTTATCGCCGCAGATGTTATAAAACTTTAAACAGCCTTGTCAGCTGGAGGTATTAACAGCCTTCCAGAGAGGGAAGACAATCGCTTTTAAACTGCTGAGAAAATTTATGACAACACCATTGTCATTACTATCAGCTTCATAAATACTGCACCTGGGGGCTCTGTAAATATCTACAGACATAAAAAGAAAAT
Organism: Aldrovandia affinis; assembly: GCA_029706075.1. Classification (NCBI taxonomy): domain Eukaryota; kingdom Metazoa; phylum Chordata; class Actinopteri; order Notacanthiformes; family Halosauridae; genus Aldrovandia; species Aldrovandia affinis. The sequence goes on along the minus strand of JAINUG010000066.1, from coordinate 2,008,610 downwards.
ATTGAAGAAGAAAGAGACAGAAAAACCTCTGCTATGCATTGCACAAAAAAGGATATACAGATCATTATGATTTTACACATTATTTAAAAGGTATTACTTGAATATTATTCACGTCTGGTACTTACTACTGTATGGAATTGATCAAGTTTATGCATTTTCTTAGTCTATAGGTCTCACAGACCTTTCTGAGGCAACAAAGGTGCAGTTTGAAGAAATGGCTTTAATTACAATTAAACATTTTGGAGTGTAGGCTAGGTTTAGAAAATAATTAGGGTACTTTTTTTTTTACAATGTGACTAAAAATAGTTCAATTCGGCAGGTGATTTGATTTTCCTTGCTAGCTATGTCTTTCGATTCTCAAAACGCAATGGCCTACTTATTCATGTATGTGTACACATACAACATGAACAATAGTGAGAGAAAATAATGCTACTCAGCATAATAGTATCATGAAAGCACTGCTAACGGTAGGCTAATCTTGTAGCTTACAGCTTTTATTGTGTTGTTTTGCGAGAGATGACAGCAAGCAAATGTGCCTGCCAAATAAAAGAATAATGCAATTAAACAATAACTCCAAAGATTAAGAAAATAGCTGCCCAAATAACATTGCTAAGCATTTAAGTTTAGCCAGCTTGATAGATATTATAGCCTTATTGATTAAGTTTCTGAATAAAGATGAGAAAACCTTTTCAGTCACACCAGACTGGGAGGAGTATTACAAATAGACAGTATGGAACTACAAGCCATGTTCACCTTTTCATGACAAAGTACAGTGATTGATTCAGTATAAATCCGCAACACATCACATTGTTATGGGAATCAACACAGAGAAACAACTGTAGACTGAACACAGTCTTTTCCAATTTATGTAAATTAATTTATCTGACAGAAAAACACAAGTAAATAAGTTGACTATCGTATTTTGAGAATCGGAACAGACATGTCTAACATTTGTGTATTTGACAACATTGCTTTCAAAGTTCCAACTATTTCAGAGTTCTGAAAGACCTCCGGTCTCAATGTGTTCTGATCTCTGAGGATCAACTGTATACCAAACAGTGTGTTATTTTTTAGAACACATATACTAATCTGGTGGACTACATAGTGAGTGGTGGTGGATGGCTACACGCATTTTAGAGTATGGTACAGTGATGAAAATAGCCTATAAATACAGTATATTCCAAAACTAGGAAAAAATAAGACTTTTCTGAAAACACAAATAGTTATATTTGATGCAGCGGTGGATAGTACAGATCAAAAATCAATTTTATTATTTTAACATGCAGGGTGTATGTATACCTTTAACAGCCAGAGAATGTCAAAAAGTTTACACCCATCCCTTGTAATTTGGAGATTTGTTATTTGCAATTTAGACTATTCACATTCATGGCACAATAGGAAAAATATAGCTCTAAATTCCAGAATCTTCAAAAAGCATTTTTTTTTTTATTTTCACATCACACATCTGACAGATAGTTTCCCCAGTGAGAGAACCGGGAGTGAGCGAGATCAGCCCCAAGAAGCACAACACAGAAAGATGACACAATTGCCTGAAAAGATTTGTTTATTTTTTTTAACTTCTTATTTTAGTTTGTTATTTTGATGCCTGCGAGCCCAGGAGGGTGTTTTATTGTATTTCGATTTCTGTAACAGGTGATCCTCGTGCTATTAATAAAATGGGCCGCAGATTGGGTTGAACTCCACTCTCATGGGGCACTCCCACAGTCTTTTTCGAATGCCTTGGAAAAAGAATATTCTGTTTGCAAGCTGAAGGAAGTCTTCTTGTAACTGTGGCTGTTTCATTTTTAGAGCACAATTGACATATTTATAGCTATGTTTTCTGTCAAACAGATTGCTTATTGTTGCTTCCTTGATTATCACAATGAAGCAATGAAGGGAATGTTGCTGAGGCCTACTTTTCCTTCATTGTGAGAGTATTTAAAGGGCAGAGCTAGCTAGCAAGTAAGTAGCAACTATGGTGATAGTCTCACGGTTTGATGAAAAAAACAAGGTAATGTTATCTAGTTCATTTGATACACTGGTGGCTAGCTAGCGAGCTACATCCTAGCTAACCCAGTTGTCTAAAAGTGTTACTGAACTTTGTTGCCACTAGAAAGAGTGAACTTGCTTGTGCTGGTAATAATGTCATCCACAACAATTGCTTCAAATACAACATAAAATACAAAAAAATGTTATAATAACCATATAGCTAGCAGTGCTACTGAGCTACTCTGTTCAATCCTTGGAGTTAGATGGGTGTAACGGTAACATTATGTGGGCCAAAATTTGTTGCAGAGCTGGGTATCCCTCAAATAAAAGGGAATAGGTATACATTTAAACTCATATTAGAGTCAGATATAATGCCAAAGTTATTAGGTCATAATTAATTATTAGGAGGAATCCTTTAAATGCAATAAGGAAACATTTATTGACTTGAGTTTATTGATAGTTGAGCTGAAATCTAGCCTCTTGCTAGCTGTTGCTGCTGACTGAAAAAAAGACCGCCTACACACCACAAACACAAACACATACAAACAGATACAAGCAGACTCATCATAATCTGTGTTTAAAAAAAATATATATATTCAAGCATTCCACGAACAATCACTTTGCACCAACTATATAATCATTAAATTTTAGCTTACTGCAGTTTAAAAGTAGCACCTTTTTTTAGAAAAATATTTGGAGCACATTTCTAATATACATTTTTAATATACAACTATAAACCATTTTCTGGATGCCACAGCATATGTATGAATATAACCAAAGACATTTACATGCAAATGAACACTGTGTAGGCTTTTGAAGGTTTTTATTCCCTGAGGGAAAAAAAGTATAACAGAAGCAGTTGTTTTTCCCCATTCCACTCTTTTGAACACAATGGCCCCCTCCTCACACAAACAATTTACAGTAAAAATGCAGAGTTGTGGAACAAATGGGAATAGTCAGAATATTTAAAAAAGAGAACATTTCTGATTCAATCCACCCCTGCAGTTTGCACAAATTTGACAACATTCAACTGGTGGTATTTAGAGGCAGGACTGCTCAATATTTTCTTGATCGTCACATTCAGTCTGCTTGCTGTCTGCTCTCAGCTTTTACATGCTGGTTTAACAATCGTGTCTTCTTGTGACACATTGTCAATCAAGGGCACAATGGGCAGATGGGAAGGATAAAAAAAAAGGTTTCTGAGTGTTTCTCTTTTCCTGTTGGCCTGGCCTCCATTCAGAACAGAGAGGACAGGCCCACAGGAATGCTGACCCCAATAAGTGAGTGTCATCCTCTGCGAAGACCATGTTGTGACGGAGGCGGCTGAGGAGAGACCCTGCAGTTTTAACAGCTGGAGCAGACTGCAGTTGAATCAACCCTTCTATTGTGGAGCTTGAGAAAAGCCTTGATGTAACCCAAAGCCCAGAGGAATGGCTACCTCATTATCAGTCATTCCAAGATGTAGTTGAGATAGAGGAGCAGTGCACCGCTGAGACGGGAGAGGGAAAATAATCTTATCTGCTCTGTCTCCTACAAAGAGATTCTCACAGAACGTTGTAGCTACATTTGCTTCCCATTTAAATTCACATACCATTTTATCTCTCCAGCATTTGCAATTGCATATACTTTTGTCCCTGTTCATAACCATTTTCCCGCTATTTAGACTACAATAAAATTGATTGCGTTTTAAAAACTCATATTGCAAATAGGCATCTATTATTCAATTTAATTGAGTTGTCCATACTTGTTTTATTTGACGTAGGGAGATTTGAAGGTCTTTACTTTGCATTGCTTAAATTAAACAGCATAATACACACTGATCAAAATACAGGTATAAAACCGGTCAAATCCAGCTGTTTATGAAATTCAGTAATATGGAGCTATTAAAGTTTTTATATTTGCACAACAGCTTTAAGACACACAGGAACTGGTTTCTTTCTTATATCCTAGTTATAGAGCTATGTCTGAGTAATGGAATGATGCATTTCACGGAATTCAGCACAGCACATAATATATACTGTACAGTAAATAAAGATCGTTTCACATATATTAGGCCACTGAGTAGCATGGCCTATGACCAATGACCGATTTTCAAAGAATTCCAGACAGCGCTTATTTGTGGTCATGCCAATTGCGATCACACCAAAAGTACAGTTAACTGCACAAACCAGTGATGTATGATAATAATCAAAAATTTGAGATAGCCCTTTTCCATTTGGCATTTAAATTCTAGACTGTCACCCGTCCTATCCACTTGCACCTGCTTACCTTGAAGGTCTTTACAAATGGTTTCTTTGTTAGAGTTAGAACACTGACATCATATGGCGCAATACAATTCTTCAGCACTGACTTAACTGACTGACAGGGTGGCCACCATGCCAGGTGCTGAGTGGATGGGGAAAAATAACAAAGGCAGTGTTCCAGTAGGCCGACAGCCAGTCTGTTTCCCCTTATCGGAGCAGTCAAGAAATCAAATAAAAACAAAATGCAACAAAGTCAAACTAAAGGCTATATTCTAGAGGCTATATTCTGCCTCCATTTAAAAACAATCACAACAAACAAGGCATGGCAGGCTGTCCTTTCATAAAAGGCCTAATGGAGGCAGCAAGCAGGTGAGCATGCTTACTGATCAGCCTCAGGTGAGCATGCCTACGAGTGAGGTCGCTGCTGTCCAGGGGTCCTCTAGGCTCCCGCGATTTGTGAGGGAACTGCACCTGAGAGGAAAGAGGAGGAGCAGCCCTCTCTACTCCTCCAACCACCGCTCCTGGCATCACACTGACACTATCTGAGGTCAAAATAAATATTGTAGCGATCCAGGGGGGTCGCTCATCTAAAATGTGTGTGCGGGGCATCATGGGGGAAACACGGTTGTCTGTTTGTGCATCTCCCCCTGTGAAATTACTGAACTGTACTGTTAGCCCTTGTTGTATGTGTTAAGTAACCATGTTATTGTGTTAGCTAGCTGGTCGCAGTGAGTTAGTGTTAGAACCACCGCGACCAGTGTGCCCTTCTTGTTCAGTGTAGTCCCTCGAGTTTCAGGGCAAAAGTGTTCATCACCCAAGTGTGACGTTGACTGTTACTTCCTGATTGTTGCAACATCTATGGAAGTAACATCTAATGGTCTGACGCGTTCTTCTAAGGACACGCTTGTACCAGCAAGGGTTTTTGGGTATTATCCGTAGTTGTGCGGTGTATGGAACACGGATGATTACCACCGATATTATCCGTAGCTGTGCGGTGTATGGGGCATGGATAATTATCGCTTCTTTTAATAAAGTGGCTACTTGCGTGGTCATTTTTGCAATACAACTGGACTCTGTGTCATTCTTGATACATCACCTCACACACGCTCGCTACAATATCATCATAAAGCTCTCTGCTTCATGCACATCAATTGGAAATGCATTGGTGAAGGAAAGGAGAGAGTGGGAAATTCAGTGTTCTGACCATATTTTAATATGATGAGCCTGAGAGCCAAGGAGTGCACACTGCAGTTTCAGCTGGACAAAGCAGCAATCTTTACTAAGCATATTGTCAAAATGACCAAAAGCTCTTAAGCTAACAATTTATGATATAACAGCTGTTAAAAGTTGCATGGATAGGACTTGAATGTCTATTTGTAGAAACATTTCAAGCATGATTGTACTGAAAGCTGTGTCTGCAATGACACCATTTTAATGTTTGAGTTTACAGCTCGATGTACGAATACACTCTTGGAAAGACTAACCCATTGCCATATTTTCTCTACATTGTGGCATTTAAACAGACTGTACCATCAGCAATGTTATCAGCAGTTTTTGTGTGTTTTTAAGTTTTCTTGTGTAATGTAAACATTCATATTTCTGTTAATTGGCTGATTTTATGCGCATTCAACTTTCTGTTGTCATGCTGATGTTTTAACAGTCCTTATATGCTTTTATTTCTGTGCTAGTTCATGTAATATAGTGTCAGCACTGGGCAATTGTAATCATACCTGTGTGCCAATAGACAGCTGTGTTAAAGTATGGACCTCAAAACCTGTGACCCTCCCCAAATCAGCATGAACAAAAACATGGTGTAACAAGGTAACATGTATTGTTTAAATACCCTAAGAATTTACTCATATGAAATAATTAAAAGCCAATCTGTTCGTGTATAGCTTGGTTAACGCTTATTTTGCCTATGCCTTTTGAATGGCTATTCTTTAAAACCGAAGGGCAGTAATTATAGATTTCAGTCCAACAAAGCTCCTGTTTAAGTACAAGAAATGAATAAACCAGAGCGATTAACTTTCTGTGGGTAAACATACTTTGTAACCTACACTTACATTTCTCCGTCGGATCAATAATTCATGGCTGAAAATGATTCATTCATGAGACTTCACATTATTCATGATGGTCTGTGAAAAGTAGGACACATATAGAGGGCTGCTGGAAATGCTCTATGGAGATTGCTTAGGATTTCAAGGCTATAAAAGAGGGTTGTGAGTGGAGAGGGGGAGGAGTGCTTGACAGACAGTTAGATTAACATGTACAGCAAGGGTTTTTTGTAATGGTTAAACAAAAGGTGGTCGAGATGGCCTGAATGCACCTCGATGTCCTAGTTTCTCGTTTGAGAGAAAAGGAACACGCGGCTCTGGAATTAAGACATAAGCAGTACGGGATAAGAGTTCAGCAGTCATTTTTGTTCACTGTATTTTCAGCTCAAGGGCAAAATATCTTCTTTACAGTAGTGACTCACAGTGTAGTAGGCGGCTGAGAGACAGTGGAGCCAACGACATTCATGTGATGTGTAGTGACGCCTGCGTTTTTTTTTTGCCAATGTGAGAAGTAATCTGGGTCTGCAGGAACGGCACAAATCTTAACCGCATACTAATAAGAACATAACAATCTAAAATATCTTAATACACATAAGGCAGTACTTAATACCTACAGATGGGCTCACTTCATTAGTGAATGATGCTTCTGTAGCTTCTTGCCACCAGCACATTATCGGACATTATGGCCTGGGTTAAATAAAAAATAAAAATTTGCTTTGACTTACAAGTAAATGTAGATATGGTTTTTATTTGCAGTTTGATAGGTTCATTTTGCTGATCACTGGACTTGCCAAAGCGTTTTTGTGAAGGAGAAAAATAACCCAATTATTATATTGTGAAATCCACATAAAGCATACAGTACAACTGTTCGGTCTCATCTCCCTCAACTCACACACATTTGTGTAACTTGCATCCCAGAGTGATTGAGCCTCTCAAATCATTAAAGAAAAAAACTATTGCAATGTTTTTGTTGTTACATCTTGATACTGACAACACCATGTAAAAAATGCTATAATTGACAATTAGATGCTACAACTTTGTTTTCATCAGATTCCATTCTATCTGTTATGAAGATTAAAAACCGCTGGGCCTAATTGCATGAAAGAATATAGGAAGCATGTTGTAGCATTGCATTTGAATAGTGCTCGTTTATTTTTTGTGAGGCATGGGTCAGTGTTGTAATTTGGCATCATTTTCATATCAATAATGTATAGGTGATATAGCTTGGCATTTTACATTGAAAATACATTTTTGTCTGACATCTTTTGTAGCATATGTTAGGGGTGAGACTGGAAATTTGTGCGGATGTATGAAGCCTTCATAGCCATATATAAAATGGTAAAATATGCGATTCTATATTAATGTGGTTACGAAAACATGACCTTAAAGTTGTCCATCCGCACACAGTGGGTTTGTCAACTTCGGGTTTGAGATTCCTCAGTGATTTAGGTGAAACTAAACCAGACCGCTGAATTGACAGGTACAGTGACATGCAACAGTTTGCTTTATTGACTTCTCAGACAGGAGGTTGATCACTGCAAATTCACAAATGTGTAACATATGGATCCAGCAATGTAATGGGTGCCAATCCACAGGACATATGGATTACTTGTACGCTGCAGATGTGATGCTTAAGGTGTCTAACAGGGGGTTTACATCATTGGAACAGCTGATCTGTAGATGTGTGTCCCTGTCCTGAGCTGGCTTGCTAGTATTGTGTATAACAATATATACACTTTGTTACTTTCTGTAACAAATTATGTTACTGGCTGAAGTAGATACATTTGGAATATCCTTCTAGGCAGTAAAGGCCAATGTGGATGGACTGGAAGATTTTCGATGTAACATTTAGAAGATGAGGAAGATGTGCAAATTATATAAAGTTTGGTAATGTAACATAAATGATGATAAGAACTGGGTCTGGCACTTTTCAGGGTTTCTTACATAAATAATCATAATGATTAATGTGGTATAGGTATGGGTATACCCCACCAATCCATAACTTGACAGATGGCATACCTTCATTACTATATCCTAATTGAACACATAAACAATTATTAATATGCTAATTCATGAATTTACATATTTGTGGAAATTCCGAGAGTGCATTCTCTGCAAATGATGGGTCTGTGTGCATGGATAACAAAATTAGGAAGGAAGTTAAAATAGGTTATCCAACTGTGTGATTTTTTCATTTCTAGTTTTGAACTGGAAATTATATTAACTTTTGAATAATGAAACATGAAAAGAGGAATTTGGAATGGTGCATCTACATGATAATGTGCCCTTACCAAACTTGGTAATAGAAGTGAAGGGAAAATGGGGGCTCCCTTCTGGGGAGAAGTGGAAACGATAAAAACTGTCACGGGAGAGAACAAGTTACCATTCCTGACAGAAGCAATGAATCTACTTCACAGCAAAGTAGATGGTTTGAGACTTCACCATGGTTAGAAAACTCCATACCACAGAAAGAGCATGGGGACCAATTTGCTCACAGCAAATAAATGACATCAGTAAAAGCTTCAGCTTGCAATTGCTCCCACAGCATTAAATAATGTTGTGTAAGCAGGCAGTGCTACATACAGTCAAGAACATACTTATGCTTAGTTAGAAGACTTGTTGAAGAGGTGTTTGACAAATTTTTAAGGATATTTTTGCCTTGATGTAGTTGATTTTGTTTGATCAATTTAATTTCTTACCTAGCTCCATGTGAGAAAATCATATATCCTTACACCAACAGTTAATGTAACAATGAGTTATACACTGAAACCATCCGCCCCTAAAATAAACTGAAATATAATTTTAACATGATCTCTTTGCACCTTTTTGATGAAGGTATTGTCAGTTCTTGTGGAGACAATGTTTACATACTGTTAATTAGCAGTTTTATGGCATTTATGGTTATAATTCCCAACATTTATTTGATCATTTATTGTAAATAAAAGCTGCCCATATTTCATTATACAGATTTAGTATGTTTTTATAATTTAAAAAGCATTTATCTTATCTGAAATGTAGGGCATTTTTAGATTTAGAAATATTCATTTTTACATTTGAACAAACTGTATGGGTTTGTGACAAAGCTGGCCTTTGTTTTACACCTAAAAACAGGTTTATAGAAAGATAACTAGTCAGAAATGGCTTATAAAACATTTTATGCAAAAATGGCATACAGGTTACAGCCATTAATCTCAACATGAAGCAACCCCTGACCCTTCTCACACACCTGCCTTTAACTGATAATAATCAATGCCTGATTAAACATAAGGTGAGGGTCAAATAAATGCAATGTTTGTCAAACAGATTTTTTCATTTATCTGTATTATTTGTGGCTATGTTCAGGTGCAATTTCTAATTAGCTCAAGTTATACAGAGAAATGTTATTGAATGGAATTAAATTAAATGGACCCAAACCATTTACATTCAAAAACAAGGATGCACAACTCAATTCCTGAAGGGCCAGTATGTATTCTGGATTTTGTTCCAGCCAATTTAATTTACTAAACTTAAATGTATACGCCAATGCTGTGTCCCTCTATATCAGACCAAAGTCAAATGTTTTCATAAAGGCTACAAGTGCAGAGACGACACATAAAACATAAAAATGCTTTTGTTTATCTGCGTGTTACATTATTAATGATATTTGCATATGTCAATTCTACAACATATTTAGGACATTAACCTACATTTTGACTTGGTGTATCATATGGCTGGAAGTAAATCAAAACATGATGTAACATAAACAAGTTTGTGTTAACCTATTATTTCTCATAGCAGTTTTAAAGTTTAGGTCACAAATTGAAAAAAGGCTAAATAAATAATGATTAAAACTGATAAATACTTTGTACTGGGTGCTGCAGTACATTTGTTTACTGAAATACTGTACCTTGGCCTCTCGGGTGGTCTAGTGGTTACAATGTTCGACGCTGGCCACTGCGACCAGGGTTTGACCACAGTCTGCTCTGGGGCCAGGAGTGCCCACGGGGGCGGAAATAGGCTGTCCGCCCCAGGGAGGGGGGAGGGAAGTCAACAGGAAGTTTGCTGTGCACAGGAGTGGCTCTGTAGTCCTGTACCGGAGTTACGTTACGGAGCCTGGCGAGTGCTGTCTCGGAGGAAGCGATACTTTGCCTTTGTCACTACCGGTCACAGGGCTACGGCAGCAAACTCACAATACAAGGGGGATTGACATGAAAAATAGAGGGTGTAATTGGTTACTAAATTGGGAGAAAATGTTAGAAAATCTTAAACAATTTATAGAAATAGTGTACCATTGTTCCAACCAAATTCATGAAATTGAGCAGCCATGTCCTAACAGCACTTAAGCAATTAGTAACTCAGTTGGAGTGAAAAAGACAAGGGGCGTGGAAAGTGAGTGGGTATAAAGATATGGACCTTTTGAAGCTCAAAGCACAGACACAGAGGTTCCCTGAAGAGCAGAGTGACCTGAAATATCCTTACAATAACGACGAGAGGGCAGACTATACTCTGGAGCAGCAAGCACAGTTTCAGAATCTTCCTGCTCTCTGCAGAGGTTACACAACAGCAGAAGTGCTGCTGTCCCAGAGGGACGCAGCCCACTGAAAGTGCCAGGAGAAACAAACTCACAGGCCGAGAGGAAGAGACATGTTTCATAGGTGGAAAACACAAAAGATAAATCTGTTTGCATGTTGGGAATAAACAAAATTCCCACATTTCCTCTGAAGATGGTCCTAAGAATAGATGCTGCCACATACCTCTGTGACCAGAGACACTATTCCTTTTTCAGTTTTTTGCCCCGATTCCTAAAGTCCATAGTTAATGCTTTTGCCATTCTGCCAGGTCTTTCCATCCGCATTGGGGTTTAGATTTTTACAGGAGCATTTTGTCCTAAAGATTTAAATGTATCAAACAATGGCTGTAATGATTGTGTAAACTATTAGTACTATAATGACACACACAATTATTAGGGGTTTGGAGAGGATGTTACTCACAAGAGTAATTACATTTGTCCATGGTGAGGTAGTGGCTGTGTCATGGCAAAATGTGTCCGGGTGCGAAGAATGTGTCTGGGTGACGTCATCGGAATTCTTGGAATGTAGTTGCTATACCAACATGACGAGCTAGCATTCCTAAACCCCGGAAGTAAGCCTAAGAGAGTTTCACGTTTTATTCTATGACATAAATTACGCACGTTTATATCTCAACCGTGAATTTTGAAGCTGTTATGTGTTTTTAAAAAGTAAGCTGCTAACAAGTTGCTACATTCAAACTACAACTGTTGTCGGAATAATTAAACGTCATTACATTACAGCTAGGTGGCTAGCTACGAATAAGCATTGCTTGCTCAGCTGTACAACTAGCTAGCTGGCTAGCTACGAACATAATATATAAATTGCCTGCAGCTGGCTAGTATTTCTGAAATGTAGCTACAGCTAGCTGGCTAGCTACGAACATAATATATGAATTATAATATATAATTATATAGCCAGCTAGCTACGAAGATAATAATATGCATTGTCTGTTCAGCTGTACAGCTAAGTTAGCTGCCTAGCTACGAATATAATATATGGATCGCCTGCTTAGATGGCTAAAAACACATAACAGCTTCAAAATTCACGGTTGAGATATGAACGTGCGTAATTTATGTCATAGAATAAAACTTTCAACTGTCTTAAGCTTACTTCCGGGTTTTAGGACTACAATCACTCAGGAATGCTAGCTCATCATGTTGGTATAGCAACTACATTCCAAGAATTCCGATGACATCACCCAGACACATTCTTCGCACCTGGACACATTTTGCCATGACAGCTGCATCCCAATAGTCTTTCCTCGTTTCCGTTCTCCTTGTGAAGTTTTATGAAATCAACAAGGAGGAGACATGGGTAGAGGACAAGGAAAGAGGCAGCACAGAGATGTTGTGGGAGGAAATGAGACACCCTATAATCACCTGAGCTAATGTTTATAAGCTGTGACAATGACCCAAGTCATATGCTCAGAAGTGCTGCTTAACTGTAGGATGAGACCTCAAAATTAATTTATTAAAAAAGGTTGAATAAATTCCTCAATTTAATGATATTTCTCAGTATTTTATACATGTCTCGTTGGTGATGAACAGCACTTAATCAATTATGAATAGTTTATTTTGATATATTTCCACTGCACCATTCACAACGATGTCAGCTCAAAATGAATTTAAAAAAAATAAATTATAATATTTCATATTTTATACCTTCATCCACTTAATTATGGTTTATTTTGCATATTTCAATGCAATGCAATGCAAAAAAATATATAATGTATGTTTCATGTTCTATATTTGTTCCAAAACAAGTTGGGTCTTTTCTTATAAATCTTTCATGCTTTAAGTTGCACTAATTAAGCTAATTACTTGGCAAGTCATTTAAAAGAGCAATTATAATTAAGGCCTGTAGATATTCCTGATATTTAACCAGTATTCCTCCCTCCCACCACTATGAGGTCACTGCAGTCTCTTCTCAAGGTTCTTGTTAAAAATCATTCCATTGCACAATAATCATTGCAACTAATTACCACAAATATAGCTTTTATAGAAGAATGTGGATTGATATTGAGGTAAATATGTGACAACACTATAATTTCTTATTCTACAGTAGGGTCAGACAATGCATCAAATTAAAACTGAGAGTATACATACTGCATAGCCTAACTGCTTGACGTGAAAACTCTACTGATTTGAGAAACTTTACAGATTTTAGACATTTCTGAGCTGGCCGAAGAACTGTAATTTAACGCATGTTAATTCATTCAGAATACCATCTCTGTGCAAATTATAACAACATGACTTCATCCGTGTTACATTACTGGGGAAAGTTAGCTGCATGACAGTTTCCATGACTAATTACACCATTTTAATCCACCCTTCTAACCATGCATATATTTCTGGTGGAAAGGCATCGGCCTGTCCTCATACAGCACTGAAAACCTCTTGTGCAAGGATATGCACATGCATATCCTTTGTGGAAGAATTCTTTGCTGAATTGTTTTCAGCGCTGTATGATGTCATGAAACACAATGCCTTTGTTAGAATTTGGATAGATGTAATCACTTATCAACATCACGTCAGGTGATGCAGGAGTATGCAGGGTGTCTCTATTTGCTGACATACAATTTCTTCTTTATAAAAAAACATTTGAGCATGTGAGTTTTGAATAAAAAAATATTAAATGTAAAAATTTGAATATCATTTGTAATGATTTGAAAACAGCAACATTTGAAAACTTTCCAAGGGTCTGAGTACTTTTACAAGGCACTGTATGAGCATTATTTTTAAGATCAGGATCATAAGACTCACTGAAAGTCTTTTGCAACTGATAGATAACATTAGATATTTCACGTGAAAATGATTTTATATGATTAAGTTGGTCTACTATAACTTCAGTTCATCCACTTTTTTAAGTTAATGTGGCAACACTTAAAGGGCGCCTTAAAATGTGTTGACTTGTTATTGTAATCTCTTGGTATTGCCAGAGATGTAATATAGATATTTGTGCAGTATGTCTTTGGATATGACCTAAAATATTCATGACCTAAAATGTTGTTCACCTCAGACATCAAGGCTTAAAAGTACCATTACAGACCAATACTTTAAAATACAGTTTGGATTACATTATAATGGGCTTTTCTTGTTCGTCATACTTTATTGCTGATGCATTCTACATTTTACTCTGAGTTCTCTCTTACATAGTGTCTACTACAGTCATTTGCAAAATTACAATGGTGTCTGCTTACAAGACTCTTAATTTGATATTGTTCACATTACAAGGATATATGCCACTGTGTGACGTAGATGCACTTACAGTTATGAGATGAAAATGATCACACACAAAAGGCCGGGAAAGAGCAGTACTTTGTCTTGATCAAATTACTTTGATTGCTATTAAACACTGATAACAATCGTCTCTAGTATGACAATCACAGTGATGGCCTAGTGGTCTGGAGTGGCTTGTTTTATGAAATTATCATGTATAATAATTATCTTTGTAAGATCATAAAATACACTACAGCAGTCTGCCAGACATTTTAGGTCTGTTTTGGCCTTTTCTTTCTCCTCCAGCTGCATGGCACTTGAGCCCTTTCTTGTTAACTGCTCTAGTCCAGTCCTGTCTGCACATCCCTGCTCACTTGCTAAGTTGCTCTTGTTCTACCTGCTCCATCCTCACTGACTGCTGCACAAACATGCACAGGCACATTTAACACAATTTAACTCATTACCATTTGTATATTACTGACTCTTGAACATAAAATGGCACCGCATTTGTTTGGAATGGCAGACTAATATTAAGATTGTTGTGTTTATATAGCCTAGTATATATAAAGCAGGAAATATTGTAAATGTAGACAATTAAAGATATTTGTTTTTAGTTAATAATAATCATAATAAATGTAATATTATTATTCAATAATGTAGTTATCATTAATATTCAATAATGTAGTTTGACAAACATTTTCACTGATATGAAATTGGCCAACAAAAACATTTCTATTTGACTGAAGTTCAAGTTCTAACTGCTCATTTTACCTAAGGAAAACACAAAGCAATCTTTTAGGTTGCCACCAACTAAACTTTGTTAGCTACCTAACTACGTACATCCGCAGTATGCTGTCTAAAGTAAAAATGTAGACATTTCGGGCTCTCATTTGGTGTGGATAGTAACGAAAACACCTTGCTCACAGAACATTTCTCACCACTGCCCTGTTTGGTAGTTTTGTGGCCTGCAATAAAGGTGTTTGCATCAGTATGGGTTGCCCTTTTGCAGGTGTTATGTGCCACTTTGGTGATATTATTTATCCGCACATATGAACAAATAGGGCAGATAAGTAGGATGATCAGATTCCCCGCATTTTAATAAAATTACAGAACAGATATGAACCCTACTCAACAATAGCCTCACGCCCGTGTCAATAAACATTGTTTCAGATTTCTCTTGTTTTGTGATTTTGATTATTACTGCAATTTTAACTTTTTATGGATATAAAATACAAATATATTGCCTGCAAATTTATCCTGCTTGTTCTGTATTTGGACTGGAAGCCACTGTTAGCATCCTGCTTGTTCTGTCTCGATTTGCTAGTTTATAACTGCCAGTTAAAATAAACTGCCACTCATTTCAGCTTTCAGTTATAGATATTACAAACACATCTGTGTGTCCGTCCTTGCCAACAGTAAGAATGGATTGGAAACACTGGTGTGAGCTGTTTGATTTTGTTCTGACCGATGTTTATATAAAACACTGTGATAATAAAGAGCTTGATGTTGACAAAGTGTAATTGCATATGCTACTTCTGGGTTCATCCCACACATCGCTGATGTTCTACTGTATTATCAGTTTCCTACTGAGAAAAGAGCATTTCATATGCACGTTAGTTCAGTTTGTAATTGCTATGTGATCCACGGTCCGATTATTTACTCAATTTTATTGTAGTCTCATAACTTTCTCTTTGCAAGCCATGACACTTGCTCTTCATCAGATATTAATAAATTGGGAGTTGTCTATGGCAAAGGTATGAAAGGGTATCTGATGATCTGATTGGCTATAGGGATCCAAACCCACCCAAAGGTAATTTATTCTTCTTAAACCAACATCTTTTTCAGCTGCACTGCAGGTGCAGTACCATTCCTTGTCATGACACTACCGGAATGGAGGTGGACATTCCTTAATATGAGACCACCTTGGCTTATCCTGTCTGTGCATTTAATCAACAACAAAATTAGAGCCCATGGACATGCATTTTATTCTGCTGTAAATGAATATTCCGTTAACACAAAAATAAATGTGTGTTTGAATGTTTCTAAAACCTTTGGCCTTTAATTTATTGTACGTACAGATTTGATTTGTTACAGCTTTTAAACAAATGACATCAAGGACATCTTTCATGTTATGATGTGGACATGTATCAATGCTTGTATCAATACTAATCTGAAAAACAAAATGCTCGTTTTATATGCACTAAGCATTCATTGCAAAAGCATTTTAAAATATATGTAATACTTCATTGATAATTATTTCATGACAGGGTTAAAGTAGTCACATTTTCTAACATTAACATGGACAGCCCTAATATGTATGATTGTGTCAGATCCAAATCCCACAAAATAAAATGTTGGAAGTGTGCTTGTCTAAACAAAATACAACAGATGATGTGCATTCAGCATATTGTCAAATAGTCATTTTGCCTTCTAATATAATAATAATAATAATATATGCCATTTAGCAGACTTTTATCCAAAGCGACTTACAGTATTGAATGCATACATTTTTTTCAGTATATGTGGTCCCAGTGGGACACAACCTAAGCATTACAAACGCCATGCTCTACCTACTGAGCCACACAGAACCACTTCTCTTTCTTTTTATTTAATATTTGTTCGGTTTCTCTCAATTTTTAATGCCCATTCACCATCATAAGCCTATCCCATCATTACATCATTCTGCACAGCACAGATTTCTACGTGTGTCCTCTGAAGCATGTGCAGCTAAATGTTGCTTCCTTTAGCTGAGCTACACAAACATTGTGCCTGGGGACTGCACTGCTACTACAGCTGGCACAAGCAGGCTTCAGGGGCCCAATCAACTCTTGGGGTCACGAGTGCACACTGAGGTGGGGCGTACCTTGCAGGCTGATGCATTCCTTCCATAAGCGAGGCTGTAGCCAATTACATGCTGCCCCACAGGGCTACCAGCCACTGTTGGTATCGGCATGGCCACAATCTGATTCCAGACTGTGGGGCAATTGACTGTACAAAGATTGAGTGCTTTTAGCTGCATGCTACATCTGACAGCTTTACAATTTTTCACATTGATTCAATATTTCTATGAATAATATTTATTATTATGTTATGAGAAAACATGCAACATGAACATACCAAAAAGGTTTAGTGGGGTTGTTTTTCAAATGGGGAGGCAGATTTGTTGAATGCTTTTGTGCTTTATAGATTTATGTCAAAACGTTGATTTGAACTATATAACATATTAAATTGTTTTGAGTAAAAATAAAGTTTCCTATGTCAAGAGCAAAGACTGACCCCATTAGAGGTCTGTATGCCCTAGAAAAGAAAATATACAGCATTTCAAATCAATATGCTGTGAGGTATTGAATGTTGTAAGGATGAAGTAATCTCTTATTCAGGGTTTTTTAAGATATTCCCCTCACGACTATGCAAGATAAGAAGTCCTCAGGCTCAGTAGCACAAATTCTTGAGAAGTATATCAACTATTGAAGCGTGTACAGTCAGGTATATCAGCAATGACAGGAAGGCAATCCAGCATTTTGCTTTTTAATTCTGACCTTGTTCTCTGATCTGGTATTGAATGTTTAAGCACTCGCAATTGTCCTGCAGCCCTCTGTAATCATTTGTACTATATTGTTTGGTGGGTAAAGGGGTAAAGATTAAACCAATCGAATATTATGGTGAAACTTTGATCACATTATAAAACAGAAATATGTGTAGCCCAGTGGGAAATGTAAGTCTTATTTCATGGTGATATCCATATAGTCTGCTAGATGGTGCTAGTCATTTTCTGCATTGGAGTTATTGGTGGTTTAAGTCGTTTTTGGGATGCTTCCAGTTATGCGAGTGCAGTGAGTTGAAAACCATGTTTATGTGCTGTACTAAAAGACTTATGAGAGAGAGATCATATTCAGTTCAAAACTGTCAATCTTATTTTACTCAGACCACTAATATCCTCTGAATAAAGAACCCTAAATATATATTTGTGTCCTGTGCTGGTTCCTGTTTGCTGGGTTACAAATTTTGGTACTAGTGGTTCTGAAATTAGGTTCTATAGAGACATAATTTACCACACCTTTTGGGTTGTTTGACTGGGCACGTGCCTTTTGGTCTATGCAACGATATTGTTACATTTCAAAGACATATGCAGGCTATGATGAAAGACCTGATTGTCCAGATCCTCCTAGTTTGTTTGGATCACATACTGCTCTACTCAATCTTTCCACAAACATCTAGAGAGGCTTGAAATGGTTCTGAAGCAACTGAAGGAAACTGGGTTAAAAGTGAAACTGGAAAAGTGCAATTCCCTTCAACCTGAAATGCATTTCCTTGGTCATCAGATTTCTGCTGAAGGCACAGGTACTGACCCAAATAAAATAGCTGCTGTTAGACAGTGGAAGGTTCCCAAAACAGTCAAGGAGCTGCGCCTTGAGCTGAGCTGCAAAAACTATAGAAGGTTTATTGAGGGTATCTCCAAACTTATGGGTCCCTTCCACGATGTAGTGAATGCTTATCTCAGAGAAGGAAATCGGACAAAACATATTTTTAAGAGCTCATGGACAACAGCATGTCAGCATTCATTTCAACAACTAAAAGAAAAGCTCACGACTGTCCCTAAACTAGGCTATGCTGATTTTACACAGCCCTTCATTTTTTAAACTGACGCCAGTAACCTAGGTTTAGGTGCCATCCTTTACCAGCTGCAAGGACACACAAAGAGTGATTGCATATGCGAGTAGAAGACTTTGGAGTGCTAAGAAAAATGGCAGAAACTATAGCAGCATGAAGCTTGCTTGCCATTAAGTGAGCAGTGTCTGAAAAATGTAGATGGTATCTCCTTTGGTCTAAGTTCACAGTGATAGCAGACAACAATCCCCCATGTCATTTGTCTACGGTGAAATTAGGGGCCACTGAACAATGGGGCTCAGTTAGCTGTCTTTGACTTTGAAGAGAAGTACCATCCTGTCCACTGTAATGCTGCTGCTGCTGATGTCATCTCTAGGCAGCCATTTGCAGGGGAGCCTGAGCCTGACTGTGATGATGTCAACTATGATTTTTGCATAGCCATTTGTAATGTCATTAGCCGAGGAACAGCTTTAGATCCAGACCTAGTGATAGCCGGGATGAGATGCTATAAGATTAGACAGATTTGTGCTGTGGAAGCTGGAGTAGAGAGTGACGTGAGTGAAGAGTGAGGGATAGCACACTGGCCCTTCCTGAGGGTACACAAAAACAGAACTCTGTCAGTTCCAGGATGCAGGCCCCTCTCTCAGCATGATCTGAAAGTTCTGGGACATGAAAAAGAAGCTAAATAGCTCTCAAAGGAAAGATCAGTGTTGGCTAAACCTGTATTGTCCTTTTTTTAAGCAGTGGCATCATGTAAAGAAGCATGATGGCTTGCTATACTGAGTAATAGAAGAAGCGAACGTGGGTGAATGTTACCAGCTCGTGTTGCCTGCCTGCATAAAGGAACGTGGGTGAATGTTACCAGCTCGTGTTGTCTGCCTGCATAAAGGAACTGGTCCTGGAGAGTGTCCATAATCTGATGGGCCACCAATGTATTGAGCATACAGAACATGTATGCATGATTTCTTATGTACTCTGCCTCCGGAGAAGAAGTGCCGTTAGCCTGAGTATTTGCTAAGGAAAGGGAAAGGGAAAGGAAACCAACCCTCTCTCATCATGTGCTTGTCCCACTGGCTGAACTGAAACCAGAGTCTTTAGACCCAGAGTTTGTAGTTCTGGTCTCTTGTCCCCAAGTAACACTGAGCCTAGAGATACTGATAACTGTGAACCAGTTAGCTAAGAACATGGAGTGTCTATGGACGATGCTGAGATTGAGACAGTGTCTAATCCTCTGGGGCCAGTCAGTGAACCAGTGACAGAGGCAACAACTCCCCCTTGCAGTAGTCAAAGAGAAAATGCTGGGGTGCACTCTATCCATTTCATGAGACCAAGTCGGTCTGTAGCTCAGCTGCAATCGGTCCTGAAGTATTCTCTCAAGTAATAACAAGCTTAGGTGCTGTGCTTTCTAGAGTAGTCAAGGATGCTAAATACAGTTAGTCACCAATAACCTTGACATGGATGCAAGGGAGAATGTAGTCCAATGGGAAATATAAGTAATTTCATAGTGATATTCATATTGTCTGCTAGATGGCAAAATATGGTGTACAATGTACAGGAAACTAGCAGTAGCGATGCATTTTTGGTCAATTGGTGAAACATATGTAGGATGAAAAGCGAATGTTTGCAGAGGTGGAACAGCTGACAAGGGTCACAGTGATTAGTTAGGATCTGCTAATTGTGCTTTTGTTGTAAGTACTTATGGAAAGAACATCTATTTTTCTATTTCTCTTAAGTTAACTGAAAGTACATTTTGTTAAGGTTTTCACCATTAAAGTTTGAAACCTGTGGGTGATCTGAGCTAGCAGTGAGTGAATTTACTGAATGCCCAATGCATTTTATTGCATAGTGGAGTATTTATTTGGTCGTAATGAAGCTGTGGTTTCTATTTGTGTATTTTATATCTACAGAGAGGCCACTGCCGTATTTCATGCATTTTAGTTTAGGTATTTAAAAAAAATTGTATTCATTCGTCTTTAAGTGTAATGAGTCTTGACAATGCATTTGTGATTGAATTATTTCCAAATATACAGTATTTTTTTTTTGTTTTACTATCTACCTAGAAGTCACTCAAGAGAGATTATATTCAGTTGAAGACTCAAACATATTTTACTCAGACCACTAATATTCTTGGAATAAAGAACCCTAGATATATATTTTTTTCTGTCCTGTGCTAGTTCCTGTTTTCCAGGCTACATACAATATGACTATAACAAATAAAAATGACAGTTAAACCAAAACTACAGTAAATATGTCAAATATGACTGGGGTTCCCTCAAGGCCCCTTAAAATGATCATCTGGTGGCAGAACACCCCCACTTCCTGTGCAATGCGGTGGCAATTTAAAACACTAATATATGGAAGGATGTCTAAATCAACATATACACAATATGGGTCTATAAACCATGTAGCTATTTAGTACAATATATAAATGTAATAGTTTAAAACAATGATCACGTTTATTGTAGTGTGACAGTATGGACAGTTTTAACTTCACTTTTAGAGACTGGAATTCTGTTACTGTATTTTTGATATTGTTTTTGTGTTGCTATTGTACTGATGCGTAGTGATATTCCCTGTGCAATTAAAATGCTATATAGCTATGGTATACCATGAATATACACACAGCTGGAATGGTCTGCAAATCAAAAATGCATTAACTACCATTGCCACTACCATCCTTTTGGTCAAGCATGGAAATACTGCTGATTATGACTGCTTGTATGGTTTCTTCTTGGATGTACTTAAAACATATTGCAACATTTCATATAAAAACTGCAGTTGATAATAACATTGAGTAAGTCATCTATTTTACTTTAAGCCATGAGTGGTTAAAGCATATCCCATCTATTCCTATAGTACATTATTTAGTTTCAATAGGAAGTTTGTTCTTTAATCACCGGCTGCTGCTCATCATAACCTTTTACCAGCCGAATCAGTACCCTGTGAGGCAGAAAGGCCAGAGGGGGGTTGACTTTGGTGTCCTTTGTTTGTAAAGGGGCCAACTGAAATCACACCTCCACAGTTCTGCAGGGGCCCAATGGCTAATCTGGCGAGTTTGCAGCAATTGAAGCCTTCCTATTTCATAAAGCTGTCAGCGATGATGAGCCCGCTCAGAGCTCGCGTGTACCCTGTACTCGCTCCCTTCTCCCAACAGGACGAGGGGGGATTATGCAGATTAAGCCCTGTATTGTGTGTGACTGGGAAACATTGTTTTTAATACATTTAAAAGTCTGCAGCTCTCTACGGCTTCTAAATGCCCACAGTGATAAGCTGTCTCAGCGGGATAAACACGTAACAAAGCTGTTTAGCCGAACTGCTAAATAGACGTGGCAGCTTTGGGCGGATATAGAACCAGGCCATTTTTTTTTTTTTGTCCTTTGAAGTTTAAATTCCCCTCCCCCTCCCCTCCCTCTAGAGTCTGTCTAGCAATATAGCTGTATCTATTATTAGGAGAGTCATTGCGCTTCTCATTTAAAACCTTTGTTTCAGTAGAGTTTGGATAAATTGGCACATCATTTTTTGTGCCTTAATCACACCTGAGTCACACTCATTTCGGTTGAAATTTTGTATAATTGCAGTGATACATCCCAAACAAAGATGTCGGTGAGAAAAGGCATTTTTGATAAATCCTAAAGTGGAGACGTCAGAAGGTTTTTGCCTTCCGGGTAGTGAGTTCAGCTGAAGTGCTCATCCTCAGTGGAGTGACACGCCCCCATGATCTGGAATCTAATCCTGACCATGTCCAGGCCGATTGTGCACAATGCACAATTGGATATATTGTTGCCTAGAGAGGGAAGGTTTCATTCAGCAGGACATGGTAAACCAATTGCGCAATAGTGACTCCTCTGGTTGACCAGGTGCCTGCATTCCATGTGTGCCAGTGTAACGGTGTAAGTAAGTTATGTTAAATTCCTGCATAATTGGGGATGCTGCCATCTACTGTCAGAGTGGAGAATTTGCTACTTAGGTGTGGGATTATGGGTACTCCACAGCCAAGCTATGGAGATTTGGTGTAGGTGATTTGAGAGTTGAATGGTCTCGGGGTAAAAAACTCAAAAGTTGTTAAATCCAGTTAAAACCCACTTTGTGTTTCATATCCAAGTGTATTATATTACCAGTCATTACTGTATTTAATTTGGCATTGAATAAACCAGTCTTTGTTCTAAATGACGAATTTAAGAATCCAATCCGTTTTCCATGTGGGGCAATCCCTCTCAGGGGTTAAGTGGATATAAACCATGCCAGGAACACAACACTCCTCAACACAATTTTTAAAATTGTTTTATAATTATTTAAGGTGAAGTCAGAAAAGGTGCATTTTCAGTGTTTTTTGGAAGATGGCTAGAGATTCTGCCTTTCTGACTGAGTGGGGAATGTCACTCCACCATGTAGGTGCAAGGGCAGAGAAGAGGCCAGGCTCAGAGAGATGGGACAGCCAGCTAGCCGATCGGAGTGTAAGACAATGATCCCAAGCATACTGCAAAATCAACAGATATCATAAACTGACCACAAAATTGCTGTTTTGCAATGGCCATTTCAGTCTCCAGACTTGAACCAGATTTAAAATGTATGATTTGAATTAAACAAGGCAGTCCACAGATCGAAGGACCTTGAAAGATTGTGCATGAAGGAATGGCCAACCCCCAAGTGTTCACCAATCTCATTAAAACGCCATAGAAGATGACCCAATAGTTGAGAGGGGAAGGTACACAAAGTACTGAAAATGGGTGTGAATAATTGCTTGTTAAACAAACTATTTTTCTCTGTTTTAGTATAAAATATGATTTTTTTTGCATACAATATTGCTCATTACCCCCACAGGCTCAATTTTCCACAATCTTCCCTGCCTGACTCTGTAAATGACTCAACGGTTACCTTTAGGTACTACCTGCTAATTTCATTTTTCATTTCATATTTTTGTTTTCAGGTTTTATTTAGATTTCCATATGGTTATAAATCTTGGAAATACTGTTGCATTTTTTTTAAATTAATGAGCTAGGTGCAACATAAAAAACTGATCCTGGACTGCATTTTCCTGTAACACTATGTATATGCCTTCCTTACATGAAGAATCATAGTACTTACCAAATTCCCTTGATCTTCTTGTCTCCCTTTTATTCATATAAAATGGTGCATTAATTATTTTATAGCAGCCGTATATTTAAAAAATTATAATGGTGGTGGACATCATTTATTAAATACATGCATGGTGGTTTTCATTTATCTGATTGGCTCCATTAACAAAGCAAAAAAATGGTGAGCTTAAATATGTTAGGCGTTTGCAATGACAAACTGAATCCGTTCATCACAAGATCACATCACATCCACTATCACATTTCAGAACACAAAGCTGAGAGAATTGAGGTAGAGTCCAAGGACTGTATGTATAAAGCTTCTAAGAATTATTCCTAAGAATGATGTTGAGAAAGCTTTTAAGACTAAACAATTTATAAGGTAAAAGGTGCACATAAGAGCATGTTATAAAGAGGCTCAAAGTAACTCATAGTGAAGAGTACGGCAGATTCTGAGGAGTGGCATTTAGATGTATGGGGCATCTCTCAATGTCGTAAAGATCAAGTGTAGTTGAGGGCTTGTCAAGAGCTGTTTGAGAACAAACGTATCGCCTTTCTCCTTCTAAAAATATAATTAATAATAATAATAATAATACAATTTATTTATATAACACCTTTCATACAATGATTGCTGCTCAACGTGTTTTACATTAAACACTAGACTTTAATGTGTAAAATGGACGAATAGCCTAAAATATTTACAATGAAATGCATTGCAGATATAGACTGCTTCATTTGTTCTTCACACTAAATTATAAATTGGCAATAATTAAGAATTTAATATTGTATTGATTGATTGTATTGATGCTGTTGATACTTTTCTCTTTCTATTAACATATGCATCTTAGCCCATATGTTTTGCGAAAATGTACACGTGCATGCCACCAATGACTCCAGGTCTTGGACATCCATTGGATTGGTTGGGATCAATTAATCTTTTCACTATGCGAGATGCTTTATGGACCATAATTGTCTACGTTATGGCTATACGAATGACGATGAAATTGGTGATCATTCCCTTTGCCATAAAACGAAGAGCTATAATGACTGCCGTGAGAGCCTTCTCTCTGTCGATGGTGAAATTGAATCTCTGACAAGAACTGTCATAGAAAGAATACATTCACATTATTAATAATTCTGCATCGTCCAATGACAACAACGCATCTCTATAATGGTGTGCAGTTATTGCCTTGGTGAACAGCCATTCTGCCTAATCTTAAAGGATTAAGAGAGCTTGTGAGGACCTACTTTTAAGGCTGAAGAATATTTATACATTATTCTTATCTCTAGGAGTAGGAGTACATTTCCACGCTAAGAATTTTCCCACACTTCCATTAACCTTTCACTGTGAGTGGTGTTGTACATATGGCCCCAAACTACTCTCAATTATACATCAAATCCTACAATCAACCAGCTTCACCAATCTATTTTTATTAAAATCTGTTCACTATAATATCATGCATTTCATAGTGCATTGTGTTCCTTTTGTTTTTCCCCCAAAAGTTTGTAGTTTGGAATCGGGAACTCTGCTTTAAAATGCTGGTCCTGCTTTCAATGATTACAGGTCAGAAATAGACAGCCATCTTGCAAAGGAAAAACAAAAAGGTGCTACCTGAATTCATGGGCAGAAGCAGGAGAACAGTTTCTCCATTTATCACAAACCGCAAAAGGTTATTTTGTCATCAGCATCAATGCAGAAAGAAGCCCTTTTTTAAATTATTTTTTTTACTTTTTATTGGTTTTGGCTAGACTTTGTTTATGCACACCCATTTTGGTCAGAATCAAATGTATACAGCCATTATACTGTACGATTAAATTTCGTTCCATGGGTGGAGGGAAATGGGTTTGGATTGTCTGAAAGATTTGTTTATACAGTGTATAATGATTTAGGGTCTTTTGACCAGCTTTATTTGAAGTTTGACATCACTTTCATTTTTTGGACATTCACAAATTAGACCATTTTTTCCCCAAACTTCCCTCTGACTCGCCATTTTTTTTTGCTTGACTTCACATGGATGGCAAGGGAGTAACATATATATTATATAACCATGAAATACCCATTATTTGCAAGCTGCTAGCCAGAGACATAATTCCATTTTAGAGGCTCCATTCACAGGTTTCATGTTTGGACTTTATTTTCCATCTGGTACAGCCCTATCCCGCTCTTTGTGTCTAGTCTCTGCCCCAATGGCTGGATGAAGGTTTGTTTAGAGTTGGCTTTTGTTATTTCTTTTGTTTAGGCTCCACAGACTATCAGAATGCTGTTTGTTTATTTTGGTTTCTCCTCCACTTGAATGTGTTCTGCTGCATTGGAGCTGGGGAGAGGACGTGAAAACAATGCAGTATGTCCTGGCAGAGGTCTATGGTGAATGCCAGTGGAGTTAATAAGTTTACAATCAGACCTCAAATGTTTATTTTTTTAATGTTTGTGAGTTTATGAATGGTCCTGCTTGGGATTTCTTGTTGCAGTTTTTGTTTGTTTTGATTGATGCTGTGGAAATGTTGAGGAGGGACAGAAGGGTTGGGCGAATGGAATCGAAAGTGCATAGACAGGCAGGCGTAAGATGTGCATGTATTATTGTTCATATATATATATATATAGTTTTACATTTTTTATCTTATGTAATTGAAGAGAGGAGACAAATGTTCTCATCAGATACACTACTGAGTGCTTCTTTCTAGTTAGTGAACCACATTACATTACATTACATTACATTACAGGCATTTGGCAGACGCTCTTATCCAGAGCGACGTACAACAAAGTGTTAACAAACATTAACAATGTTTAATTAATTGAGTTACTTTCAGTCAGGTCCAGAATTATTGGCACCCTTGATGAAAATAGGTGTTATGCCAGACCAGCCCTGGTGGGGAGCCCCGATCCGGGGCGGCATTTAGCTGTCTGCCCCAGGGGGAGGGGGGAGGGAGAGCTGGCACAAGCTTGGTGAGGAGCAGTAGGGTGACCTCGTAAACAGGGCTGGGCGAGTTCCGTCTCGGCGGAGATGAACATTGCCTTGAGGTATTAGCTTGTTCCGTGGAGACGGGCGGCAAGTTCGTGGGGTAGGGTACATAGAAAATAAATAGAGGGTATAATTGGCTACCAAATTGGGAGAAAACGGGGGAAAGTTCTGAAACAAAAATTGGAGATTGGCATTGGAACTCTGATTGGAACCAGGCGTTATGGTCAGATGAGACCAAAATGTAAATTTAATTTTACAATTATCCCAAGAATCTCTCTAAACCAACCAAGAAATGGTTAACTGACCATAAAATGTTTTGCAATGGTCAGCTCAGTCTCCAAATTTGAACTCAATCTAAAAGGCGTGGTTTGAATTGAAGAGGGCAGTATACAAGCACAGATTATCGCATAAAACACTACAGAAGATGATTTTTATTTAAAATAATTATTAGGGGTCTGAATAATTGTGACACGTTTTAAAAAATAATAAATAAAATTATTATTTAAAATATGACTTGTTAAAGATGATCTCGTTCTCTGAACAATTGTATTAGTTTCAAATAATATAATTTTACCAATCGTTTGAGCATACAATGGGCTCATTATTATTATGGCTTTATTTTATACAGCCTTTTTGATCATTTTTATCAAGGCTGGAAATAATTTTGGACTTGACAGTAAATTGAAACGAAATGAATATTCGATCAGGCTGTGAACTGAAAAGTTGTCTTGATCGCACTGCTTGGGTGGAGGATTAAAATGAAGGTGAGAATTTGAGCTCACAAACAACTCATGGCCCTAATAATAAGGGCCACCTTTTGATTACTAGACTGGTATTGCATGGGGATGGATTTGCAAATAAAATATGTAGCCAGTGTGGTCTGGGCAGGAGTGCCTCCTAAAATGATATTGTTGCATTGTCAAATCCATTACAAAAGCATACAGTACAGCATATCCAGCAGCACTGCCCTCTCAACACCCCCTCCCCCCCCTAAAAAAAAGCTGATGTATAACTCTTTGATACTGAAAAAAACTTCTCACTTCAGTCAACGTGCCACACTTTGGTACGCATAGCATGTACCATTGGTGATGTCCCATCAGAATGAAGAGTAATTTGCCTTATTTCTGTATTTAGCACAGTAATGATAACAGTTGACAAAGAAAAAACGTAGTCAATGTTTTCCTAGTTGTTTAATTAATCAGTATATTGGATGTTATTTGGTGTATTCATCCGGTGTTCCTTCCTATTCAATGCTCAAATTCCAACACTGCGGCATTCAATATGAAATGCTACAGATTTCAATGTGCAGAACATGGCCAGACCAAAATAGCATTTCAGGTTTTGCCTTGCATTGCCACTTGAAAAGACATGCATTTAAATATTGGAATCTATTTGCAAATGCATTGTGGAAAGTATTTGCTTGTGTTTGAAACAACATCAAAGATTTATACTTACAAGTATTTTACATAAAAATAGTTTATATACACTCAGTTGCTGCAATTTGGTCTCATTTCACTTTTTAATAATATTCAACCCACACTCTGAATTCATGTGAGTGACAGTTTGCATTAGGATACAGAAAAGGTCATTGAACAATGAGCATAGATCTAGAGTGAATACATACCCTCCAATGTTAAATAGATACTCCAAGGCGGCAAAGGATGCTGGAACAAGGTATTCAGAGGCAAGTCTGCTCAGTACTGGATAATTGCTGCTGTGTGCCTTCCAGAATAGTAGCAGATCAGTGGATGGTGGTATACAGGGACATCAGCCAGTTATTTAGAGGGGGTACTAAAAAAGTATCAGTAAGTCACCGAAGTTAGTGTTAGTTTGTAGATGTATATAGATACAATTCATTTAAATAAATTATAAACTAAGAATGCACTGTCTTATCATTTCAACATCAACAATGTGAAAGAAAGTAAGGTAACTGTAGTTAAGGCTTATACTTAACAGCTTGGTACTTGGTTACAGTAATTATCTAGCTATTATCTGTCACATATTTGGGACATACAGGAGATGGATAAGTTAGCTAGGTAGGTAGCTAATGTTAGCTAGCTTGCTACATATCATTTATTAACAATGTCAACTTCTTAGAAACATCACCCAAGGCCTTTAGTGCTTCTCTCATGGAAATGACAGCATCAATAACAGTACATGTGTTGAATATTTAAAATAAAATTGTGAAATTACATTTGGAAGTCAATTTCTTGACTTATCTTGCTAATTATACCCTTGTCTATGTCAGCTATCCCTTTCCTTCTACGAGATCACCTTCTATCACAAATCACTGCAACTCGAACGGCAGCGTCATTGTCAATGTTGAACTGAACTGGGCAGGCCGTGTGTACAGAAGGCTTCCCAGTGGTTATCGGAATCACGGTCGACGGCTCAGCAGAGTCTGTCTCGAAAGAGGCAGTTTGCCTGCCCACTTCACTGCCAGCTCCTAGGTAATGGCTGGTCCCATAGTTGCACATGGCGGGTTTGCTGGGGGCAGCAGGAACCTTAATTAATAGAGGGTACAATTGGCCACCAAATTGGTTAGAAAAAAGGAGGGAAAAATCTCATTTAAAATAATAATAATAATAAAAAAACGATTATATTATCTTTACAAGCTCTTCACTCTTAACAGTTCTGTCAAATACATGCTGTCTGAGGGCCAGGGTTTGATAGAAAATGTCATAATTTGAAGAACTGTGATCATTTAATAAAACAAACTATACAGTAACAAAGTCCACCTCCTTTGATAACTGGTCTCTGAGATATGTCCCTTGTGAAACCCATTAACTTAATTTTACCGGTCTATGTATGGGTCACACAAGTTGTGTCACTCAGTAGTGCCATTTATGTGAACCATTAGGACCCTATTCTGTCAATTTCCATGATGCAAATTGGCATATAACATAAGCAGGACTTCCTGCTCTGAACTATGCAAGCAGTGCTTGGGCTTCATTACAGTTCTGGCTACTGGAGCAGCTATGAGACCACTGAAAAAATGTAACCACATTTGAGGCAAGGGAAAACATATGAAATTATGGAAATCTGGGAGCGTTCCGCTTTAAGATCCTCTGAAAATGGTATCAAATGATGTTTAAGAAATTGTCACTTCACTGATTCTGTATCAAGTGAGTGTCAACTGAGATGAAAACAGTCTCGTGAGCCTGATTATGTTTGTTGAGCCGATTTAACTTCCTGGTTTTATTCTCTAAAAATATACGGAATGAATGAACCAAATTTACCATAAAAGTCTGTAATTTTGCTTATATTTCCTTGCACTTTCAGATACATTTAAGTCAGATCCATTAGGATGGCTGGGACAATGCAAACATGTGCATAAGGAGCATATGATAGCATGTTCACTGTGTCCCTTGATTAGTGTATTAAACACACTCAAAAACGTAATCAATAGGACAAACACACTTTATTATCTTATTAAAGAGTAAAAACAAAGCAACAAACCCTACAGAAACTCAGGTGTGAAAACCCAGGTTGGTACACTAACAAAACAATGCAGCTTGGAAGTCTCTTCAAACAAAGTCCAAGCAAGCTGTCTGTACAGGTACTCCTCACCTAACGACCGAGTTCCGTTTCTACGACTACATCGTTAAGCGAATTAGTCGATAAGCGAGGAGCCGCCGCTTACCAATATTTCAAGCATACTGAACTGTTAGTGGGTAGTCTAGTGAATACTGACCGACTGCGGGAACGAGACTGAGACTGAGAAAGGGTGATGCGAGATGAGATGCTTGACGCTGAGACGCCACGCTGCCGTTTCCACGACCAAAGTTCTCGTACAGCGTACAATACCGACTGGTCGGAGAGCTGGTCGTAAGTCCGCGCGGTCGTTAAACGGGTAGGTCGTTAAGTGAGGAGTACCTGTATATCAAAAGGTAATTAGCCTAGATTTTTCTGGCTGATTATCAATCAACATCAGCTGTGCATGCTCGGAGGTGAGTCTAACGCTCTCCAAGGTCCTGAAGGCCTCCCAGGTTGAGGTTGACAGAGCAGCATCAAATAATCAAAGAAAACTCATTTCCAATGTACCATTAGGACATTATTGACCAGTAGACCAGTAATTGTTTTTATGTTTGTATGTTATTTTAGGACACACAGTTCAACTTTTTATATGTAAAAACTATCGCTTTAAAATTTGAAATAGTTAATACGTTGCATTAGACTGAATTAACATAGGTTTTTATCTTAATTTGAAACATATGGTGGGAAGTAGCAAACTGTAGTGTCACTAATATTGTCCACTTGAAAACACCTTTTATCCCTCCCATGCCATGTTTAACCTATAAAGAGTTTATTGATCAACTATTCAAAAAGGATTCAGTTGTGAATGTGGTTTATTTGTTGGTTATATTAGGCATAGTGTTTGTTTGTATTCTTAAAATACCAAAATGCACAAGTGCAACAGAGGAGTGTGCTTCTAGGCTACAGTACTACAGTAGACTACAGAGTTCCAGTAAGCTTGGTATATGGCTTTTAGTGTTATATGACTGAGAGATATTTGATAAGATGGCCTTCCATATCAACATTGTTCCTGTATCATTTTACTTACATTTTGCCTCTGGCTTTTAGAGAAATGACAAAGCACCACCATTCCTTTCTCTGTGTGGACAGTCGCTAAGTGGTTACCCAGCTGTGCCCAGAGATTTTAATCTTATATTACAATGAGGGGTTACATTTTCTTCTGCACATGACAATTCATATAACAGGCCTCCTGGTGGTAAGAATACCCATGTCAGTTTTGGCTGTATTGTGAAAGTTATTTCAAATCTTTTTTGTATGAAAGTCACTATGTTATTCTTTCTCAGGCTAAATGAATTAAAACTGAGCAATCCCAGTACAAAGGGTACATAGCATTAAGCATGGGCTTTCATTTTTTATACTGAGACTATCTCAATATACCTGTAAGGTCTGACCAATTATCATTTAAAAGCCTGCTAATCTTTTTTTATTATTATTTTTTTATTTGTTTCTGATTTTATCCCATTTTCTCCCAATTTGGTAGCCAATTAGACCCGCTATTTTACATCAATCCCCCCCTAGTAATGTGAGTTCGCTGCCGTAGTCCTGCGACCGGTAGTGATGAAGCGAAGTGACGCCTCTTCCGAGACGGCGCCCGCCGTCCGTCGACCGTAACCCCGGTGCTACAGGGCCACTCTTATACGCAGCGAACGTCACGTCGGCTCCCCTCCCCCCTCCCTGGGGCAGACAGCCAATCGCCGCCCCTGGTGGCACTCCCGGCCAGAGCCGACACTTGGCGAGATGGGGAATTGAACCCCGGTCTCCGTGGCCAGCGTCGGACGTTGTAACCACTGGACCACAAAAACCTGCTAATCTTGATCAAAATTGCAAGTGAGGGAACGTATGTGACAACCTCATGTTTTTTGACACACCCTAGTGTTCATAGAAAGCACTCAAGCTTGTTCTGTTCGTATTAGTTAAATGGGAAAAGGACATAATTTAATATTTAAGCACTTGTCCCTATTAGTACTGTTCCATTTTTTATATTGTTCATCGAAATTCATGTAATTGTGCAACCTTCCTTGCCTTGCATATGTAATTGTTTCAGATAATTGGGAACATGGCTCTGTTTTCAAGAAGGATTTGTCCAAGAAGCCTATTCTTGCATTATTGGGATTTAATTTATTGGGTTATTCTTCCCTCTAAATTAAGGAAGAAGTCTCTGTAACCTTCATTTTCTAGTTATCTAGCTAGTTAGCCAACCAGCTCTCCCATGAGCTTGCTAGTGTGAGGTCAAGTGTGCTTGTTGGCTAGCAATGTTTTTTAGCTAACAAATTAGTTTCTAGTGAGTCAGTTGGGATAAAACACAGGCAAGCTAATAAGCTAGCTAACTACACTAATATGAACCTGGCCCATTTTAAAATGCCCTGTTCATAAACACTGTAGCTTGCTAGCTATATAATGTTAAGCAGATGTCTAAAATGGAGCTTGCACAATAATGTCACCCAACATTTAAGTTGGTCAGTGACAGTCAACTGAATTAACCTGCCCTGCTAACCACTTTATGAAATACTGTATTTTACGGACCGAACTCTTCACATAAATGCCTATTAAAACGTATAAGCATCACTCACGTCTCCTCCGAGACGGCACTCACCAGGCCGTTGACCGTAACCCGGTACTACAGGGCCACTCTTATGCGCAGCAAACATCCTGTCAGCTTCCCTCCCCCCCTCCCTGGGGCAGACAGCCAATCGCCGCCCCCTGGTGGCACTCCCGGCCAGAGCCGACTCTGGCAGGACGGGGAATCGAACCCCGGTCTCCGTGGCCAGTGTCGAACGTTGTAACCACTGGACCACGCAGGAGGCCCCATCAATACATATTTTTAAAAGTAGTATTAAATTATAGCCAACCAAAGCAGTGTGAATATATAATTAGGTATTTTCTGCATTTAAGTCAATCGAGAGAATTCAGCTCTGAGCGTGCTGTATGGTACCCATGATACACTGTGATCAGAACACAGTACTTAAAACATAAAATAAGACCAATCAATGTTGTGTGGGTTGTATTTAAATATAAAGGCACTAAGTATATGAGAATGCCCTGAGTATATAAGATTATATCCAAATACTTTGTTAAAACCTTCCAGTTTTAATTACTTTCAAATTAACATTTCTAAATGTATTTTCAAATACACTACCGTTCAAAAGTTTGGGGTCACCTTCCATCTGGACTATGGCTAATCGGGCACTCCTTCATTCTTCAGCAAGATAACGACCCGAAACACACCTTGAAGTTGTGCAAGAACTATCTGGTGAAGGAGGAATGTGAACAACAACTCAAACTAAAGACCTGGCCTACTCAGTGTCCAGACCTCAATCCCATAGAACTTGTATGGGACAAACTGGAAAGGAGTCAAAGCAAAGCAACCCACAAGTTTCCCTGGGAATTGCTGCAGGATAGCTGGGAAAACATGTCGGGTGATTTCCTGCTAAAACTTATTAACCGAATGGCCACTGTTTGTGAGGCTATTCTCACGCCAAAGGGTGACTATTTTGAGGAATCCAAGATTCAATTTTCAATATAATTTTCTTGAACATTTCTTTGATGTTCATTTTGTTCATTGTTACATGTGTTTTTTGTCATTTTAAAGTATTTACAGAAATGTATACGGTGTAAAGCATTGTCAATTATGAGATAAAAATAGTTTCCAGCAGGTGACCCCAAACTTTTGAACGGTAGTGTACATTCCAATAATCAATTGCATTGTATTTAAAATACTTATGAAAAAGTACTTTAAATACGTAATTGGCCTAGGACTAGTGCAAATACTGTAAATCGATTGGCAGGTGACGGCCATGTTTTTCACCAATTTAAAATTCACAGAAATGCTCGAAATTAGCTCTCATGAACTCAGAAACTGGCCTCTTGCATTAAAGAGAAAATCTATTTTCAAGTCTCAAGGTTTATACATTTTAAGTATGTACACCACCAATACGTGTCTTTTCACCAACATAGCACTTATCCCTGATTTACCAAGAGCAATAGTATTGCACAGTCCTTGCCAATCTAATCAATCATGATGATGTCACAGATTTCCCCTTTGAGAGTGAGAGGAATCGTTTTGAGGTGTTACATTTGCTGATGTAAGTATTGGTTTGTTAACAGTAATTAGATAACTAATAAGCGGGTATTTCTATTTTTGGTGGAAAAGGGGGGAAATAGGGAGAAATATATGTATGCACATACTGATTATGCATTTTATTCAAAATATTTACATAATTGTCAGGAATATTCTTGTTGACATGGCGGCCTCCACACGAAGAGGGGTATAAAGGCGGAATTATTGGAAAGCCCAGGATGACCACTACGTAGCATCAGGAATTGCTTGTCATACATAAAATCCCTGGAAGCAGCTTTGTAAACCAGCATTCACTAAAAAGGATTAAAATAATACAAAATTAAGATATTATTTAATAAATATTGACCAAATATTGAAGTAATGTGGAAACTTGTGTATGGACTGAAAGTAAGTATGTCATTGTACTACTCACAATGATTTAGGTGATTTGAATCTGTATCAAAGAGTTTTGAAACCTCTCATCTCAAGCTATGCTTGCAATTTTGCACAAGAGACTTAATGAGTCCTTTGAAAAACAATTAAAGCCATCCTCACTCATTGGAACACATGTTATTCATATTTCAGGAATAAGCTGTACATTTAATTTAGAAATGAATGGTGCACTTTGATTAAAATATTCATATTCAATATGTGCTTTATAATGCACAGATTCCATCCATTTTTTGTGAGCACCCTTCAGAATGCGAAAGCTCCAACTGTCTCATTTCCTAGTTACGATGGAACTTCATGCTGAACAAAGGTTTACACAGTGCCTTCACAGGAATGCATCGACCCAGCAGCCCTTCTGTTGAATTATATAGTTTAACTTTCACATCACATCAAAACTATAGAATTTGGATTTTAAATGTATTTAATCACATAATGTTCATTGTGTTTGTGTATTAATGCCTGTTGGAGCTTTCTCCCAAATGTGCATTAACATTAACATCATTAACAAAGATGTGCAGTTGCAACCTTGCACACACTTAATACTACTAATACTACTACTACTAATAATAATATAATAATAATAATATTCATAAATATTATTAGCACCATCACCCACACCATATTAAAAGATTTTTCATTCATTATTAATTTCTGGGACTTTTTGGAATGTTATCTAGGCTGCAGGTCTGGTGAGAACAAAGTAGTATGTACAGCACCATTTAAATGAATAAGTGAACAATGAATGTACGATTTTAGAGCTCTACAATGAAAGAAATTATGTTGAACCTGTGCCCCACATAGTTTATGCATGTATAATAACTAAAATAGTTGGCTAACAAATATACAGTTCTATTTCTAGTTCCTAGCCTAGGGGCTATTAGAATCAGTGTCTGTTGGAGAGGTTCACTCCGCCTCCGCGTGCTCCGTGTTGGTGGCGACTGATCAGCTTCTCTAATCCAAGTACATTCCACTTCTGCACATTGTGGCTGCACACTGACAGCACGTTTCACTGTGCGGCTATAGCCTACGTCCACAAAGCCAAGCCGAGTCACTCATGTCTTCGTCTTTCCCCCCGGAAGGCTTCAGTATTGAGTTGAAAAGCCAACATATCCATTCTTCTCTCATTGCTTGACGGTTAAAGGAGAAAAAAAACACACTAATATGTTTTCGCAGTGGAGTTATATAAGACGGCGCTTATTTTGCACTAACGTGTGGACCTGCTTCTTCTGCCTAGCAATACTCAGGACATTTGGCATCCCGAGTAATGAAGGTAAGGCACACAATACTTTTAACTATCTGCTTGTCTTCATCGTTTTGAAACCGTAAACCACATAATTTGGACAAATTTGGACGTTATGCGTTGGAGCGCGTAATTCAACAGTTTATAAACCTCTATATTAGCCCAATATAAATATCCCTATTGCTGCCAGTTTCAGAAAACACGTGAACATTGAACATATTTAATCAGCGCAAACCTATAAAGTGGACAGTCAACTGCACGAAAGCCCGTGTGTCATTATCAGCACTCCCTTTGTTGTGAAAACATTATCTAGTTGCTGTATGTAATACATTCTGACAGACCAAATTGGCTGTAACTATAAGGTGCAACATCGAGAGACAGAGAGAGAGAGATCTACAAACTTCCTCAAATACACGACTATCAATTATTACAAATTGTCAGTATTGTTTTACCTTACGCTTAAGTATTCCCCAAATGATCACGGTAGTTCTACCACATATTAGTCCTTAGGCTACGTGAAGTTGGGGGTGCGAACTGCCCTTAAGGATGTTTAGTCAGACTGACAAATCCGGACGCACTGTCAAAATACATTGTTTACGTGATACGATATGCAACTCTATGATATCAATATGAACTTGAAATTGTCCATGGATGCAAAGCGCTTGTTCAGGTTCCTGAACTGGTATTTGCACTGACTGTAGTAATATCTGCAAGCGTGGACAAGGCGTTTGTCCTTTTTGTGTAGTCAATTTGAATGGGGGCAAAAACGGCATTTTCCCCACAGAATGTTTATTTTCAAATCAAAGTGTGTACCTACTATGGATCTCAGGACACGTATATTCGTTTTGCAAAGTTGCATCCTGAATCACAGGCGGTTTCACTTTCTCAGATGCAGCATAACAAAGGACAACAGTTTGTGCGACTCAGGTGGGACACTGATTCCGGAGGCTTTATCAAGATATACTTTATAATAATTCCATCCATCCATCCATTGTCTAAGCCGCTTATTCCTGGTCAGGGTCGCGGGGGGGTGCTGGAGCCTATCCCAGCATGCGTTCCGGGCGAGAGGCAGGAATACACCCTGGACAGGTCGCCAATCCATCGCAGGGCACACACACCATTCACTCACACACTCATACCTACGGGCAATTTAGACTCTCCAATTAGCCTAACGTGCATGTCTTTGGACTGTGGGAGGAAACCGGAGTACCCGGAGGAAACCCACGCGGACACGGGGAGAACATGCAAACTCCACACAGAAAGGCCCCCGGCCTGGATTCGAACCCGAGACCTTCTTGCTGTGAGGCGACAGCGCTACCCACTGCACCACCGTGCCGCCCTTTATAATAATTGCAAAAATAAAATAATAATACATGTCTACATAGGTTAAATACATAATGTACAAAACATTATTTGTCCCGCTGGATAAGAGTGTCTTCAAAAGAAAAAAATCTGACCTTATGTTGATCAACAGTAGCTCAAACGTAGCCTATTGCCGCACACTCATTAATTTGATGGGCTTCATTAAGCCCAAACTGATGAGGGGTTCCCATTTCAAAGCCCCCTAAAATGACCTGACAGAGGTGACCTCCATCCCCCAAAAATGTGTAAATATTGATACCTTCATTCAAACTCCCACTACAGCTATTT
This sequence comes from Aldrovandia affinis, assembly GCA_029706075.1. Classification (NCBI taxonomy): domain Eukaryota; kingdom Metazoa; phylum Chordata; class Actinopteri; order Notacanthiformes; family Halosauridae; genus Aldrovandia; species Aldrovandia affinis. Next base: position 1,970,982 of record JAINUG010000066.1, on the reverse strand, counting down.
AACATGCTATCATATCAAAGTATGTCTAAAACAGGATGTCATACCTGAACTATCTACATCTGACATTTAGTATGTAATAAATTACAATGATCCTAATATTTACATGGGTGTGTAATCCAGACTGTTTTAGCAAACCAAGTTTATTTCATTTGAAATTCTAACATTTCATTTTCTGAAATATGGAGCAAAACATTATTTAAAGGGAAAATATATTTAACATTTTGCTGAGGAATCCTCACAGACCCCTGGGGGTACCCACTGGCTAGTTGGGAACCCTGGCCTTAAACCAAATACCTGCTTGTTCCAAGCAGTTGTATTAAATTAAGTAATTGTATATTGAGTGTAACCAGATAAAAATACTCTTATTTGTATGAAAACTAAAAAATGCTAAATGTAAATGCAATATAGGGCAAATATATTAGTATATTTATCAAGAAATAGTCACATTTAAAATGATTGCAGGTGAGCATTAGTATTTGTAAATTGACTTTCAGTTAATTTATTTTTGTAAATGTCCAACTTGGCAGTTTTTCTATGCCTCTGTTTATATTTCTTACTCTTTTATATATGTATCTTACATTTATATTTATATACAATATTAACCTTTTGACCAATATGATGTTTTGAGTCCATTGAGCATTGTTTCCTTTGCTACCACATTATGAGAACGGTTTCTCACAGATGATAGCAAATGACCCATGTTCTCTCATTATCTGAGGTTGTAGCTCAAATGTTCAATCCATCTTCTGTCCTTGACCTTTTGGCTTTCACATATATTTGCTAGATGGTTGACAAAATTCAAGTATGGTGTACATTCTCCAATCACATCAGGAAGTCAACTATTATATCTCAAAATACACATTTAACATTTGTCCATATTACAAAAATTTAAAATGTCAGATTAGTGTAAGGAATTTGGTTGAGTCATATTATCCTTCCGTACAGGAATGGGCCATGTGGATGGCTTGAGAGATTTAAAAATGCACAACTGCTCTTAATCATATTGTCTGTTTTAATGTGAGTACAGATAGAATACTTACACGGTGATATGAAGTGTAGTTTAATATTGTCTTGAAGTTCTTGAACCCCTCAGAAATGTAAAAACAAATGAATGACCCTAAATAAAATATTGTTGCTACATATTGGAGAACCTAACAACGCTGAAGGGTATTATTGCCATATAATGTGCAGTTAATACAAATGTGTTTTTAAAGCCAGTTATATCACATTTTACGCCATTCAGCCATGTAAGCAATTCATAAAAAAAGCTATGTAAGCAATTCATATTTTCATAGATTTCCATTGAATATATATTTTTATTGTTTGAAGGCCACAAGCTTCCAGTCCATCAGGTTATTCATTTTCATTTTCTTTATTGTCATCTGGAAACATTTTCTTAGAAGTGGCATGATGTATAAATACCCTCAAAGTAAGTTAACACTGCAACATTTTTCATCCCCAATATCTTCTTCTCCAAAAATGTAATGCCGAATTGCATTTGTAGGCCCACCCCTTCACTGCAACATTCTCTGCCAATTTTGGAGAGCACAGACAAGCACGCATCTCCTCTAACCATGTGATACCAGGATGTGCCTTCATTCACTCTGCAGTCCAACAGAAGATTTGTGCAGTCATCGCGTTGGATGAGTATAATTTATGTGGAGGTGATGCAGACAAACTGCAGGCACCCGGTCAACCAAGGCACTCTTGTGCGATGAGACTGGGGCACCCCTGACAATTGAAACTCTCCTTCCCTGAGGAACAGTGTAGCCAACTGTGTGCCGCCGTGCAGGCTTGCCAGCCACAGTTGGCGCTGACAAGGTCAGGTGCATCACTGCACTTAGGACTACACTAAGCTTTGGTAGGACAAGCACCCCAATAGCCCCATTCTCCCTGTTTTAGAATCAAAATATGGGTGGTTGGTGCCTGAACAATGTACATGTATTTGTTTCTTGCATTTGCTTGATATTTTTGCTTGAATGCAATACTTCCATTTAAATATCGTAAGAATAGTGAGAAAACAAAAATATTTAATTTGAACTAACTCAGACATAGTGGTAGTAGAAACAAAATGGAAACACCTGGAAAATGAGGGATACCAAATATACGCAATGCAGAAGCTTCCACAGGCATATTCATTAATTAAGCAAATAACATCCCAGCATGCAATGGGTCATGTATAATTTACAATCACCCATAATTATGGCAAGCATGGCTGCAGGAGGAGACAACAGTGACTTTGAAAGGGGTGATCGTTGCGTTGTACCTTCAGTGACTAACTTTCTGTAGTTTCCCCCGCAAGGTGATGTTAGCATGGAACTCTGAGGGAAATACATTATCAGCAAAGGGCAACAATGGGTGGAAGCGCATACACCAGGATCATGAAGTCTGTGAAATAATTTGCAATGTAAAACAGTGCAAGCATCCGCAGATCAGCTGATCACCGATGTTGCCCAACACCATATTAAATGAATTTACAGTGGTGTTTCAGTTTTTATTTTCCATTTATTCACTACCTGTATACTGGGTGGGAAACTTCACGCTCTGCTCTAGTCCCATGTCAAACTGAACTAGAATTTGGTGGGCGAACGCAACATATTGGATTCGTTTTACTCAATTACATGTTGGCATACTGCACCAATTGTAAAGCATTCTCATAATGGTTACAAATATAAACCATGAGCATTTTGAGCTAGAGGCCTCAGAGTTTTATGGGACTGTTCTGTATTGTAATGTTAAAAATAAATATAGTCGCAAGTGGCAATTAACAGGGCCGAGCAAAATGTGCCAATCGTTGCTTATTGAATGAATGGTGCAAACAATTCACCTACAAGCTCAGGAAGGCAATAGCAAGAAGGGAAGTCATTGTATTGTTCATTGCTCATTGCAATACAAGTCACATGAACATACGTCAAACAGACACTGAGATATCGCTCACATCCCATTTACGCTGTAAAGTTTGTTATCTTTATTGTATCATGAATAAAAACCCATCAACAGTAGCCCTGCCAAAAATATTAACCTTCTAGAAAATTCCGTTCAAGCATTATGGTTCACTGGACAAGCTTTCCACAGCTGCTAGATTAAATTTAAGATGACATTCATGTCCTAGGGTTTCCAGATAAGTCCACAGATTTAAGGTTTCAGTTCAGAATTGAGGAAAAATACTGTAGGTGTGGTTTAAATATGTGAGAGATGAGCCACGATAGGTTAAGGTTTTGATTAAATGATGTTAGCCTTTAAACAAAGTAAAATCAATAAATGAAAGTAAAAATATTTGTGCACTGTTAAACTGATGCTATCTGTGTAGATTCTGGGTTTTGCAACAGTTGGCTTGGTGGATGGAATTTTTTTCTTTTAAAAATCAGTCATTCATAAATGTGGTGTATGATACTAGCAAGCTATTATATGACCTTGGTAAAGCTATTAGTGATGAAGATGGCTAATCAGAAGATGTTGTTGTTGTTATTTGCATGCATTTGAAAACGAATTATTACAGAGGCGCAAGATCTGCATTGTCTATGTAGTTCAAATTGCATGAGGTCATTACACTGCCATAATATGACAAGGCTAAGGGTTGTTATCAGTGAATACTCTCTGTCCCATTTCCCAAAAAGTGTGTAACCAACTCTTCAAGTGTGATGGGTTTCCCAAACAAAATAATTAGTGAAGATATTCATATGAATTTATGAACGCTCTGGGGGTATCCTAGAAAGTGAGCATGCATCATGGGAGTCAATAAATTATTATTTTTTTAAATCCTTGGGTCACTTCCTTCCCACATGGCCACCCATGCAATTTTTCTCAATAATGGCAGACATCAAAATAAATGCTCATAAAATATGACACATGAATGAATAAACAAATAACAGTATATAAACACAAAAACAAATACAAAAGAGAAGATATTTGGCCAATTATAGTTTAAAATACCATTTGTGTGTTCTCCGATATGCTGACTAAATATTATTGCTAATCCCTTCAGATCACTGTCTACATATAGCGCTTTTAAGAAGCTTAAATTGACCTTAATTGACACGTGTAATGTGTAGTGCGTGCAGTCCAATACTCCAGTTAACCAATATTGCAATCAAAAGCATGGCTGCAGTATAAGGTACTGCTATTGAACCATGACAGATGCCGAACATGCAGTCAGTTGATGAAAATTCACACACTATTAATTATGATGAACTCATACAAATTTTCATGATGTATAATTGATAAATCATTTCCATTTTTCCAATTGAATTGACATGCTCAAACACTCTCCTATGCACTGAAATCAAGAACCAAATCGGTAGAGAGCATACCTCCTCCACCTTTCACGGTTGTCATATTAAATGTCCATTTGAAGTAAAAGGACCTCTCTTTCCGCATTGAAATGAGATCACATGCTTTAAAAAACCTCATGTACATAAAAAAAGCAGCTCTGAAATGAAATCCCGTGTCATCCAAATGCGCCCATTATTCTTTCAGCTGTCATGTTAACAAACAGACAGACAAGGCAAACGCACAAAGGTGCTGCTCATTACACATCTGCCACTCCAGGTAACAGTGACAGGTATAATGACATTTCTGCAGAACATACATGGGAACCATGCAAGAAATGGTGTTGGTTAATTAGTCCACCATTCTTGTTGTAGCATTTAGATCTAATTATTTAAACTTTTCCCCCCCAAAGGTCAGTGTTTTCACCAGATTTCACCAAAATGCTTCCTCAATGTTTATGGTGTACCTGTTCACAAACATTTGGTCATATTCTTTGTTTGTGTACACAATTAATGCCAAATCTTTTGTATTGCAACAAACAAGTGTCTCTCTGTTAAACTGGGGTTATATTTTGTAGAGTGGTTACATTAAAGGAAAATAATACTCTACCTAAAAAACGGTAATTGTTCAATAATTGTTGGTATTGTGTTGCTGTTTTGTGAGTGTGTATATGTACTGTAGTATGGATTTGTATTATTGAGGGGTGACATGTAAATAAATAAAACTTACTTAAACTAAGTTTGATTATGAAGTTCAATATTTCTCCCCACAATTCCAAATTATAATACAGAACAGGTCACTGAGCTAATGCATATGGTTATTTGCTGTTCACAAGTGATCAACAAAAAGTAAGAAGATTTATACTTTCAAAGTTTACAAACATTGTATATGAAACATGTATTTGTGCATGCTGGATGCAACATATTGTCATGTCGCACCCAGGGCTGTCGTGGCAACTGTATAATCACATAACAGGCGGTCAGGGACACTGACCACGGTTAAAATCAAATGACCATGCCATGGCCGTTGCTTTTATTTATATTGGAGGAATCAGAGCCTCGTCAGACATACTTTGATGTTGACATGCTGTTCTTTGATGTTTCATGTTGCAAACATTGTTATAAACTTAGAAAGCTGGTGATGGTTCAAACCATTACTGTTTGTTTTTGAGGGTGTACATAGTAATTACAAGCAGTAAAGCTAACAACTTTGAACACACCTCAGAATCACTACTTTCAGTTTACAAAACGTCCTCGCGATTCACAAACATGTTAGCATTTTTTTAAATTGTAAAATATACATTGTAAAATATTTTAATTGTATGAATATATGAAACATCAGTGTTTTCCTGGTTTCCTTTATTCATCTTTAATGTATTTATTCCTACATTAATATCTAGTTAGTTAACCTAATTAGCCTAACTGGCAACAAGCTATACTAGCTATAAATCACAAAAGAAGAAGTGACACTAGTCTGATATTTATCATGGTTAGCTAACCATCTAGCTGGATATATTTCATAATAATTTAAATATTCCCCATTACATTAATAAATTATATGCATAGATTTATGCTAATTCTAAACCACTGCCTCCAGCTAGCTAGCTGTAACGGAGTAGTTTGAAAAATATCTGGCACTCTTTTAGAAGCCATGGCTATCTTGGTGTGTCTGAAACAGCTATACAATATGGTTGATAGTACTAACAGGGCCAAAGGATTCTTTCAGGGCAATGAGTTAAATTTTGAATAAACAATCCCTCATCTTCACCGTTAACTGGGTTCCTATTTTATAAATATGATCAAAAGGTGGTCCCGCAAAACAAATGTGATAATCCCAATAATGTGCTGACATGAATTAACTGATGTAGTAATGCAATTATGTAGTCTCCTGCTCCTTGTAAGAATATCAACTTCTTTGAGCTTTGGAAATCAAATGGTATTACAAAGTAAAAACACAAGAGTGCAATGTCAGAGCCCCTCATTTTCATCATTTAGTTTATTTTTAGAAGCTTTTTAGCATCTTCTTTAAGGGCACAACAGCAGTGTCCTGCCCAGTTATCTAATTAAAACAAACATCTGGCTACAGTTATGACCTCCTTGCAGCTGTGTCACATTTGCATAGCCTATGTTATTGTTACCATTTCTATTTATTAAACCTATCCTTCACAACAGAAGAGTGGAACAGCACATTTTTTTGTTCATTTCAAAGCCACAAAAACAGGTACTGATTCTTAGTTGCTAACTGATTGATTTTGTCTCTGTACTCTTTCAGTGAATTTATTGGATTCCCGATCAGTAATGGGTGACCTGGGATGGATAGCCTATCCAAAGAATGGGGTAAGTCTTACCACTCAAACCTAACCGCAAACTACATTAGCAGTCGCCACTCTGAGGTACGTCTCAAGGTCTAAAATTCCCAAGAGCACAGAGAAGGACTTAAACTAGAGACTAATAAAAGCAGCAGCAGACCTTGGGTAGTGTGGGGTTTTTTCTTTCTGAAAGAGATACCTCCAGGGAGACTACCATTCTGTGTTCTAATTACATTGAGCATTTGATCAAACTTGTTTCTAATCATTCTAATTTCATAGTACAGTGCCGAACAGTGTGCTTCATCATAATGGATTTAGATACACTGGAAACTTTAAAAAGTATTTCCACTTCTTAAAAGGCTACAAATACAGCAGTAGACATTTGCTTTATACTTGAAAGGGATACTTTATGGTTTGGGCACAAGCCTCATAAAACTATGGTGACTTTTTGGGTGATCAGCTTCAAGAATTAAAAAAAAACTAAAACTAAATAGAATCTGAGAAGTGACACTCCCTTTCACAGCAGAGCAAAGCCTTTATATAGATATTAGCAAGTGAACCATGGACATATATATATTATATATAAATATTTACAAATAATATATATAAAATATATTATATATATACAATATAAAAGTTTGGGGTCACCTGCTGGAAACTATTTTTATCTCATAATTGACAATATATATTTCTGTAAATATAAAATGACAAAAACACATAACAATAACAAAATGAACAAAAGAAATATTTTTGAAACTGGGCAAATGTACAAATCATTTTCACTTCTGCTATCTGTTGAAAACTTGTGGGTTGCCTTAAGTTTGTCAATTGTTGCTGTTGTTTGAGTTGTCAACCTAAATAAACAAATTCTAATTACAATTAAAAACACAAACAACTAATATCTTAAATGGAGATTTGTTTTCATATGTCTAATTATATAACAATAAGTAATGTTTGTAAGTATTTTGCTTGTATAATATTTTACAAAGTTGTCAAATATACATTTCAAATTAAAATGTAGTAGTATTGCTCCAGGAAGTGAATATTCCAGTTATATATTGTTATAAATTAAATATAAATATAAATTATTTATATATTGAGGTGAGCTTCATGTAATAGGCTTTTGTACCATTGTTATTTGAGCTTATAGAGGCAAGATAAATGTTTAAACAGAAGGCCACTAATGCAATTCAAACAATGTCATCAAACACTGAGGGAGCGCCTTATTGAATAATATGATTTTACATTTCTGTTTAATACATGATTTTTGGATTTTAGAATATTATTTTCAGGTTACAAAAAACTGACAATATGGGAAAACAATTGCTGATGAATAACCAATCCAGTGTAGAATAATCTCCAAAAGGCATGTTTCATGTTTGATCCATACCACAAGTATTTGTAAACTTTTTTTTCAAAGGGAAAATTGTGATAGCATATGAGGTTTTCCCAGAGAATCTGTACCCACTGACTGGGTTTTCTCCACTTCACAGTTAATGGGCTGCTGCACACAATCATAGAGATTAACAATATAAGTGATTATAAGTGATACTTCCAGATATAGTTTTATACAGAATGAACAGTCTTGCCAGAAATCTTCTGAAATTGTCTATTAAACTGTGAGTACTATTTTCATTCTTGAAAAGATCTTAACTATGACAGGCATAATCATGCTTTTCCCCCCTTGACATGTTGTTAACTAACCTATGTGTTAGAGATTATGTACTTACACTATAATATTCACTCAAGGGTTAGTTCCATCTATGTGTATCTGCACACTTTTATTCAATTATCTAAAAATGCTTATATTACTGGAGATTATTGTTTTCCCAGAATATATAAATGCCTCTCCCACCTGGTGCTGAACAGCTTGTGTTATGTTGGAAGCGCAGCCTGTATCCAATGTTGATAGAGTCATATCAGGATGCAATTCACTTTGCTTCCTGCTGTTAAGGAAATGCATTGTCTTTACTTTTGCACCTGTTACTGACTGCAGAATTTCCCCTAAACAATGACAAATTTAACTTCCCTGACAAACTGTGTACTTACTGTATTCTAATTACTGTTTACTATAGATGTAAACAGAAACATTTTGGAGTTTTCTGAGATACACAATACATCTGTGGTCAGATAAAAATCTATCCAAAAACTATGGTGCCAACTCAAAGTGCATAATTCCACTTCATTGCCTCAAAAGGTGGCAGCCTTAAAATGTCATAATTTTGTCCTTGTCAAAACAAGGCTGAAACAATAATTTCATCAATTTTAATCCAGATCTGTCGGTAACATTTTCAGGTATCTTGACAGTCATCTTAGCAGGCAAAGAGACACACAGAAGCAATTATATCTGCTCCACCTACCTACCTGTGGCAGAAGCGTTACATTGCACACTTCCTAGAATAAAGAGTGCTTACTGTACATTTTCATCCTGCCTTTATGGGAAAAGGGAGATCTTACTGCAGAAGTCATATATTGTATGTAAAGTAAAGATAATCCTTTTTTCAATTTTTTGTTATGTAGAAGATTCAACTTTGCCTCTTTTGGTTCTCTTCTTTGGATCGGCCACCTTTGGCCCGTTTTGTGAGCAGGAACAAGGTCTAGGTGGACATGTATAAATGTTCTGTCTACTACAGCCCTGTTCTGTCACTATAGTCTATAAATATACCTGCTCTTAACATGGGACCCTGTCCCCATAATCTTGCTCAAAGGCAAAACACGAAGCTGGTGAACAAATATGTTTCATTCACAGAACAGTTAAAGAGTACGCAAGGGCAAATTGAGTTAGCTTGCACGAAGACTGGCTATGTCACACAGACGTGTAACTGTAACTCCCAGTGATTCAAGTATGAGTGAATTAGACTTCAGTTTGAGGCAGGGAGTAGAAACTGTTTAATGTCTACACTCCATTTAAAAAATGTAACATTTTGTTGCTTTACAGCCTGAAATTAAAATAGATTAAATCAGACTTTTCCACCTTTATTTACACATTTTAGACTGTAAACACAAAAAAATCTCAAGATCATTATTTTGCATCATTTATTTTTTCTTATAAAACATAGCAGAAACGGTGACCTCTTGACAAAAGTTCAACAGCAGAGGCCAATCTCGAAACTTTGGAGCTTGCCATCTGCTATTCGTATGTATCAAAGACTAGAGGCCCCTGTTTTGTGAATCATAGTTCCAAAAAAGCCATGCCATGTCTTAATAGATTATGCTGTAGCACTGTCAATTAAATATACGAGTCCTTCGCTTTCTGATATTACACAGTTGATGCTGAGAAATCAGTGTGAAAGTGAATTTGGCGATTTTGTTACTTGACTAAGATTATGAGAAACATAAATTGTAGACCTGTAATATGCATGTTTCCAAATACATTTCAATCATTCATTTTTTTCTTTAGATCACCTAGATTTTTTAAAATTCAATTACAGCTTTATTGAACAAAGCTAAACTAATACTGGCCTTGCTGAGAAATGATTATGTATATTATGATGCAAATCCAGTGAGCTAAATGCTAATGTTTTTTTATAGCTTGCTAGCTTTTATTTACTAGTTAGTGAACAAGTTGCTAGCTAGCTACCTAGGTTAGTTACTAGCACCTAGTAACTAACTAGGTGATAGCTAGCTAGCTTTAATTTGTGCATTAGTTTGAGTTTCCCTTTACCTTATAAGCCTTGTTAGCTTGTTTAACAAAAATGAACTTTTACCATAATTATGCAAAATGGCTAAATATTAGATTTGGTCATGAATGATACATGCCATGATTGCAGATCCATCTTTTTGACTGCCAATTAACACAGCTAAAATCTACAGGGGAGAAGCCAGCACGTCTAGTTATAAGACTATCAATAAAGGAATAAACCATTAACTTCCTCAGAACCCAAAGAGAATAACACCCAAACAGTTGGACCTTGAGGCACCTCCTGAGCTTACACAAAGAGCAGGCAGAATCCAGTACACATTTATTACCCACAGTCCTTATAACAATAGCTGCTTTAAACCGGTACATTTGTTCAGACTTGCTTCAAGCACCCTGAATGTGATGTGAAAGCTTTGGACTGAGCCCAGTTTTTTTTTTTTTTTTTTTTTGTGGAAATTGAGCGATTTACAAGAGCTCAGCTAAATCCTGGCTTTGTGCTGGCCTCAGGTGCCTGCAGCTACTTTCCTTTTCTTCCAGGATGGGAAAGACTAAGCTGAGTCTGACCCCCACTCTGACCAGACTGCTTCCTGGCTCAAACACCAGCCATTTAGTAAACCAGCTTAAAAAGAAAATGTACTTCTGCTGCAGGGGTCTGTCTTTCAACAGACAGAAAAACAGACCCTGCACTCCAGACAGAAAGGGTTGGGTGTTCTTGTACTGCCCATTGCGAAATGTGGAATGGAATGGAAGTTTATGACACATTATGAATGTAAGGCCACTGGGTTGCCTTGTGATTCTGGAGTACTTGGCTGGGAAACCTGCTGTCACTGTGTGAAACAGACTTCATAATGAGAAGAGTACATATATGTGCACGTGTGCTGGAGTATGTGCTTGTGCGTACAACCACCCGAGATAATAATAATGGTGAGGAGAGGGGAAACACAACTTGAAAATATTGTGGTTACTATGAGACAGACGCAGGAGATGAGGAGATGATATGAGGGTTGAGAAGGCAGAAAGAGAAACTCAGAGCTGGGAGGAGAAGGAGGGCCCTCTGAGACATCTCTCAGCTGAAGGAAAAAACATGAGAAAGAAAAGTACAGAGAGAGGGGGAAATCTTTGGGAGAGAAATAGATGGAGAAAATGGTGGCTGACAGAAATGTTGATGAAACTGATACTCTGCCAAAGAGCAGTGGTACAGTTGTATATGCATTGCATTTTTGGATGCAAATCTAAATCTGAAACCTATAGCTGCGCTATTAGTCAATGGCTGCATGGCATAGTACTGGGAAAATGATTTCCTTTTTCAAATGACTTAAGATCAGGTTGGGGTTAGTGGCCTTTAACCAATTGGCAATGATCTGTGCTGTCACTTTCACGGTCGTAATCACCATCATAGCTTATGGGTAATGTAAACAATAGTGATAGTGATATAAACACTGGTAATCAGTAATGCAGATCCAGCAATGCATATAGCAATGCTCATAAAAATGCTGGATGAATAAATCCAGGGATAGAACCTCTATCTCTAGGTGTAATGTTCACTATTTATTGATTTAAACAGAAATCATTCTTAAAATCAAACTTAATTGACTGTGTAAGTCATATGTGGTTGACGTATCCTCCATTCTATTTTTAGTTGTCAAGCCATTATTTGGGACAGAACTGCTGCAAAGTCATGTTAGGCTATTTGTTTAGTAAAATCGCAATATGATTTCTAGGATCTTTATGTTCACATGATTTATATTATGTATAATTACTTACTGAAATTGTCCCCATACTGTTACATTAAAACATTACATTTATTCTATGAAGTTTTTGCTTGTTCTGTTCTTGTTCAAAAGTTTGATGCACTTGAATAGATGATGAAATAATGGCATGGCACGTGGAACAGAATTCTTACATTTCCCATACGGGTTCCTCAAATGCATTTATCCTGGATAATCAGTTTGTCTGCATTTCTTTTATTATCATCTCAGCCCTCTCCTTCCATAATATATATATTTTTTGCCAAAGCTATTTACCATAGAGTATGTAAACAGATGTTTATCTGAAAATAACACATTATAACATTTTAAAAGCATTGAAGTAGCATTAATATAACATTTCCTAGCACACAGCTCTCCAGAATAGTGAAGCTGGGAATAAGGTTTTACATCATAGTACATCTTTAGAGCTTTTCTCTTGTGTGCTTCTGTTAAACCCCTTGCTGAACTTAAACTGCCTTAAACCCAGGTCCAACCTGTAACTTCCCTAATGATTTATCATCAGTAATGGGATTAGTCTCTAGTCTCTCTCAAGAGTACAGCTGGACCTTGAAACAGGAGATTCATTCAATTACTGCATACACAAAATGCTTCCAAAACAGCAGCTAATAACCTTTCCATGAACATATATACCATACAAGGACCACCTTTCCCCTTTTTATGAAAGGTCTGTATGTTTTAGTGTGATAGAATAGTGCCTGATTTTTCGAATACTAAAAATGACTTTCTTATATTAGTATGTGCTGTTTCAATACCATCAGAGGAAATACATTAAGTATATTAACACTCATATTTGAAGCACATTGAATTTCAGCACGTTTAACTTCCATTTGGTCCTTCTTCATTTTGTCGATTTTAATATTGGGGGCATGTCAAATACTATAGCAAATAAGTTTAAGAGTTTTAAGAGTTTGGGGTATCCAAAGATGTGAGTAATTATTTATTTTAAATCCTCCAACATCTGCGGTGTTCTCATTTGCAGACAAAATTAAGTAAGAATCTCACATATTCAAAATCTTTCGTCTCATTGGATGTCTTGACCCTTTCTAAAATGTTTGGTGCCCTCTTGCTTTCTATATCACAAGGTTTTGACAGAATGAATAAAAAAATCCAGTTAATAATTCATGCATGAAATTGTCTTTTTGTCTAGATGATTTACAATTCTGGTCATTTTATTAATGTCCTTTGTAAACGTCATATCTGTTCCAGATTTATTTGCCTTGAAGCCAAAACTTTTTTCCCCTCTTCAATTCCAAAAACTGTAATTGGGCTATATGCATGCTAAACTGCACAATTCCATTTACTGTGAATTATGCTATGTTAATGGACACTTGCATTTAGATATAATGTTTTACATTTTAAATACTACGTACATCATAACAAGCCACGGGTAGTATACAGATGAGGAAAATTACAAAGGGTCTTGATATATAAGAGATGGTGTGCAGCAATATGGTTTGGTGGCAATTAAAACAGAATACTAGCACCAGTGATTCTTTAATGAAATGTAAAGGAAAGTAATTATGTTGGACCATTGTTTGAGGACAAAATGTAGGTTAGAAACCAAATGAATATTTCCAAAGGAAAATGTAGTGTTCAGTAACAAGATGCCTATTAATGTAGCTTTTTTTTTCATTTTTGCTTCAGATTTTTCCTGTTTTTCTCCCAGCTAATTATACCCTCTATTTATTTCTATTCGCCCTCCCCCACGAACTTGCTGCCTGTCCTCTGGGTCAAGCCAACTCTCAGAGACCAGTGATGATCCGCCTCCTCCGAGACGGAACTTGCCCCCCTACTTCAGGAGACACCTTTTGTGCTTCTCTGCGATTACAACGAGTGCTGGTTTACCCTCCCCCTGGGGTGGACAGCCAAATGCCACCCCCGATCGGGGCTCCCAGCCGTGGCCAGTCTGGCACAGTCGGGTTTCGAACCGCGACCGCAATAGGCAGCTCACACCCACAAAGCACCAGTCAATGCGTGTGTGTTAGACTGCTACGCTATCCGAGGCCCCTTAATGTAGCTTTTAATATAAAGAGCGAAAGTCATTTTAAAATATTCAAACCTGAGATAATCCAACTGAACTTTTACTGGCTGCAACATAGGAAGTTATAGTGGAGTGGAGGGGCACATATTGGACATCCATATCGAAATCCCAATGATTTTTCACAAAATTATGGGCTTGTTGTTATGATAAGGGAGGCATGATATCATAGACTCATAATAGCAGTTTCGCAAGATAGTTTTTTCTCTATAGTTGCCATGTTAACAAATTCAATCCTAGAATAATATGGATCAATAGAGCCACACCTTTACTATGAAACTATATGTGTTATGATATGTGAACAGAACTTGGACTTTCTACTTTTAAGCTTTATAATATGTATTTAGTGGACGGTTCCTTCTGTGTTTGTATAAATTATTATATATATTATTTGTAGGTTGCTTGGTCTAACAACTGAGAATATATTTCAATAAATATTGGCACAGGAAAAAAATATGAACACCAATGTTGACCCTCCCCCCCAATGTCTGTGTTTATGTATACATGAACACAGTAGGTTCTAAATTGCAACTTCTGATGAATAGGTGTTGTGTATGCACTTCCACAATTCAGTACAAACTAACCTTACTCATGAATAGCATTTACACTTTGTTTATAGATTAGCAGAAAATTCACGTGTCTCCTGGAGTTAGTCACACATATTTCAAACAATCCTTAATTCTCTTGATCAGAATGTTTCTTTGTGCTTGTTCTGCAGTGGGAAGAAATTGGAGAAGTTGATGAAAATTATGCCCCAATTCACACGTATCAGGTGTGCAAGGTGATGGAACACAACCAGAACAACTGGCTCCAGACCAGCTGGATCCACAATGAAGGTGCCCAGAGGGTCTTCGTGGAACTCAAGTTTACGCTGCGGGACTGCAACAGTCTGCCTGGAGGTCTAGGAACCTGCAAGGAGACATTCAATGTCTATTACTTTGAATCGGATGATGAGGAGGGTAGAAACGTCCGAGAGAGCCAGTACACAAAGATTGACACTATAGCGGCAGACGAGAGCTTCACGGAGCTAGACCTGGGGGATAGAGTGATGAAGCTCAACACTGAGGTGAGGGACGTAGGGCCCCTGACCAAGAAAGGATTCTATCTGGCCTTCCAGGATGTGGGAGCGTGCATTGCTCTGGTGTCTGTGCGTGTCTTTTATAAAAAGTGCCCCTCTGCTGTAAAAAACCTGGCCCTCTTCCCGGATACAATAACTGGGGCAGACTCTTCCCAACTACTGGAGGTTTTGGGCACCTGTGTTAACGACTCTGTGGCAGAAGACCTACCCAGGATGCATTGCAGCGCTGAAGGGGAGTGGCTGGTGCCCATTGGGAAATGCATGTGCGAAGCAGGATATGAAGAATTGAATGACACCTGTCAAGGTAATTCTTTAGCTCTTTATCATGTAATGGACTCGTGAAATGGGGATGCTTCTTCTGTCATTTATTGAATTGTACTGTAGTACAGTGGTCCCCAACCTCGGTCCTGGGGGCCCACTGTGTGTGCTGGTTTTCATTCCAACCATAATTGTAGCCTCTCTATTGTAACTAGCTGTTAATTGTTCTTAATTAGACACTTTTAATTTATATGAAAGCATGATTTCACACTGTTAAGACCATATGTCAGAAATAGCTATGCATGCCATGAACAATAAACATCACATCCCAGGACATTTAATCAGTCACTATTGCTCTCATTTTCTGTAATGCACTGTATGACACATGATTCCTTTACAAAGAGGTTACATCTTTGAATTGATTCAATTGTAGACAGGTGAAATCAGTGGGGGCCTTATTTTTTACAGTGAACACCTGGTCACAGAAACCATTTGTGGAAAATGAAGAATTCAATGACAAAGCAATTGGCAACGAGCCAAACCTGCATTGTGTTAAAATAAGTTCAAAGATTAAAATGGTAGAACTTACACGGATGTTTTCAACAACCTTAATTGATCAAGAGACTAGCAGGAACAAAAACCAGCATACACAGTGGGCCCCCAGGACCGAGGTTGGGGACCACTGCTGTAGTACGTGATCACGATGATTGTCATTACCTGTGGTTTAGGAACAGAAATGATTAGGGTGAAGGATAGGGTTCTGTGTATGTTTATCTACTATACTCTTGCAAAATGTACATAGGAAAATAAATTCTACATACAATTAAGCGAAATCCGAACACAGAATTATTTACCCAACAAAAGTTATATAAATTTCTCCACTGAACTGGTCCATAAATATAATTTAATATTTTATCATAATTATTATAAAAGTCATGGTTTTTACCTTACTGATGTATTAATAGTTGCAGTGTTTGGCAGTGTATAAAATATAATTTATAGCAACAAATAAAAACCTGAAACAAAGAAGCAAATAAGCCACTGTATTGCTAGTATATTTTAGAATAATTTTAGCACCAAGGTACCTATATCACAAACATCAAAGTGCTTCTGGGACAATGGCTTTAAACAAAGGCTGTGTGACACTATATTGCTACAAAAGAGCTTAAAGGAAAAAAAATACTTTTCCCCTTCTCCAAGGTCAGACTCCCTGCAGTATAAAGGCACCCTGTTCTAACCATTGTAATTGATAAATTGTTTTAAATTCCACACAGCTGCCTTTCTCCCCCAAACTCGAAACAAGATCATTTTAAGACACACCAATTCATTATTGTTCATAGGTGCTGCAACTTCATCTTTTTTGGAAATAGGTTTTGGAGTTGTTATGCTGCAATGCATGAGGATATAAGCTCATTGCCTCATGTTCCTCATTTATAAGATATGCATTGGATTTGTTCTTATATTTGTTCGTCAAATGCTCATGCATCAATCCCAGGTCTGATAAATGAAGCGAGGACCTGCCTATATATTTATACTTGTGTTGATAAAACCTGTAAATAGCAAGTGCATCCACCTGCTTTAAAGAGAACGTAAAAAAATGCCTCCACATTGGCATATTCAAAAACAACAATTCAAATTTAAAAACACAATACAATGATGTCACATGCCACGTGACAATCCCCCGGATGTGAGCAGAGCAGCAGATGGTCAGGTGTGGCAGAGGAGTGGGGTTTGCCGGTCTCTGGACCGGATCTTATTTTTCCATCTCTCTCCCAGACACGGAAGAGAGACGGGTTAAATAAAACAAGTACAAAACGCAAAGTCTTCACCCTACTTGCTGCGAAGCTTTTGGGCGAAAACAACAAACTATAATAACAAATTAAAAACAAAACTACATGAAAGTCCACCTTCTCCGAGGTGGGAATCCCCTTCCAGGGAGACAACACTGAACAAGACAACGCCACACACGGAGGGTCACAATCTTTCAGTGTTTCCCCCCACATTCCCCATGGCGGCCGCCTGCTCTTAAATAGGCTTCCTTCCTGCTCAGGTGGGACTCATGAGGCAATCACCTGTCTGTTGTTCACACACCTAACCACAATTAACTCACATGATACAATACACATACACCACACCCACTTACAGACACAGACCAACAAGTGAATTATCACTTGACATCTATACCAATTCACACTAATTGATTAATTATGACCTTTGGCCTTCCAGGCACCTGCCAGCAATCTCACAAACCGCAAGATTGCCAAATCTGGCCCCGGAAAGTCCAACTGTTCCAAAGGTTCCTCACAGCAATACTGTGGCAACAAAACGGGCAACCCTGCTCTTCCCCTGTTGCCGAGACTGACGCCCTCCACAAATGGGTTCTAAAAATATATGAAGAGATTATTCAATATAGGAATGAAAATATGGATTATATTAATTTAGGGTGCAAGCAAGGACATTTGTTTGTTTTCATGGCAAAATTGTTGCAGGCACTTTTTTGTAGCCTATGATATAACAACCTGTATTATACTTAATCTCAATACAATTCCATATTTATATAGCTTTCACAAAATCCTTGCACTTAAAATGAAAAACATGAAAAGGAGTCTGGGTAGCTGAATCAGAAAATAAGAGGTTTTATTGGAGACTTCAGTGTGTGATGATGACAGTGATTCTCTCCCTTTTTCTTTTTTTTTACAGTTGAGTTAAGAGCATTCTCCTTATTAGCAGAGTAGACAGCACCACGTTACACTGTGAAATATTTATCTACTTAGGCTTAGCAAATTTTGAGAGTACAGAATTATCCTTTTTTATTCCACAATTATCCAGAGGACTTTTGATTAACAATACAGGCAATGCTATTATGTTATGCTATTGATAACAATAAATATGTTTTAATGTGCTCTTATAGCTTCTGCATATTAGTTTAGAAATCACAGCTCAAAGGAGAAAACATTTTTCATTATTCAAGTTTGACATTGAGACATTAAAGTTATGGCTTCAGCTCAGACTGTCAAACTACCAAATGTCACGCAATGTGTGTGTGCAAGGTCTGGAGCTATCATAAATATTAGATCATAGTACATATTCATATTGATAAACTGTTAGTGCACACATTAAACAAGAGGCCCCTTAAGTATCCAAAAGTATACATGTACAGTAGGGTCCAAAAGTCTGTCCACTACCAATATCTGTTAGTTTTTGATTAATGATAAAAACAAACACAACATTTTTACTTAGGAGAACAATTTGAACTACTTCAGTAAGCTCTGCTGACATAATTACAAACAGCTGCAAAAACTTTTGCAAATGAAGTGTCCTTTGTCAAGATTAAAGCACCTGCAGTAGCAATGAGAACACAGAGGATCATATTAATTATGTCCGGTATTTATTGTTACAAGACAAACAACTCGCACTGTATTAGGAGTGTCCATGTATTAAAACTTAAATGAAAAATAAGGTGTCACAATATTTTGAGTAAATGAAAGGCAGTGGTGTGCAAGCAAAATATTTATTGTTTTTTCAAATTTCTATCTGTGTTTTGTGACATTTTGAATAACAAATACCACGAGTAAAAATGTTGTGTTAGTTTTCGATGAATGATGAAAACAAATAGACCTTGGTAGTGGACTCAGACTAATCTATAGCTACAAACCCGTCCAACAGACCACGGTCAGCCTCTTTCTCCCTGCCAGCAGCAACGCTAACAAACTAGCTAGCACGCTAGCGCGCTCATCATTCACAATGGTTGTAATTCTGTTGTATTTAATAGCAGTGTTTTGCATTTTGGCAGTGGAAAGTTTGGCATTTTGATACATTGGGCTGGTTTAGCCATTGGGCTGGTTTTATCAAAAGGACCTGACAACAAGCGATGGACCTTTGAATTAAAGCCTTCTAAACTAAACTGACACATTATGCAGCGGTGGATAATGCCAGAAATGGGGCGAACGATTGGTTGAAGATGGCCACTGATGTGTTGATGGAGGCCAGGG